>CM053583.1:5998026-6077810 GCA_028627135.1 Pseudochirops cupreus | reverse complement strand
TTGTCTTATAACCTTGTGTTGCTGAGAAGAGTCCAGTTTATCAAGGTTGGTCTTCACACATATGATGTGTCTGTGATTGTGTACAGATTTCTCCCGGTTCTGCTCTTCTCACTCAGCATCAGTCCGTATAAGCCTCTCCAGGTAAATATGAAGTCCATCTCCTCCCCATTTCTTTATAGCACAATAGTATTCCATTACATTCATATACCACAACTTGTTCAGCCATTCCCCAATCGATGGGCATCCCCTTATATTTCCAGTTTTTTGCCACCACAAAGAGAGCTGCTATAAATATCCTTGTACATATGGGTCCTTTTCCCACTTCTGTGATCTCTTCGGGATATAACCCCAAAAGTGGTATTGCTGGCTCAAATGGTATGCAGTTATTTATAGCCCTTTGGGCACAGTTCCAGATTGCTCTCCAGAATGGTTGTATCAGTTCACAGCTCCACCAACAATGCATTAGTGTTCCAATTCTTCCACATCCTCTCCAGCATTTGCCATTGTCCTGCTTTGTCATCTTAGCCAATCTGACTGGTGAGATGATTTACCACAGGTAGTGGAGTCAGTCAACTTGGTTTAAAAAATATTTTGTTAACTTTTTTCACTGTGTTTATTATGTCAATATTATTTGTTTCCTTTGTAATCCAGAATATTTATTAAATATTTATTTATTGCTTATTAATCATGTTTAAAAACATGATTCTAGGAAGAGGTTCCCCCCAGACTGACCATGGGGTCAAGGATACACAAAAAAAGGTCTAGAGTAAAATAAGGACCATCTGTTACATTAACCTCATTACATTATGTTAGCATAAGATTTTAAAGTCCAAGGATAAAGGAGTCTGTCCCTCCTGGCTATGGATGAAATGGAGGGCCATTTCCAAGATGGAGTTACATCAAAAGAGGGAAAATCCTGTTTCCCCCCCCTCGCCTCCACAAAGGCGAATCTGCCAGTCAACTACTTCCATGATCCCCGTGCTCTCCCCCCCTTGCTCCAAAGCAAGAGACAATTCCTTCCTCCGGGGAGCTCTCTGAGTGTTTCCTCTGATCATTCCTTCCTTCCAGACATAAGCAGAGTCTGCTGTGTGCAATGACTATCTGTACACAACTTCTGACTTCCTCCCATGGCCCCCAACCTCGATCTCTGATGACAGGGACCATGTCTTCTCACAGAATCACCAAATCTCAGGGTCATGAGGGACCTCAGAGGCCAACAAGTCGAGCCTGAATCAGTATCCCCTCTTCAACATACTTAACAAGGTTAAGTATCTCTCTTTGGACCACAGGCTTGTAGTTTTAGAGCACGAAGGGACCTTTGAGGCCATTGAGTCTGAGAACAGCAGCTAAGTGACTTGCCCAAGCTGGTAAATGTCTGAGGCAGGATTCAAACCCGTCTTCCTTCTCCAAGCCTAATCTTCTAGCCACTAGAACATCATCTCTCCTTTGATGACTTTCAATGAGGGGAAGGCGGCCCTTCCCACTCTGGGATTGCTCTAATGGTTAGAAATGTTTTCCCCCAGAAATTAGGTCTAAATTTACCCTTTTAAAAAACTACCTCCACTCTTCCTGGTTTTGACCTCTGGGGCCAAACAGGGCAAGACTAATCCCGATTCCGAGGGACAGTCTTTAAAATATCTGAAGACAGCTGAAGAAAGCTAGCACATCCCCACTCAAGTTTCTCTTCTCCATGCTAACCATCCTTAGTAATTCTCATTTGTCATTGTCTTAAAGTCCTTTACCATCTTGATCTCCCTCCTCCAGACACTCCCCAGCATATCTGTGTTCGTCCTTAAGTATGGTACCTAACAAGACACATGGTACTCCCCAAGTGAGCTAATGAGGGCCAAGGATCAAGGGACAACCGCCTCCTTCCTGAGCTCTGTGCATCTCTCAATGTAGCCCATCACCCTGCTGACTCACAGGGAGAAATCCCCCCGGGTGTTTTTCTGGCATGCTACTGGCTAACCAGTCTCCCTTATCTTATACTTGAGAAATTGATTTTTTTTAACCCAATTGTAAGATTTTCCATTTGTCCTACTTACATTTCATCTTATTACAGTGTTTTGGACAGTCTGGTCTTGTGATAATGCCTTGCTTTCCTTTGTAAATAGTTAAATCTGCACACAAGACTCTCTTTTTGACTTTTATTACAGAATTTGAGAGTTGGAAGGGGCTCTTCATGGGCAATTTAATCCAACCCATACACCAAAAGAAGTCTCACTATGATATACCCAACAAGTGTATCATCCATGTTCTCCCTGAAACTCTCCAAGGAGGAGGAACCTGCCATTCCCCTTTTGGGCAACTCTAATTGTTAGGACTATTTTTCCTGATATTAACCCTAAGTCATCCTCTCTGCAGCTCCTGGATCTGTTCCTCTCCCTTAGGTCCAAACAGCCCTTCAAATACCAAGCAGGGTTAGACTGAGACTTTTACCAGCAGCTGATGGGAGGTCTTTTCTTTCCAGAAAATTCTTGGAAAAGAGACATGGTGGAAGGAGTGTGCACTCTCAGTGTTGGACCCATAAATCAAAGAGGATGGTGTTTCCCCTCACCCTCCCCACCATCCTCCATAGCATGTCTGCAGGCCCAGGACATTCATAATGCTTGCTGGACAGCTCCCTTCTGATGGAGTTTCACAGTTCAGCTCTGTCTCTCCCGGGGAGATCCTCTCAGCCCCAGGGTCTCCAGAGAAATCAAATCGAGGTCCTGAAGTGGACTAAATGTCACACCTGGTCAGCCTGCTCTAGCTTTATGAAAGCCAGAGACCACTTAATGGAATGCTGGAAGGAAGGAAGGAAGGAAGGAGGGAGCGAGGGAGGGAGGGACTCTTCAGTCACCCAAACTCCTAACCCCTTCTGCAGGTACCTCCTGTCTGAAGCTAAGGCTTGGACGTCCAGAAACCAAGGGAAAAGAGACTCTTTGCAACTGTTCCTTGCTCTGAAAGGCTCATGCACTTCCCAGTGCTGGGAAGCTGGACTTTCCCCTCTCCAGGGCCTGGCTGTAATTGTCTCCATTATCTCCAGGACAAACCGAGTGGATAATAATCACGGGGGCTTTGGAGGCATCTCCTGGGGATAAGAGGCCTGCTAGCCATTAAGAGCCATCACCTTCGAGGACCACCTCCCACCCCCTTCTAGGGAGGCGGGGGAGGGCTGGAGAGCTGCCCTGGCTTCCGAGAATGGGTTTCTTCTCATTTGCATGCAGTTCTATTTCCACCTGGTTGAAGGCCTGGCTGAGGATAGAAAAAGAGGAAAGGCTTTTGAGCTTTCTGATGACTGGGTTGTGGCCATTTGGAACGGGCGGACGTGAATATTCTCCCTGGCTAATGGTTGGCCTCAGAACTAGGATCCAGCCACTGGCCTGCTGAGTGGAGACCAGGGGAGGGCAGCCTCTGGGCGAGGCTGTCTGCTCTGGGTATATTAATCATGTTGTTAATTATGAGAGGTGACAAAGCATGGTGGACAGAGTCAGGAAGACCCAGGTTCAAAACCTGCCTCTGACATTTACTTTCACTTCTCTAGTGAAAGCTTCAGTCTCCAAATCTGTAAAATGAGGGGGTTGGGTTATATATGATCCCCTTTGGTCTTAGATCTTTTCTCCTATGATCCAGTCTCAGACACAGTATCTATGGACAAGTCACATCCTCCCTGAGCTTCTGTTTAAATCATTAATAAATTAAATCATTGGGCTGCTAAGGGGCGCAGTGAATAGAGCACCGGCCCTAGAGTCAGGAGGACCTGAGTTCAAATTCGGCCTCAGACACTTGACATACTAGCCGTGTGACCTTGGGCAAGTCACTTAACCCCAATTGCCCTGCCCTCTCCAAAAAGCAAAAAAAATAAAATAAAATCATTAATAAATCTAATTTATTAAGCACCTACTGTGTGTTAGACACTGTGCAAAATGCAGCTCCCTCAAAGTGTTGTTTTGAGGCTCAAATGAAACCGGTGGCGAAAAGCACTTTGTGCTATCATGACGTGGTGACCATTCTCTTTGTTCTGCCCCTGGCGAGCTGCTGCCCACTCAGTCTGTGTGGAAAATGGGAACAGGCGGGGTCAAGCCATTCCTGAACCACCCCAGATGCTCTGAGCCTCCCGAAGAGGGACCGACTGATGTGGGAGAGTCTTCTTGGAGACGTGCTGAATCCCAGCAGATGCACTCAGTCTGTCTGTCCATCCGTCCATCCTTCCATCCATCCATCCGTCCGTCCATCCATCCATCTATCTATTTGTCTGTCTGTCTGTCTGTCTATCTATTTATTTGTCTATCTGTCTGTCTATCTAGCTATCTATCTGTCTCTTTTAATGGCATCAAATAAGTCTCAAACCTGCTTAACCAAATCTAAATAAATGGTTCCCTTTAGCAGATGAATTGCAAAACAGATTAACATTTAAATGTTGAGATTTCGGAAATCCATCAGTTTCTCTACACATCCAGTAAGTGAGGAACTAAGAGACAAGTGAATGGATAAAGATGCAAATGTGGCTGGGTGAGTGGCCGCCCCATTTGTCCTCCTCCTGCTCACTAACAGGCATTGCCTCTGGCCCGTTAGGTCACAGTTTCCCAAGGCTGGTGAGGCTTTCAGGGTTCGGAGGCAGGCCCGAGCTCACATTTCTCCTACAGAGAATGAACGAAACAAAGTCCAAGTATGAACACAGACAGGCCGCCTTCCAAGAGAACATTATCATTCTGTGTTCGGGAGCAGCTGTGATTACTCTATGGACTCCAGTGTACTCAAATTACTGATAATTTTAGCAGAAATGTGGCTATTATCTGCTTTCCCCTGGAGTGCTTGATAAGGACAATTGCAGGGTCTTATTGTCCTCTCTGGGTCCTGGGGGAGGGGACTGGGGTGGAGGGGTCCTAAGAGTCCTTATTCATCTGCTTACACACACACACACACACACACACACACACACACCGATTAAGACAGAGCCATCCCATGCCCACATCCTTCTCTGGGCTGAACAGAGCGCCATGAAGCCCCATGCCATGGCCATAGCTGCTGTTGGAGGCTCCAAGAAACCATACCAGGGGAGATTTTGAGGGGCATTTAATTCATGTGGGGATATTAATGGAATTTGTGGAGAAAAAAGAGATAAAGACGTGTTTAAATGTTTAAGTTTGGAGAGCCACCAAAGTGTGTGAGACTTACCAAGAGCTGGCTTTTACCCTTTTAAGAAGGGCAAGCAAGGGGAGAGGAGCATGAGAAGTCACTCAGTGAAAAAACATTTATTAAGCACCTACTAGGTAGGTACCAGGCTCTGTGCTAAGTGAGCACTGAGGCTAAAAAGAAAGGCCCAAAGAGAGACTGCCCTCAAGGGGCTACAGTCTAATGAAGAAGCCTCAATAGCCACATCAGACTGAGCAGGGAACCTCTCCCTTCCAGAGAAGACACCAATTCTTGGATTTGGAAGACCTAGAGCCTGGGGCTCTGTCACTCTGTGCAAATTCTTTCATTTCTATGAGCTTTGGGCACCCCCCATGCCCATCTCATCCCCTTGGCTGAGAGAAGAAAGCCCCTCATAAAGTAAAGCCAACTGGAGGAAGGTCCAAGCTCTGGGCCCCCCTCCCCACAGCTCTGCATGGGTGTGGGTTAGGGCTCCCCTTTCAAGCCATTCTGGGGGTGGGGAGAGAGAAAAGGAAATAGGATCTGAATTAGAGCTGGAAGAGACTCGCCTCATTCTACAGCAGAGGAAACTGAGGCATGAAGAGATTTAGGTGAGTGACCTCCCAGGGTCCCACAGCTATTGTGTGTGTGAGGTAGCAGCATTTGAACCTAGGTCTTTCTGACTCTGACCCCAGTGCCCTCTCCATTATAGTGTACTGTAGGCAGAACTGAGATGGGGCTTCACAGGTGAGAAATCTTTCTTTTAAAAAAAATTGCTCTGGTCTCAGCCAGCACCAGAGATCATGCCATTCAAAAGAAAATTATACATATATATAAAATTATAATTACATAAATGTATAATATATCAATTATATCTGTAATATATAATAATACATTGCTGTCAAATGCCAGGAATGAAGGACATGGAAGGTTGAGAGCAGGGCTTGGAAAGCCCAATCCTGGACACCCATAATTGCTGTTTACCCCCTAAACCATAGGGGGTGTCAGGAAATTCTGCAGACACGAGTAATAGATGGGGTGGGCAACTGGAAGGTGGTTCCTGAGGGGAGAGACAGCATAGATTCTCAACAGAACATGAATGTTATGAGAATATATGACCACAGAGAAAGACTAATTCGTCAATGTGAGTGTGTAAGTAAACAGTGGCCCTGTGAGTCTGTGTGGTGTCAAGAGGGTGAGAATCCCTGGAGGGCCGGGGGTTTTCTTGACAAAGGCTCAATTAGAGAGTGGGCAGATTGGAGATTGAGGAGTGTGGCAGGCTCCCCCAGCCAGGGAGAGGGGGTGGGAGTGGGAGGGGTGTGTAGAGGACTACTCAGAATTTGGGGCATTGTGATGACAAAAGCCTGACCAGGAGAGATGGAGTTGCATTTAATGGAACCCTCTTATACATAGGTAAGTGGCCCAATGGCATTACTGCAGTATTATGGTGGGGGTTGGCCTGAGGTATTGAAGAATATTGGACCTTGGCTATGCTTGGGTCTTGGAGTGGGCTCAAAGGTCTTATAGGTAGAAGGCACCTTCAAGTCATTTAGACATGATTTACCCAAGGTCATATGACTCATAAATGTCAGAAATTGGATCTGAACCTGGTACTTCATGATCCTCTCCCTCTCCCTCTCCCTCTTCCTCTCCCTCTCCCTCTCTCTCCCTCTCTCTCTCTCTCTCTCTCTCTTTCTCTCCCTCCCTCCTTCCCTCCTCTCTTCCTCTCTGTCTCTCTGTCTGTGTCTCTCTGTTTCTGTCTGTCTCTGTCTCTCCCTCCCTCCCTCTCCCTGTCTCTGTCTGTCTGTCTCTTTATCCCTCTCTGTCTCTGTCACAGTACTGCTAGATTTGGTGGCAGAGGACCTGATTTCAAATTTTGCCTTTATCACTTGCTAGCTATATTGTATATAACCCTGGGCGTCATTTCATCTCCCAAACCTCAGTTTCCTCATTTGTCATTGTCCAGGGCATTGTCCTGGATACCGCCCTCCCCCCCATGTCCCTCTCAGCTCTTCTGATCCAGGTTTATATGGGGTCCCTGCCCATTCTACTCCATGGTGCAGAGAGAAGTTCTGTTTGAATCCTGACTCTCAGTGACTCTGGGCAAGTGCCTTCCCTTCTCTGGGTCTCAGTTTCTTCTTCTGTAAATAAGGGAGTCAAACTAAATGATGTCCAAGGCCCCTTCCAACCATAGACCTATGATCTCATGATTTTTCCCTGATGAGAAAGTATTTATCAAGTTAGAGGGAAAAGGCTGACTTAAGTCTCTACATAATCTTTCCAGGGTTATTTTTTCTCCAGGAAAATTCATCTGATATCAGTTATTCAATTAAAGGAGAAGCCTGCCAGGCATATTTAAGGTTTTTTATAAAGCAGAAATAACTTAATAAGCTAAATTAAATTTGAGAAAATGGAGCCTGTAAGTTTTCTGTTGTAATTGAAGTGCAAATCTGGCCGAAATCAGAAGGAAATAAACGAAACACGATGAGAAGTAATCCCGGGCAATTTGGCGAATGGCTGCAAAATGAATGCTGGGGAGGGGGGGGGGGGGGCACCGACGTCTCCTCGGCTCGCAGTCTGGGAGCCTCCTCCTCTCCCAGAGCACATGAAAGGGAAAATATTCCAAAAGAAAAACTCTCAGGCAAAACCCACATCAATAGGGTCACTTTTAATAATGTTATGAATCCATGATTAGCCTACTCCAAGGCAATGTTGTAGTGATGCCGGTGGGTCACTCACTCTTTTATCATGTGGGTCTATTATTCCATTCAGGTCAGCCGCACTCGATTCAATTCTGTCCCTACCTGTCGGGCTTTGGGATCACAATACACAAAATTCTGAGTAACTTCAGTGGGGTTTCTCATTTAACAGTGGAGGAAACTGAGGTTCATGAAGGAAAAGGGATTGTCTCAAGGTCACAGGGTTAGGGGTTGGCACTCTATCTGTTATGATAGGTGTTTGCCCATCTGGCAATGGCCCAACCCAGGCTGGCCTAATGAAATGTTTTCCCTGATGATCAGTTGTGGAAAAAGTATCAAAGACCCTTGATTTGAAGTTGGAAAAGCTGAGTTCAGATCCCAGACCTGCCACTTTCTGTGTGACCTTGGCCAAGTGATTGCATCTCTCTGGGTCTCAAAAAGAACAGGTTGGATAGATGACCCTGAGGCGCGTGGGCTCCATCTCTAAGTCTATGGACCCAGTGTAGTGGAGGACTGGCCAAGAAGCCAGACAGACGTTCTACAACTGACTCCATGGCAAAGAAGAGTCTCTTTGGTTGGCTGTGGAGCCATTACTGGGGGGCACTCCCAAAGCACATGTGAGCCTGGGCCTGGGCCTCAGTCTGGCTTTTCCGTGACTGTTGGGTTCAAGTGAGGAGGCGCCATGTTGCCCGTGAACACGTGACCCTGCTGCAGCTCCAGTCCGTAATGTCTCTATTCTTCTGCTCTGAGATTGGGCGTTGTGAGGACCAAGTGGGCCCCAAAAGCTCAGGACGGTGAGCTGCCAGGAGAGGCAGGAGCAGAATCCCTGGCAGGGTGAGCAGCCAGCCAGCCCTGCCTCTGCTCCGAGGAACGGCATTCCCTGTGGGGGTTGAGACACAGATTCCTCTAGCAAGGAAAATGCGTTTGGAAGCAAATTGGGTGGGATGGACGCTCTGGAAACATTGAGTTATGTCTGAGTCTCCTCCCCCGCCCTGGGGAAGAGAGTGTCCTCAGGAACAGGGTGGGGGAATGCTTTGTACTTCAGTTCCAACCACATCTTCTCATTAAATCTGTCTTTGTAAAAAGCTTTGTTGTGGTCCAGTCCTGTCTGTGTCCGATGCTTTGTGACCCCACTGACCATAGCATGCCAGCCCTTCTGTCCTCTGCTGTCTCTCAAAATCTGTCCAAGCTCCTGTTCATTGCTTCCATGACACTCTCCACTCATCTCACCCTCTGCCATCCCTTTTTCCTTTTTCCTTCAATCTTTCAGGGTCTTTTCCATCGTCTCATTAGGTGGCCAAAGTACTTAAGCTTCAGCTTCAGAATTTGTCCTTCCAGTGAATAGTCTGAATTAAGTTCTTTAGGTATCTGACTGGTTTGATCTCCTTGTGGTTCAAGGAACTCTCCAAAATCTTCTCCAATACCACAATTCAAAATCATCAGTAACAATGGATGTTTGTAAAAGCTAACTGATGTCAAGTATTTAAATGGTATTGGGACATCAGTTACAGTGGGGAGAACATACTAGATTGGCAGTCAGAACCAAGAATATTGGAGAAAGACACCCGATCCCTCGGGGATCCCTCAGTGGTACCCCTAGAGCATGAGGGGGACTGTAGCAGACTTCGATCTGGGAGAGTGAGGTTAGGGCATTGCCTCTTCAGTGGCTTTATATAATTATGTAATACTTTTAGACCCCCAAACCCACCTCACCATGCAGTTAAAAATGCTGGATCTGGACTCAGGGGTCCTGTGGTTTAGGAAACTAAGCTAGGGGGTGAGATGAGAGAGAAAGAGAGAGAGAGAGAGAGAGAGAGAGAGAGAGAGAGAGAGAGAGAAGGAAGGCAAAAGACTTAGAACAATCTCTTGGATAATGAGTCCAGGGACACCCCAGAAGGAGAAAGGTGACCCTTGTAGACAAACTCCACTCACTTCTCTCATGGACCCAGAGCCAACCTGGAGCCTCTGCAATATGTCCAGCAGAGTCCCTTGACCTCCTCAGGACCAAGGCTTGAAGCAAAGGTGCCAGTATTCCCCAGAGCAGAAGACCAGGTCAGCTGGCAGAGCTTGGCCTTCTCTGTGGAGTCCCAGGCCCTTCACTAATGGAGAGTGAAGGAAGAAAAGGTGGGGCCTTTAGCTGTTGACTGGTGCAGTGAGAGGCAGTGTGGACTAGTAGGAAGAGCCCTTGCTTTAGAATCTGGGGAATAGTCACAGACCTAGCATAACTACTAGGACCTCGAGGTTCATTTTATGGACGAGGATCCGAGGACCCAAGAACCCAAGGAAGTGACCTTCAAAAGGTCACAAGGCAGGATTTGAACTCAAAACCTTGACTCCAGGACTGACTCTCTTTTCACTGTACCTAATTAACTTGAATCTGGTTTCAGCTATTGCTTAACTGCCTGAGCGCTCTCAGGTTAGACACTCCCTAGCTCTGAGCCTCATTTTCTCCAGTTGTGGAAAGAAAGGGTAAAACTAAACAGCTGGGTGGTACACTGGATAGAGCACCAGCTCTGGAGTCAGGAAGACCTGAATTCAAATCTAACCTCAGACACTTACTAGTTATGTGACCCTGGACAAGTCATTTTACCCCAATACCTAAAAAAACCAACCAAACAAAAAACAAAACAAAACAAAAAACGAAGTGGGGGGATGGGATTAGCTCATCTCTAAGGTCTCCTCCAGCTCAGACATTACTCTGGGGCTGGCTCTAGAGACAAGGTATCAATCCACACTACTTTGGGGAGACTTAGTTGTGTGGGGCAGATGGTCAGGAGTCTGGGTGTTCAGTTCAGAGAGAGGCCATTCATGGAAAGGCCAAAAGGAGACTGTGGCTGTGCTTTTAAGGATGAAGAAGATTTGCTCAGGTAGAGGGAATGAAATGGGGGCATTCTAGTTGGGTGGGGGGCATGCAAGAAGGTGAGACCCAGGAACATGGAGTTTCAGTCAGAAACACATTCCCAAAGATTTGAATTAGGACTCAGAGGGTCTTGAATTTGTCCTGTGCAGAGTACGACAAAGCAGGGAGTGAGTAGGTTGTGTCTCAATCAGGGGAAGCATGTAGATAGTGTACATCAGAAGATTCGGTCCCTGAAGGGGGTGGGGGCAGAAGGAGCTAGGTGCCCCTCCCCCAGCTTTCACCTGTATGTCAGATGTCAGATACACCTGGCAGAGGGGGCACAGTGCCAACAGACACCAGCTGAGTTGGGCTTAGCCAGGCTGTGTGTGAAGATCTTTGTCTCTGCTGTTCACCTGTCCCTCAGCAACCAAGATGCTCATGTTTCCACCAAATGAGGTGTTTGTAAAATGCTTAGCATAGCCCCTGGTCCATCGGAAGAGCTATATTCACACTTCCTTCTTCCCCTCTTTTCTCTCCTACATCTTCTCTTTCTGGATCTTCAGCCACACTGAAGCTTTAATGCTGCAAAGATCCACGATGTACTTTACAAGGGTGGGTGGGCCTGCCACTGTCATAGATTGCAACCCCTTTACAACTTAATGATAATCAATGAGATTGTGGTGGAAGAATTCATCCCCCTATGGCCAAGCCAGTGATGAGACTCTGCCCTCAGCTCGGCTGGTTGCCAAAACTAGTCAACAATACGGACAATCACTGGACCTCAGCCCAAAGTTTTTCCATCTTGGCAGGATTGAGCTTACACTCCAGTGGTCCAGTCTGGGAGCCCAGGGCACTGCCAGACAACAATAAAGACGACTCATACATTACATGCTGGAAAAGCACTGCCAGGATCTCTCTCTTACGTCTGCAGAACCCTTCGCTTAATTAGACCATCGATGGAGACCTTTAACCTAAAGGGATACAGCGCTGATTGCCTGGAGGAACCAGGCAGGTGGGGGATGTGCTCAGAGACCAGGGAGGCCTTTCCTCATGCCCTCACACTAGTGAGTTAGACACTAAGTACTCTGCGCGCCAACGATCAGCACGTGAAGGAACTCGCTTTTCTAAGTACACTGATGCTGTGGTTTTCCGAGGCTGGCTGACTGGCTTCCTCTGGGTGCCTAGCACAGTGCAGGCTGTTTAATAAATGCTTGGGTCTCTGGCTACACAAATGCTTCTATCAATCGATCCACAAGCATTTATTAAACATCTATTCTGTCAAATCAACAAGCATTTATTAAGTGGCTCATGTATACCAGGCTCTGGACCAAATGCTAAAATGCAAAAACCCATTTTGTGCTCAAGTACAGCCTCAGGGAGCTCAAAATCTACTCTGTGCCCACGATCCTGACCAGGTGCAAGAATACTTAGGGTGTTTCTGACACAAATTCATAGTCTAGGAAGTCACAGATTTCCTAGGACCTTGACCACAGCTCCCCCACCTTCCCTTACTGGGCTGGGCTTTGGGCTGGGGCTGATCCCGCCAGCTGGGTGGTGCCACAGTGGATACAGCCTCCGGCCTGGAATGTAGCCCACCGATTCTGCAAGGCCTTGGGAAAGTTGAGAGGCAAGTTCTGAGAAAAACATCCTTATCCAGAGCAGCTTACCTCCAATCAAATCATATTTCTCTGGAGAAAATGAGAGCAGGCCTTCCTGGTTGCACCACAGACAGCTCAGTGACTCACCAATGATGAGAATGGTCATGGAGTCCCAAACAAAGATTGCAGACAGGTCCGGGAGTGGGAGAGATGAGCATCTCCTGCGTGAGACACCCACCCGCTTGCCAGTATCCAGAAAGGGGAGGCAGCCGCAAAACATCAGGACGTGATTCAGCCAGGGAGGACGGGAAGCTCGCCCCCCCCCCCCCAGACGCCCCTAGCCCCAGAGGCTCTTTCTCCCCTCCTCTCCCCTCCATTCCCCTCCCCTGCCTGGGACTCCACGGGAGGGTCTGCAGGCTGGAGGATGGGGTGGGGCACAAGGCTCCCACTCCTCTCCTACCCCGACCCAGGACAAAGTCAGGAGCGGACGAGGGGAGAGGGGAAGAAACACCCCAGGGCTTGGGGCTAAAGCGGCTTCGAGGGCTCCACTCGAAGTCCAGCCGCGGGGCCACCACCTGTGTGCCTGCAGTTTTGGTTAATTCGGGAAGGGCCAGATCCTTCCGGTCTGATCCCACTCCAGACGCGCCTGGAGGCAGGACTCTCCCGCTACTCACCTTTCAAACCCGCAAGTGTCCTGGCGGTCTCCCCCATTACAGCGTCAGGTCTTGAAAACTGGACTGCTCCGTCCGCTGGACTTGCACTCCCGGCGCCTGGTATGGACACGTCTGGGGAGCACGGAGCAGGGCTCCCCTGGGGCAAGACAGCAACGGGGCCGCGCTCGAGGATCTAGACTCTAGAGGGTCCCTGCCCCTGCTTCAAGGTTAACTAAAATCCCACCTCCTACGGAAGCCTTTCCCAGCCCCCCTTCACTCTCGAGCTCCCCTTCTGTTAAGGATTCCTTTGTAACCTGTCTCTAGCATCTTTGTACATACATGTTCCCACGTGGTCTCCCCACTAGACTGTGAGCTCCCTGAGGGCAGGGACTGTCTCTTACCTCTTTTTGTATCTCTAGCACAGAGCCGGCAATTAATAAGTGCTAATGACTGGTTGGCCGGCAAAGCCTCCCTTACTTACATTCTTCTGAAAAGATCGTTTGGGACAAAGAATGGGCACCAGCGGTGGTGTGCCCAGACAGTCAGTGTGGAGGCAGAACTGGGCAGGAGACAGTGGGCAGACAGGCTGGCCACTAGCCTTTATGGAGTCCTTAGGTGCCTGGCACTGTGCTGAGCCAGGGTGGATGGTACCTCCTCTGTACCTCCTGCATCCATAGAAAGAATCAGAATGGCAGGGCCAGGGGATCACGGGGAAGACACCATGTCCCCTAAACTCACAGACCTTTCCAGCTGGAAGGGACCTCAGGCGTCCTCATGTCCCATCCTTTCATAGCACAGACTGAGAGAGGCCAGAGGCTCCACCAAGACCACACAAGCCCAACGGCCTAGAGCACCTCCTTCCCCCTTCCTCCATCCCTTCCCCCCTGCTCCAAGGCCAATGGTCACACGGGTGGTAAATGGCAGAGCAGGATTTGAACCCAGGTTCTCTGAATCCCAGAGTCAGTACTCTCCCCTCTGTACCCTGCTGCCTCCCCAGGGATGCTCCGAGAAGCCTTTTGGGATAGTTCTGGCCCTCCACCCTCTTTGCTTCTACCTTCTTTTGAAGGCAAAGGAGTCCATTGATAACCGGGGTTCTGGTCACAAGACAGGTTCTAGTAAAGGCCAGACAAAGCCCATTGCGGTTTTGAACCCCAGAAGCTGGTGGGGCCTCCTGTCCCCGGAGTCTGTGGTTCCTACCCCAACTGTGTCCCATACCTCCTGCAAGGAGGGTCATGGTGAGCTTCAGAGGACTTGTGATGAAAAATGCAGCCCATCTCCTGAGGGAGAACTAGGGAGCTCTGAGGGCAGGGGAAGACGAACTTTGTCACTTTCTTTATTTTTCTTGGTTTTTTTTTTATGTGTGTTTTTTTTTGTAATGTGACTAATATGGTAATATGTTTGGTGTGACTTCACAGGCATAACCAACATCACTACTAACCTCAAGGAGGGGCAGGAGAGGGGGAGAGAATTTAGCTCAAATTTTGAAAAAAAATTTTTTTTTAAATTTTTAAAAATCAAAATGGCAAAAATTTGTAAATGTAATTGGGAACTATTTAATGAAATAAAATACATTTTAAAAATAAAGAAGGTCAAATTCCCCAGACAGACTGGGGTGAGAGTGACTGGCCACGCTCTTGAGCTGATCCATTGGTCATCCAGCGTTTGTTAAGCACATAGTGTGTGCCTGGGCTAAGCCTGGGGTTACAAAGGAAGGTCCAAACTGCCTCTAGGCAAATGCTCAATGCTGTGCATTGGGCTAACCTGAGCCTGGCTATTGTCTGGTGTCTTTCTTTAAGAGCCTGCCTAGTGTCTGTCATTGTTCAAGACAGAAGACTGAGGCAGAGAGGGAATGAGACTGAGGTAGGGAAGGTATGGGGAGCTGAGATTTTTCCAGTAGAAATGATCGTGCTCTATTAAGTGCCTTTCAATCATGATGACCCAGCAGGGGGGCAGGGAGAACTTGGAACAACACCACCCAACTCTGTAGGGTCATGGCGCCCTTCTGATTTTCTTGACAGGCTAGAATCTCTGTAATAAAAAAGCATTTTTCTACATTAACTGTCTAAGCAAATCAATGCAAAGAGGAGGGCACAGATAACTACAGATTTATTCATGCAATATCTCAACTCCACAGGGCTATCATTTTTTGTTTTTAACCAGTTTTATGTTATTTTAACAGAAGCAAAATGTAATTTGGGGTCTGAACTTTCAAACTTGTAAAAATGCTTTCCAAGTTGACTTCTCATATGTGTGGTATTTGAATAGAATTTGAGATAGCATTTTTCTTCTTAAAAATAAAACTAATCCCATTACTCAGGAGATGATGGCTCCACGAGACATCTCTGAGGATGCAAAGAATTGGGTGAGTGTTAATAGGTCATTGTACTGGACAGCGTAGAATGACTAGTGAGTGAGTGTCGGGTCCGTCATCACATAGATGGAAATGTAGGGCATTGGCTGGAAGGAGCTGAGAGGTACTGGGCTAACCCCAAGAAGAGAAATGATCCAAGGTCACACTGATGGTCAGTGTCAGGTAGGATTCTAACTTGGGTCCGAGAACATCCAATCCAATGATCTTCCTCTATTCACCCGGAGCAAATGTTCTAAAAGTTCTTTAGCCATTCTCCAGGCTTCATAAGTAAAATAGTGGTGGTGGGTAACAAAAGCACCTACTCCCAGGGTTTTGTGAAGGATTTTGTAAACCTGAAGGTGCCCCCATTATCTCATAGCTCACCCTTGTCCATGTCGTAACCACACACCTCCACCCCCAGTAAAATGTGAGCTCCCTGAGGGCAGGCACAGGTTTGCCTAGCTCAGGGCCTGGCGCATAGAGCTGGAGCTTAATAAATGCTGTTGGACTCAAAGATGGAGTTGGGGACCTGTTGCAGGGTCTTTGCCAATGACTGTTTCACATCTCGGAGAGAAGAAAGGAGGGGGAGAGAAACTCAGCCTTTAACCATATCATGAAGAAGGCAAGCCTCCCCTGCAAATCTATATAAAACAAGACAGCCTGTGAGGGCAGGTGTCCCCTCAGGCTCCCCTTCCTTCTTCTTTGCTTCCATCTATGAGGGCTGTGTCTGGGAACATAACAGAAAAGGGGATGTGCCGCTTTGGCCAATGAAACCCACTTTCTGCTCCCTCTTCTCCAAAAGGTCTGTTTTCAGGGCGTGGCCCCCAAGGAAGGTGGTCACACTCTCTGTCCTTGCCCCTCGTGCTGGGTTGGTGACAATCTCCTTTGCTGGACAGATTGTTCCCCTTGTATCTCCTACACAGTAGGCACTTAATAAATGCTTGTGGATAATAATGATGACACATACAAAATGAATACACAAATATAAGATGATCAGGAAAGGATGGAGGCGTGTTGCAATAGAAACACAAACCAAGGCTATTGACCGAGTGTGTAATCTTTGAATAGGAATTTCACAAGCCTTTATGGAATGTTCTCAATGAACCGGGAGATTTCATTTATTAAACTAATGGACATTCATTACTGTAACACTTGAGGAAAACTGGACAGTGAGATTGAATCAATTCATTGAAAACAGCTAAGAGGAAATGTCTCTTTAATTGAGATCTCTCCAAAAATGCTGGGGCATGTGGAGCCCCTGGTGATCTGAGGAGGGGTCCTCAGGTCTTCCTCGAATGCCAGACTCTGTCGCCTGCATGGCTCCTGGGTGTCGGGAAGATCCTGCCAATTTTCTCCTAGGAGGAAGAGGGAACAGGGCACTGGTCCCCTGAGGGAGAGTAAGCCTGGTTTACTCTTACCTGGACAAAGAAACTATGGAAATGTCACTGTCAACCTAGCTGAGGAAAACCCAGTCTCTGAAGAGGTGGGGTCTTTTTTGGATTTTTAAAAAAAAACTCCTGATTTTGTTTTCAGGCAGCTTGTGCAGGCTGGGGGAATTGGTTTTGTTTTGTCGTGGACCCCGCTGCCCCCCCCCCCCGGGCTTTGCAGGGTCCTTGCATGCTTTTTGTTTGTTTCGTTTCTGTTTTTAGCAAGGAGGGGCATCCAGACCAGTGAGGAAGCCCCCTCCACAAGTGAGCTGGGTGCTAGTCTTAAAGAACTGCCCGGGGCTGTCAGAGGTGGAGCTCGAACCAGGATCTTTTTCATTCCAAGGTTGTTTCTCTGTCCACTCTGCCCTTATGCCTCTGACACAGCCGGCAATTGGATTCAGTCAGTGGTGATGGAGACTTGTTTCTACTAAGAGGAAAAGTGGGGAAAGCTTCTTCCTGGGGCTCCCTCCTCACCCCCATTACTGCATCCCTTTCCACCTCTCAATAGTGACCTTTCCCTCTTGCGAAGCAGGTACCCAGTGCCCTCTCTCTGATCCCTTTTATTTTTACATGCATTTATTATCTCTCCCACGATGAACAACCAGAAAAAACTCATCATGCATATTGTCAATTAAAAAGTAACAAAACATTCCGGGAGGCAAAAACAAAAACACAAAACTGAAATGTGTCCAGTCCAGCAGCGCCCATCCCCACACAGACCACGCCCCAAATGTCCTTCTTGTCCGAGATCTGAAGCCTCTCCCCTCTCCGGCAGGAGGCCAAATAAAGCTTTCTGAAGATTTTCTTCTCTATATTGTTCTTGTCATTGTACACATTTTCTCCGGGTTCTGCTCACTTCACTCTGACGCAGCTCATTAAAAATCTTCCTATTTTCCTCCAAAACTGAACTACCTATTTTGTAATTTCTTATGTCAAAACAATAACATCCCATTACAATCCCGTCCCATGGCTACCACAGTTATTAGATGACAGGAGGACACTCCCTTCACTTACAGCTGGGGGTCCCTACAAAGGAAACTATCGTCGATGCTCACATTTACGGGTCCTTTTCCTCTGTCGTTGCTCTCTGTGAGGCACAGGATGGGAAGTTGCACTGCTACCTCAATGGTGTGGTTCCAAAGTGCTCATCAGAATGGCAGGACCAACTCAGAACTCCAGCAACAGGACTCCAGTGTTTTCCTGTCCAAGTCCCTCCAATATCGGTCTTTTTCCTCTTGCCATCTCCGCTAACCTGATGGATATGAGGAAGAATCTTACTAGTTGTGTGACCCTGGGCAAGTCGCTTACCTTCTGCTGCCTCAGTGCCCTCATCTGTAAAATGGGAATAATCATAATCGCGCCTGCCTCCCAGGGTTGTTGTGAGGATCAAATGAGATTATAATTATAAAGCGCTTAGCGCAGTGCCAGGCACACACTAAATGCCATATGCATGTTAGCTATTATCATCACTGTTATAACGTGTTACAAATCTCAAAGCTCTGCATAATCTCTAGCTGTAGTATGACTAAACAGAAGGAGAGGGCATCAGCTTCTGACCCCTGAACAGAGCTGGGAGCAGGGGGAGGGGTCCCTAGAATCTCCATGGAATGCTCCCACTCCCCAGAAGAGAAAGAAGAGGCAGATGGAAGTGACTGATCCTGGAGATTCCAGGGTGTTCGAGATAAGAGCAAACGTCTGATTGGGGACGTTGAAAATATCAAAGATTCCTAGGAGAGAGGAGACTGTCTCCTTTTAGTCTGACTCTTGAGCTGCTGCTGCCTTTAATCTTTGCTGTGGAGGAACCAAATCATCCCATTCAGAGCCTGGGCCAAGGCTGCTCTTCCGCCTCGGGGTTGATGGCCTTTAATCGAGATGTCTCTGTTGACCCAAGCACTACCAGAGCTGCTCATGGAAAGGCTTCAAAGACATGTTTGGGTCCCCTTATAAATGGCCAACTCCCGGCCCAGGACCCCTCCCCCACCTGTCTCTTCCCCCCTGCTCTGACAACTGAATAGAGCCAGAGAAATTCATGCAGCCTGGTCTTTCTTGGGACTGCCACAGAAAAAAGACCGGAGAAAAGCTTTGTCTAACCCGGGTTGTTGTAGCCTTGTGAGAGCCCTTCAGCTTTCCCCATGGCTGTCAGCCTCCAAGTGGGACATCTCTCCAGAGTCTCATAACGAGAGTCAGAAAGGGCCTTCTATGTCACTTCGTTCAAACTCACACCCAGGACCAAGAGCTCCTTCACCAGTGTCCCTGACAGTCCGAACCAACATCTACCTTGAGACAGAAGTGACTGGGGTTAGGAAGACCTCAGTTCAAATTATGTCTTAGATTCTCTCGAGCTGTGTCACCCTGGACAAGTCTCTAAACATTTCCCGGCCTCACTTTCCTCATCTGTAAAATGAACTGGTTGGACATGATGGTTTCCAAGGTCCCTTTCAGCCTTAGGTCCAAGATCCAATACACTCCAGCGAGAGGGTCTCCTTGTCTTGAGGAGCAACACTCTCCATATTGAGTCAAAATCTGTCTCCCTGAAACTTCCATCCATTTGTTCCTGGGTCAGCCCTCTCACAGGAGCCACACAAAATTAAGTCTGACCCATCTTCTGATGTCCAAAGTTCAGCCCCTTTGTATGTCCATCTTCCCTCTGTGCCCCAAACAGAAGCCTTACTGAGACCCAGAGTCCTGGAGCCAGACCTCCCATTCTACAGAGGAGGAGACTGAGACCCAGAGAGGGGTCTCGGCCGAAACCACCCAGCACGCCTGAGGCAGGGCCAGGACTAGACCTCATCTTCCAGATCTGAAGCCCAGTATTCTTTCTACTTCAAGACAGCCTCTGGCAGCTCCAGGGATTTGGAGGTCTGTGAACTCATGGTGTATAATTTCTAAACTCAATTTCTATCCCAAACTGCATCCGTTAAATCCCAGTTTTCCTTGTCCCTCTTGACCTGCTTCTGACTTCTGGACTTCAAAATCACTGCCTCCATCCCCTCCCCTTATTGTCTTCCCTCATTAGAGTCTAAGCTCCCTGAGGGCAGAGTCTGTCTTTCTTTTTGCTTGTGTGGGTACCCCCCCACCCCTCCAGTGCTTAGCACAGTGCCTGGCTTATAGTAGGCCCTTTATAAATACTTGTTTCCCTCCTTCCATTATATTTTCCCATTTAGTCCCATCAAGTTTCCATTTTGCACATTTTCCTGATGAAACTGGACCAAAACAAAGGACCTTGTTTCCTCACCAATGTTTGGGATGAAAAATACCCTTCATCCTTAATTTATCGAAAAGAAATAAACACAGAAATCTCTTAGGATAAGAACAGGACTTTATTCTCTTCCCCGGGAGAAGAGGTCAGTCTTCCCCATGACTCATCATGGAGAAGAGGCAAGTTACAAAAGATAGTGCTGGAATTTATAACCTAACTTAGTCAAGACCCCTCCCCAACTGTTTCCCCTCTCATTGGTGGAGAGGCATACTTCACCAAATACTTTCCCAACTGGGACAGCAAGGAAAGATAAGGCGAGGGTCCCACCAAGGCAGGAAAACAGACAAAGGAAGATAAAAGTGATTGACAGAAGCAATTTGAAAAGTTAACCACCCCAAATTGAGAAGTTTTCACTCATCCCATACACCAAGATTTCCAGAGACTCCCGTTGCACACCTGCCCTCCTTTTTCTTAGAATCGAGCATCCTTCAGAGTTGAGCCCAGCCCCACCTTCTCACAAGCATTTCCCATCTTGCAGGGGCCAGAGGCTCCCACCAGGTTACCTTGTGTTTTCTTTTTTTCTTTTGTACATGTGGACAGGTCTCTTCTAATGGAATTTTGGGAACGGGAATGTAGATTTACAGGTGGAAGGGACCTGGGAGGTTATTTTGTACAATACACTCATTCTATATCTGTAACCTGGGGTTGATAACACCTTCCCTGACTGTCATACAGAATTTCCATGAGGATGACCAGAGATATGGAAGTGTTTGCTACACCACAGAGCACCAAATGTATGCAAGAGATTATTAATACTATGTATAAAGTCCCTTTACTCCCCATTCAAATGCTCTGAATAATTTCTCCTTGAGGCAAGCCTTTAGGTCTGTCCAAGCATGAAAACAGAAAGAGGAGTTGCCTATGGGAGAAGAGCCTTTGTGCTCTGGTTCTGCGCTTATGAGTTGGGTTACCTGGTTACGGCTCCTCTCTGCCTCAGTTTCCCCACTGAAAAATGAGAACCTTGGACTTGATGACCCCTAAAGACCCCTTCACCTCTGACGATGAAGGATTCTGTGATGAAATAATCAATTTTTTCTGAATTTCTGAATTCACAGAGACAATCAGCAACCAGGCAGATTTTGTGAGTTTCCATGGTATCATTGATTACCCTGTTGTGCTTAGGTGGGACAGATGTTGGGCTGTGAGGCTGGAGCAGAGGCAGTAATCCTCCAAGAAGAACGTCCCTGGTAATGTTAATTGGCAATGTCCTTCCTCTGGCAACTTGGTCTGACTCTTCAAATATAATAACAGGGTTTGAGAATTTAATTTTTTTCCTTGGGTTGAGACTTATTCCAATGTCAATGTATCAACGGGTGGAAAAATCCCATCATTGCTAAGGATTTGCCAAACTGATTTACTCTCAATCAAGGTCCATTTGCTGCCAGATCTGTGCTTCATTTTAAAAACACAACAGGGTCTTTGACCTTTTGGTTTTTCATCAGGCCAGGGCTTTCATAAATGCTGCTTTGCCAGCAGGAAATAAACCCATCCCATTTACTCATTGTGTGCCTTCTCAACTCAAATGTAAGCTCTTGGAGGGCAGATCTCCAGACTTGTCTTTCTCTGTATCCTCAAGTATGAAATTTCCAGGTACTGCCTCAGAGGTAGGAGGTGTGGCCTGAAGCAATCATGGGGACCTTCCTGGTGGAGATGAGACTCGGAAGGAATTGTAAGGGATGAAGAGGGTTTGGATGGGGAAAAAAGAGGGATGTTTGGGATGAAAAAACCTCAGTCATAATTAAATAAAAAAAACACAGAGATCTCTTAGGATAAGAACAGGAGTTTGTTCTCTTCCCCGGGAGAAGAGCTGGTCTTCCCTGTGACTCATCATGGAGGAGAGGCCCCAAGGTGTCTGGGAACAAAGTTTTTATACCCTAACACAGCAGGGTCATATTTCCCCGCTGCTGATTGACAGTAGTGTATGGGTGAGAAACCTCACTTACCCCAATCAAAGGAATGTAGAAGAGAACTTCGAGCAGACAGGAATTTTATTCTTTAAAAAAAAAAATACATACCCTGGTGGGGGGAGAGACCTCTCCCTGCCACATGTCCGAAGAAGAAGAAAGAGAGAGAGAGCCCCTCCAGGTGCCCTTTTTTTTAAAACCCTGAGAGTCATAAAAAGTCATAAAAAGTACATTCTTTTAAGTTCTATTGGAAGAGAGAGAGGGTATGGATTCCACACAGGTAAAGTCAGAGGGTCTCTGACTTCTCATTGGAGGAGGGGCGGAGTCCCTTGATTGAGAGTAAATCAGTTTGGCAAATCCTTAGCAATGATGGGATTTTTCCACCCGTTGATACATTGACATTGGAATAAGTCTCAACCCAAGGAAAAAAATTAAATTCTCAAACCCTGTTATTATATTTGAAGAGTCAGACCAAGTTGCCAGAGGAAGGACATTGCCAATTATGTGCATAGATTGTATATACATATACATTAGATTATATAGATATATGTATATAGCTATTGTATACACACCCACATTTTGATTTTCCCATTAGCTTCTTGAGGGTAGGAGCTATTTCTGTATTCCTTTGTTACTCAGCACTTAACACAATGCCTGGCACAAAGGAAGTGCTTAATACCCGTTTAATTGAATGCATGGTCTTTGTGGACAGAGACAAATAGTGAAACCCAGCCCAGAGCTTTCCTCTAACTTCTAAACTGGTGAGTCAGGTTCACTTTCCAATGCTGGGGATGCCCCATAGCAGCTGGAATGCTGGGAATATCATGCCCACAGTCCCGAGGGCATCTACCAATAACTCACTGACTAACACAAAGCTTTGAGTTTGTCTGCTCTGGAGAAGAGTGGAAACCTAGGTTCAACTGCTAGAACTGTCACTAATCAGCATGTGCCCTGCTCAACCTACAGGGCTGTTTCAAGGACTGAATTATCTAAGTGATACAGAAAGAAATGGGAGCAGAAAAGAAACCTTCCTTTCCTTCCCAGCTATCCCCCTTACCCTTCAGAATAGAAGACAAGGGAGTGTCCACCTCTAGGCTGGCTGGTGTCCCTACACCAGACCTGGGAGGAGCTGGGAGGTGGGATGTGTACTCTGTGACACCTGGGATCTCACCAAAGAGGAGGCATCATAGATGGGTGTGAAAAGGGCATTTGGGACCAAAGCCCTCTAAAAGCTTGTGCTAGGGGTGGGAGTCCTAAGAGGGTATTTGGATGATTGTGTAAAAGTTAGAAGTACCCCAATGCCTTCCCATGGTCATGAATATGGTAGGCTCACTGCAGGATTCCCATCATTTTCAGGGATCCTGAAGCGGTGCTGAGTGGCCTTTGTAATATTTTTGGGGGTGATTTTATAATTTTGAAACATTGTTGTAACTTCAGTCTTGTGTATGAAATCAATTTAACTCTGTCCCTTCCCTCCCCCCACAGCTGTAAAGCATTAACTCTGTCTCTTCCCTGCCCCCAGCCTAGGGGTATTTCCTCTGAAACCATTAACTCTACAGCTACGATAACAAGAATCTTCTAAAAGCATTACCTCCTTTTGTTCTAGTAAACAAGACTCATCCATTTGCAAACTGGATGGGTACTCCTCATTTAAATTTGACCTCAAATCTCACCGATGGTTGACTTTATGATGTTTCAAGGCAAAAACCACACCTCCTGCTCCTTGCACCCTGGAGTTTCTCCCAGTGAATTATGGGCAAAATGCATGCACAGTTGATGTGAAGGGTGCGTGTTCCTTTAAGTATTAGCTACTCCTTGGCTCCTCCCAGGCCCCTCCCTAACTCCACCTTTGTACACCTAGTTAGCCTAATAAACTTATGACTGACAGTTTTGGGTCTTTAAAAACTGCATCTCTACCCAGCTGCTCTTTGCAGACCTTTTTCTATCACACTTTGCAGGCCATGTGTCACATTAAATCTCCTAGAACTTTGCAGGCTTTTTCCTATCACACTTTCTGCCTGCTGAAGAGTGTCACACTTTGCAGGCTTTCTCTGACACTCCCCCCCCCCCCCCCCTTGTACCTTTCGAGCTTTTTCTAGCAGGTCTCCTTACCCCACCCCTTTTGCCCTTGTGTAACAATAAACTTTTATAACTCTGCCGAAAGACAGCTGAGTCCAGTAATTCTTTTCAGACGATGAACCTAGAAAGGATTTCAATAGAAATCCCCCCTACTTATACCTCTTTAATCCCATTCCCATGGCAAATCAAGCCAATAGTCATTTATGAAGAACTTACTATGTGTAAGTGCTGTGAATACACATATAAACTGAAAGAAATCCAGTCCCTGCCCTCAAGGAGCTTACACTCTAACAGGCAATTCAACCCACCAAAGGGAGCTGAAAAACAGGAACAGGGTGGGAAGAGATGAAGATGCTGGAGAGAGAAGGATTATAAAGTCCAGGGTCAGGTGGACAGCCTGGAGAAGACTGAAGAGAGAGCCATGAAAATATAGCAGAAATCATTAACCATGCTAGTTATATAATTAACACCCATATTTTCCATGGCCCTTTCAGTCACCTGCCATTTTGACCCAAAGGGTGATGAAAAGATACATTGTAGATAGGGGTTGGCTGTGGTCCACCTCTAATGATGACTTGTGCCCAAGACAACCTGAAAGAGAAAAGGAAGGACCTGGGTGATGAGGAATGGAGGTGGTCTTGTCCTTCAGGGAGAGTTAGGCAGGGATAATGATGGGGAACCCAAGGGCTGCTCTGGCATCCACAAAGCAATCAAAGCTCTGGACAAAGTCTTCCTATGTGGAAGCTATAAGCTGCCACTGGATCATTCATGGACTGTTAGGAACCTTCTTGACCACTGTCTCAACATTTTTGTTAATCTGATTTAACTTGGCTATTTCCCTTTGGGTCTCCAGGGCAGGAAGACAAGAAGTAGGCTGGGTCCTGCTTCACATTCAAGCCATGTCTCAAGTTCAGTGTTAACCTAAAGGATTCCCAATCCTTGTCTTACCAACAAAAAGCTGGATGTGTGTTTGGTTCATCATGGCTGACCATGGCTTCCCCCTCATTGGGATTCACACCATGAGCCCCACCTAGCTCTAGATCTTGTGATACCAAGTCACTGCCAATGAATGACATCCTGTGGGATGCAGGCTTGCCCCAGTCTTCTCTTGTTTTCAGTCAACACTGACACATCCTTTCCTTTCATTCTTCTCTCATGCCTCATTGTCCAGGTCAGGTAGGTCATAGCAGCAGGGTCAGGATTTGAACCCAGATCCTCTGTCTTGAAATCTAGTGTTGTATTTGCCAGGCCATACCATGTTTCACCATGGCACCTGTTCATGACCCCCAAAGGATGAACCTCCTTCCTGCTAATTACTAACCAAGCTGGGACCAAAGGAGGAAGGCAGAGAGCTGGTTGGTCTTAGACTTTCCGCATTCCCTATCCAGGGACTGCCTTAAGCCACCTCTAAAAACAGGTCCACAGACAGACCACTTTTTGCCAGGGACCAAGTCAGCTGGAAAATTCAGCAGCTAGTAAAAATCCTACTGAAATCTCAGCAACAGACACTTTCCCAGGGATTTGATAATGGCACCTGTTCTAGAGTCATTTGGAGCACAGAGTGGCTAGGTCTCTTGTCCAGGGTCACAGAGCTAGTGTGTGTCAGATCTGAATCTAGCTTTCCTGGTTTCATAGACAGTTGTGTATCCACACTACCTCTGCTTTTATGAACAATTTTTAATTGAAAAAATTAAATCAAGGTATGGCAAAAAATGACTTTTGGTTGATGCCTCAGAGTATGTGACTTTCCTGATCTTCTCTCTTCTGAAGTCTTTGCCTTCAGTCAACAGCAGGGATGTAACCATGCCCTCCCCAATGCCCATGTCCCTAAACTCATCAGTTTCTTGACTTTGCAATGTCCCCATACGTTCATGTGAAGCACCAGAAAGAGTCAACATCAGCTTAGGAAGTCTCACCAGTCTGAGTCCCTTCCTCATGTGCCAAATGAGGAAACTGGACTAGGTGTCCTTAGGTACCTTCTGTCTCTGACCCTAGGGTCCCATGGATCCATGCCGGATCCATGCTGTGGAAGGACAGCAGACCTCTCCATTGCTCTCATCAGATCCCCAAACCCATGAATAAGTTGTTATCCTCAGCTCACCAGGACCTACTTCAGTAGCCCTCAGTAGGGAGTCTCCAACCTTGTGTCCTCTTTTTATGATATCCTGACTGGGTGACCTCTCCCTAGTGACTTTGGGGAGTCCACATTCTCATTCCTTGTACCCCTCTGCCCAATTCTGTCTCTGCTATTATAATTGCTACTATTCTTCATAGATGGTGGCCTAGCCAAAAGTGATGGTGGTTCTGAACAGTATTTTCAGAAGGAATGTAAGGGAAACTCAAGTTTAAGACCACAAGAAGAGATGCTGAGCTGCCCCTGGGTCCAGAGTAAAGCTTATGCATCCATACATGGGCTGTAGGGAATCATGTGGACCAAGGAGCCCCCCAACAGACCAAAATGAGGAGGGAAGGAACAAATGTATGGATCTTGTCCTTGCTAGTAAATGATGCATCAGGCAATCAGTTGCATTCAGAACAAACACAGGCTCACTTTTGCTGGTACTGTGAGTCATCTGGACTGTGTAGGTCTATAGACAATATGAGACACATTGCAGGGCATAGTTACTTGATGTTCTGCTGAAGTCTTTAGTTTGAGGTATTGTTTTTGTGGAGTGTTCAATAAAGCTGGTCATACTTAATGACTTGCTAGTCTCTAGGTGAACAAAGGCTTCTGAACTTTTGGAGAGACCCAAACAAGGCAGGCTCCAATGTTCCCTGGACTTCCCTAAGTGAGGGCACAAGTCAGAGAGACTTTGTGAAGCCATCTGGAGCTGCCCCTGGTCCATCATATTGGGGGCCAGGGTCTAGGTGACACTTTGGTGTTCCTGAAGGGTGCCTAGAGAGGGCAGCTGCCTGAAGTCTAAATTCTGAAGATCAGGATTTAAAGCCTCATTCTCACACTTGGGGGATTTGTGACAGCTTCTATTTTTGCATCTGCAAGGTGGGAACTCTTGCCATACTCATTCAGTGCTGTTGGGAGGAGAGCACTTCTCTAACCTGAAAGCACCAGCAAGATAGGAGTTCTTCCTATCGGTATTTAGACTGGGCTCCATCTTTCCCAAAGCCAAGAGGCTTCATGAATCAGCCCTGAGCACAAGCTATGACTATCCTCAGGATTTTTCACTAGCTGAGCTGCCTCCCCCGGCCCAAGCCTGAGTGACTCATCCTCCAGGTGTTAGCAGCACCTTGGCTTCCCCACTGGAGGCTGGGTGAGCTCATCCCCCAAATCCACTGAGGTGTCTCTCAGGCAGCAGCCAGCTTTGGAGCAGGATATGGATGGCTAAGCTAGTTCTGGGAAAGCATGGCCAGGGTGATCTAATTGACCTGGGAGCATGAACAGAAATGAGAAGAGAGAATTTTGGCCAAGATGTGTAATATACTGTAATGGAGGCATTTTCAAAAGAAAAATGAGTTTCATTTGCCCTTTGCTGCAAATGGACTTTTATTACTGGAGGTTATCTATGGGTTGATCGCCCCCCCCCCCTCCTTAATGAGCCTCAGAACTTTGTGGGCTCTTTTCCACCAGAACTGTAGGAGTGGGGCAGGAGTCAGGGTTTTGCTCTAGGGTGTCAAGGTGTATTTGGAGTGGGGGGAGGTGCCTGCTATCCCCTCCCCCCAGCAGACTCTGTGAAGGTCATGAAGATTATGAGGTGCCCTCCCCCACCCCAGTTGAACACCCCAGAGAGAAAAACAACACCCCTCTTCCCAGGGTCACCCTTCATTTTCTGGAATCACCTTGGACTGTGGCCTAGGGACCTATAGTGATGGCTGGGCTTGGTCCATCCCAAGTCTCTACCTTGCTCTCAACCTGCCCTTCAGAATCTGCCTTTTATGCTAAAAATTGCCAGCCATAGCCTGGCTAGATGAGGTCAGACACAGGATCACAAACTGACTCAGTGCTGGAAGGGGCATTGGAGGCCTTTTATTCCACCCTCTCCTTTAAGAGGGAGTGAGTTCCCCATTCCTGTAGGTCTTCAAGCAAAGGCCAGATGACTATCACTTTTTGGGGATAATGAAGACAGCTTCTGGTCTGTGGGATAGTCCTTACTGTGGCTCACACTTCTCTGGCATGTTAGGATTTTCAGAGAACTTTCCTGCCCACCTCCCTGGGAGATGAGTAGGGCAGAGGAACACTTTCATTCCCATTCTCTACATCTTGTCTAGCTCTCCTTTGTCTCCCCAAAGGTGACACAGAGATCCAAACTAGAGGCATTATTCTCAGACTGTTGAGCATCAACCACACTGGCTAACAAGGTCAAGACAGATTTTAAGC
Source organism: Pseudochirops cupreus (assembly GCA_028627135.1). Taxonomy (NCBI): domain Eukaryota; kingdom Metazoa; phylum Chordata; class Mammalia; order Diprotodontia; family Pseudocheiridae; genus Pseudochirops; species Pseudochirops cupreus. Next base: position 6,049,554 of record CM053583.1, on the reverse strand, counting down.
CCTAGGAAGCAGCCATCTACCTTATTCACAAACCTTTCCTTCCAGTTCCATCCTGATGGACTTGTTGGCCAACCACAGGAAGAGAAAGGGAGGGGAACAAAGAATTGCTAAGTGTCCAGGTTAAGTGCTTTACAAATGTCCAATTTTATCCTCACAACAGCCCTTTGAAGGTTATTACCCCTGTTTCACAATGGAGGAAAGTAAGAGGTTAAGTGACTTGTCTAGATTTGAACTCAGGTCCTCCTGAAGGTCATGGCTTTCCTAGTGTTGCTGAGCACTTCCAGCCTGCTCTCACCAGTCAAGACAGGGGAGTCTATTGCTGTATCTGGCCTTTAAAGTACAATACTCCATCCCTAGAGGGTCTCAGGCCATTGTGTAGTCTCTCACACTGATTCCCCAACTAAGACCAACTCCCAATTCAACGGCAAAGTGGCCGAAGTGGAGGAACTGTCTCTAGTTCATTCCATCCTCTTTTCTGTGTGTTCCCATCCCAGAGGTCAGTGATAACTGAGAGCAGAGATGCGTCTTTAATTGTCTTTCTCTAAACATTTAGCACAGATACTTGCACAAATCAAACAAATCAAAAGCTCTCCCTGGTGGGGTCACTACTTCCGCTGATTCAGATTGTAGCCTTTCCTATCTTTGTGCATGGTTCTGACAGAGTCTTTCCCAAATAATTCATCCCCTTAAGAGGACAATTGTCTTTTACTATGCTAGGCGATTAAGAAATTCTTATTTAAGGGAGGGTTGGAGCTGGATTGGAATGAGGAGGGAGGAGCAAAATGACTATGAAGTAAGGACAAAAGACTTCAACAAGATATTTTTAAATGTTTGTTGCAGAATGAGTGAATGAATGAGTGAGTGAGTAAGTGAATGAATGAATGAATGAACAAGTGAGTGAATGAATGAATGAGTGAATGAATGAATGAGTGAATGAATGAGTAAGTGAATGAATGAATGAGTGAGTGAGTGAATGAATGAATGAGTGAGTGAGTGAGTTTGGGAAAGCCTTGGGAGAAAGCTAGACAGCTCACAGCTACAGAAAGAGGCTAACTTTGGGCTACCTATGCTTTTCTGTAGGATGCTGGAGATCTTGGAGAACATGGGAAAACCTCCAAGCTTCCATGTAAATGGGCCCAAATCACATCATGTCACAGGGTCACGAGGTAAGAGCTTTGTGGTCCCAGGCCAGAATGAGCCTCATTATCTGTGACAGAAGCTCTCCAGAAGGGACTGAAATACCTTACAAGGCTCTCCTGGGGACACCACAAAAATTTCCTGCTTAATAGAAATGTCTTTTTCAGACAAATGATCCCAAAGTCTCTTTTAATGGAAAAAGAGGCACAGAAAGAGGGGGAGGCCAACCCTGGTGCTAACAACTGATCGCTTAACAAACCGTGAAAACAAGTTGGTTTTAAGACTATTTTCATAGGCAATTTGAGAATTCAGGTTTACCATTTCCTCGGTTAAAAACAGACTAAGAGCTTTTTGACGAGGAAAATTGAGGATATGAGTGACCTCTGGCTCTCAGAGAGCCTGACCTACAAGGTCTGATGGACTCAAGCACACAAGCGGAGAGGAGAAAAGAGAACTCTAAGCAGATATGTAACGAGGCACCATGATGCAGCAGGGGTGGGGACATGGGGGGGGGGGGGTTTGGCCAAAGAAAGAACAAGAGGCTCATCTGCCTCAGAGTTGTGGAGGGCCTTTTATGTAAGTGTCCATGGGTTGCCTCTATCTAGACTTCACCTAGCTAGCACAGTGTATGGAACAACAGGACTGGTGTCAGGAAGACTCATCTTTGTGAGTTCAAATCTAGCCTCAGACACGGACAATTAATAGCTGTGTGACCCTGGGCAAGTCACTGTTTGCCTCAGTTTCCTCATCTGGAAAATGAGCTGGAGAAGGAAAGGACAAACCAGTCCAGTATCTCTGCCAAGAAAACCCCATATGAAGTTATGGAGAGTGAGACATAACTGAACTGTGACTGAACAGCTCTCCTAGGCTGAATCCTGCCTAAGCTAGGAGAGTGAAAGCTCAGGCAGGCTCCTCCAGCCAAGCCCAGAGGACTGAGGGCAGTGTGGCTGCTGTCCAAGGGTCAGGCTGACTAGGGTCACATAAGTTCTTCTGGGCTGCCTAGAGGCCGGTGCTCCAAGACTTCTTTCTCCATCATGAGTGATGTCAATGACATCAGAAGGGGAAACTGCAGAACCCAGAAATGTTGAAGGATCATTTGTTACAACCAGAGGCTCAGAGATTGAAAGCTGGGAGGGACCTCCAGGCTACCTAGTCAAATTCCTACATTTTACAAATAGGGAAACAGAGGCTCGGGATCATGGAATCATAGATGTGGAGCTGGAGGAAGTGCCTCCTTAGCAGCTCTGGTCCAGCCTCTACTCCCTTTGATCAAGGCTCTTGTTGTCTTTGAAGGGTAGTGGCCCTCCTTTGCCTGCCCCTGGGACATCCTCCAAAGGCCTGGGTTTACTCAGCAGCCACCTAAGCCCAGCTTTCCAGCCATTAGGGACATACTGGGAGATGCTCATAGGCCAGGATCCTGGCCACCAAGGAGACAGCAGAACCTTGGCCCAAGGTGGCCCTCAGACCTGGTTCAGGCTAGCTGTGACATCCTGGGTCAGCCATTCATTCAACTCCCCTGAGTGTCAGTCTCCTTATCTGCACATCCACAACAGATAATCTCTCCTCTCGGGACTCAAGCTTGTTCTGAGGAACAAATGAGAACAAGTCTAACAATAAAGACCTTTTATAGACATGGGAAATTCCAAAGCTCATTCCGTTTAGGTAGGGAGGAAGATAAACTATCCCGAAGGAAGCCTGACCTTGGCTTTAGCTTTGACCCTTAGGACGATGCGTTCTAACCCTGACTGTAATCCAGTCCTGCGACTGGAAGGGACCTCAGCTATCAGCTGGTCCAACTGCTCCGTTTTACCGAGGTGGAAACTGAGGCTCACAGATGAAGAGTGACTAGACTGGGTTAAGAACTCCAAGGAAGAGACACCAGCCTGCCACTGTTGGGGCGCAAGTGGGGAAAGCAGAAAGAGTCTTGCTTTCCCCCTCGGGCCTTCTCCCAGCCTCCAAAGATCAAAGTCTCCTTAGCCAGCTTACCGGCCCCAAACAGGATGCTGGTTCACAAGAGAGGCGAGCTGTGGGGTGGTCGACGCTCCCAGCTGGGAGGTCTGGGTGCCTGTGGGATGGGAGGTGGGAACAGCCGGTGCTTCCTCCTCGGGGTTGCCTCAGTCGCCTCACTTCCCCGCCAGCCGCCTGGGAGGCGGCGGGGGGCGGCCGCAGGTAATGCGGGATAATTGCTCCGCGGCGGGCTTTATCTCCGAGCCCCCCTCTACCATCCTCCCCACCCCCGCCACCTCTCCTGGCTGGCAGCTCGGCTCGTTGAGCTTTTTCCAAAAGCCTCTAATTGGATGACAGTAATTTGTGTCCTGGTCTAATGCAGCTGCCCGCCTAAAGGGCAATTATCCCCCTCGGGGCGGGCAGGCGGGTGACGTAGCCACTTCTGGGCTCCCCCTCGGGGCGCGCGCCTCCCCATAAGTAGCCAGAACTCAGAGTGGAGGGAGGACGCAGGCGAGACGGCCAGCCACCAGTCCTTAGCCGCCCCAGCCCGCCCGGCGGTCCCGCCAGCTTTCGCTCTCCGACTGCCCCCCGAAGCATGCAGTGAGAGTCCGCCCGCCCCAAGCCCGCAATCCGCAGCCCGCCGGCCGCGTGTCCGCTCCTCTCCAGATAGCGCCCCGGCACTCCGAGCTCAAGGTAGGGGCAACGTCGCGCCGGCCTGGGGGCGGGGGATGGGGGGCGGGCCACGGCCTTGACTAGACTTCCCGGTAATAGTCTTCACACTCCGCCTTTCTGCTGAACTTGGGCTCCGGGCCGGCGTCCAGTGCAGGCTGTTGGAGATCTGTGAGCATCTCCTCCTTCCGAGCGCCGGGAGCTTTCCAGGCGTGCCACTCCCCCTCCTCCGAGATTGCTCCCCCAGGATCGAGTATAGGGAGCGTCCGGCTCAGTGCAGGTGCGGGTCACCGTATCTTTGGCCAAGCTGCTCTGGGCTCAGAGGAGCAGACAGCCTCCTGGGGGTCCAGAGCGCGGGTTCGTAACGAGATGAGAAGATGTGGAAAGATGTCAGGGGGTCCAGGAACTTGGCGAGTGAGAAAAAAAAATTACAGCTTTATCTTCACTCATCTCTAACGGACACAGACATTTCCTTCAGTAATTTAGACATGATTCTGAGAAGCGTCCACAGGCTTCCCCGGACTGTGTCCAAAGGGTCGGAGACACAGACAGGGTTGACAGCCTCTGAGCTAGAGCTGGGGAAGGGATGGCTTTCTCTATTTCCCTCTGGTGAAAAGGTCCTTCCTCAAATTGGTCCTGGAACAAGTGTCTGAAGCCCTTGTGACCATGGAACGGACAGCTTGCCAGCAGCCCCTGCGTGCAGGCAGGCAAGCAGGCGGCAACTGCCCCTCCATGGTTGATGTCAGTGGTTTTCCTATTTCCTGACTTTGAGTTTGGGGCAGATTCTAAGGCTTTGAAATTGGGGGCTCTATTGCCCAATTCTCTTCTTCCTGTGTGACCTTGTTAACTCCCTAAGCACCTACTATGTGCCAGGCACTTAGATAAGCACTGGGGATACAAAGAGAGGTCAAAGGTTGTCCCAGCTCAAAAGGAGCTTACAGTCTAATGGGAGAGACAGACCAATTGGAGAAAACCAAAGGAGGGAAAGCCCCAGCACTAAGGGGGACCAAGAGTGTAGAAGGGCTTTTAGAGGAGACTTTAGGGAAGCCAGGAGGCAGAGAGGAGAGGTGAGCCTCTGAGGTCTGCCTGGGTAGGAAACAGTGAGTGCTGTGTGAGGCCAGAGTCACTGGGAGTGGGGGTGGGGGAGCGTTTGGAAGCCTCCCTTAGCCTCACCATGTGTCAGGCTCTGTGTATGGGCTAAGCAGTGGGCACACAGAGAAAGGCATCAACGTTGTCCCACAGAATTCATGCTGTAATGAATGAGTCAAAGCAGCTGCCCTCCCAGGTCCCTTCCTGCCTGAGCTCTATGGTCCAATGCCCCCCTTCCTGTTTTCTTTCTTCCTGCCTTTGTGGGGTGTGTGTGTGGGGGAGAATCCTGAGGCAGTCAGACCTTCTACCTCTACCTATCTTTCACCACTGCCCTGTCTTCACCCTTCAGATGCAGAGGTGCACTCGAAGCCTCCTTTTTGCCTCCCTCATCCTCTGTGCCACCCTGTCAGAGACCCTGGGACTTGCATTATCGGTAAGTGCATTGGAACCCCAGCTGCTCCTTACGGTGGGGAAGGGGATGGGAGCAAACTCTCACTATTATCTCAGGAAACAGTAGAAATACTACCTGATATACAGCTGGCAGTGCCCAGAAAAATTTGTCAGCTTTGAGCTGGGAAAAACGTCTCTGCATCTCTCCCTTCATCATAGGAAAAGAAGGCTTGTAAATCCCCAGGTATCCTGTACTGCCCTGGGCAATGCCACCTGAATGAGGAGACCCCAGGGAGGAGCTGGAAAGGAAGATTGGGAAGAGGGGGCTAAAGGCCAAGTGGGGAGGATGTGGGCTTTGGGCCAAGAGAGGAGACTAAGGCCATGGTGGACTCTGATTCTCCCAAGGTGGCCACAGCTCCTTCTGTCCAATTCCACCATGTTGGAAACTGCATTAGATCAGCCAGCTGAGTGAACATTGAATGAATTACAGGTAGACCTTGATCTGTACAATAACTTCTAACTCTAACCTTAACTCAAATGATCCCAATAACTTTCTAGAGGAAGTTTCAGGCATCAGCATTAACAAACAGTTATTAACAAGCAATGCTTGCCACTCTGCAGCCTCCTGGAAGATACACGCGAAGTTGTATGTCAATAAAATGTTGACAAATGGAGTAATTGAAAATTCAGTAAAAGAGTTTTATTTATTATAGGAATCCCAAAGAGAACCATTTTGCTAAATGAATACTCTTTGTGTTAATTGAATTTATGCAATAATTGGTGTGCCAGTCACTGTCAGTACTCCCAACAGAATCTGAATTTTTGTACATTAGATTTAAAGTGAGGTGCAGCTGAATCACCTGTACATAATGCTGTGTCAAACATAAGATTATAGGAAAGGAGTCCTTGAGGTCAGCGAGTCAAACCTCCTAGTTTTACAGGTGAGGAAACTGAGGCCCAAGGTTCCTTAGTCTCAATGAGTTAATGCAGTTTCCAATATTACTTAAATCACCCCTGTTGGCAGATGCCCTCAGGAGAATCTGGTTCTCTGTGGCTCATGCCGTACACTCACTTAGAAACTATTTTTCTGGTATCCTGAAAGATGCTTGGCTTTGTTCTACATTGTAAAAGTTACCTGCACTATGTTCATTCATTCTTTAAACCCCAAGTAACTTGAAATAGGGTAAGTCTCAGCTCATAGCAAGCTAGATCATAACAAAAAAGGTTCAACAGACACTTTTTCTTAAGCTAGGATTTATAGAAGGTAAAAAAAATCCAGTCGCCTAACTGTTCTTTCTCCCTTTGGTTAAGGCCAAGGAAAAGAGAGGCTGGACCTTGAACAGTGCTGGTTACCTCCTGGGTCCACGTAAGTGAAAGGGATGTTTATTTTCTCCTCTAAGATGAATAAGACAAATGTGGGGTCTTTCTTCAGGGATCGGCTTCACTAGCTGAGTTATCTGAGACAAACCTCCTTCCTTCCTTAGGCTTTAGTTTCTTCATCTATAAATTGAAGGGGTTGGACCAAGCTTCTAACTTGAAAATTCCATGTTTCTAAATCTTTCCCCTTATAAGGGGATGTGTAGTCAGTTAGTCACTGTTGGAATGAATTAAAATGTGCAGTCTGGGACAGATAAAGATAAGTGAGTCTGAACAAAAAGGTTCTTCCCGGGAAAAACGAAGACTGTCTATAGAACACCAAACCTCTAAATGAATCTGGGGGATGTGGATAAAATTAGGTTGATTCAGATGAGCAGGGAGAGGTGGAGGAGGAGAATTACTCACCTGTGACTGACCTTGAAGTTTTAATCAATAGGTCCCAAGAAAGCAGTTAGCTATGCTGGAGGAGAGGGAGAGGGGAGAGCTGAGCACTATCTGTGCACTACTGAGGCACTGTCCTGGGCTTTCTCACTCCTACCCGTAAAGCCAAATTCTTGCTTCCCTTGTGATTCATCATTCTTTTGGGGAACATTGGCAAACACCCCTATAGTTAAGTAACTGCAATCTGAGTAAGAGGCTTTCTTTGTAGACTGGAAATGTTCTTTCAGGGTCCCTAGGAGGGGGACAGGGCATACTGTGAGTGCTCTTTGTTAGAGCAGGGACATGGATGGAGGCAAGGCTCTTATTGAAGTATCCATGAGATGACCCAGCCCAGGAAGGTGGCACTTTTGATTTCTCAGTGTCTCTGCTGGGTCAAATTCCTCATTGGGGAGGATGGATTGTTTCAACCAATCCAAATGCTAGCTACCATGGAGAGAGGCATGAAGCTTCTGGCACTGGGAGGTTGCAGTCTGTGATCCTCAGACAGTTGGGTATCCTGTTGTATCTGACACAAGGAATCACAGAACCTCGGTTTTGGAAGGGTTCTTACAGTTCACCTTGCCTAACCCTAGCCTTTTACATTAGATTTAAACAGGAAACAGAGGCACCCAGACTTGTGCCTCAGGACCTTAAAGCTAATTGTGTCAATGTAGGGAAGAAGCCAGGTCTGACTCAGCCCTCCAGGCTTTTTGACTGTATCACAGCTATTGCTCCTTTCTTTATGTAGTTTCTGAAACATTTCATTAAGCAAACAAACACCCAGATTAGAACCCTGGGAAAGAGAAGAGTATTTTCGAAGGGTGTCTTCCATGCATCCCACTTGAAGTGGATGATGGGAGTTAGACCAGAATTTGTTTTAAAGTGGCAGACGTGGTGGATTTCTTGTGGCATTGAAAACATTCCCTGACAGCCAGTGAGCTAGCTGTTAAATGCTCCGGCTATTAAGAGGTAATTAGTATGCTTGCTCCTTGTAGCTTCCACAATCCCCTCCCCTCCAGGAACCAACTGGCAAAGGGCTTCAGTACTGTCAGCACCCCCTTATTGGCATCCCTGCCCTATTATGTTATGTCAAGCTTCAGGGAGCTAGCAGTCTACAAAGGCACAAAGAGTGTTCAGACCTTCAGATAGAAGGAAGCGCATATGCAGATCTCTTAGAGTTGAGCTTAGATTTCAGCCTGAGGAGCCTTGGCACAGGTTGCCCTTCCCCAGCCCCTTCCTGGATGCCTTTCCTCGGAAACTTTGGGTCTTGTAACAGGGCTGAGCTGGGGGCATCTCCTGCAGAGGGCTTCCTTGATGCCCCTACTTGCTCATTCCTACCCACCAAACCAATTGGTAGCCATGTTGTGTGCCTTCTGTATTTGCTTCTCTCTGTCTATGCTATTTCCCCACAGCCAGAAGCTGTTTCCTTTTTATAAAGAGAAAATGAAGGCTAGTGCCTGTGCTATAGCAAGCATTTAATAAATGCTTGTGGAATAAATAAATGATTGTGTGCCAGAGGCTAGGGAAACAGACCTAGAAAGGAGCTTCAAGGGAGATGGGAGGGCAGTGTTCCTCTGTCCTGTAGGACTTTTTTCTCTCCTCTATAGCTCCAGGGGATTTTCTTGTGCTTTGCTACTAGAAAGGGGAAAAAAAAGGATTTTTAGGAATACCCCAACAACAACAGAAGCAGCAAAACAATCCCTCCTCCCCAGCAATCAACTCATCTATATTCGTCATAAAGGTGGTGGCCTCTCAACAGCCCCATGAGGGATCCATTCAGGAAATCTCTTATGTTAGAACTGAGATCTCATTATGATTCTATTTTGGAGCAAATGGAGGTCCCCCAAGGGCCCCTGTTGGGACGAGCTAGCTTCTAACCATCTTGGGTCTCAAATCTAAAATGATCAAATCCTGCCTATGGTTTTCATATATGAAGGGATCAGCAGTGGGGCTGAAAACTTGCAACCTCCCACCTCCCCCCCCCCCCCATCCCCCAGTGACTAGACTGTTCAGACTGTGAGGTCTTTCTTGTTGGGCTGGGAAGGCTGGTTGATGTCAAAAGAGCAGCCCAAGTCTCCACCACATGGAGCCTCAGTCAGTGCTTCTTAGCTTGATGTTGTTGGTCCTTGTTTCTTTGGAATGTTGACAGCAGCTCTTGAACCCTTTCCCCTGGCCCAGGAATTCAATACAACCCTACTGGCCCTGCTCGAGGAAGACGCCCCAAACTCTTTCCCTCTTTGCTTGACTCAATAGATGCGGTTGATAACCACAGATCATTTAATGACAAGCATGGCCTTGCTGGCAAACGAGAGCTCCAGGCTGAAGATGGCATGAAGCCAGGTAAGAACATGGGCAGTGCCGCGCCACTTTCTTTTCTGCCACAGACATTTTCCTTAGTTCTTTTCTGCCTGTAACTCATTTTCAGTGCTCCTGGAAGAGGGCAGAAACCAGAGCTGAGGGTCTGGTGCTTTGGCTTCTAGGCGGGTCTCCCTCTGCTGCTCCATATACACACACATGCCTGCATGTGCACACACACACACACACACACACACACACACTCCAAGGAGGACCTTTCACATCTATTGCCAAGTGTTGTCAGCACATTCTTTTTCTCCATTTTACAGAAGAGGAAACCTAGGAGTGGACATATAAGATATTCAGTAGCAGGATCAGGAAGTCATTCTGAAGTCCAAATTTAAAAGGAATTATTTCAGGGAAGGGTTTAAAAACATCTTCAGAAAATCTTTTGTCCTTTTGAAGGAAGCTCTCCATGCAGCACATTTAAAGCAGGGGATAGAAGTTAGCCCAGACTTGGTTTTAAGGTGGCAGGCATGGTGGAAAGCATCCCAGACAACCACTGGGCCAGCTTCAGACTGCCCCAGAGCCAGAAAGGTAACCAATGTGCTTCTTGTGGCTTCCGTGACTAAAGGAATCCCTCAGAGCAATTGGACTCTTCTCCCTCCTTAGTCTGTCCACTGAGTCCTCAGAATCCTCCCTTCCTTCCTAGCACCCCTCCCATCTCCTCCTGGTCACTCCAGTTCATGTCCCTCCTACTGAGGCCATCACAAGAGTTTTCTTACTAGGTCTCTAGCCTCACCTTTATCCAACTTACCCTGCAGATCATGGCCAAATTAATCTTTATAAGGCCCTGCCCTGATCATGTTACTCCCCTGTGATTTGCTACCGCCTAGAGAATCAAATTCAAATGTGTAATCCTGATTCAGAGCCCACTACAATCCAACCCCTTCTACACTCCCAGCTCCTCTTCAACTGTTTCATTATAGGAACTCTAGCTCCAACAAAAGTGGACTCCCAGGCAGCCTTCATATTGTCTTCATACTTCCTCTTTCCACGCCTTTACCCATGCTCTTTCCCTCTTCACCCACTGAAGTCCTACTCATCATGAGTATTTCAACTGAAAGAGACCTCTTCCTTTCGGTCTTAGCCCTTCTTGGCTCTCCTGGTACTTGTCATGGTTTTTCCAGTAGTTATTTGTCACATAACTGATTTTCCCCAACAAGATCATATGCTACTTAGGAGCAGAGATATGTCTTTTGCATCTTATTCGTCTCCCCTAATGACAAGCCCAGTGTTTTAGGCATTGAGTAGTAACTCCTTCTGGACCGGATGAAATGAGGACTGAAGGACAACTGTCTCATTTTAATCTTCTGCTTGTCCAGAAGGACTTTTACAACCCTACAACCCCACACCTAGGAACCAAAGGGAGAGCTGTCCAGCACTCATCTCTATCACATCCCATGTACTCCCCCTTCTGGTCAGGACCATTCTCAACTGGTAGAGAAAATTCCTGATGCCTGAGGTAGCCTACACCATAAATAAACAGGCTACCATTCAAAGAGATGTACTACATCCTTCATGGAGTGTATTAATTCTCTGCCTAAGCATCCAGCTGGCCTTTTACTGTATAGCTACTTTGGTTGACTTACTCTTCCTACATACTGGTCATACTTTGACACAGCCCCTTTGAGAACCATATAATCTATATGTTGTATTTAGGAATAATTCACCACATCCTCTTCCCTTCCTTCACTCCTAACAAATAAGCCCAGATCTCTTTCCCCACTTCTCTAACCGTGTTCTAGGATAATACTTGGGATCTCTTTACTTGTTCTTAGGTTGATGAGCTGTTCTCATGTCTAAGGGGAGAATTGGGCTAAAAGTGAACTAAGTTTCATACTTTTAGGAAGCTCTAGAACTCTTACAGGCCACAAGGAAAATAGTATACCATCAGAAGATAGAATATAAAACATTAAAACCCTAGTATTAATTTTGTTTTCTGTAAAAGAGAATGGATATTTCACCTGACCCATGAAAATATTGATGAATAATATTGATGGGAAAAGCAGAGGACCAAATGGTTTCAGAGATGGGAGGGACCTCAGAGGTCATCTAGTTCACTCTGTACCTGGATGAGAATCTGTTCTGTGACCATCCCTGACAAGAGACCATTCAGCCAGTTTCTACCTGTACACTTCTAGGGAGGGAGAACCTACCACCTGCCCAGGTAATCCTGTTTTGGGCAGCTCTCACTGGCAGGAAGTTATTCCTTCTATTGAGCTGAAAAACACTTCTCTCTTATTTCAACCCATTTTCTCTACTTCTGCATTCTGGGGCCAAGCAGAAAGACAGGAGAGGCCAAGATGTAGGGATATGTGATGGAAATCAGAGGCCTTGGGTTCAAACACCGGCTGTGTCAACTCATACTCCTTTGACTTTGGGCAAGTCATTGTTTCTCTGGGCCTGTTTCCCTATCTAGAGAGTGGGACAAAATGATCTCTGAAGTCCCTTTCATAATCCTCTGATGTCTGTTTGTACTTCAGCATGCCATGTGGTATACACTCACTACTCATGCTTTCTAGGAAACTTGGCAAGACCCACAGCTGATGACAACATTGTGCGCACAGTACTTGAGTTTCTGACGTACTTGCATCTCAAAGGTGTGTCAAAGTGTCTTCTATTTTGTTTTACCTTCCTCAGCTCTCAGAATGCTGGACCACTTTGGAGAGTTGTTGACAAAACAATGAATGCTATAGCTTTCTTACACCCAGGTTTTACATAGATGTTGGAATTCCACAATTTTTTAAAAACCTCAATAGCAATTAGTGCCATGACCCTGGTAAACCCTCTTTTAAAAATCAATCAATAAGTTTTGATCAATTAATTAATATCAGAGAGTCAAGGAGAGCCTGAGGTTCCAGACCTGCCTTTCTTCCCATGGGGAGCTGAACTCAGGGCTTGCATAGGGATGTTGCATCGGAAAAGGATGGAGAGTCTGCTGGGCATTTTTTAGTATCTCCTGTAGTTGAACCCAGGCTTCCTCTTAGCTGAGTCCTCTGCGGGAGGACTCAACCCCATATTATTTTATCATATATTTGCCTTAGACTTCCTGCAAGTTTGTCTAAGTGATGGCTCATGCACAGCATCATATTGAAGGAGAAAATAGAATTATGAAGTAAAACCTCATTAATTCTGATAAATTATGGGAACCTATATAACTTTGTATGCCCATACAAATACATTTTATGTATGTGTACATGCAAAAAACTAGAAATTACATATCCATTAATTCCAGAAAATTAATGGATTCTACCTGAACATTTATTTCCTTTTTAGACTGTGAGCACATCAAAATGCTATTTGTTGGACCAGGAAAATCAATAAATTATACTTGTGTTCACTCTTTTTAAAGGCTAATTCTTGGATTCAAAAGCCATCTTAAGCTCCCCCCATTTAAGTGTTTGTTTAAAGATCGGCAGCTGCCTCAGAAAGTAGGCAGAGACACTTGGCACTGAAATATTACAAATCCCCGGCTGTTTTATTCATCATCAATATCTTGGAAAGCAAAGGAATTGGGAGAAAACTGAGGTTCACCTGAAACCTGGGAATTTAGCTGCTGAAATTCCTTTTGCATGATTCAAATCATGGCAAGACCTTTGGAAAAATCTTTAAGGTGGAAAGGGTTGTTAACTCATTCCTAGGAGAGGAAAAGCAGCCATCAGAAGGTGGAAGTTTTGAATGTAGAGGACACTTCAGTAGTCAAAGGATATATGGTTTCACCTATGCCAGAATTCCCCTCATTAATACAGATTGTAGCCCAAAAGTGGTTTTCCCCTCCTGTGCTTTTTGTCCATGATGTCCAGTAGACTTTGTAGCAAGGATCTGTCTGCTGTGCTGAATAGTACAATGTTAGAGAACATTTCCGTAGAAATCATATTTTTCTGTTTTTAGAGCAATGTAGAAATAGATGGATTTAGTGCTGTCTGAAATGAATGACTTGGAAGGTGGCTAATGCAGAAGAGTTAAGAAATGCTAATATTTCAGACACTGCATTATTTGCATTTAAGTCCATGCCTAGAGAAGACAGTGAGTGGTTTGCTGTGACTTTCTGATGACAAAGTAATTCAGAAAGGTAGCCAAGCACCCCAGGACTAAGCCATTCTGACCTCTGTGTCCTTGGTGTCACTGAAACAATGCTTTCTGTGGACTCTTGCAGAAGCTGGGGCCCTTGATAATCTTCCATCTGCAATCTCATCAGAAGAAACAAATCAATCCTGAGAGAATGTATTGGTATTTTGTTGTCTGTGATTGTGTGCTTCAAGGTCAAACTTTATAGAGGGCTTTGATGGAATGGGGTTTAGTGGTTTGCAGTAATCTACAAACTTAAACATGCAGTAAACTCTTCCTGTCTCTTCTGCCCTTACCGATGTGATGTTAGAATCCAACATTTTACTTTATGTGATAAAATAAAAAAACAGCAATTGATTTTGATTGTCTCATTCCTTTATAGTTGTATTTAAAAACATAAAGCTCTCCTGCTTCTGTGTCAAATGTATTTCCTGCTTCTCCACATAGGCCTGAGACACTGTTCTCTCACAGAAAGACATAGCACACAGTAATGCAACTTCACTTTAATTCTAACCTGATCCACATAATTAGAATAATTCACTTCTGCAAATAAGAAAAGTTCAAAACGCAGCCAAAGACAAATAGAATTGATCTTCGGAGTAATTTCTCTTTAGATTTTCATGGGAGTGTTTCATAACTGGGAAAATCAAGAGCTGACTCTGTGAATATTTAACAGATTGCACTTAAGACCATGTTTGTTGATGTTAGTGTGCTGTATAAAGAGAGAGAGGTCTTTCTTCAAAAGAAAAGAAGCTTTTGAGACAGAGATCCCATAAAAGGGCAGCAATGCTGATCTTGAGTCTGAAGTCCTGTAGAGAGAGGGCAGGGCACCAAACAGGCTATCAGCCGTCAGGATCACTGAGAACCTCAGAACTGGAAGGGACCTCAGAAACATCCAGACCCATGCCCCCCCAAAGAATCTCCACTAGACCAGGTCTGACCAGAGGTCATTCAGCCTCTGCCTGAAGATCCCCAAGGAGGTGGAAGTCCTCATTTCTGTCCTGCCTGTTGCACTCTGGGACTGCTCTCCTTGGCAGGACATTTTTCTGACTTCCAGCCTTGATTGTCCACTTAGCAATTCTCTCCTCCCCAACCCCTTTCCACCCCTTCCCACCCATGGCTCTGACTTCTACCTTCTGACATTAAAGACATTAAAACACTTCTAGCATGCTATCATTTCAAATTCTCAAGAATGGTGACCTTCAGGGTGGCTAGGTGGCGCAGTGAATAGAGCATTGGCCCTGGAGTCAGGAGGACCTGAGTTCAAATCTAGCCTCAGACACTTGGCACACTCACTAGCCCTGTGACCTCGGGCAAGTTACTTAACTCCAATTGCTTTGCCTTCCCCCCTGCAAAAAAGCAAAAATAAAATCATTAACAAACGAAAAAGAATGGTGACCTTCCTCCACTTCTCCCCCCTCCACCTTTAGTCTTTTTTTTTCACGCTAAACATCTCCTGTCCCTTTGACCAGTCCTCATGCAGTATGAACTCCAGACTCTCCACTGCCCTGGCTACCCTCTGACTGATCCTTGACTTTGCTAACCTGTGGCTCTGGGAAGGAACGAGAGCTCCAGCTGGGGAACCAGCACTGCTGCTGCTGCTGTTAGTACTTAGGACCAGCTACCACTTTAGGGTTGTATTACTGCAACTATTACTATTACTGATACTGCTGCTAGTACTTATTACTAAGTAACACTTTAAGGCTACATTATTGCTACTGTTAGTGCTGCTGTTGCTGCCTCTGCTACTACTGCTACTTATTACTGGAGAGTATTCTAAGGTTGTATTACCTCTATTACTACTACCGCTGCTGCTGCTGCTGCTTCTACTGCAATGCAACAAGAGGACAAGGATCCAGATCATTTTGACAGCAGGCTGTGCAAGAGTTTTCAACTATTGTTTACCTAAGAGAGGCTTGTATTCTCTGCACCCATTTTGTTTTTCCTTTCCAGAAATACAAAAACATTCCTGTAATTGATACCCTAGTTGAGCATATCAGAGATGTTGCTTTATACACTTTTTTTTTTTGCTTTTTGGAGGGGGGAAGGTAGGGCAATTGGGGTTAAGTGACTGACTTGCCCAAGGTCACACGGCTAGTTTTTGTGTTAAGTGTCTGAGGCGGGATTTGAACTCAGGTCCTCCTGACTTCAGGACTGGTGCTCTATTCACTGTGCCACCTAGCCGCCCCTGTTTTATACACTTTTGATGAGGAAATGGAAAGATAGGAGAAAGGAAACGTGGGACAGGAATTGGATCAGGCTTTCATTTCAGGCCAGGAAATCTCAATTCAAGTTGCTGGAACTCTCTTTCTTGCTGTCCCAGGGTGCTGACACAAGCAGTATGGCCAGCAAGGTCTATATCTCAAGTTCCACATAAATGCTTTCATTGTGGAAAAAAAGGTCATATTATCCAAAATTGTAGAAAGAAAAAGTGCCTCCCCCCATCTACACAAAAATTGACCATGTACTACTAGAGCACAAAAACCTTGCAATCCAGTGCAGAAAGGCAGAAGTATTAAATGCATCCTTTTCAGATCATGATGCAATAAAAATTACACATAATAAAGGGCCAGGGAAAGATAGATTAAAAGTTACCTGGAAACTAAATAATCTAATCCTAAAGAATGAGTGGGTCAAACAACAAATCATAGAAACAATCAACAACTTCATCCAAGGGAATGACAATAATAAGACAACAGACCAAAACTTATAGGACACATCAAAAGTGATTCTTAGGGGAAGTTTCATGTTTCCAACTGCTTATATGAACAACATAGAGAAAGAGGAAATCAGTGCATTGGGTACACAATCAAAAAAGCTAGAAAAAGAACAAATTAAAAATCCCTAATTGAACACCAAATTAGAAATTCAGAAAACCAAAGGAGAGATTAATAAATTTGAAATTAAGAAAACTATTGAGCTAATAAATAAAACTAAGAGCTGGTTTTATGAAAAAAAAAATACATAAACCTTTGGTTAATTTGATTTAAAAAAAGAAAAAAACCCAAATTACCAAAAATGAAAAGGTTGAATTTACCACTCAAGAAGAGAAAATTCAAATGATAATTAGGAGCTATTTTGCCCAACTGTATGCCAATAAATTTAACAATCTTAGTGAAATGGATGAACATTTACAAAAATATAAATTGCCCAGATTAATGGAAGAGGAAATAAAATACCTAAATAACTACATTTCAGAAAAAAGAAATTGAATAAATCATCAGTGAACTCCCTAAGAAAAAATCTCCAGCACCAGATGGATTTACAAAAGAATACTATCAAACATTTAATCAAACAATTAATTTCCAATACTATATAAACAATTTGGGAAAATAGGCAACAAAGGAGTACTACCAAATTTCTTCTATGACACAAATATGGTGGTGATACCCAAACCAGAAAGAGCCAAAACAGAGAAAGAAAATTATAGACCAATTTCCCTAATGAATATCAGTGCTTCAACCTGAGGGCTACAGAGGTGAAAAGAGCTGCTCACACCTCGTTAGGATGAGGTAGTTTAGAGATCAGTTTATCTAAGTGCCACTTAATTTGCTCAGTATTATTTCCTGAGTAAGGTCACTTGGAGATCTATTTGACTGAATTGGGGTCACCTGACTGGAAATGGGTTTTTGTTTCATATTTTGAATCCATGATATTGTTGTATCAGCAAGTACCCCAGCATACCCAGGGTGGCTGCCAGCACAGGTTCTTAGATCTGCTTTTCTAAAGGAAAGCAACTCAAAGTGGGTTAACAATCTTACTTCAATCAATCAAACAAATATCATTTACCTAGTTCAGGGGAAAAAGTCGGCACCCTGAACTTCAGAGAATGCAAACACAAGTTACAAACAAACAGAAAAACAGATCAGCCGACAGGGCTTCCAACCGTCTGACCATTACATCCATACCTATTCAGTTACCAGAGAGGGAAGCATCAACATCCGGGTTTTTCAAAGCCGGAGGGGCTCATCGGCTTCCCAGAGTCTCATCTGGTCAAATCACACAACTCTTTCCAAAGTGAGCCCCAAAGCAAAACTTCACATAAGCAGTTTATATAGCCTTTTCCTGGATCAGAGAATGTCACAGCCCTCTTGACCCACTGTCCAATCACAAAACAACAAGGCAAGTGGCAATCCCCAAAAAACAAGCCTCCCACCACAGGCTCCACATGACCACATCCAGCCTATTAGGGGGCAGAGTATACTTTCAAATCAGGGAAGGTTCTCAGAGCCACTTAAGCCACTTAAGCAAAGGGCCTAGGGGCAGGTAAGATCTTTAGATTCCCATAACAATTGTTTCTAAGGTTGTGCAGATATTGTGTTAGGAATGTAGTTTTTTTTTTTTCTATTCTGAATGTTGCTAGATTATGGACTGAAGTGTCAAAAAGAAAATGTTTGAAAACTGTTAAAATTCTGAAGTTCTATCATTTAAGAAACAGAAACTTCCTGTTTTGCCTATAGTAAAGTTTTTTGGCTACCCACTTACAAAACTGCCAACATTTTTTGATGAGGGGAGGGGTGGTAATTAGGCATTTGTTCATAGTATAGGACTGTTTATTGAGAATTTATGATATCATAGCTGGAGTGGACTATACTGAAGTTTCATGTTAACCAACTTAGTCTTTTTTAAAAGTACCTTTAATTTTAATTTTTTATTTATTTTGTTTTTCCTCAGGTACATGTAAAAACATTTAACATTAATCTTTAAAACTTTGAGTTCCAATTTTTCTCCCTTCCTCCTTCCCCAGTAAACCAGTTACTCCGTTGAGAAGGCAAGCAATTTGATATAGGTTATACATGTGTAGTCATGCAAAACACTTCTATAAAGTCATGTTGTGAAAGAAAACATAGACCAAAAAACCTCTCAAGAAAAAGTTTAAAAAAAAAGTCTGCTTCAATCTGGAATCAGACGCCATCAGTTCATCCTAAGTCCTTCAGAGTTGTCTTGGATGGTTGTATTGCTGAGAACAGTTAAGTCATTCACAGCTCACCATCCTACAATATTGCTCTTACTGTGTACACAGTACACTTCACTTTGGGTCTGTACATGTAAGTCTTTCCAGGTTTCTCTAAGAGCATCCCACTCATCATTTGCTATGGAACAACAGCTTTCCTTCATACTCACATGCCACAATTTGTCCAGCCATTCCCCATTGATGGGCATCCCCTCAATGTCTGATTCTTTGTCCCCAGAAAAGAGCTGCTGTATTTTTGTACATGTGGGTCCTTTTCCTTTTTCTTCCTAATCTCTTTTGGAATACAGACCTCATAGTTAACCAACTTGGTCTTAACAAACTTCAGTCCTAAGGATTTATTTTTGCTTAAAGGGTTGCACAGAGACCTGTCAATCTGGAGTTTACCAGTATTGTGTGGTCACTGTCTTTGTGACTTCACGGGAGTCTAATGATTGCCTTTTTACGTTGTGAAGAATTTTACGCTGGTTTTGGGGCCAAATGCTACTAGAAAGGAATGTTAAGTAACATCTCTTGATATTTTAGAAGGCCTGATGTTATGTGCTGGCAAATTTATTAACATGAGAGTAATTTATATCCGTCTCTAAGCATGATTAGTGAAAACTCACTACCCAAGGTAAAATCTTATTCTGAGTTTGATGGCAGATATGATTATCTGAAATGCTGTTGAGCTGATGATCCATAATGCTGGTAGCCCTCTGGTAGAGGTAGAACTCTGTCTCATGGGGAAAGCTGGGAGAATGACTTTTGGTATGGGCTGTGGCAGGATTCTCCTGACTCAATTTCCCCAGCATAACACTTCCTCTTGAATGGAAAGTTTCCCACCTGGCTATGCCATTTTCTCGATAAAATTGACCATCCATATGATTCTAGCCTGGAAATGACATCAAGTTAGGGGAACATTTCCCCCTCACTTCAGGTGTGTCCCTATTTCCCTTTTATGGCAATTTCTATAATCATGGCAGGTGGTCAGTAGAAGAGACTAATACAATATTGAATCTTTAATAGGCCAATACTGGAGCACATCTGAGTCACTAGAATAAGATGCAGGTTGTAAGATCTGAGCTATTCAGCCTAGATTTCTAGTCCTTGCTATATCCTAAACAACTAAGCAGATGAGTACTTGGCCTTGTCATCTGCCTGTTACCCTGTATAAGGTCCTTTACTATCTCATGATGGCATGGGAATAATTAAGCAATGACATAAGGATTTGTGAGATTATAGTATAATTCTATTATTCAGTGAGGTTAATACCATAAACATTTTCCATTCCATGTTGAAGAAGAGAATTTTAGCACAATTAGTTATCTTAGGTGACAGTGACTTGTGATCTGTCTTGTGTCACCTTAAAGAGACCTCCACATTGACTCAGGGTTATTATTTAACGCTGAATCAACACTTGTTCATGCAGCATGGTCTGGAAAGCAAGCAAATTATGCCAGAGTATGAAAAGGATTTGTGAGCAGCCATCCCTGTGGGTGGAATGCTGTTCATTTGAACACAGTAACTGAACATGTTTTACTAGAGACAACTGCTTAGATACATGCCATCACTGCCTTTGGTTACAACTGGAATAAGCATCTCTTAGGCAAGTTCATTTGTGACCCTCCTACTACACGCTCCTGTATGGGATTAGCCCAATAACAGAATCTCATTCTCCTTAGGATGCAAATGGATATTCAAATAAATAACAAGAATAAGTGTTTTGGGGGCGGCTAGGTGGTGCAGTGGATAGAGCACCAGCCCTGGAGTCAGGAGGACCTGAGTTCAAATCTAGCCTCAGACACTTAACACAAAAACTAGCTGTGTGACCCTGGGCAAGTCACTTAACCCCAATTGCCCTCCCCCCAAAAAAACAACAAAAAAAAGAGAATGTTTTTTTTTTTTTGAGAAAATCAGATCAGATGACTCTATCTGCCCAATATGTTTCTACTGGGATACAGGGCAGATGGCACAAGCTCCTCTTATTCCAAAATCAGGTGCTTGGTTTTGGTTTGGTGGTGTTGGGTTTTTTTGTCATGTCTGATGCCCTTCTGTGCTTTCAGGAACTGGAAATACAAAAGGGATTTCAGAGTCTTGGGAGAGTGACATGAAATAGTTTACAAAATGTTCTTCAGATAACAAAGGGGAAAAAGGAAGGTCCAACATCTGTCCAACTGGTTAGAAATTAGAAGGAAATGAAGCTTTCAATCACTGACAGGACCTGTCGGAGTCCAGTGGATGGACCTAAGGAAATGCCCACTCCCAAGAGTCTTTGATTCCACACAAACCTAAACAAGGACTTGCCAAACATCAAGCTAATTAACTCCATAGCCTAGTAGAATGTTTAATAAGAGAATTAAAATATTTGATAACAACAACATAGTACTTATTATAGAATAAGCATTTTCTAAATAAAAATACTGATAAATTTTTTTCTAGCAATAAATAATTCAAGTCATAGTTAAGTCTAAAGTGTAGACTGAAGACCTACTAAGTGTTAAATACTGCCCAAATCAAAAGCACTTGAGCATTCAATCCTAGGTAATTTATACTAGCAACCGATGCACCAACTAAGAAAGAAAACTGTCTTGTTTCACTTTATTATATTGAAGAGTGGCCCAGATAATAATTTTGCTTATTGAAAAATAACAAATGTATCCAAGAACAACAAGAATTGAAGAAAAAAAAAACATGTCAATGAGCTGTCAGTGAATTGATACATTTACCAGATTTAGTAAATAATGGCAGCTAAGTGGTTAAACCGGTGCTAAGAAGAAGAAAGGGCCTCTTGAGGTTAGCAGGAAGTTATCTGCCAGCATGCTGACACCGGGAGGGTGAACGATCCTTTCAATTCAGATGACTCCCTCAATTTCTCTTTGACATGAAAACCACACTTGCCACTGACAAAGAAAAGTCCCCTTCTCCTCAGACCATGAGCCTGGGGGATGACTTGAACAGCTCTGCCCCTCTGCAAGGGTCTATCAAAGGGGGACTGAGAAATATCCATGGAGATGTGCTAGGTCAGGGTCCTAGGAGCACAGCAGTGTCGCTTTGCCCATCCATACCCCTCCCACCTGCCCACTGGCCAATGGGCAGGCTAGACACTGGAGTGGATTAAGCCTCTTAAAACACAAGGAAGGGCAGCCAGGTGTGGGCTTTGGGCTTTGCATGGACCCAACCCCACCCAAAGAGTGGAGGATGTGTGCCTCCAAAGAGTCAACAAGGGAGCCTTCCTGGTGAGCAGGAGATGCTGGTGGCTATGGGCCCTTCTCAGCTCCTTCTCCTTTAGATATTGGGGTTCCTCTGGTTAAGTAAAACTAAATAGAGAGATAAAAGCAAGAATGTACATTGGGAGAGATAGCCCTGGACCCAAAACTTCATGCCCAGATGTACTTGCATCCATCACACATACTCATGGTAGCTCATTCTACTTCTCTGAACATCCAAGGCAGCCAGACGAAGTAAAGGCCTAAATGAGGGTTGAAAGAACAGGACTGAGCCACCAAAGTTGGCCAGTCTTAGGCAGCTGCCACATTCCCACCCCAGCTTCCAGGAGCGAGCGAGACATTTGCCCAAAGAAGGATAGATGGAGGAGAAGCCTTTCAGCATCCATCTCAATGGTTTCTAACATCCTGCCCAGTTTTGGAGAAGGACTAGGTTAAGCTGGCTGGACTGTGCTACTTCTAAAATGGGGAGTCTTGTCTTCTTCACAATCCCAGGTCATGGGTTTACATCATCTATGCTTTTTGATGGTGAGCGAGAAAGATGCCTGACCATAGCATGAAACAAGGGCATGATATTTTTATAGTTTTAAATAACTATCAGTTTTCCCTATTGAAAATAAAACAAAGTATAATTGTATAGTTTGTAGTCATCTTAAGATATTAATTTCAGTCATTACTGTAGTGTTCCATACATGTTTGTACTTAAGAGATTCTAATCTCAGATGTTAAAATAAGGTGGTACATGGCTGGTTCTTGCCCTGTATTGATTCAGCCTGCTTCTCTCTTTCTGGAGTGTTCTGGCAGGAGGGTGTCCTCACTGAGGCAGAGGAAGACAGTTAGCTCTTAGGTCTTCCCAGATTTTCCAGATTTTCCAGCTTTGGGTGAGGGACGCTTGGCTGCAGCTGGCATCACAACCACCACTCCCTGCCTAAAGTTCAGCTGTGTGCAGGGGGTGCCGTCCCTAAGCATACTCTGAGAAAAACCATGCCCTGGAGGAATCCCTATAATCTGATCTGGCCTAGCCTGACCTTCAAGTTTCCTCCCCTTCCTCCCTGGCTGTGGACTTTTAAGAACTCTGCAGCCAAGATGGCGATGGACTCCTGTTTGTCAGGCTAAGGCTTGCTTTGGAGAGTTATGTCCTCTTCTCTTGCCATCCTGCCACACACGGCCCTGCACTGCTCTGACAAGGTGGCCCTTTTCTTCAGTCAGTAAATGCAGAGGATGTACTTGGGCCCCTCTCCCCTGGTCAGGTCCATAGGAAGCCCAGAAGGGCTCAGGTCTAGAGAGCCTGCTCATTTGGGCTCATCCACCTCCCCTCATCTGACTTCTGGCCTTCTAAAGGCTCCAGTCACCCAAATGCTATGTGGGGATTGGAGTAGGGAAAGGACTAAGTGCCCCTCTCCCTTTAAGGAGTCTCTCCACAGGGACTGAGCTTTCCTCTTTTCCCTGACGGAGGGTTAGGACATGCTATGGAACAAAGAGCCAGACCTTCCTGTAATGATGGATTTATCTGCTTCTGTGTCCATAGGAATCACGTATCATGAATGTCGCTCACTTAACCCAACAGTTCATTCTAGGGGCAGCTGCTGTCACTAAGCACCACTAACTGACAGAAGGGAGTGGTTCCAATGCATGTTTCACTGTGGGGATGTTTGAGACCTTTCCAACATTTGGAGATGTTAGGAGACCCAATGCTAATTGAGCCTGTCTGCATGTCAATTCGGGGCCACTTCCTTTATCTACGCTTTATAAGCAATAAGAATAATAACAATGTAGGGGTTCATTGGAAGAAGGGTCTCTTCCACAATTCAAGAGAAACCCACCGAGGGCCAGATTTTCAAGTCCTAGAACAAGTCCCAGAGGATGAAGAGCCCTCAGCCGCTACCACACGCACTGTTGATTTAAACCCTTAGAACGAATCAGTTCATTAGATGACTGCAGGGGAGCCCCTACACTACCGACATTCTCAGGGATTCAACAATTCTGCCAATTCTTCAGCAATTGTAGCAGGAACATAACTGCCCAGGTGGGAAACGCACTTCCAAAGAATTTCCAAAGAGAAGACCGTTGCCTAAGACTGTCAAGGCGGGGCAGTGTCTGTCTGTAAGGGAATTCTCTGGGAGAAATGGAGTCAACCTTGATTTTTGGTTCAAGGCCAACCCACTATTTGCAAGGTACTATTGGGTGATCCAAAGAGCTATCATGGATTTCAGGAATCCACAACCCCCCTCCCTCTCCCAGATAACAGAATTATGGAGACATTTGTTCAAGAGATTTTCAGCTGCTGCTCTGCCCTCCAGAGACTCAAGGCATAGATTTCCTACATTCCTGGGTGCAGAGGGCATTACCACCCTTCCTACTCCAGGGTTTGACCTTCCAGCATATTTCCTACAAATACCAAGACATAGATTCCATTCTGAACATTTTCATGGGATTTCATAGGATATCCCAGTCTACTTGACTTTCAACCCTTTGGATTTGAATTCTGTGTGAAGAATCTGTGATAAACACCTCCCGAACTCCTCGAGGACCATCTGCTCTGCCAAGCACTCAGAGTAGTGCTCCTTCTCGGCCTCTTCCCCCTGGGCCAGCAGGCAAGCACAGGTGGCTTCCACCACTTCCCAGGAGATGCACGTGTAAGGCGGCCTGTCGGAAACAAAAGTCAGAGAGCGACATTTCAAAAATCTCATTTAGATTCAACACGAAGTTTGGATTCAGAGCCCAACCAACTCATGGGGCAAGTGAGCCAAGGCTTGTTAAGGGGCTTCTGAGTATTGACTAGTGAGACCCCCCAGAGAATCTTACAACAGAAGATAAATCTTTGTGGCAGGTTCTAAGCATCCTTGGCATAATCCTCAAGACAAACACTTTGTCCCTAGAGAGCCAGAAACATCAACATTCCCTGGGGCTAAATGCATCTCTATTGTTTAATCAGAAAGGTTGGTACAACCAGATTAGTCACCTTTAACTTGAGGTCTCAAGTAATGTCTATGCCAGAGCTAAAAACTTCAAAAAACAAAACAAAACCCAAACAAACCCCAAACCCCATGGGCAATTCTGCTTCTGTTATGCTGCGGCAAGAGCTGCCCTGCCTCCACCCCCCACCCTACCAGACGATCTCCATGAGATGCAAGTAGCCCAGCACTAAGCTCAGCTGGCCCCCAGACAACAGACCCAACCTCTGCCAGTTGGCTTGAGATGGGCATCTTCCTCACTTGTTTGAAGTCCAGGATCACCCGGGCCGAGAGGTCCCCATGCCATGCGTGCCTCATGTTAGGCCCCAAGGACATGCTGAATCACAGAAAGGAGGAGCTGATGGGGCTCAGAAAATCTGGACAAAGCCCTCCACTTTTTGGTTGGGGTAGGTGTCGGGGAGAGGGAGGAGGGCTCTATCAAGTTCGTCTCCTTAGGACTACTCTTACTGCCACACAGACTTGTAGGAGAGACTAATGACACAACACTGGGGAGGCTGGGTGCCTCAGTGGATAAAATGCTGGGCCTGGTGCCAGGGAGACCTTAGTTCAAATCCAGCCTCAGATACTTACTACATATGTGAACCTGGGCAAGTCACTGAACTGCTGCCTCAGTTTCCCCATCTGTAAAATGGGATAGCATCTACCTGGTAGGGTTGCTGTGAGGCTCACATGAGCTAATGATTTAGAGCCCTGAGCACAGGGCCTGGCACACACATAGCAAGTGCTCTGTGAGGGCTAGCTGGTATCTGGGATAATTTCTGTTCTTAGGCCTAGCCATGGATTTTGCTCAGAGCTAAGGGATGTTATTATAAGACAACTCCCATACCTAGCGAAAGATTAAGCAAAAATCCGCGTGAATGTTTTGTGAGAAACTTAGGTGGCAGATTATGGTGATGCAGCCCAATGTGAAAAACAGAAAAACGAGATGGTCCCGAATCCACAAAGCTGGTTAAAGGGGAGGGGGTGGCTGCCCATGGGAATGCGATTCGTCAGACAGAGATCGTGAAGGTGCATTTTATGTCTGGATTTGGGTAAAACTGGGCAGAGAAAACCTTAGTTCTTTTGCACCAGAGCCTCTACCGATATAAGTCAATAGAATATCAGTTCCCTGAGGGTAGGAACCCAGCACACAGTGGGTGCTCAAGAAATCCGTGCTGCATTGAGCGGCATCTGCCAAGTGATTCCAGTGACAAAATCTCTGCCATGTTCTGGGCACCACATTTTTAAGACAGTGCTGAGCAGGAAAGCATTCACCAGAGGGCAGCCTGAGTGGTGAGAACAGGGGTAGTTCTGAGAGGGTCATTTCTCCAGAAGAGAAGGCTCAGGGGTGGCACAAGATAGGCTGGGAACAGGGATTAGACGAGATCTGCCTGCCCCCAGAGGACACAGCTAGGATGAGAGAGCCACGTTGGGGCCTGGAATAAGGAGAGTCTCCTTTCTGCGAGCATTGTGCCCAACTGGAGTGCTGCCGTATAGGCAGGTCAGGTCCCCCTCCAGGACTCCCCTGAAGCCTTCAGGAAAGGATGGTCAAAAACAGTCTGGGAGGGTGTTGGAAGAGCAGGCCCTTGTTCAGGTTTGGGTGGACACAGCGACCTCTCATGTTCCTGCCCAAACACCCAAAGGGCAGCTCTCAAGTTCCTTTGAGACTTCTCAGTCAAACCCTCCCAGTTCCCCCAACTGATCCTCCTATGACATGGCCTCTAGGCCCTTCTGGCTGCCTCTTTTGTACTCTTCTCCAGCTGACCAATGTCCTCCTCAAATGTCCTTTGTGGCCCCAGAACTAAAGCACTCCAGAAATGGTCTGAGCAGGGCAGAGGACACTGGGCCTCTGACCAACTTGGTCTTAAGCAAGTGTGCATCCCAAGACTGAATTAGACTTTTGGGGAGCTATCATGTTCTACTGTTGACACACATTAACTTACAATCTACTAGAACCTCAGTCAAAACAGATATCCAAGGGGCAGGTAGGTGGCCCAATGGGTAGAGCACCAGCCCTGGAGTCAGGAGGACCTGAGTTCAAATCCAGCTTCAGACACTTACTGGTCATGTGACCCAGGGCAAGAACTTCACCCTCCTTGCCCTGAGTCCTGATTTTGGCCACCATCAGTAACACATGTGCCAACATGTGAGAAACACATCTTGCCAGGTGCAGATTTCTTCCTGCCTTCCAAGTTTTTTGTTTTCTCCTATAATGTAAAGCTGCCTACCTGTCCTTCCTGAACTTTGGCAACACCGCAAACGTGGATGGCGAAAGAAGATGCGTGCCTTCAGCCCCTCCAATCTCCGCGTAGTTGGGCATGTTCAGGAGGGTTTTCCGTTCCGGGCTTTCTTCATAATTTTTGCAACCAATACATTTGCAAATAGAAGAACACATAATTTTGGCCTGGCAACATAAATGCTTCGATTAAAAAAAAATCAATTGAGAAAACACTTAGTGCAATGTGCAGAAAGAGTTCCACGGGCAAAAAAAGTCAACAAACCTTTTCAAAAACTTATCAAATCCATCTGGAGTCTTAACTGGTGGGGGAAGCATGCAAGAAGAGAAGATGGGGAATGGACCAGAAAGAGGCAGAGAGGGGATGGAGCAGCAGAGTGGAATCCCAGTCTCCTTTCTGTGAGAAGATGCTCCTTTTCATTTGCAAGAGTCCTGAATTAATGGGGTCAAGATGCAGCTCCCGACAGCAAAGTGACCACAAGTGAGTGGGTGGGCAGGTGCATTTGCACCTGTTGGTGTTTTAATAACTGTTTCTGCATCGGCAAATGAGCCAAGCCCTGAGCCAAGTGAGAGGAAGGGTTGTTCACCCAGCACACTAAGGAAGTGCAGTGGCCTCTGCAAAGGGGGCACTTGGGAGAACCAGCAGTCTCCTAGCTGAGCCCTTCCCCAAAGTGACAAGCCCTTCTTTGTTCTCTGCCTGTGAACCAGGAAGATGTGGCGAATGTCCTTTTTCATGAGATCCATGAGTTGGGTCGCAATCCCAGAGCCAAACTCCACCTTCTACAGAAATTTATTTATAAATGAAATTGATTTTACCTTTCTAAGAGAAAGGCAGAGATTAATTAGGCATTGACAATGACAATGATGCCTGCTGATATTCTCTTCATGATCATTTTAAAAGTTGTGATCAGAATTCAGCACAGTGAGAAACACATGCTTAATGACATGCACTGGAGACCCTGAGAAGAAGAGCCAGCATTGGCAGGGGAGGCTATGGCAGGAGCAGGGTCATTCATCTTTAGCCTTCTCTGTTGCCACTTTCTCAAAGGCTGCTGTGAGTCCTTAGACTTTCTTCTGCAGCCCAGGTCTCCAACAGACAATCTCTGGGGGTCCAGACTTGTTAGGAAGACTGGAATAGTCTATGCACAAATGTTCACAGGTCTCCCCTCCCCACAAAAGATGCCAAATAAAAAAAGACAAATTCCCTTCTTTAGGTGAGGTTTCCTCATTTGAGAGAGGTTTCTTCTTCCTCTATATTTCCACCTCCAACATGGCAGGAGGCAGAAGAGATTGAAGAGGAAGAGGGAAGAAACTAGAGAACATTGGCAGCCCCCTACTATACTTTCCTGTCAGTAGAGCCCCCAACCCACAGCTTGGTCCTCATTTGCCCATGAGGAAGCCACCTGGCACCTTGTCATCTTGGAGGTAACTTATGTGACTCACCTATAATCTTCCAAGGGGTTGACAAAATGTTGTTGTTGTTTTTTTTTTATCTGCGACCAAAGCGCCATGCCAGGGGGCATGGAGGAGGTCCTGAGAGGACTTTGGGGACCACCCCAGGGCACAGAGGTTTGAATGAAAGCAGACCAAAGAAATCTCTATTTACATACTAATGTTAATTAACATCAACATAACAATCTCTATCAACATCCTTTCACTGCAGAGGTCTTTCATTGAGGAATAGCCCTAGAGAAAGTCTGGGGAATCCACAGAAGGTGCTCTTCAAGTTCTGAAGGAACCAGGGTGTCCTGTTCCTGGAGGAGTCTGGGGGGACTCCTCAAAGTAACTCAGGACCTTGGAATCCATAAGAAACCAACTCATCCACATCCCAACAGACAGAGAGGGCTCTAACTAAGGCTGGCAGTGTTTCCACGGCAGGAGCTGTGGCCCCTTAGAACTGAACACCCAGCAGGAAGGGGAGGGGACCCCACCTGCACATTCTTACACTGCTAGAGGCACCCACTGGTCCCCTGATTCCTTAGTCTCTGCACTGCTGTCTATGGGCGTCCTTCAGAAGTCAACATGTGGGCAGTCAAGTGAGTATGAGACTATGTAAGGCAGTCAGGCAGTGCGGTGGACAGAAGGGGGGAGGGGCTTGGAATCAGGAAGACCTCAGTTCAAATCTTACCTCAGACACTTACTAGTTGGGTGACCCTGGGCCAATCCTTTGCTCTCTCTTAACCTCCATTTCCTACACTAAGAGCACCTCCCTCACCTGGCTGTTGTGAGACTCAAACGAGTTAACATCGACAATCTGTGCATGTTAGCTATCACTAGGCTGTAAGCCTTGGAGAGCACAGTTAGATTCCTTTCGTCTTTCTTTGTATCCTCAGTAGTAGTAGTAGTAGTAGTAGATGTAGCAGTAAATGTTTGCTGACTGGCTTCCAAAAATTCAGATTACTTTTGAGAAACAAATACAGTCTAGTGGCCTTTCATACACGGTAGTCAGAAGTTAGTGATGGCTTTCCTTTTTAAAACAGGGCAAACATTTTGTGAACTTAGTTACTCGAGTTGGAAAAAGGGCAAGTTTTCGGAAAAGGCAGGATATGCTAATAACTCACCTCATAGCACTCACAGTAATTCTTAAGACAGCCTGATCTCTTGCAATTACAGCCTTTGTTATGTCGAGGCTTAATATCCCCCAATTTTCCCTTCCCAATCTTGGGTTGGAAGGCTTCTGGATTTCTATCAAGACAGGCCTGAAAAAGAAGGAAGAGGCAGATGAGAAATTCCCCCAAAGTTTTGGTGGAGATGATTAATTCAATATTTCAGGAATATATATTTATATATATGTATGCATATATACATACATAATGCATCCTTACCCACATATACACACACATCCTTACTCATGTTTCTGTATCTGCAACACATCCCTGGCAAATCATCCGCCAATAACCCTGGGAACTATGACAGCACATTACTTTATCTTTTTATGCAGTTTTAAATCTCAACCTTTATTTTCACAGTTTCCTTTGCAGCTACATTTATAAAAAGTCATTTTTATACTGTTACATTTAGAGAGTGTTTTTTCCTTTAAGAAAATGACCCGAGGGTTGAAGTTTACGCCTGTGAGGTGTGTCTGCTCTCTGGCCTTCCAGCCGCAGTAGAATTTGGATGGCATTCTCAGCCACATTAAGGACTGGTTTCTCCACAGTCCGAATGGGTGCTTCAGTTGGTTGAAATGACTGTAACAATCATAAACCGTGTCAATGAATGCCATTTTCTTTTTCACATAATGAGAACTTTATTTTCAGAAGCTAAGTGGAAAGAGAATAGACTCCTCATTTGCTCTATCATTTTCTAGCTGTGTGGGTAAGTCACTTCCCTCTGAGTCTCGGTGAACCCAGAGCTCCGAATATCTGCCCTGGCTACGGCACAGGGCTATGGTGAGTTAAGTGCTTTGTCAACAGCGGTGCTGCCATCAGGTTTCCAGGACTGTGAGCCTTCTTCCTTCCTTGTGGGTGTAGAGGAGACCAAGGAGCTAGGGTCAGGAGGGGGCTTTGAGGCCCAGGCCTCTAATTTTGCAAATGAACACCGCTTAGGTGAACGCCCTCTGGAGGATGAGGATGATGATGATGGTGATAGCATCTTTGTTTAATCATTTTTCAATCACATCTGACTCTCTGTGGCCCCATTTGGGGTTTTCTTGGCAGAGATACTGGAGGGGTTTGCCATGTCCTTCTCCAGCCCATTTTACAGATGAGGAAACTGAGGCAAACACGGTGAAGTGACCTGCCCAGGGTCACACAGCTAGGAAGTGTCTGAGGCCACATTTGAACTCAGGAAGATGAGTCTTCCTGACTTCAGACCTTGAGTTCTCTCCGCTGCGCCACCCAACAACTCCAATCGCGTCTGCACATGGCTTGTAAGGTGTGCAGAGTTCTGTGTTATCTAATTTGATCCTCACAACAACCCTGGGAAGTAGGTGCTCATTTAACAGATGAGGAAACTGAGGCTCAGAGTTAAGTGACTCACCAAGGATCACGAAGCTCCTCAACGTTCAATGCATGATTTGTAATGAGGTCTCCCTGACTCTCAAATCGACCTCTCTGTCCACTAGGGCACCCCTCCCTGCCTTCTCCTTTGATACTGTTTTTGAGTCTGCAGAAGCGGACGCCTGCATCCCAATTTCCGGGCTCTCTGAGGTTGGAGAGGGCACCCCCTGCACCTTTGCCCGTTAGCGTAGGGGCCCAGTCCGCGCTGTCGGACAGCTCCGCCTGCCTTGCTCTAGCTCCTCCCTGGCCCAGGAGGCCTCTGGGGTGCGGGCCCCCACTGGGGAGGGCGTGAGGGGGCCGTCCCCGGCCGTCTCTCGGCTTCTCCCCAGCCTTGGAGCCGGCCAGCTGCACAGGGAGCGCGTACCCCAGGCTGCGCACACAGGGCTCTTTACCTTAATGGCTTTAAGCCGCTCCATCTCGTGCCGCAAATTGTTGTAACAATTGTTGCAGTTGCAGTTGTTGCAAAAGTCCCCGTTGGCAAAACAATCGCAGTACCTGGAAAAAAGCAGAGGTGAAGATGGCTGCGGCCGGAACCAGCAAAGCGCCGCTCCGGGAGCTGGGAGCGGATCAAGCGGCTGCTCATGTCTGATCCGGAAAAACCCAGACTGCACCGGAGGGCGGGCGACGTGAGCCCAGGCCTTCTGGAAGCAGCCCTCGCCGCCTTCACCACCTGAGCTAAGGTGTGGCCGGGCATCCAGCAGTACTGAACATGGCCGGGGGTGCCAGGACCTCAAGCTAGGAACACCTCGGAAGGCCTCTTTGGGCGGCCTGAGTTGGGGTGGCAGCAGGGTAGGGAAGGCCCAGCAATGCAACTCTACCAGTGCAGACGGGCATGGGCTCTGGGAGCTGCCCAGCCTGCAGAACTACCTTGGCCAGCACCTGGCGGCCAGCATGGCTCAGGGATGGGATAGGAGCCTGGTGAGGGTCTAGGCCGAGGCCGAGACGGGATCGCTTATCTACAGCCGCCTATTGACCAAGCTGAACTCTTAAATCCCTCTCACGTGCTTTTCCTGTTGAGACAACACCTGCTTCCTGTCCACCAGAATCACACTGTCCTCACTGTGCTGTTCATCTGTCAGTCAATGTCCTTTCCAAATATCCCAGGCTACTACCCCACCCTCTGCGGGAGTCCCTTCAGGGACTACAAGTGTGGGCCTACTGCAGGGGAAAGGCTCACCTAGCAGGTAACCTGCCAGCCCCCTGCCCATCATGCTTCCCACCCCACCATCTTGTGAGCTGAAAGCTAATGCATCTGCTGAGTCCATGAAGAGGGAGATCAGTTATGTCCCTAAACTTTCCTCTATGTAAATTACAGGGGAGAGGGCTATGAAAGAAATGAGTAAGGCAGCATTTCTAAACATGCCGACCCAAGAATAGCCCTTGTGCCCCTGTGTGATTCTGTGTGCATCAGAGAGAGGATTCCCCAGAGCTGGAGGGAGGCCTGAGGATGTTGTGAACACCCCTTTCAGACAGACGAGAGAAGCATAGCTGGCTTTTTTAGGCTGCTCCCCACAAGGCATTAGGCCTGCTGCTGGGCGTGGAGGCCCAGAGACCCTGCACCCTGTGGCCCCATAACCATAGCGCTTCAGAATGGGCAGGAAGAGACCTTTCCTTACCCAATGAGTGGTTTGGTGCAGCCACACTGCAGGGATACCCCCATCCCTCTTTTCTCCTCTTGTTCTCTCTCTCTCTTTCTTTCTCTCGGTCTCAGTCTCTCTCTGTCTCTGTCTCGCTGTCTCTCTGTCTTTGTCTGTCTCTGTCTCTGCCACACACACACACACACACACACACACACACACACACACACCCCCAAGGAAGGCTTTAGGTTACCATAGAATCCCTAAAAGTACAGGAGAAGGGCAGAGAAGACCAAGAGACCCACAACTTTCATGACCTTCAGGGCATGATTTAATGAGAGGAGCGTTGGACTTGGGCTCGTGTCCAGTCCAGCCACAACCCCTTTTGTGACATCAGTTTCTCAAACTGTAAAATTAAAACTATGCTGCATTATCTGCTTACAAGGATCCAATGAAATGATGGCTGTATAGTGTTCTATACAAGGGACCATGGAAGGACGTGGCCCCCTGGTTCCCAGCCTCCCAGAGATCTTGACCTTGCTCTCTCACTCACCTCCTCTATCCACTCAGTTACCACTGGTTCACGGAATGCACCTGTCCCCTGGTCCAGGTCAGTCACTGTAAGAGCCTGAGCTCCCTGCCTCTTCAATCCGGTCTCCACAGAGTTAGCTGCCAACAGATGCTCCTAAAGCACTGGACTGACCATGTCACATCTCTCCTCAAGAAGTCTCCGGGTCTCCCCATGGACTTTGGCTGAATCACAAGCCCTCCTCCCCCACAGTGTGACTCCAGCCTCTCTTTTCAGGTTCCCCCTCAGACAGCCAAGCTCACTGGCTCCTCTTCACATACCACTTGCCATCCTCCCTGTCCATGCCTTTGCAAAGCTCTTGCCTGGGGCTGACATATTTTCCCTTCCTCATCTCCATCCCTTTGGCAAGGCTTCAGAGCCACTTCCTCCCAAAGGTCTTCCTGCCCGCTACTCCCCTCACCATGTACTTATTCTGCATGTGCCTTTATTTCTCAGCCTCTGAACATTATCCATCCCCCCCAAAACTGTATAGGCTGGAAGGCAAAGACTGTTAGTGCCAGGTATACAGCAGGTGCTTAATTAGCTCTTGGATGATTAAATACTTATTTCATGTTGATTTAAGAATCACAGAATCTCATCATGGGAAGGAGCCTCCTCTAGCCCAACTCATTATCCCCTGGACAATATCTCTGATGAATGCTGTCCAGCCTCTGTGCAAAGTCCTCCTTTGAGGATGTTCCCACCCCCCACCTTCAGGCCCATGCAGCCTGTGCCACTGTGGGGCAGCTCTAGCTGTGAGGAGCCCTAGCCTTACTTCCGGCCAAAACAGAAGGGCCTTCAGAGACTAAATGTCCCCCAGGAAGCAATCCTCACTTTACCATCTCTGATCTAGCCCACATCTCCCCCACATCATCCACAAGAACAGCCGGATAGTATGAGAGATGAGGCCAAGCATGGCTCACAGCAACCTCAACCAGACTTGATAATAACCTAATAACATGGTCGTGTATGAAGCTATGACATGTGATAGAACATATAACACATAGAATCCTGCTTGGCTCTGAATTCCGTTAGCACTTCCTGCCTGTACCAGTCAGTCAGCCAACAAACATGTTAGATTAAACCCTTACTGTGTGCCAGTCTTGACCTAGACCCTGTCACCCAGGGTTAGATTTCCCTCTCAACTCTACTTCACCTGCAGATTTGTAAGGCCACTTATATCTTCCTGCAAGTGACTGATAAAACAGGTAGCCAATGGCCATAGCCATGGCCACACTCTCTTCTCTGTACCAGGCTAATTAGTTTTCATCTGTCTTTAAAACATGTCAGATTCGAAGGACTTCACTCATGGTTCTCCTTGACCCAGATCTGGGGGGCTCTTGGGGGTCCTTGGAGGCCATCTCATCCAACCCCCTCAGTCTAGGGATGAGAAGGAAGGTGACTTCCCCCTCCCCCTCCGGGCCAGTTCAGCACCCCTTGTCCTCTCTCCAATCCAAGGGAGAGCCAGATGGGGAGGGTGAGGGAGAGAAGGAATAAATCATGTAAAACAGGTGAAGAGTTGTTTTCAATTTTCTCCTTCTCTTTTGCTACTTTTTACTATTAAGTCTTAGGGCTGATTTTCCACCCAAGAAATCTATCTGGAACAGACTCGTCTTGGACAAAAGGAGAAGGCGATTCATCTTGTCAGGCTGTCCTCTTAAAAACGAAATCAAATAGTGGATTGTCAATGAATGCGATTGTCATGGAGCCTTTCCTTCTTTCCTGTGAGCACTCAACACTCCAGTCCTATGAGACCAGGAATGTAAAATCCTTCAAGAAAAAACTATGCCTGCCCTAAACGTGTGTCCACCCAAGGACAGTCTGATTTGTAAAATCTCCAGGGACTCCCTACTTTGGACTCAGTCTAGCCTCCTCCCTGCCTCTAATTTCTCCTCCTTACCCTCCTGCTGCCTGTGTGGCCATTTCATAAAGGGCTGAAACTCAAGCACGCTTATTTGGTTGATGTGACAAGTTACAGTACAAGGTTTATTATGAAATAAGTGGAGTTGTTAGTTACAATGAAGATTTTTTAATTTTGTGGGTCTTTTTTTTTTCACATTTCATACACTCTATTTGCTGTTAAAAATAACAATGCCGTTTAGTCTGGCAGTAAATATTTAGGGAGGGAAACAATTCTCCTGTCTATGTATGTGCACTCAGGATGGCCCTGACTCCTTTAGGCCAGGGGTCTATGACCTTGTTGCTGGTTTTGATAGTTGTGTTTCAAAATAATTCGTTTTCTTTTTTGTTCTACATGTTTGATTTTGTGCGCTTTAAAACATTATTGAGAAAAGGGGTCCATGGGCTTCATCAGACTGCCACCAACGGGGCCCAGGACTCCCTCTCCCAAGGGTTCAGACTCTTCTCTGGTTTAGACAAAACCTAAAAAAGATGCCAGTCCTCACACTATAGTACAATTCTGGAGAAAATCCCTGACAGGGAGCAAGAGGCCAACAAGACCCAGGCAAGTTCATCCTTTGATGTCCAGACACAGGGCCAAAAGAGACTATTGGAGACTTCCCAATCTCTTACACGGAAAACTGGAGGAAGACCTTGCTCCTGATGTGAGGCGAAAGGAGGAATAACATGGAACTGTAACATGTGGCTATTCTAACTATGCTACAGCAACCTGCTGCCTAAAGCCTCCATATGCCAGCAGATAAGGGGCAAGTTATATTCAGCCCAGATTTACCGTGAAGTGACTTCATTGCAGAACCAAATTTTTTTTTCCACATTACAGTCAAAATGGATACCTAAATAGTCGACACCCGTGAATACAAAGGCCACCCAAACATCCTGTATCTCAGGAGAGTCCTGGGAGCACACTGCCCCTCGCTCTTGGAGATGCTCGATTTTCAAAGGATTGAGAGGCACATTCTACAAAGCCTGTTTGGGGTTCTCACCTCAGCTGACTATAAGACCCTTGAAGGCATTACCACTTTGTTTTGTCTCTCCACAAAGCAGAATTCCTTGCATACCATAGGTGCCTAATACATGTCTGCTGAATTGCAATGAAATTGCAATTGCCCAAATGAAAATGAGAGCTTCCTATTCAGAAAGTGAATTTTACATTAGATGCTACTATAACCTTCCATCTGGAAGCATCAATATTTAAAAGCTTGGAAAAACACAAACTGAAGATGCCACCAAACTTCTATTTTGATGCTGGCCCGATGGAGTGTTAGGAATAAATGATTCTTTCTTCAATTTTCTCCTTTAGGTTTAAACTGTTATTTTTATTAAACTTGCATACAATTTATTTGAAACACACAGATCAATTTTTTTATAAATTAAAACTATCCACATTTAATGCAAGGCAGTCAATAGTAACCATTCTTGCCTCCACCTATGTTCAACAGAGATTCCTTATAGAGCTGAGCAAGTATGTTCTAACTGGAGACACACTGCTGCTCCATGCAAGAGCTCTGCTTGCAGGGGACAGAACAAGGAGGAACTGGAAAAAAATAAAATAAAAAAAGGAGGCTTCCTAGGAGTGGTTACATCAGTCCCTCTCCCCTGGGGAATTCCTTCCTACTGTCTTCCCTGTGATGAAGCTTTCGCCTGACCCCAGTCCCAAAACCCCACAGGCGGCATCCCACTGCCCTTGGATTTCTTTCCTGGATTCCCTAAATAGACCCACTTTGTCCTCCTCTCCTTCCCTCTCCCCCCAGGAGAAGCCCAGTGGGTCACTCGCTGACTTTCCCTGACTGTCTCACTCTTATGTGGCCTCCAAACTTTTCATTCCTTCCATGAATGGACATATCTTGCATTCACAGAGGCTGTGGCATCAATGGCTCAAAATAGCTGCATGTCTTCAGTCCTAGATTCCAGCATTTCTTATTGCTAATTCCATTTTCAACTAGTAAAAGCTTTGTTAGCAGTGCCTTGGGGACTTTGGAATTTAGGAAAATAAAGATGTCCAGCTCACTTTTGGCCCAATCCAACACCCCTTGTTCCCTTGCTCTCTTCCCTCCCATACCCCACTGTTGCACAGAGTAGCTCCCTTTGACTTCTCAAGGAGCTCTGCAAGGGACAAATTACAGAGACGTGGTTAGGGTTCCTAGCCATTGGGACCTTTCAGCTCCAAGCTAAAGGCAGGAGGCTGTCCATGGAAAGACCTGAGGGCAGGATAGGATAGGGCAGGGCTAGGTAGGCAACAGAAACGAGTCCCACATGGGGTAGAGCTGTTTATAGCAGTATTCCAGGCACACTCCCTATTTCCACTACTCTTTCTGTCTCTCTCCTTCTGGCCAATATCTGTGTGTCTAAGTAGGCATATTGTCCTACCTCTCTGCTTACTCAGACTCCACAGCCGGCAGCTCTAGGTGGGTAAGGCAAAAATGCCTACTAGTTTTCTAAGAAAGTCCATGCCTAGAGTAAACCATGCCACAAAAGTTTCCATAAAACAGACGACATGTGTGGAGATGTTTATATAGCTAATGTTCAGCAATGTGCCAATGTGCAGTCCAACATATCTGATGGGTTGATGAATGCTCAATGTGAATGCACACAAAAGGCAGGGGAAGGTTCCTCCCCTGAGACGCAGGTGATTCCGTCCCTGCATCAAGTGACAAAGTCAAAGGTGTGTTCACACCTGAGTGTGTCTCCCGTTCCACTGAACATTCAAGGTCCCCTGGTGCACATCAGCCCCACTGCCAAACATCACCACATGTCCACTCCTTGCCAGCCTGGCATTGTCTGGGCTTTTCTCCACTTACTGATTTCTAAACAACCTTATTTCATATTTAATAATGAAGGATTTTTGATTACTTACAATTTCAGACACTGGGACTTGGTACAGTTACATGGCTTTTTAGACTTTGAGTCCCATGAACTAAGAGTTACTCTACAAGGATTAAAAAAGAAAATGTATTCAGATAGTTAGCCTTTTAAAAAAAGAGAAGTCATTAAGCTTCTGGTGTTTTGTCTTTGTGGTAACCAGTATGGAAATTCACAACACCAGAGATTAAAGTTTTTGGTAGGTGTCTGATGTGAAATATAATCTTAGAAAAGGAGAAGGGGAGGAACTGAAAAACATTGTGATGGAAAGAGTGGACTGGAAATTCAGCATTGTGGCCAAGTGGGACTCATTGCTCCTGTGTCTAGGAAGCATTCACAAATTAATGCCACCAACTGCTTTTGTTCAGACCTCCATTCTAGGAGCCTGGACATTCCTGTATTCATTTTCTATTCTAGGGTAATAAAAGCCCTCTTTTGTGGTTCTCTGGAGAACAAATAAGTTGAAAGTTTAAATTGAAGAAAGTTAACAAAACAATTATTTTTATGCCAATGATCTGTGACCCATACTAACAAGGCAAATTGCAAGCATTCTCTGATTGGATCTTTGTGGATTGTCCTTAGGTCAGTCAAGGAATCGTCTTCAAGTTAATTTAACAAGCATTTATGAAGCACCCACTGTGTACCTGATGCTGTCCTGGGTGTTGGGCACACAAAGATAAAGGAGAAACAGTTTCTGTTCTTAGAGAACTTATATTGTTGGTAGAAAACAAAATGTATGCAAATAAGGAAATTGAAATGAGCGAAGCGATTTGGGGGTAGGGGCGAGCTGGACGAGACAACACGAGAAGGGACTGGGGGTGGAGGAGAAGAGCGCACCGGGCGTGATTGGCGCTGGGGTGGGGAGAGCTTGGGGATCTGTCCATGCAAAGACAGGAAAGGGAGTGTTATGAAGAGGAAATATCATGGAGGCTGCAGCGCTGCATTTGTAAGGGAGAACATCAATGTGGAAGGATAGGCTGAAGTCGAGTAGCGAAGGGCTTTGAACGCCATGTTATTCCTGGAAGCAATAGTGAGCCATTGAAGCTTCCTGAGTAAGGGGGCGGCATGGTCAGTCCTGCACTCTAGGAATGTCACTGAGCAGTACGGATGGGAGTGGGGAGCAGGAGAGGGAGGCCGACACACCAGCTGCTGCTGCGGTAATCGCGGCAGGAGGTGATAAGAGCCTGAACCAGGGTGGGAGCACAGGTAGAGAAGGAGGAGGAACGTTGATAAAGAAGAACTGACAAGACTTGGTGAGTCATTGTGTATGGGGGCGGGATGAGAGAGGGAAGAAGGACGTGTGACTGCATGGGTAGTAGCACCCACAAGACGGTCAGTCAGGAGGAGAAGGTTTAGGTCCTTCCTAATTCTAATCACCAAGCTTGGCCCCAGAGAAGAGATGAGAAAGTTCATCTGCCTCCCTTCTTTTCAGAGGAGGACCAGTCCTGGAGGAGACACTGAATCCACTGCCAGACTCAGCTGATGGCTTGATTAGTTTGGGGGAACTGCTTCTTTCCTTTGTTATTCTTTGTTAAAGGAGACTGGAGAAAGGGCAGAGGGATATACTCAGATCTGGGTGTGATGGAAACCCCAAAGGTAACAAGGTACAACCTGAAGGTGAGGAGCCCTGCTTTGGAAACGTTGAGTTTGAGATGCCTCTTAAGTCTTCCAGGTGGAAATGTCACATGGTTGGTGATGTGGCTCTGTAGCTCAGGAGAGAGATGAAGGCTCAAAATGCAGACTTGGGGTTGTCTGCAATACAAATGATGATTTAATCCATTGGAACAGATTGCAGACAGAGAAATTGACAGAGATGGAGAAAAGGTGAAGGAGAAAGAGCAGAAGAAAGGAGAGAAAAGGTAGCAGTGAAAGGAAGAGTAAGGGACGGAGGAGAGATAAGAGGAGGGGAGGGAATGTCCTGGGATGGACACTCACAAAAGGGATAGAAAATGGATTGTGATCCTTCAGAGGGAACCCAAGAGACCTGCTTGGGTGGGAAAGAGGTAAACCAGGAGGTCACAGAAGAGTCAAGAAGGACAGGACCTAGACCTAGCCATTGGATCTGGCAACTGAGAGGTCACAGATTGCAAGAGACTGAGAAGTGAAGGGAGGAGGTGGAGTTTGCTGAGAAGAGGGGGCGTTCAGGATGTTGGGGGCAGACCAGGGTGGGGCCTGCACGTGTTTGTAGGCAGAGCGGAAGGAGCCAGTGGATAAGGAGATACCCACATGAGAAAGAGGGTGACCAAAGGCCAATGAGGAAGGGGCTAGATACAATGCGCAGGAGGCGCTGCCCTCAATGACCCATCTGAAGCTGCAAAGGAAAAAAAGAATGGGGGTGACATTGAGGGGACACAAGGTACAAAGCTGGGGACTGGAAGACTGTCCTCAGTTTGTTCTGGGGAGCATGAGTTGAGGCAATTTCCAAGAGAGAAGCCCCTTGAGGAGATTTGGAAGAGACTCTGTGCAGGACAGGAGGAGGAGTGAGGGGGAGGGGCCCGGGAGTCACAGTCATGCGACTACCTCCAAGGGCTGTTTGGTAGCAGGCACAAGAAGTGACAGCAGACCAATTCTGGAAAGGGAGGCAGAGAAGAGCAAGGGAGTCACAAGTACAGGGCAATGTAAAGATGAATTGGCCATAGTGTGGTCGAGATGCTGAAGGAAGCATCTGCCTCAGGTGATCTATCTGGCTGGACCAACGTCACTGGGCCTCAGAGGTAAGAGGAGAGTGTGGAAGTGTCTGTGAGGAGGAATGGGCTGATGCCCAGTCCTGGACCAGAGCCCAAAGGGGACCTGAGGGAAGGGGCATCCAGAGCTGAGTCACGTGCAGGTGTGGGCACTAACCCAGGAACCTTCTCTATTGATTCATACCTTTAACTGGGCAAATCTTGAGGTAAGGGGTTCGACACTCCGTAGCAGCTAAATTTAAAAAAAGGACAAAACAGGTGTTTACTAAGCAAAATATAGAAGCCGTGAATGTTTGACGTGTTCTTGTATCTGTATCTCCAGGCCCAGGGACTTGTATACAATAGGTGCTTAATAAATGTTGGCTAAAATGAAATGACAGTGGTGTGTGTGTGTGTGTGTGTGTGTGTGTGTTTGTGTGTGTGTGAGTGTTTGTGTGTTTGTGTGTGTGTGTGTGTGTTTGAGTGTGTATGTGTGTGAGTGTGTGTGTGTGTGTGTTTGTGTGTGTGTGTGTTTGTGTGTGTGTGTGTGTGTGTGTGTGTGTGTTTGTGTGGCTGGGTGTGTATGTGTGTGAGTGTTTGTGTGTGTGTGTGTGTGTGTGTGTGTGCACGCATGTTGAGGGTAAAGAGAGGCATCACTTTGTAAACATGCTATTGTCCAGTGGGCTGATGTCATAGGTGTTGCCCAGCTGGCTGCCACATTCTTCAGTTGTTATATGATTCCCCAAATGGCATCTATCTATGAGACCAATGGAATTCTTTCCAAGCTCATTTGGTTGTCATCAGCACCCTTACCCCTCCACTCTCAGCCCCTGTGGAAGGTGGGGACTAGCTGTGGCTCTTCATTTTCATTCCAAGGGCACACTCGTGTGCATACCTTCTGATTCTCCTCTCTAGATTAGGGTTCTTTATGGGGGTCCATTTTCAGACCTCTGGGGTCTGTGAACTTGAACTTGGATGGGAAAAATGCATCTTTATTTCAAATATAATTGGTTTCCTTGGTAATCCCATATATTTTATATATTTAGAAACCTTCTTCTGAGAAGGATTCCACTGTCTTCACCAGAATACTGCCCAACAGGAGAGTGACAGGAGATGTAGAAGCAACCCCAGTTACGGGAGAGGTTATAACTGGGTCAGGACCCAGGACCACCCCAAGGCAGCCAGCATCAAGGTTCCAGGTCTGTCAAAATAGGATCGCTCTTTGGACAAAGATTGCCTGGGGAGAATCTGGACAGAAGCAGAGGTTTATGTTGTGGGAAAGGAAGGGCCTATCAGGAGGGGCAATGACACCAAGGCCCTGAGGTGAGGAGAATGAACAGGGCAGGGGATAAGGAGATGAAGCCACTGTAATCAAAGTCATATATTGGGGAATCATGAAAGGAAGGACTGGAGAGGAAGGCAAGGATGGAGATCCCCTATCAGGGCCTCACACTGTTGGGAGAATAGGGGTCTATTCCATCTCTACTGCAGATTAGTTTGGACTTATACAAGGAACAGGAATCAAGGGCCTGGACCTGCTGGCCTTCCCATGGCTCTGCATGTGCCCCCAAGGAGTGAAAAGGCAGAAATAAAGGCCCTGCCCCTACCAAAATCTTCACAGCCTTGCTCTTGTTGGAGACAAAGCCCAGCCTCAAACACATGAATGGTAAGAAATTCAGAATGTGGGGAGTTCAGAGAAGTAAGAAGGGAGGTGCGGTTCTTGGAGGAAGTCAGGTACCAAAGAAGTGAATGACTGAGACCAAGAAGGGACAATGGAAGGTGCCTACACCAGCAGAGGGGTGGGGGATGACCAGGGCAGAATGGGGCAGACATCAGCATCTATGGACATTCTTTGGGGGTCTTTGCTCAACTTCTGATAGCAAAGGAGGAAGACTGACCTGGCTGGTGGAAATATTTACAGAAATGATTGCAATGCAGAAACAAAAGGCGTCCATATAACTCACTTTTAAAAATTTAAACAAACCAAATAGAATTAATAGCACCATTCCCCTTGGAATGTCTACAGCCAACATGGCCTTGGGAGAAGCCAGCCTTCCTGGGGGCAGGGGACATTTCCTTTGTGTCTTTGTGCCTCCAGTGGCCAGCACAACATCTGGTACCTATGAGGTGCTTCATAAACGCTTGTTGATGGGCTGAATGAAAATGGATTCTTTACATACTGGTTTAATAAACTTTCTCACCCTCCATGCAGAGGGCTTCCCAATCTCCTTAGGTATGCGGTTTCTCCTCTCTTCACATCACCAGCTGCCTGCTGGATGTCTCTCCTACATTACGCATAAGCATATGGGTGCTTTAGGCATCCAGTAGAATGCACCCCTTCTCCTCACTGTCTTGTTTCTATGGTGGGCATCTTTCTACTCACCCAAGTTCACAATCTCATATAACCCTTTCCTGTGACGCCTTCCCCCCGCCCCCCATATCAATCAGTTGCCAGGTCTTGGTAAATCTACCTTTGCTACATCTCTTGCCTTTCTGCTTCATTGTCTTCTGTTTCATAGACACTACCTTGGCAGAGTCTGGGAGTCAGGAAGACCTCAGTTCAAATCCTGCCCTATCTACTTAGTACCACAGTGACTTAACTGCTCTCAGTCAGTTTCCACATCTGGCCTCCAGGGCCCCCTCCACCTCTAAATCTATGACCCTAAATCAGGGTCTTATTGACTTTCATCACCTCTCAAGGGCAACTACTGTAGGCGCCTTCTGACTGGTCCCCCTGCTCCCTGCAGGCTCTCTCTTCTCCAATTCATCCCCCTTACCCCCCTCCAAGTGCTATTCCTCTTATACCAAGGTCTAAGCACGCCATTCCCCCAACCTATTGCCTACAGGACAAAACACAAATTCTTGTTTGTCGCTCAAAGTCCTTCACAACTTACCTCCGACCTGTGTCTCCAGGCTGCTATCACCTTCTCTGCATCCCAGCCAATCCAGCCCATGAGCATCCCATCTCCTTCTGTCTCCCCATCACCATCCCCTGCCCCAGCCTCTGGGGACCTCCAGCTTTCTTCAATGTTCAGCTCATTCTAACGGTTAGTACTCCCTGCTCCAGCCCACAACATTACTTTGGATTTATTCTGCATTTACTTATCTGTTTAAAATGTCATGCCTCCTCCCTCCCCCCATTAGAATGAAAATTCCTTGAGGGAGAGCAGGAGCTACATCCCCAGGGACTATATCCACAGTGGACACTTAATAAACGCCGATTGAATTGAACCCTTGTCATCGGCAATGCTCAGATTTGGAGGAATCCTCTGAATTTGGGAATCTAATAGTAATTGACTACTAATTGATAGATACCAGGGAGTCAGGGAGGTCGGAGAGGATTTGATAACT
Organism: Pseudochirops cupreus; assembly: GCA_028627135.1. Classification (NCBI taxonomy): domain Eukaryota; kingdom Metazoa; phylum Chordata; class Mammalia; order Diprotodontia; family Pseudocheiridae; genus Pseudochirops; species Pseudochirops cupreus. Next base: position 6,005,795 of record CM053583.1, on the reverse strand, counting down.
CACTGCACACCAAGTCACGCTTCTGGACAGAATTACAACTAAGGTGTCCCACCCACAATAAAATTTGTCTATGCTTTTAAGGAAAAAATGTTCTCAAAGAAATTGACTCCAAACTAGCAACACACATCATCACCTTCTTACTGAATATAAGCAGGAAAAAGTGTTGGAATTTGAATCACTGTCTGACAAGGGACGGGAGGACATTCAGCCATTTTGGCTGAACTTTGCAGTCCCTTAAGAAGATAAGGAACCAAACGGCTGCCACGGTGAGAAGTAGAGGGCTGCCTAATTCTTTCTCTGGAAATAAAGCTAGACCAGATCGTTGTTCTGGACCTGGGCTCACCTGCTTCTAAGCCACCTTTTAGATCAGACACTTTTGAATCGGATTGGGCTTAGACAGCTGCTCTTCTGAGGTGCCCATGGCTAGTCTGGCTTCCAGGGCCAAATTGTGGGTCAGAGAAGGATCTCCGTGAGTAGAACTCATTCAAGAGGCAAATGGATACATTAAAACAAACATGGTTGAAAATTTAAACATAATTAACTTATCCTCAAACAGCTTCCTAAGTCAGCTTCCCAACTACAAACCCTGACAATAACAGTGGGAAGACGACAACTAGGGGATTCCAGCATATCGTCTGTGTCGTAGACATAAGGGAGACAATGTCATCAGGACTGTTTCAGTGCAAACAATCTTAAAATCAATAACTATCTGCAGCAAAACCAAAAAGAAAACCAGAGTCTATATCATACAGCTCCTGAGACATCAGTTAGACAAGGAAACCTCCTGTGATCTGCACAGTTACTGCAGAGTAAAGACAAGAGACACAAGAGTTGGAAAAATAAAACATGTTGCAGGTTGACATTCCACACAATCACTTCTGAGCTGTGATGACAACTGTGTCTGTATCACCACATGTGCATGAGAAGGACACCACGCACACCCTAGGGAGTGTGAGAGGACATGTGCTAAAAGGCCACCATCACTGCAGAGTAAGAATCAGGTTCCTTACATGTGCTAGACACTCTACTATACGTGGCGGGAAGGCACTGTCAGCTGAAACAGGAGGAGCAGAAAAGAGCCTTCATTTATAAACCCAACAGGAGTTGGGGGCTCAGACATGCTCATCCTCCATGTTGCTCTAGCCATTTGTGTGGGGACTGGGACCATCATGTTCAGTCCATTTCTCACTCACATCATGAAGCAGGGATAACCGCCGATGGGGGCTCATTCTCTAACCCAATGTCATCAGCCAACTAAGCACAACCAAAAGGTCATTCTACTGAGGTAAACCCAGAGAACAGTCCCAAGTCTTCAAGACTGTCACTCAATTCTAGAGTTTCAGCAGTAACACCAGTGAAGAAATCACCCAGACTGAGCCTGACATCTGCATCTAAAAACACTTCTCCTTATGCTTACCGATGTCCCAGGCGCAGATACCTCTCAGGACAGAGACAATGGAATTCTGAGGAAACAGTGATCATGCCATGGGTTGTACTTTGTCACTTTGCCCATGCCCCCTTTCAGGCCCTGGGCCTGTGCACCCACACTTATGTGTACAGGCCATTAGGACGGAGCAGGATGTGTGCTTATGGAGCTCCAATGTCCCAGTGCAATGACAGGCCTGTCCAGACCACTCTGCAGGTGGGGAGGGCACATTTGAACCGGGACTTGCCAAACACTCTCCAGTTGGCTTCAGGTTTAGTATTATTAGTGACCCCTATGAGCCTTATCTATACATGACAAGAGAACGTCACAGTTATATGTTGGGTAACAATATTATAGCCTGTCAATTGCCACCTAGTGAGTGATCATAAGCTACTGGGGCAGAAAAGACATTCTAATGGCATTCTGAAGGAATCAGTACCATTTGTGTGTGAGGAGAGACAGCTTCCAATTAATTGCATTAATAAATAATAAAAACCAGAGGGGCTCCATGTGAGCTAAAATAAAAACAAAAAAAGGGTCACTCCAAATAGCACAAACTCACAAGAAAATGACAATGACTGATAATTAGTGTGGAGCAAACACAGGTCACACCCGTCAACCTCTCTAGCCACATACAGTCACGTGTGAGCAATCGGAGGGCAGCGTCTCTTAATGCAAAGACAGTTTGGGGGTCAAGTCTCAGAGGTTCAACTACAAAGTACATTTTATATGGTCAATCACATACTCTTGTATTAAAATAACTTTCTATTATTTTTTAAATCCTTACCCAGCTAAAGTTATTTTTGCTGGCCCTTGAAGATTTGATCCTGAAGGAAAGGTAGCTCCATTGACTACAGATGATAAGGTGCCATTATCAAGCTGTTTAAAAGGAAAGGCAAGAATTTTAAACATTAAAGCACTGATTTTTAAGGAATGCTGATTGTTGAGCCTCTGAGTGAAAAGCACTCATTTTTCTGGAAGTTTATATGATTGCTCTCTTCCGTAGTAATAATTTGGTGTCCTTTAACCTCCATGGAACTCTTTTCTATACACCAAGATGATTCCACTGTCCCCAGTGCTAAGCTAGATGCCCTGGGCTGTTGGTCTAGCAACAACTCAAGTTTGGGTTTGAACCAATAGATGTGAGGCAACGTATGCAATGTATTCAAATTATTTGAACCACAAGAAAAATGAACACAGAAGCATTATCTGTTCATACAAAACACCACAATCTATTTCTGGTAGAATTAAATGAACTGTCTGTCCCTCCCTGCACCTCCCCCTCCAGAGAATTTACTTAATGCTTTGACTGTGACCTTTATGATAGAGGAATGGATGGAAATGTACTCCAGTAAATAGTCCAAAAATATGTGTAATTATTAGCATTTTGAGAAGGCTTCATATCTAAACCTCTACATTGGCAAGACTTTTTCAAATATAACTTTGTTTTTAATCCAACAAACATTTTTCATTTAATTCTCCCATGTCCAGGGACAAATTAGCCAGTTTTCTCTTTACTTCTTCCTTTGCCACTATATTGTTCATTAGATCCACAAACAGCCAGTACCCAAGGAGAGAGCAAAGTAAAATTTACATTTTTCTTTTTTTAATGAGTAGCTCTGATCAAAGGATTGGGGGAGTACAGTTAAAAACTATTATCTCAAAGCTAGGCTTTCAATTATTTGTTGATTTTACTCACTCACATGTAATGGCAAGCACAGACGTAGTTCACACCTGGTTTCAGATATTGAATTAACATCTTGTTTCAGTTCAAGTTTCTTTTGAGCCTTATATCAAGTCTGTTAAGAAACAGAACATGTGAACCCCACAACCTGTGAACCCCAGAATTCATGAACTCCTGCAACAGGAAGGGCAGGAGCTAATGACCATATATAAAGAGAAGCCTAGGCTACAGACAGCAGAACTGAGAAGAGGACTGTTGTGGTGGCAGAGTCAAGAAGGGGAAAACTTGTGGTATCCCGGCACTCTATTTGTTTGCTCTGTCTGTGTTGATGTTTGTTTGCGATACTTTATACAGAAGCCCTGGGACCTTACCGGTAGCCCTGAAAGAGGACTTTCTGGTTGTTTGTTTACAGAGGTCCTGGAGGAGGGTTTTGGAGGTCCTGGGACTGTATTGATGATTTGTGCTGACCTCTTGGACCTTATTTGTGGGTCTGTGTTGATTTCTATACTGATGATTTGTGTTGAGTTCTTAGACCTTGTTGGTGGGTCTGAGTTGATTTCACAGGCAGATAGTGAGTTGATGATGGTGCCAGTATGAATATTATTGTGGCTCTGTCAGGCATTGTCTTCCCAGAAACAAGAACTGTGAAGGACTTGAGGTGGACTGATCACTGTGAATTTCAATATGGAACAAGAACTGGACAAGTAACTGGACAAGGAACTGGGAGCTGCCTGCCTTTGAACCCAAGTGACAGTTGGAGCTGGGACCATGGAAGAGGAACCATGGAAGCTGAGAACCAGCCTCAAGTGAAGCTGAAAGAAGACTTTACTTGGATACTGTGTACTGACTGAGAAGATTATGATTTATTGTGACCTAGGGGTGGAGTACTTCGACTTTTGTACTTTGTGATTGAATCAAGGATTTTGTGATTGACTAAATGAATGTACTTTGTTTAAAACTATGTGACCACTTTGGTGAAAACTATGTGGCCATTTTTGTGATAAGTTGTTGAGTTGTGACATGGTGAATGCTGTATTTTGATTTTCTGTGATAGGTTGTAACACTGTGAATGCTGTACTTTGATTTTCTGTGAATGTTTTGCTCTGATTTGTTACTGGATAGAGAGTTCACTATACTGTGTAATCAGAACCTTGAAAGCTGTTCACAGCAGTAGTCCTCTGGAAAGCTTCTTGTGCTTGGCTTTACACCACATTAGCCATTTTCTTCATTAACATCAATAATTAAATCTGAACGTATTTAAGAAGCATTTGCATGGGCCCATAATAGATTCCTTTTCTGTGATCTCCCCCAATTTCCCCTTCTGTCAGGACTACCTGAGTGCCTTCATGGGCCTGACATCATATAGTACAGTTGAATCTCTCAGCAGAAAATTATAGAAAAGCTTCAGTCAATGATTTTCCACAAGGAAAAAAAATGTGAATCAGCAATAGTGAATGCAATCCAAACACCTCTACTTTTACTTGAAATAAAGTGACCAATGTCAGATCTTCCTTACTAAAAAGCCATTTATTTCCTTCATTCTAATATGACAAAGGACCCAACCCATTTCCATTTGCCATATTAGTTTTGCTTATTGAGACTTTCCCCCCAAATTTCAAAGGGAGTTTTTCCACTCTATTTTTGTGTGAATAACAAAAGCAGAACTGCCTCCTCTTCTCTGCAGAAAGTCCCTAAATAATGGTGTGGGGGACGTCTTTTTTTGTCTGGATATAAAAAGGTGGAGGGAGTAATGAAGAGAATTACTTTTCTAGACCTGATTTTCAACCACAGAGGAGGAGCTAGTTACTGGTATGGAAACCATAAGAACTCTGGAGGCGAAATGACCACTATGTATTAGAATTTGTGATGGAAGAGAGGAAAACCAGGAAGAGGTGGGTGGACACGTACTCCAGACTTTGGCAAAGGAGGTTCAAGGCTTCAGAGGAAGGATCCCATAGCTTAAAATTCCCCAGGGGGATCAGTCCAGGAGGGATGGAAAGATTCATCCTCAAGAACAACAGTCTGAAGACACAAAAGAATGACTTCTAGTGGAAGTGGTTGCAAAGGGAAGTGGTAGCAAAGACTGGCGTAGGCAATGACCATGATGGTGTGACACAATCCTAGAAGAGCATCCCAAGCACCAAAGCCCAGGATGAGACGACACCAGTGAGAAAAAGGTTAGGGATGGAGACTGGACTTGGTATTTCACTGAGAGATCAAACTCCCAGGTGAGGAAGCTCCTTCCACAATGTAGGTGAGCACTTCCTCAGCAGTCCAGACTCTCAGAGGGCTATCCAAAGCACTGATGAGCTTACTTTGGTATCCAGAGCCCCACAGCCTGTATGTGTCCAGGGTCCGGGATTCCCAGCCTCATGGTCAGCTCTCTCTCCATTGAGCCCTGTTTCCTCTCATACTGGAAAAAGAGGAGCATAAGAGAAGGGAGGAGACTATTGCTCCTTGGGGACATGGGATGATGATGAGAGCGGGTGGAGGAAGGACAAAACTCAACTTGAACTTTGCTCTCATTATTTTTCTGCTGAGGAGAATGACCTTTATAATGTAAAGAGCAGAACTAAAAGACTATTTGGAATTTGGAAGTCAAGCAAAGTTAAGGGGGCAGGAAGAGAGCATGTAGCTGCCCATAATGAGCTCATGTCATCAGTAGCAAGCCCAGGACACTGGAGGAACTGGTCAACTGATTGGTTAACCACTGTGGGTGATCTTTCAAAGGTTTTAGGGAACAAAAATGGTATTAAAGAACTGGACAAGGGTAAAGGTTGACTCAATGAAAATAAAGGTCTTCAAATGATAGGCCACTGAGACTGACTGGTAAAATTCTCAGGTGATCCCAACTGCCATCTTTACCTGAGGCAGGAACTTACAGACCACAAGGGCAGTGAGCAGATGCCCTGGATCACATCACTTTGGCAGTACTGAATACCTAAATGTTGCCAGAATGAGTTATGAAAGCAGCAGAAAGACATAAAAAGTCAGGCCAGACTCTCTGCCATGCCCTCCCCCCTTCAGAGGTGAGCCAAGCCCAACATTAACACAAAATCTGATGTCAAGAAATAGACTGAAAGAGGGGCAGAGCCAAGATGGCACTGTAGAAGCAACAAGGCTCCACAGCCCTCCACATAACCACCTCAAATAGCCATAAAATATGACTCTAAACAAATTTTAGGGCTCCAAAATTCACAAAAATGCAGAAAAACACATCTTCCACTGAAGGCAGCTTGGCAGGAAGGGCTCATCACAGCATGCTGGGAGCCAAAACCAGCCCAGCCTGAAACCGCAGCTTGGCCCCGAGGAGGCCAGGACGAGCCACAGCTGGAGCCTTCAGGAGAGTGGATCAGCAGCAGCTGTGGCAGTTTCCAGAATTATCAAGCCACAAGAAACAAGGGCAAAGTGAAAGGTCAGTGGAACTCAGCTAAATTTGGGGGAGAAAAGTCATCTGGCCAAACTGCCTCCAGGGCAAGGAAGCGGCAGAAACAGCAGCCCTGCAGCCACCTCCATGTGGCTGCTTCAGAGCTCCCAGCCTGCAGACTGCAGGGGGGCCAAGTGATTGTTCAGAAGTTAAGTGCTCTTGTGTTGAGCGGCCTGGATCTGGATCATGGTTTTGGGTGGTGGTCCTGGGGTGTGTTTTCAGTGAGCCAAAGCTGGTGGGGGCTTCAGTGGCCTCCCAATAGCTCTGGCAGCTGCAAAACCCCAAGTGATTTGGGACAGAGATTTCCTCTCTGGAAGCAGAGTTACACAGAACTAAAAAATCAAGTAATTGACTGGCAACATGAGCAGGCAACGAAACAAAGTAAGAACAGCAATCAAACTTTAGATTCCTTCTTTGGAGACAAAAAGGATCAAAGCATGGAATGGGAGGAAGACAACACAGTCAGAACTCCCACACCAAAAGCTTCCAAGAAACATGTAGACTGCCTACAAGCCATAGAGCAGCTTAAGAAGGATTTTGAAAACCAAATAAAAGAAATTGAGGAAAAATTGGGAATAGAAATGAGAATGATGCAAGAAAATCATGAAAAGAGAGTCAACAACCTGACTGAAGAAAATAACACTTTAAAAAATAGAATAACTCAAATGACAAAAGAGGCCCAAAAAGCCAATGAGGAGAAGAATGCCTTAAAAAGTCAAATTTGCCAGATAGAAAAAGAATCTCAAAAGCTCACTGAGGAGAATAATTCCTTCAGAATTAGAGTGGAGCAAACGGAAGCAAATGCCTTCATGAGAAATCAAGGTACTATTAAATAGAGCCAAACAAATGAAAAAATAGAAGGCAATGTGAAAAATCTCCCTGAAAAAAAACACTGACCTGGAAAATAGATCCAGGAGAGACAATTTAAAAATTATTGGACTACCTGAAAGCCATGATCAAAAAAAGAACTTAGAAAGCATCCTTCAAGAAATTCTCAAGGAAAATTGCCCTGATATTTTAGAACCAGAGGGCAAAATAGAACTTGAAAGAATTCACCAATTACCTCTTGAAAAAAATCCCCAAAAGAAAACTCCTAGGAATGTTATAGCCAGGTTCTGGAGTCCCCAGATCGAGGAGAAAATATTACAAGCTGCCAAGAAGAAACCATTTGAATACTGTGGAAACACAATTAGGATAACACAGGATCTAGCAGCTTCTACATTAAGGGATCA
>CM053583.1:5926662-5997526 GCA_028627135.1 Pseudochirops cupreus | reverse complement strand
GTAGGAATAACATAAACTCTAAACTGAGTATCTTGCCACACAGGAGAGTAGGGGGGATGGGGATGAGAGGTGGGAGGATGGAGGGGAGGGCAGGGTGGGGGGGAGGGTTGCACGTACACAATTCTGTAAAGGGACAGGGACAGGGTAGAGAATAGAACATGGAGGGGCAGGATAGGAAGGAGGGACATATAATCAATCAGTCTCTCACAATATGCCCACTGTGGAGAGGTTCTGCATAATTACACATGTATAGCCTGTATTTAATTGCTTGTCCATCCAATAGGAGTGAATGATGAGAGAGGAAGGGAAAGAATCTAGAATTTAAAGTTCTATAATCAAATGTTAAAAATATATTATTGTTATTATTATTATTATTATTATTATTATTATTATTATTATTAACTGCATCCAACTGGGAATTAAGATACACAGGCACTGTGGTAGGGAGATGCATCCTGCCCTACCGGAAAGTCAGAGGGGTGAGGGGGAGGACATAGGAGAGAAAAATTGGGGGAGGGGTTACACAGTAGGATGGCTGTTTTGAGGTGTTGGGTAGGGGAAAGAGGGGGAGAAAATTTGTGACTCAAAATCTCGTGGAAATGAATGATGTAAACAAGAAAATAAATTAATTTATTAAAAAAAAAAGAAATAGACTGGAAGAATAAGGAAAAAAAGAAAAAAGAGCCTCAACATAAAGGGCTTCATGGTAACAGTGAAGCTTTAGATTCAAACACAGGAAAAGACCACGACTTGAAAACACAAACAAGCAAAACCTCAAAGAAAAATGAAGATTGGACACAAGTCCAACAAGAATTCCTAGAAGAGTTTGTGAAAGAGAGTTTTAAAAAGCCAAAAAATGATTTTAAAAACCAAATGAGAGCTATGGAAGAGAGAAATGAAAAGAGAATTAACAGCTTGGAAAAAAAGATACAGAACCTTCTTGAAGAAAATAACTGCTTAACTATTAGAACTGATCAAATGGAAACTAATGTCCCATGAGACATCAAGAAATAATAAAACAAAGTCAAAAGACTGAAAAACAGAAACTCGCTGTCTCACAGCCCAGACGATGGACACCCAGACTTCAGACTTCCTCTTCTCTTCAGCACTGAGCTACAAGGGTCCTCCCTTCACTTCCCCTCCGCAGCCACTTCAGAGCAACCTGACGGCCTGAAGCGGTGCCTGCACTACCCAAACGCAGCTGGCCCGACAAGCCGATTGTCCCGTTTGGTCATTTCTGTCTTTAACAAAAGCCACAGAATTGGCTCTGGGATCAAGCTGCCTGGCGGTGCCCATCAGAACAGCTGATTTCAGGCCACCAGGGGCTAGGTGCTTGACATTATCCTGATAGGAAGCTTTACAATGTGTTTTTGTAGTAGAAGCCATTATCCAGACCCTGACCAAGTGGTCATTAAGCACCTGGGCTCTGTATGATCTCCAAGGAGAATCAGACCCAAGTCTTGGTGATGTGAGGGATAATTTATAGTGAAGTTTCCCTATTCTGAAAAATCAAATCTAGAAGGGCTTCGGTATTCACTAGGCCTAGGGTTAGGTCACCTGACCTTCCAGCAATCTGGGGCTTAGAGCCATGGAGACCCTCCCCCAGAGCCAACTCAGCAGAAGATATGCCAAATAAGGTTAAGACTGCTTTCCTTGGACACCCACATGTTTCTGGGTCCTTTGTCTCATAGAGATTCCCACGCTTAGGTGGTGGGTCAGCCCCCCCTACCAATAAGAGTGAAGGCCAGTTGGGGGGGTTGGGTTTCTGCACTGGAAGATTATATAACCATGGGCTGGCTTCTACCTGTTGCTCTCTCCCTGCAGATGGCATGTGGGTGACAGGGGCAGGGTCCTTTCTCATGAGAAAGAATAAAGACCTTTTCTGACCTCAGATTTAGACTCTGAACTCTTTCATCTCACACAGTGATAAGCTCAGCTTCCATTTTAAAAGTGACTTGAGGCTTATGAAGGACTTTTCTAACTATCCTGAGAAGTCAGTAGTGGATTTCCATCAACCCCTTTTTACAGATAAGACTGGCTGTATGACCACACAGCCAGGAAGGGTCAGAGCCACATTTCCTCCCACCTCAGAGGCACTGCACTGGTGGCCTGGGATGGAGAGCAGAGGGCAGAATTAATCCCTATTACACACAAACAACACCGTTCCTAAAGACCCACCAACACTGCCTGGTTTCAGCTATGCTGTTCCCTTCCTTCAGCATGCCCTCTTCTTCTACTGTCCACGGCCCACCCGCCCACCCAAGACCAAACTCCTCCTCCCCCTTGGGCTTGGTTTTCCTTCCTTTATGAATAATGTCCGCTTGCTCACCATTTGAACTACGGGATTTGGAAGGCTTCTCGCACATCTAACAGAGATTTTCACTTACTGCGTTGTCTCCGTCGGTTTTAGCCCAATTACAAGGTCCTTAAGAGGCCGCCTTATGTCTTGTCTGCATTTTCCACGATATTTAACACACAGCAAACATTTAATAAATGTCTGCTGACTAAAAATAGAGGATTAACCCTCGAAAACCCAAATTATTTTGATGGCAACAATCTGAATTTAAAGAGAGAGCAGTGCCTGACTTTGAAAAGAAAGTTAAAACAATGACTCACTTGTTGTGTGATAAGATTTAATTTAGCTGGTACTGGCAGAAATCTTCCAACTAAGGTTGTCAAAGGTTTAGGCACATCTGCAAGGAAAACATAATTTAAATTAATTTATAGCATATAAAATTATCTTCTACTTATCAGTCCTATTATATTTTCTTGGCCTTGCAAAACTTCCTGAGGCAACAGGTTTCTGACCAGGTTGGTGAACAGCTGCCCTGGAACTCCCATGAGGCATCCCCAGTCCAAGCATTCAGAAAAGAGCCCTTTCCTCCTCCCGCCTGCCCTTCTCCAGTCTCCAGCATCTTCTGTCTCCTGCACTAAATCATCGTTGGATCCCAGGGCTCATTAAACGGGGTGTATTTCCTATATAATGATGCTCTGTGGACCCAGATTATGTAATGCTCACATGACCAACAAAACTGAACCCCTCAGTTTCTTCCTCTGTGACTCCAGGGGATAGATGCTGGTTGGGATTGGTCAGCAAGGCCTAAGAAGCCAGGAAGGTGGTGAAGGGGCCCCTCCCAAGCACAGGCTGCTTCATTGTACTGTAGTACTGGGCTATGGATGTCTGAAACAGGAGCCCAGAGAACTGATGAGAAGTGACTGGGCATTCTTTCAGCATCCTGGTACATTTTCTCCTTGGACCTCATCTGTTCTAATAAAGTGCAAGATGCTGCCATCCTTGGTGGGAGGGATGGAGATGCTGACCTAGAGGGGATGGTACTAGTCTGGAGCCAAAGCAGCCCATTAAAACTACTGACAGACAGGTCAACTTGGTCAGCTACGGGCAGTCAGTCTTGTAAAGTGTTCTGTTTTCTACCTATGTTACCAACATCTGCAACTCAATACTTTTTTTGGGGGGGGGGAAGGCAGGGCAATTGGGGTTAAGTGACTTGCCCAAAGTTGCAAGGCTAGTAAGTGTTAAGTGTCCGAGGACGGATTTGAACTCAGGTCCTTTTGACTCCAGGGCCAGTGCTCTATTCACTGTGCTACCTAGCCACCCCCAAACTCAATACTTTTAACATTGAAATTGTGCTGAATTTTATCTCTGATCACACAGAAACCACAATTAGTTTCTCATAATACTTTGGGTCATTATGATATATAACAGAAGCATGCCACTGTCTTTTATCATTGTGCTGGTGAAGCCAGGAAGGGTCTATTAAGAGACATCTGGGGGTAGCTAGGTGGTGCAGTGAATAGAGCACCAGCCCTGGAGTCAGGAAGACCTGAGTTCAAATCTGAACTCAGACACTTAATACTTACTAGCTGTGTGACCTTGGGTAAGTCACTTAACCCCAACTGCCCCTCAAAAAAAAATCTTTTTAAAAGGAGACATCTGGGTTGGGCAGAATTAAAAACAGTTTCTAGTATAGATAGTATAGAATCAAGAATCAAGAATAAAACTACATAGCCTAGAACCAATTTTCAGTGACTGTATTCCCATTTCTAATTATCCTTTACCAAACTGAACAGGTTAGATCAACCCATGAAAATTCTATTTGCTAAACTAATTTATTTTTTTTTTCAGAGGGGAAAGGGAGGCAGTTGGGGTTAAATCACTTTCCAAGGTCATCCAGCTAGAAAGTGTGTCAAGTGTCTTAGGTCATATTTGAACTCAGATCCTCCTGACTCCAGGGCCGGTGCTCCATTCACTGTGCTACTTGCTGCCCCACTAATCTAATTCCTACAAGTCTTCTGGCCCATGGAGCCACACGGGGGCTATCCCAGTCCCAAAGGTATGTGTCAGTTATCCTGGGGGAAGACAAAGGGGAGCTCTCTTGTCCTTGTCATCAGCGATGGCTGTTTTCTGCATCTGCTGGATGAACGGCCACCCAGCCCCCATGGCTCCATCGTGGTTCTCTCTCTCCCCACAGTCAATCACATCTACTCCCCCAAATGCACAGATACAAGATAAACGAGACATTATTTCTTCATCGACTTTGTACCTGGCTGCAGGTAATTTCTTTGTTCTTGATACTGAGGCACCAAGTGAACAGCTTTGAGCTCTCTCGTGCCTGAATTGTTAATGCACAGCATTTGTGTGCCCCCTTTCAACTGACAGATCACCTAAAAGGAAAAAGAAATCACACTGCATTTTACAAGGGCAATTAGAATGATATGGGTACAAAAACCTCACAGAGTACCTTAAATCTCCAAGAATTTGGAGTCTCAGGAAAGAGGGGCAAAAAAAAATAATGTTCTTAATCAACTCCATTCCCTGTTTCTATCTGTGTAATCTGCTCTCTGGAGGGGCAGCCTAGGAAATCCTGCTGTCCTTTTCCTGTACCTGGGGGGTGAGGGAGGTGCAGGTCTAAATAAACCCTTGGGAAACCTGTGGATGGATGGCTTCTCTCTAGGGATATTCATTTCAGCCAATCGCTAGGGGGCGCCACAGAGTTCAAGTCCCGTCTCAGACACTTCCTAGCTGTGTGACCTGAACAAGTCACTGCCTGCCTCAGTTTCCTTACCTATAAAATGGAGGGACAGTAATAGCCCCTGCTTCACAAGGTTCTTGGGAGGACCCAATGAACTATTTTTAAAGTGCTCAGTGTGTGCCTGTCACACGGTACGGCTTCGATCAGTACGTGCTGGCTCCCTTCCCTTAGCGGGGGGCTGGCATAGGAAGGATGACGTTTGACTTGGATCTGGGTATTGTCCCGGGAGAGCTCCCTGGGCTCCCTCCTTTTTTGGCTCCCACATACATGGAGATCTTTTCTTTCCACCCTCACTCTAACTGTGATTGCTTCATGACCCCCTGGCTCAGATCAGAAAACACTCCCAAAGATTGCTCCTGGGTCCACGGTCCAGCCTTGAGATCTTGGCCCTGTTCTCTTCCCACTAAGCTCCTCCCGTCATTCACAGTCTAGGATCCCTCTGAAATGGTCTCTGTGGAGCTCACCTAAGTCCAGCCCGGGCATTCGACAAGTTAGAATAGGGCCCTGCATTCCAAGGACTAAGGAGGAGTGCCAGTTAGGCCCAAGAGCAGACCAAGGAAAGAAGCAAACAGCAAGCCTCTTCAGTGAATCAGCGTGTGATTCTGTAACTGAGAATTTCACAGGCTTTGCCAGCAGCACTTCTCTGGACTCATGATGGCATTCCTTACCATTGGGTTAGATTCCTTCTTATGTGAACAGCTGGAGTTCTCCATGGGTTCTTGTGAGGGTGGGAACTTGCAGCAGCCCTCCTGGGCATGGGCATTCTGAAAAACCGTCTCCTCCTGGTTGGTAGCGGTAATTGCACCAACTGCTTCCCTTATCTCTACCTAAGAAAAGCAAAGTGGTGTCAGAATCTGAGTTTTGGGCCTTGACCTGGACAACTAGAAAGGACTGAAGATTCCAACTCTGGTTCCATTAAAAAGAATACTTATTAAGCAATCACTGCCCTTATCCTGAGTTTAGTGACCATTTTCTCTGGCAGGAGTTTCTAATACAGACCTTACTTTCCTGGGGGCGGAGGGAAGGGTGGGGGTTGGACGTGTCAGACAAGAGCTGCCACTTCCTTGGCTAAGAGATATCACTGCTATCACGGAGTGTGTTGCAATGCAGTAAGAGTCCACAGCATCTGGGGTCCACCATGTTGTTGGGATGAAGCCCCTCTGACCTGCTTTAATCCCCCCATCTTTACAGAGGTCAGGCTGGCAGAACCTGTTTCCATCATACAGAGAGGTCACTGAAGCTGCAGGGAATGGATCCCTCCCCCACTCCCTAATCATCCTTTTTAGAAGGTTCATTTGAGGATTCTTCTCCAGTTCAGAGTCATTGCTTGTAATCTGATAATAGGTACAATGGTTTAATTAACAAAGAAAAAGGGGCTATATGTGGCCCAACGAATACAGTACGAGGCTTGTGACTGGGTTACTGTTACCAAGGAAACTGCTTCTGCTTTCCCTCTCCAACTAAACCACGGACTAGCTGAGGGGAGGAGCCCATTCTTAAGTTCACTGACATTCAGTAAAATTCAGCAAATCCTCATTAAGACCGAATCACCCAGTGCAAAGATGAAGATGTGAATGAATGAAAAAAAGCCCTTCTTAACGTGTTTACCATGTTCCAAGTGCTGGAGATTCAAGCGCAAGTGTCCCTGTCCCCCAGGAGCTGACATGCCAGGGCGGGGGTTCTTTACCTCTGTTCATCGTGTCACGGGCCCCTTTGGAAGCTGAGCAAAGCCAACAGACCCATCTCAGAATCATGCTTTTAAATGTGGGAAAACTACCTCCCCTGGAGAGTTGAAGCCGGAGAAGGGCCCTTAGATGATAGTTCCTTAATAAATCTGTTGATCAACCACCCATGTTTCATTGTTTTCAACCTTATAGGCAGCTGTGTCCTCAACAAAAGACTGGCAAGGTCCTTCAATTCAGAAAGACCCCATATTCTGTTGTTGGGGGAAAAGGGGCAGAAGCATCTGCCGTATCCACTCACTTCTGGCCCCTTCAATCAGCCAGATGTGTGTCTGAAATAAAAGCTGCCTCAAATTCTCTTGTGCGATCCAAGTGGGATCACTTACAGAGAGTAGTTTACTCTTGAAAGCAACATGTCAAAATGAAAGCTGGCAGACAGCAAACACTTAAGTTTATAATTACAGGAATATATCAATCATGGATATCTCTCTACAGAGACAGACCGACAGACAGATGGATAGAAGGACAAATTGATGGATGGAAGGACAGATTGATGGATAGACAGATGGATGGAAGGACAGACAGATGGATGGACAGACAGATGGAAGGATGGATTGATAGACAGATGGATGGAAGGACAGATTGATGGACACGTGAATGGAATGATGAATTGACAGACAGACAGATGTATGGACAGATAGATGGAAAGATGGATTGATGGACAGGCAGATGGATGGATAGACAGATGGCTATCTCACTCTGAGGTGCAGAAGACCCTAGATTCTCAAACACTTTGCCGGCAGAGAGCAAGTCTTAAGCATATTCCAGGCAAGTGGTCTGATAAGATAATTTTTCTGAATTCATTTGATAACCATTGTTTCCTTACAATAGCCAGTTACATGACTTGCTGGAGCTTGCAGAATTTGACATCGAATTTCAGCTCTAGTGATTAACTGGTTGGTGATAAGAACATTTCAGGCTCAGCTTTATCACTTTATTAATTTATCAGTTTTATCATTTCCTTAAGATGAACATGTCAAGTAAGCAGGTCTGGCTCCAGCATGAGTGGTCAGCCTGCAAATTCCAGCTTTATCCCCAGTGGTTAGTGACTTGGTTTCTGACCTGATGCAGATCTTTCCCTTCTGTTCTTTGATGTGTAAATCTTCACCATCTCCTGCTTCCCTCTGTAAAATTTCATTGTATCCATCCTGCCTTGTAGCAACCTCTATAAGGTTGCTAAAATAACAGCAGGGGTCCATTATCTATGCTCCATCATGTCACTGTGCAGTCATTTCAGTCGTGTCTGACTCTCTGTGACCCCACTTGGAGTTTTCTTCGCAGAGATACCAGAGTGGTTTGCCATTTCCTTCTCCAGCTCATTTGACAGATGAGGAAACTGAGGCAAAGAGGGTCAAGTGACCTGCCCAGGGTCACACAGCTAGTGAATGTCTGAGGTCAGATTTGAGCTCAGGAAGATGAGTCTTCCTGATTCCAGGCCCAGCACTCTATGCACTATGATGCCAACTGGCTGCCCATCTATGCTTCAGCTATATAATAAATTAGCTATTAAAATGTCTCTGCATGATGCTGGTATGTTAGACGCCCTACAGTTGCGGCAATGTGGCGTCACCAGAATGGTCCCAGAGGTTCTTCCTGGAGCTCTTTGGTGCCAAGCAGTCAGGATCTGTGCTAATGTCTGACTTCCCAACTTCAGGCTCAACTCCCATCATTTCCTGGGAAGCTCCATCTGCTTTGTTGTAGCAGAAATCCAAGGAAAGAAAAAGCCAGTCCCTTGATGAAGACATTATTAGTAGTGAGTGCCCAATGCAGTGATTAGTTATAAAATTCATTAATTAGGATTCCATATTTATGTCTTACAAAAGATGGTCATTTACCAGTTCAAGCGAATAGCAGGAGATGAGGCATTGTTCACTGAGACTGAGTCCCTGATGTGAATTACAAGACATATAAAATTCAAACTGAACACTTAGGAAGGAAAGTAATGGTCACTGAGATAATTTTGCAGTTGTTAAGAAAAAGTCATGCCAGACTAAATGAATTTTCTTGTTGTGACATGGTTACTATCCTGCTAGGTTAAGAGACTGCTGTAGACAGTCACCAAACTCAATTAACATCAATGGGCATGTATTAAGCTATTTGCAAGGCATTGTGCTCAAGACATGGTACTTAGGTTTCAACTAAGCATTTGGCAGAGTCTCTCATTATGGAAATTCTCATGGGCAGCATGAGCAAAGGGGGACTGGAGAATGGTGTTGGCAGAGCTGGCAGATTGAGCTATCTCAGACAACAGTGATAAATGAAATGATGGCAACCCAGCTCACTGGTGGCCTGCTCCTGGCCTCTGGCCTTGGCCCTGTGCTAGCCAACATTTTTATTGATGAGGTAGATGAAGTCACAGATAGTTTGCTTATCAATAATCAGGTTGGGTGGACCACAGAATCAAGATCCACAAAGTATGCCACAGGTGAGCAATGGTGCCAAATACAACAAAATGCTGTGTCAGGGAAATAAATGTCAATCCTGCAATGTCAGACTCACCTCCTCTTCTAATGCCAACAGCCCTCTTCCATGAATAGAGACACAGGGTGTCCTTTCCTGTTCACCCTCTGAGATCTCATTCAGGTTCTCCCAGAAGTAACAGAGGATTTGCCAACACACCAGAAACCTTCCTTTAAACCAGAGGTATCCAACACAAGGCTGCATGTTACAGCACTCCCAAAGAAACACATAACATCGTGTTTTAAAACTAAGACAGTATGGAGCCAGCAGGAATCATTATGTATGGGTCGCTGACCTTGTTTCTATCGGTGTTTAACATTCTTGCTTTAAATCATTCACTAGTTGCTGGGCAACAGAGGATATGGCTGTATGATCAATCCACCTTCTTTTTGGGTCACGCACGCCTTTGTCGTCATCACTGGAAATACACACAGTCTCTTCACACCCACCATGAATCTTCCCCTGCCTGTGATTCTTTCTTCCAGGATCACTGCGTTCCATGAATTGCAGCCATGTGTTGGCATTGCTGAGAATATTGACACCAAGAAAAGATGGTTTTTGGGTAGGCAGCCTCAAACCTTGGGATCCAAGTGCGACTTGATGCCTTTCTTCCTTCCCTTTTCTTTCCTTCCTTCCTTTTCCCTCCCTCCCTCCTTCCCTTTCTTCCTTCCCAATCTTCAGGATTAAACCCCTGCCTCTGTCCTGTTCCAGGGATTCTGCAAGACACATACTCCTTTTGTGCTAAGTCAATGGGCCACCATCAAGTGCATGCTACATCCAGGACAGTGGCTCTTCTTTAGTTTATCCACTTCCTTTTTCCTATGTGGACTGTTCATCTCCTGGGTGACTGTGGGTCCCCAAAATAAGATCCTGCAGTGTTCTGGGGCAGAATGTAGTCATCGCCATGTCAAAGGAAAAGAACCTTCTACAGGGGACCTTTGGCTTGGATTTCATAAGGACCCACCTTCATAATATTGGGCAGTGCCCCTGGTATTCATTTCCCTGTGATATGCCCTCACTTTATGTGAATAATCAAAGGACCACTGAACAAAGTTATCTATGCTGTTGTATCTGTTCAGGAATCTTATATAAAGTACACACGAGAGTCCCCCCACCTCTAGCCCCAGAGACCAGGCTCTGGGGCTGTGTGTGGCTCTCCCAAGTCATGCTCCTTTAAAAATCAACAAAGATGAAACAGTAGAATCTTGGATGCCAGACCCCTCAAGTGCTACTGCTCAGGTACAGGATGTGAGGATCCTGGCATGGAGTGCATCCTAAGACAAAGCCTTTAGAGTCTGATGGCCACAAGGACAACAAAAATCAGTCACCAGAGTGACCTGATGGTCCAACACTCAAAAGGACCGTGGGCTGGTGCCCAGCAAGAGACAGGTAAGAGTTGGCCTTAGCTGGGCCAGGTTCCATTCTGGACACTTCACCCTGGGAGGGACGCCAGCAATCTGGAGAATTCCACTAGATGGCAGCCAACAATGTCAGGCTGCCCTGTGCCACAGGCTCTTCTATGCCTTGAAATCCCCCAAAGTGAAGGTAAGCCAAAGTTGATCCCCTCCTGAGCAAAGATGCTCCTTCTTACAACTTGGGGTATCTGGGGCTGAGGACCCTGGGGTCCAGCCCCACTCCCCTGAGTGTATCAGGGCAGGTTTAGAGGGGCATGGACCTCTCTTAGCATTCCCCAAAGTCAGGACTGAAAGAGAAATAGAAGAGAGAGACAGGCAGATAACATTGTATTTTCTTGTTCACTACAAAATACTCCTGATAACATTCTCTGAATTTTGGAGGATTCCTCATCTCTCAAATCCAGTAAACTTCAATTAATCCAGAGGAGAGGAGGGACATGGAGGACAAAAACCTTCCTTGGGGAGGGCGTGATGCCCTGGATTTCCTCCAATTGGCTCTGAAGGCTAGGATGTGAGAGAACTCCTGAGGTCCCAGAAGAAGCTGCTGAAGGATCAGCCTAGAGAGAAACAGCAATTGTCCAATACCTGCAGAATTGGTGTTTTCTTGGATTGCCTTTGGAGGGCAGAAACTTGGACTGATGGACTGAAATGACAAGAGAAGCTAAGTTCCCTTCCTACTGATTCATGTTATCTAGACTTAGAGGAGAATGAGCGGCTTGTCACTGGTGATGTTCATGTGGATGGTAGGTGACAACCGTGGGGATGTTGAGGGGAGAAGCCCTTCTTCACAAAGAAGCTTGACTTGGGGACCTCCAATGTCCTGTCCCCACCTGTAAAAGTCTAAGGAATAGACTCTGAAAGTGTCCACACCTGTTGGGAGTCATATGATCAGATTTACTCATAAATACTAAAGCTAGCCATCAAGGAAAGCCGGGCATAATAAAGTGGTAAAGAGAACCAGAATTGATGAGGTTTTCTTCCTTGTCTTCGCTTTTGGCCTCAGGTCCGAATAATCAGAACTGCTTACTCCCTCCCCACCCAATGGAACGTGACTGCTCTTTAAGCTGGTGGCGAGCTTGGCTGAGCCCTGTTGATAGCTCCTGCAATTATCTGGGCTTTCAATGGAGGGTCTGGATGGAGGTAATTAGGAAGGACAAGATCCAAACTGCCTCGGATTCCTTTCTTTGTGTGTAGAAAGTCAATGATTCTTCCCAACCATTCCCCCACTCTCCTCCTCCCCCTGTCACCCAACATCTCTTGTCCTTGCATAAAAGGTATCCCCAACGTCTTGGTGCAGTGGTAAGCTTTTAAAGTGTAAAGCTGCACCAAGACTTCTGGGACACCCCGGCCCTGCAATCTGAGTTTCCAAGCACTAACCAGGATCCAGACAAGGCCTACGTGAAGTCCCAGGTGAAAGCCATGATTGGCAACATTGTTTTCACTTCTAAGCAAGGAAGATCTTTGTTGATTGAAAATGACCATCCCTTTGACTACTCTATTCTGGGAAGGGGCAGGGCATAACAAGACAGACAGGGGAGAACAGAGAGACTGGGAGCCACTGAAACCAAGCAGCCTGCTGGGTTCGAACCTTTCCTTCCCAGTTCAAGGACACAGGATGGCTTCCACACCATGAGGAGCATCCGAGCAGGAGCCAATTAGAGGCCACTGGCTCTGGGCCGGCTGATGGCCCTGAGACCCCCACCAGAGCTGCCCCTACTTACTAGAGGAGTCCTGTTCACTGCTGCCTGGATGATCTCAAGTTCACTTCAGACAAGCTCACAGTATTGCCGGGATGCTCAAATGAGATCATGCAGAGACAGTGTTTCCAGAGGTGAAACTGCAGATAGAATTATCAGTCACACTAGTAATTATTAATGACATTAGTGGGCTCGATGAAAAGAAGTAGCTTGTCAGCAAAGTACTTCAGCCCTACTTGCTGTAAGTGATCAAGAGGCAGCTGCATTCGGGGAAATTAGCCTAGCTGATGACAGTGTAAATTCATGAGGCCAAGGTCAAGAGATTCAGCCCCACAACCTCAGGGGCTAGCAGGCAATCTAAACCACAGCCACGGCGCCCCTCCGAGGTGGAAGCTGAGGATGTGAGATGACCGCCACAAAGTGCTACCCAGAGGTTAACCGCTGGCTCTCCTTACAGATCAGGGCTCAGCCCAGCATCCTCCCAACTTACTGGATCCTGGGGCATGGCACCAAACAAGCTATGCACAAAGCCCTGAGTTTAAGCAGATAAAACACCCAGGTAACTGTTCAGATTGCTCTTGATCAAGGTTGTTTGTGTTCCCATTTAATGTCGTCATCCCCTTGCACTAGCTATGAATAGGACTAAGAAGCTGACTTGGCCACTCTGGACTCAACTGATGGGCACCAGTCCTAAAAGTGCCTGGTACCAGTCACCCAGTTTAGCCTATGAATCTATTATTCCCATAAAGCCCTATGAAGCCTGATGCCTTGGTTAACAACGGCTATGGCATCCAGTAATGAGCCTTCCACCCACAGGCCTCGATGAGGATCACTCTGGGGTCCCGCATGAGAAAGACAGAGGGACCTTACTGGAATTACTCGGACGTTGTGATGAGCCGCTCCTTCCTGGGCTGCCCAGGCTCCCAGGGGCAGGACACTGGGGGGGTTCCTGTGCTGAGTCCTCAAGGAAGACAGGAAGTGGATGTTGTAGGTGTGGGGCTGCAGCTGGGATGGGGAGGGCAGCATGGTCTCCTCCAAAGGGTTGAGCTCGGGCAGACCCGAATAGTCTTCGAGGATCTCTTCCTCATTATTCTCGTCCACCAGGTGCTCAACCTTCACTTTACTGCTGCAATCTGCACTGAGGGGGGCGTTGAAGGAAGGCAGCAGTGTCTCCCGGGGGTCAGCTGAAGTGAAGTAGGTGTCTTTAAAGGAATGGAAGTCTTCATCATCGTCGTGTTTACTAATCACGGTGCTTTTCAGGTTAATGTTTTCAGAAATGAATTGACTGTCTTGGCTAAAAATCTCCGTCACAATTTCATCTTCCGTGCTTGAAATCCCACCAAGTAGGGGCTGATCTTCTAGATCTACAGAAGAAATCTTAAACTGTTCATCTCTACAGTTTTCTTTTTCCAAAATCAGTTTTCTTCCCAGCAATCCTTTCATCTAAAAAACAAATGAATACACACAAGTATTTCAAATGGGCCCAGAAGACTTCTCCCGACCTCCACCTTGTTTCAAATGCAATCACTTAAAATGCAGGACTCTGGGGACAGGCAGCCAGACACAGACATCATAAAATTCAATCCTCTTGTTTTACAGATAGGGAAACTGAGGCCCAAGCACTCAAGTGCTAGAGAAGGGACTTCTGAAGCCAATGAGTCCAACTCTTCCATACCTGAAAAGGGAACAGGATCCTTCTCTAACACTCTCCTACCCAAGGGAGGATATCTGGTCCTCTCTATAGCTCTAGGGAAGGGAAATCCTTACTCCAGAGGCAGGCCTTCCTGTCCCTGGACAGCTTGGACTATTAGAGTGACCTGGGTTCAAATCCCTCTTGTGACATGAACCTGAGTGCGTTTCCTCGATCTGTAAAATAGGTGTTTGTAGCAGCTCCCTTGCACTGTTGTATTGTTGGGCTCCGATGAGATACTGTAGGCCAAATCCCTGCCATGTTTTAGATAGTCCCTCTGCTTCTAGTTCTGGCCTCTGGGTCAGGCAGAATGTAGCTGATCTCTTTTAGAAGGAGCCCTTCCCAATGTGTGGGCTCCCAGATCAGATATTCCCAGGGGAAGCCCATGGACCTAATTAGGGCTGCAGAAGGCTTCTGCTCCAACCCTGTCATGTTACAAATGAGGCACCCCAGGCTTGCCAAAGTCAGCGACTCAGGGAGAGTGGAAGCAAAGGCTTCAAAGCCAGGACCAGCTGGCAGGCCAGGCTGCCTCTCACCTCCCCAGAGAGGCAGAATTTGGGGCTAAAGGGCCTAGGGACCCCGGGAGGGGATGGAACTTGCCCAAGACCTCTCTGGCAAAGCCTCTGGGACAAGCCTATGACACAGGCCCGGGTGCGAACGTCTGTGTGACCTTGAGCAAATGCACTTCCTTCTCTGGGCCTCAACTTCCTCTGTGAAAAGAAGGGAAGGGGCGCCCCGACCTCCGGAGCCCTCGATTCTCTGTCCCCGCCCTCTTGTCTCAGGAGCTGGAGGGGAGAGCGGGGAGGGAGGGGAGGGGGGAAACACTAAGAGTTTTCTGCCTCGGCTTCCTTTGGCCAGATCCAGGGATCTCAGGTGGGAGGATGCCGGACATGGACACGGTCCTTTCCAGTCTAAGCTCTAGACTCTCCTCCCCTCCCCCTCCATGACAACAGGACGCAGACCTTTGGGGGGAGGGCCGGGGGAGGTGAACCTGTGGCTTCATTGACATTGGGTCCTCCCAGTGTGGAAGCGCCCTCCAGCAATGTGGCCTTATCTGGGGTGCCCCAGCCGGGAGGGGGCAGGGGCGGCCCCTCGGTCCAGGCGTGGGCTTCGATGGGGTTTGGGAGGGAAGGGGAAGGGCGTCCGGCTAATGCCGGGTCCTCCCAGTGTAGAGGCTCCCTCCGTGAGCCCAGAGAGGTGCAGCGCTCTCATAATTTTACACCAGGGGAAACCGAGGCCCGAGAAGGGGCTCGGGATACCCACCGCGGGACCGGGGCTCTGGGCGAGGCCGCGGAGGAACCGCCGAGGACGAAGGACCAAGACGAAGACGAGGAGAGCCGGGAACGACTGCGCTGCCGCCTCCGCGTGCCCGTAACCAGCCCGGGAGCGAGCCCGGCGCGTGCACACTACCTCTGTGCTCGTGCCCTGGCGGCGGTGGGTAGGGGCGCCGCGCGCGCGCCCGCACCAACTGCACCCCCGCCCCGGCGCGTGCCCGTAGAGAGGAAGGCGACCGTTGGGAGGGGAGAGGGACCGTTGGGCCCGGGAGGGGGGAGGGACGGGCTGCTTCAGGCCCCCCCTCCCCCACTCTCTCCATCCCCCTCTGGGGAAAGTAAGCCCTCGTAGGGCAGGCTCGCCGAGCGCTGGGGTGGGAGCCCTGAGAGGGAATGAGCGCCATTCGTGTCCCAGGGCAGGGCGACCTCAGGGTCACTTTCAGTCCTGCAAACCCTGACCATGAAGCCCTTCTGGGATGTCCAAGAAAGCGGGATGCCTCCCACGCCCCGGGCACAGCTGATCCGGGCTCTGACACCAGCGGGGGGCCTCATTTGTATGGGGAGCGGGTGGGACCCAAAGCCTTTGATCCTCTTGCAGCTATGATCTAATAGGCCCTAACAGATCCCCCTAATACCAACCAAGCTTCGCATTTAGACGTGGACTCTCAACTTCGGAATTCTGCTTAGAAAATAGGGACACGTTCATAAGGCACTTCAGGGTGCAGGGGCTCCTACTGGAGTCGCTGACATGAATTAGGGTCAATGAGCCTGATAAAAAGCAGGCCCAGCATGAATTAAACACCTATGTGCCAGGGACTGGGGGGACTAAGGCAAAAAGGGTAAAAATTGCCCATTCAGGCTGGATGGCAGGAAGAGCTGCCAGATCTGGGGGAGAACAGGCTGCTTCTGGAGTGGGGGGGGCTAGGATGTTAGGGGTTCTGAATGAACCTCCCAGGCAGCCAGGGCAGCCTACAAGGGGATGGATTGTCAATGTCTCATGGGAGAAACCACAATTAGACCCATTTGTCTGGACCAGGGAGAGTGTGGAGACTGTGTGCTGTCCAGAAGAGCAGCCTGGTGCCAGGTTGTGAAGGGTGTTAGATGCCAAGCAAAGGCATTTACATTTGATTCTAGAGGCAACAAGAAGCAGCTGGCACGTCCTGAGGAGGGAGGGTGACTGAGCTTTAGGAATATCACTGGCAGCTCAGTGGAGGATGGAACCGACGGGATAGTCTGGGAGGGGAGAGGCAGGGAGACCAACCAGGAAGCTATGGTCAGGTGGGAGGTGGATGAAGGCTGTGTGCATGAAAAGAAAGGATCTCTGAGGGACAATCCACCAGACTAAGAAACCAACTGGGGATGTGGCAGCTGGGTGGCCCAGTGGAAAAAGCTTTGGAGAGAGAGGAGGAGGCAGGACAGAGAGATTGAGGAGTCTGAGGAGAGACAGGGGACAACCAGGAGAGAGCAGAGACACAGAACGGTAGAGAGAGTCTATGAGAATAGTGTCAAAGGCTGCCAAGAGATCCAGAGGGAAGAGAATTGAGAAAAAGACCCCTAGTTTGGGGCAATTAAGAGATATTTGGAGAAGAGATGAGAAAAATCCTGTTGGTGAACTCAAAGGAGAGTTAATGATCTCTCAAGTGTCAGAGCTGGGATTTGAACTCAGCTCCTTGGACTCCAAATGCTGCACGCTTCCTCAGTACCACGGTAAAGCCTTGCCACACCATGGACATTTCCAGAACGTCATTATTTTCCTTCATGCACAAAGCCACCCTAGTAGCTGCTCCTCAAATTTAACAGCCCATTTCCCACGCCTTCCTTTGCACGGACCTGAGAGTGCTCCCTCTTCACCTCTAATTCAGAATGCCCAGCCTCCTGTAAGGTCCTTTCTAGTAGGGACTGTTTCTTTATATTTGTGACCCCAGAGCCTACAGCAGTGCCTGGCTCACAGTAGGCATTTAAGAAACGCTCATGGGTTCATTCCACACTCATTAGAGATCCCACTCCCTCCCCATCTTCCCATCTCGTTTTTGTTCTCTCTCATTTCCTAAAATTCACTTATTTCTGCCCGAATTCTATCCTCACCCATCCACCAAGAGAATATAAACTCCTTACAATGAGTGTGAAAAAATCCAAAGAAACATTAGATCTATATGAACTGATGCAGAGAGGCAGGACCCAAAGGCACACATCTGTATATGTTGTGTACACTCTCGTGTGTATTTTTTGTTGTGTTGGGTCATTTCAGTCATGTCTTATCCATTTGGGGTTTTCTTGGCAAAGATAATTGGAAGGATTTGCCATTTCTTCTCCAGCTCATTTTACAGATGAGGAAACTGAGGCAAAGAGGGTGAAGTGACTTGCCCAGGGTCATACAGTCAGTAAGTGAACTTAGAGCCAGCACTCTATCCACTAAACCACCTAACTACCCTGTCATGTTTATACATGCTATCTACTTCCCCAAGAACACCCCTCTCCTGTAGAATAGAAACGCCCTTGGGTTGTACACTGTGTCCTTGTGGTCATTGTCTCCATAGCCTGTAGTAGAAGCTTAAGAAATGCTTGTGGATTGAAGAGCCCTTACTTTGACAGCTCTGAGGTCTTTTTAAGATAGAAAAGATCTCATGTCACAATTTTTAAAATGCTCTGTTAATGCCTCTTGTTTTTTGTTTCGGTCATTTCCTCAATGTAAGCCACTTTCCCAGCCCATCTCCGTCACCCTTCCCTCTTTGGTAACCTGGAAACTCTCCTGGGGGTATGCAAGATTTAATCTCTCCCTCTCTTCTTGATCATCTGCTTTTTGGGATCAAGACTGGGCATTGAAATTGATCTGGGGTCAGCTGCCCTTTAGGGTTTTCATGAGCACAGTTGTAGTCATTGGATGGTTGTATAATGCATTGTACAAGTATTGTGCTCCTGGTTCTGTTCTCCTTTTGAATCAGTTCATAGAATTCTTCTCATGTTTTTCTGAAATAAGTCTTTGTCATTTCAAATGTACTGCAATTTTCCATTACATTCACAAGCTATGGTAAACAACACAATGGATTCTGAGCCAAATTTTGGAGCCAGGTGGCACAGTGGATAGAATGGTAGGCCTGGAGTCAGAAGGACCTGAGTTCAAATTCAGCCTCAGAATTTGTTGTGTGAACTTCCTGGTTGTGCAAACCTGGGCAGGTCATTTCACCCTGTTGGCCTGTTTCCTCATCTGTAAAATGAGCCAGAGAAGGAAATGACAAATCACTCCATTTATCTTTGCCAAGAAAATCCCAAGTGGGGTCACAAAGAATCAGACACGACTGAAACGGCTGATCACCAACAAATAAATTTGAAGCCAAAGGTCCTGGGTTCAAATTCCTGCTCTTTTACTTGACCTTGGTCAATAAGGTTCATTTCTCGTCTGTTGGACAAGATGATTGCCAAGGTCAACCGTGGATCCTATGACCACAATTAGTTCAATTGTTCCCGAGTCTGTTTAGGATGTTTTACTACCATGAAAAGCACGGTCATGGAGTATCCTGTATCTAGGGGTATTCACCTTCTGCCACTGATCTTGGAGTCCATGGTCATCAGTGGCATGGCCGGGCCAAAGCCCTGCTAGTGCCGAGGGACTTTTCCCTACTTCAGTGTTGATTCTTGTTACACCCAAGTGTGGTGGAGATTGCCAGGAAGTCTGAGCCTGGGACATGTGGGATGATGTCATGTTTATAAACCATCTTACTCCACTGGGATAATGTGCCAAACAAACAGTACTATTGAAGACTGAGGTTAATTTCTTTATTAATGAGAGCCTACATTCATGTAGCATTTCCAAGATTTACATCCCAAAGAGCATATTCTATTTACATGCAATGGACATTCCAAGATAGCAATGAATACAAACCATCTCTCCATTAAGAATCTGGATCTCTTCTAAATAATTCAACACATAACACTCTCACTGCCCCTTCCAACAGCTACAATAAAAACGGATTCCTTCAGTGCCAATTACATTTACGTTCCTTTAAAGAATGTAAAGTTGCATTGATAACTGCTCTGATTAACCTCACCACAATTACATTTGAAACATTTGAAACCTGAGAGTCAAGCCCAAACACTACCTTTCCTAATAAAATCTCTCCTACAAGCTAATACAAGTGTAAGGGCTATTTTAACACAGATTGATCAGTGGTCCATATAAATGGTGCATGATTTCTGCAGCCTAGAACGAATGGCTGGAGGGTCCTTAGAGTGGTCTGATCTAATGTCCCACTGGCTGGCTGCAGTATAGGCTTTTTCTCATGATTTTTTTTCTCCTGACACTAAACCCAATCCTTTTATTTTTACTTTAAAAAAAGAAAAAATTTCTTCAGCTCATCTGAGTGGGATGCCTGTAGTATAATAGATACATAAGCAGAATCTGCACTGCTCTTCAACAGGTGCCTTCCATTGGCTCTAGAAGTTCACCTTTTCTGTGTATCACTAGAGTGCAAACCCCTCCAAGGAGGCAAACCCAGGCAGGGCCAGGTGATGAGTTGCCAAATTAAACATACCACTGGAAGAAAATGCACACTGTCAGTTCAGCCTAGTGGCAGTGGTCATCGAGTTCCATAACCTTTAACTCTGATATTAAAGACCAGAGAGGATTAAGTGCCTTTAAAACAAAAACCAGTCGGACCCTTCCTCATGAAGTCAATTCTATCCCAGTACTCACAGGGTCCTAGGTTCTTCAAAAACCGTGGTCATCCAGCACCCTGGTACTGTCTTCCTTTGGGAATGAGAGGGATTGAGGTTTTTTGTTTTGTTCTGTTGCTCTCTCTCTCTCTCCCTCTGTCTGTCTGTTTCTGTCTCTGTCTCTCCCTCTGTCTCTGTCGCTCTCTCTCTGCCTCTCTCTCATCACTTAATGTCCGAAACCAATCCTGCTGGGATGAAGAGGCTCCACTCTCAATCATTTGGGATACCTGCACTCTGCATTTCTTCCCTCCCTTCCCAACATTCTCTCTCTTACATCAGCCACCATGTTATATTTGCTCTGACAGAGTAATGCCTGGCTGGTGACAACAGGTGGCTGCTCTGCTTCTCTAGCCAATGCCATGCTCCCAACTTTGGGAGGAGGGGAACCCAAACAGGGAGAGCTGATTGATGTGGCCTCTCTCCCTGCCACACAGAAGCTGGACTCTTTGTGGAAGGAGAAAACCAGACACATATGCCTGCCTGTAAAGGGTGGCTCATACTCTTCTAACAAGCTCATTCCAGGACTGAGTCCAAGTGGGGGAAAAAAAAAAGATGAGAGAATGGAATTTGTAATCCCACAATTCAGCAATAGACTTTACAGTTATAATACAATCTATGTAAGACTTTTCTTGTGTTTAGGGCCTTCCATTGTTAAGGCACTGGGGTTATAAATACACTCAAGGTTTATTTCCTTATCAATAAAACTAGAGATGAAGCAAATACCAGGAAGGGGGAGAGGGGGGAACATGTCTATTCTCTTAGGCAGTGTAAGTAACTGAGCTATCCATCGTGGCAAAAGCTTGTTCCAAAGAGCTGCTCCATTCTTGGTTAGTGCATGATGTGGCTATGTCCATTGGTTACACTTCCAATCTAAATGATTTTAAAAATATATAATGCATATATAACTGTTCTGATAACAGGAGTTAAATGCCCGTAAGTACCAGATATACAGTCACAATTGAGGAAACATGATATTTCTGCTCCCCACATATATATTACATCAAAATTCCTCTACTTACATTAATTTGACAATACTTCAGTCCCTTCATTTATTAAATTTAAACAAGACAAAGACTTTAGGGGGAAAATCAAGCATTCACATCATGAGGCCATATCTAGAAGTAGCAAAATTATACTTCTTCATATAATATCCTCTGCTCTCCCTCTCTCTTCCTTCCCTGTCTATATAAAAAAACAAACTAAAGACAAAATTTTCTCTAGAAAAGGGCAACTTCTGACCTCTGACTACACAGGGAAATTCAATAGCGGGGCTTATTTGGTTTCTCAGAAGAGTTCCATTTCCTCCACGACGGGTGTAACTGCAATTACTTTTTGGCGTTGAAATGGAATCCAAACAAGGTGATGATGTCGATCATGGCTTGCCTCAGGTGAGCTCCAAACCGATGAGAATCCTTTAATGTTAATGGACAACAAACAAAAGGTGAAAACTTGCCTCATCGGACGGTTTCCCCAAATCGACATTATTCTTAAATCCTCAGAATTAGGCTTCAACCACTCAATCGTCCCTAGAAAATCAGGTGGGCAATGACATGACAGCTTAGAAAGGGTGGTGGTCAGTTATCTGACACTCCCCCTTCCCCTCCACCCCCCATTGTAAGGGCATATTCTTCATTCTCTCCATTCAAGGCAAAGTCTGAAACAGTGACCCTTGAAAGATTTCGTCAAAGGTTAGCTCCTTCCAATGTCACTCTCCCTTCCTAACACTGGCAGGGAATGCTGGTGTCTGATGCTGCCCTCACTGAGCTGGCACTCTCCCCTCCTTCCTTCCATTAGCCCATTCTCCAGGATTAGGGAAGTCTTTATCTCAGATGGGTCATCATCTACAGTCGTTTGGTGGTGGCCCTTGGGGACCCTAACTTCTAAGCATCCAAGTTCAGGAACTCTGCATAAGTGAAGGTGCTCTGAAGGGTCACCCTTTTCCAAGAGAAGGATCCCTCATTACACACTTCTAGGGAATGGAAGGAGCCCATCCACATCGACAGGTTTTCC
Source organism: Pseudochirops cupreus (assembly GCA_028627135.1). Taxonomy (NCBI): domain Eukaryota; kingdom Metazoa; phylum Chordata; class Mammalia; order Diprotodontia; family Pseudocheiridae; genus Pseudochirops; species Pseudochirops cupreus. The sequence goes on along the minus strand of CM053583.1, from coordinate 5,975,480 downwards.
CGAGAGCATGGGTGGGGGGGGGAGAGGGTGTCTCACCAATACCTATAATCAACAAGAGAAAACAACTTTATGGAAACTGTGGTCATCTCACCTTGGGCGCTTCTGTAGGATCATACTACTGAAAGCTGGGACGGGGGGTGGTGGTGAGGGGAGGGGGACACCGAGACCAGTGAGTCAAATCTCTTCCTTCTACATGGGAGGAAACTGAAGCCTCAGGACCCACTAGCTAGTAGGTGCTTCATCAGTATTTGCTGAACTAGCCTGAAGGGTGCAGCTGGGCTCAGCATAAATCAGGGAGGAGGAGGAGGAGGAGGGGGATGAGGAAGAGGGGAAGGAGGAGGAGGAAGAGGGGGAGGAGGAGGAGGGGAAGGAGGAGGAGGAGGGGGAGGAGGGAGGGAGGAGAAGGAGGAAGAAGAGGAGGAGGAAGAAGAGGGGGAGGAGAAGGAGGAAGAAGAGGAGGAGGAGGAGGTCATCAGGCCGGGTTACAGTTGGGTGTCACAACTTCTGGCTGCTCCCAAAGCAGCTCTTTTCAGCACCAACACTTGCCCAAGCACACTGTCATGTGACTATGGAACACCCTCTCCCCCAAAAGAACTGCAGGAGGACCAAAGGGCCATATAGAGATGTGTGAGGGACGTGATTCCTCCATAAGAAGGGCCCTCAAAGACATCACAGCAAGGACAAGTATGGCTGGAGGAAGAATGTGAAGTGACACAGAAAAACAGAAGTAGCTGATGGTGGGTCTGAGGGTGGTGGCAGCAGCCAGGCATGTAAAACGTCCCCAGATGGCTGGGTGGCTCCTCCACCTCGGGGCAGAAAGACCTCTGTATGGGGAGCAGAGCAGGGAATACCCAGGCACAGTCCAGCCCCCAGCCTGAAGGGGCAATGTCCACAAGGTGAAGAATGGCCTCTGCCCTCCCTACATTCACAAGTAGAAGCCATTCTCGCCTCTATCCTGGTGGGCTCTGGGCTACTGAGCCTCATGGCATTCACTTCATTCCCCACCCCTTGAGCTCAGCCAAAGTTGCTTGGTCTCTCTTATGAGTACCCATAGCCCAGGGAAAGAAGAGAGGGGAACACATATGGGCATGTAAATGGCACAGGGGCTCTGGAGGATTTGGCTCTTTGTGATGCTTTCAGAATCCTTTTGCTCTCCAAACAATGCTTGGAGTTTCTTTCAGTGAGGTAGTGCCTAAAAGAGACACCACTGTATATTTCGGCCAACTCTTTGCTGAGCCTCCCAACCGCCCCCAGGTCCCAAAGCCCAGAGCTGGCATCAGTACCCCAATAACGGAACCACAGGGACGTGGCACCATTAGCAACAATGATGGTAGCTGTAAAGGCGAGGGAGGCCATTGAGAAAAATCACACAGGTCAACTCTGATTCTCTGGTCTTTGTAGCGAAGAGAAGTGGGTTGTGTTTAGTACAGAATATCCCCACATCTTCATGTCAAACTCAGTCAAATGGGACTTGGTTGCTGAAAGGCCCAAAAGAACCTCATCCATTTATGAGGCAGTTCCCAACTCAGAGACATTCTCACACCACGAATCCCAAGGTTGGCATGATAGTGTAGACCCAGCCTAAGGTCTGCTGCCAATAACAAATGAGTCAGTATCGAGGGCACAGGCTCCCTTCCATTTGTCTTTGCAGCCCTTTATGCAGATTATGATTTTAATAAGCGAACAGTTCACTAGCAGTAGTAGATAATCTAAGTAAGCTATCAGGCGCGTAGGAAAGGCACACTTAAAAACACAGGTAAGAAGGCAGCACATCACAGCAAGGAGAGGGACTATTTTCACACTTACAGTCTCAGGGCTGGAGAACTTGGAGGACACATGGAAATTGATGAGGTTCTCCCCTACTAGAATATAGGATACCCCATAACCGTCGTCAGCAACCTACAGGGAAGACAGGCACAGAATCGGGAATCTGCCTAAAGATGGTGTGGTGAATAGATAGATCTCAGAAACAATATCACTCATTCACAAACGCATTACATGCTGTTGGCATATCTGATGCTCTTTCAGAATACTTGGCATATTTTACCAGGACAGCCAGGTGGTGCAGTGGATAGAGCATTGGGCCTGGAGTCAGGAGGATCTGAGTTCAAATCCAGCCTCAGATACTTACTAGCTGTGTGACCCTGAGCAAATCACTTAACCCTGTTTGCCTCAGTCTCCCCACCAGTAAAATGAACTGGAGAAGGAAATGGCAAACCATTCCAGTATCTTCACCAAGAAAACCCCTTGATGGGGTCAGACACGACTGAACAACAACAAAATATTTTACTTACCGGTCCAAAGCCGCCTCCACTGGACACCTGTTCTGGATTCCTTTCCAGATTGAAGAGTTCTGTCTGCTGGTGAGGGGTCTGACTAGTTGACAGTCTCCAGGGATCAGATAAAACCTTCAGAGCAGAGTTTGGGTGGGATTCAGGAGTGTATAATGACACCTCCCTTCACTCCTACCTAATACAATACATGGAGAGCTTTGGGGAAGTAGAACTGGGGGGTGGGGTGGGGTGATGACAAAAGGGAGAGGAATGAAAAGGCCCCTGGCAACCCTGTTCTGTCTCTTGATCTTCTTTTTAGACACAGAGGGCTAATACTGCCCCAGGAAGTATTCACCCTCACATATGACAATTGTGTGATGGCCACATGGTCTCATGATGCTCTCAGATGTGATACCTTCTCTCTCCCCACCCCAAGGACTGTGTGTGGCAGATGAAGAAAGATCATAAGACTGAAAGAAGACCTCAGGGACCACTGTCTGTCCTCCTCCCCTTACCCTGCCCCATATCTACCTGATGAGAAAAAAATGGGGTCCTAAGAGGGGACAGAATTTATCAGAAATTATAAAGGCAGTAAACAGAAGACAGGACATGAATCCAGTCCCTGGGACAAGTAAGGCAGGCTGACACAATGGTATGCTCTCAGTAGTGGTGTTGGAGAACTGGGTGAGAATAGGTTGAATTTTATAGAAAGTGCTTGCTTTGAGGATATCGACAGAAATCCAAGTCCTACAAGAATCTAAACTTGGAGGCTCATCAGGCAGGGAGATTCTACCCTGAAAAGTCTAATGCCCTTTCTGTTTTAACTAATCAGCACAGCAGCATTTTATCACCTCACACAAATGTGACCAGTCATTCACTCTCAGATCTACTTATGTCAGAAGAGGCATGTATCTGATCATTTACAAGGAACTTCAATACATTAGAATTCTGGGTAGTATTTTTCATTTTTATTAAAATTCCTGTTGATCATTGGCCCTGGAGTCAGGAGGACCTGAGTTCAAATCCAGCCTCAGACACTTAACACAAAACTAGCTGTGTGACCTTGGGCAAGTCACTTAACCCCAATTGCCCAGCCTTCCCCCCCCAAAAAAAGCAAAAAAAAAAAAAAAGAATCCTAATCCTAAATTCTGGACTTTTCATGTTAGAATATGAACTCTTTGAGGGGAGAGGCTGTTTTGTTTTTGCCTTTGTAATCCAGGTGCTTAGCACAGTGCCTGTCACATACTAGGAGCTTTTAATAAATGCTTCTCAATCAACTTGTTTGATGCCAAAGGTGGGGTTTGGTTTAACTGAGCGAGACCAGCCAAACGCCTCTGCCAAAATGACTTACTTCTTTCAGGAAAGGAGAATCAACAGCTAGATATTTGGAGACCACATAAAGGCAAAAAAGATGGCGGTCAATGCCAGCACCAGTCATGGCAAGACGATACATGTGTTGGTGTTTATCAGCTGCAATTTTGAATAATTTGAGCTTTTTTTCAACCTGAAGAAGAGAGAGAAAGAGAAAAAACCATGATGTGTGTGTGACTGTTTCAAGCTACAGTGTACAAAGCTGTCTCCTAAAGCTGCTGGACTGGCCAATGAGCAGGATTCAAAATAACGGGCCCCCAGTGGTGATCGATGGACTGATGTAGTAAAGACTGTCCCATGGAAGAATAATTTTTTTTGCTCTTGCCTATTTTGTTAGAACCAATGCTGAGATTTTCAAGAAATATGAATTGTTATGATGTACTCAGCCCTCTGCAAAAGTCCTGCTCTGATGTCTTATTGGGGTTTGGAGGTGACCAGACTTCAGAAGCTCTTCAGCAACAGAGCATATGCTGAAACCTCAAACTGGAAAAATTTCATGCATGAGGCCAAGGATGAGCTGTCACCTGAGGGAGGCCGAGGGTGGGGTGATTCCTCACACAGAAAACTGGCATGGCTGGCCCCCAGACAAAGGAGTGGAGCATTTTTAGACGAGTCAGCAGAGGAAGCCCCAGTGTTCACCTACATGCCTCGATCTTTATGAGACAAGGTACCAAATGGTCCATGCCCTATGTCTCCTTCCCCTTTTTCTCCTTCTGATGGCGCTTCCAAGGCTCACCTCTTCCCTTACCCTTATCATGGAGAGGATCCGCTAAGCCTTTGGCCACACTCATCATTAAGGTGGTATTAAAATAATATAGTAAATAATTCTTTGGGAAACTAAGCTCCATATTAGATCTGTATCCTCCTCCACAAAATTCCTTGGGATATATTTTATATTTGAGAGGCAGTATGATATGGTGGACAGTGAAGTGGCCTTGATCCTAGGAAGCTCTGACACGGGCTGGCCATACAACCCCTGCCTTCCTGGTGCCCCAGGCACCTTGCTAAGGAGATGAGAAGGTGCTGACCTCCATTGGCAGAGGGATTTTTCCTGAACAAAGAAATCACTGGTACAGTTCCTATCTCCTCCAGTCAGTATTTCACTTCATTTGTCCATCTTAAATCTGTCAATGGAATGGAAGGTCTGTGAGGGCAAGGCTCTTTTATATTTGTCCTTGTAGTCCCAGGGCCCAGCAGGGGCCTGGCGCACAACATCCATTTGGATGACCGAATATAGGGGATACTCTCTATATATGAATGTAGACCTCAGCACCATCACCTACACTCATCTTTGTCACAGGCTATAAGTAAACTTCCAAGGTTAGTTTAGCCAATAATGGAGTATTTCTACTTAAAATGCTGTGTTTAGTTATATTTATATATGATTAAAAATTTGTTGTAACACAAACACGCACAGAAATCCCTGGGCTGAAAAGAATCTTAAGAAGTGCCCTGCCCATTGCCTGGGCAGGTCATTGACCAAGACCCACCTGAGTGAACTCCCTCTCTAGCTTGTGGAAATGCCTCATGAAAGGATACTTGCTGGGTGTCTTTACTGTGTCGGTGCCACTGAGGTCTGATCTGACTCTACATGCTGGTTAGCCCTTCTCTTCTGGGACTGCCCTCAGACTCTCCTCCATTCTCCAGAGGCCTTTTGGCCTTTTTGAGGTCAACCACCCCCCACACCTTGGGAAATGATGCCTTTTGCTTGTGCCAATCCAGTTTGGACGCCTTCTGCTTCAAGGGGCCAACACAGGCCATCACAGCTTAGAGCATCAACGTGGAATTGATGAAGGATGACATGTTTGTGGTGCCCCCTTCTGTCCATACTACTTGTACTGCAAGGAAGTATGGGAACAAACGGGCTGAGCACCTTGGACAGCACAAGTCATAGGCAAAGGGAAGGGAAGTGCCTAGGAGCACGCCAAGTCATTCTGTCCACTCACTGGCTGTGTAGGGTCCACCATGGTGCGTACAAAGTTGCAAGATTCCATAGTACAGGAACGGACTGTCTCTGTTCGTCCTTCTCGGAAGAGGCGGGTCATGGAAGCCTCATATGTTAAGCAAAATTTGCCCTTGTCCTAGCAAGGAAAAGACCACCCGCATATCAATATGACTTTGTTTGCAATAACAATTCTTTTAGAAAGCCTTGTGATGAATGCTGAACTTCTTCACCCATGGGCTTAGAACACCCATCTACATCCATATACATGCATTAATGTACTACACATGTGTGTGCATGTGTGTTCTTCCCTGGGCTGGGCGAGCTCAGCCTCTTCAGGACCAAGGTTTCCAGGGAGGCCTCTGCTAACTGAACACGCCTGACCAGTGCCTGTGTGGGAGCGAGAAGGACAGGGAAGAGAGATCTATGAGCGGTATGAAAGCATGAAATGATGGAAAGGATCCCAAGCAGGAAAACCTATGGTGGCCCAAAGAGGGATTGAAGACAGACACATAACACATCCACCGCTGTCCCTTTGTCTCCTGATAGCAGTTTACATCTATGTGGCACACATAGGCACACACAGGGTTTCTTCCCAACTCTGTATAAAGGCTTCAGAGAGAAAATATGCTTTACTTTATCTGGGCCTGAGATTTAACTGACAGAGGGGTCATGGGGGAAGGAAGTCCCTCTGCCTGTGCTGATCAGCAGATGATCTGAGACAAAGAGGCCCAGAGACCTCCCATCCACTTAGAAGGGGAGACAGAGCCTAGGCTTGTCACATGACTAGAGAAGTGTGTGTTGGAGTGAGGACATGCACCTCAGCCTCTGGCTTTGAGGCCAACACCAGGCCAGCTCAGGGTTTTCTTGCCTAGTATTTTACAGCAATGATCCCTCTATTGAATGCCAAGAGGGTGTAAGTGAGCATGGGACTCCTGGTTTCCAAACAAGCCCCAGAATGCTTGACCAAAGGGCACCCACACCCCCAGCCAAGTAAGGCTGGTTTAGCCTCGAGAGGGTCAAGTGCGCAGGAAGGAAAAAGGAGATTGTCACAGTGAGAGTCAGTACTCCAAGTACAGAGAACTCCTGCCTTGGGGGCCAGGTGGAAACAACCCTCATGCCTCACCCTCCATCAGGATGATAAGGACAACTGTGTCTGGGAACCTAGATTGCCCTGAAAAAATCTCCTGGGCAGAGGAAGCTTGGATGCCAGGCTGAAAGGCAGAAGCACTCAACTGGAGGGCAAGAGGCTGGAGGTCTCATCTCAGATCCTCTGACAAGCTCTGAAGGATGCATTAGGGCCCTGGATGTCACTAATATCCCTTTCAGGGAGTAGAATTGGGGCAAACAGACACCAACATCCATCATCCTGGATGGCAAAGGATGACCCAAAGGTTGTGGAGGAAGAAGGCTGGTGCCACTTTCCAGGGGTTTTTAAGTGAACATAAGGGCTCTTGAACATTTCTATGCTCTATTCACCAAAGCTAATCTCACTCTGCAATGGTGGGAAGCACCCTAAAATTGGTGTCAATGTGCAGTAAGCCACAGCCAGCTCTCCAGAATGTCAGAGACCTTCTCCTGGGCCTGCTGGAGAGTGACACCCCTTCCAAGTTCCAGGGCCTTATGATGGGTTTTCACTAGGGATGGGGAGTAGGGGAGGGCTTCTATTCCCATGGAGCCCTGAGGGTGACTGCACATAGGGACACTGATTAGATTAGATTTCTGGTCTCAAACCTTCAGCTGTCATCAACACCGACATTTTCACAGGCCAGATTTTCAGTGCAGAGCCCAGATGCGACAGAAATCAGACTTGCCATGCATTTGAATTCAGTTTGAAAAAGGACGATCTAGAACCCCTCTCCCTTGGACCCAGGAGCACAGACTGAGATTAGTATACAAACGCCATTGAAGCTGAGACTGCGCCAAAGGGCCAACTCACGTTACTGCTCAAGCTGTTGCCTGACCTGAAGTGCCCAGACCTCACTGCAGGCACCGAGAAGAGAGGCGACCACGGGCAGGCAGCCCGGCATCACCAACTTCTACTGAGCTGCATCAAAGCAAACAGCCTCCTGGCCCGAATCCATGGAGACCTGGAAATCTGAGGCCCAAGCACAGGCCACAGACCATCAGCCACCTGCAGATTCTCCCTGGGACAGGCAGGGTCTGCTGAAGAGAATCACAGGTCTGGTTCTAGCCTCAGTCAAAGAAAAGATATCACAGAGTGACGGGGGACTCCATTACAAATGATTGTAGATTCTTGGGACAGGATAGGACCTCGGAGCTAGGGGTCCAACAAGTCTGGGGTACCCCATTGCCTCCCAAGGGGACCCACTCTCCTTGAGGACGTCTCTCCCTCCCGGGAGGTCCTCTTGTCACCCAGCTCCTGTACAGTGTCCCTGGTAGCCCCACCCGGGGCCAGGCAGCACAGAGCTCGCCCTTCTGGCATGTGATAGCTGTTCAAAGGCAGCCCAGGAACATGGACTTTTAAAAGTCATCGCAGGCCAGCTTTCATAGAAATATGTGTATCAGGATAGAGATGTAAACATTTTTGAAATGGGAAATACAAGAAATAATTCCTCAATGGAAATACAGGAATTGCCCTGAGCAGACCGGCCCTAATGGAGGCTGGAGGAGCAGGAGCCGCGAGGCGCGTGTGGCAGGCCCAGACAGCCCCCTTCACAAGGAGCCTCGCACCGTTCACTGAGGTGACCAGCTCGCCAGTCAGGGCACTGCTACTTAAGACATGCACCCTTGCAGGGGATCACTGGGCTTTCTGGCAAGCCACACAGAGAAAAGGAATGTTCTCACTGGGCATGACGATACGTGCATGTAACCCCAGCTACTGGGAAGGGGGAGCCTAGTGGTTTGGTTGAGCTCAGGAGTTCTCACATGCAGGAGGGCTTAAGCTGGTCAGGTTCTGCTGCCAGCCTGGCACCAACACAGTGAGGCCATGGAAGAAGGGGCCACTGGGCCACCCAAGGAGGGCAGAACCAATGTGAGCTGGAATAAATGGGGCAGGAAGCTTCCGTGCTAATCAGTAGTGGGCTTGGGCCCATAAGGCCCTCTGTGCTTCCAGACTGGATGAGATGAATGAATATATAGAAGGCATGAAGGAAGGTAGAAGGGAAGGAAGGGAGGGAGGCCCCTAAGTAAAACTGTCTCAAATGAGAGCTAGCTATACTCATGTGTCTCCCAGGCTCTTCTTCTCCTGGGCTCAGGTCTGCCTGGAAGGAAAACCAGGAGAGGTCCCAGTTTCTGTTTCTGTTGCTCCCCACTTCCCCTTCTCTCTCTCTGTCTTTCTCTGTCTCTCCCCCTGCCCCTCTCTGTCTGTCTCTCCCCCCCCCCCCTTCCTAGCTCAACCTGGGGGAAACTCAAACACAGGGGTGGATGCCAAGGCCTACAGACTCTGCCTCCACCCAACACATGCATCCCACCTGAAGTGTTTCTTCCCTGTCACATCATTGTCCCAGCCTGGGATGAGGAACAAGAGGGAGTAGGGCTCTGGGTCTCACCTTATAATGGGCCAGCTGCAGGGCCAGCTGCACAAAGGCATCAGGACTGGTTCTACTTTTCTTGATTAATCCTTTACCAAAAGTGTCAAATGGAAAGGAGTGAAAATCCACATCATTGGCCAGGGTGCAGGCGAGGCTCAGGGATTTCTCGATGACATCTTGACACTAAGAGGAAGAGGTTAAGATACCTTACCAAGACATTTCCTGTAAGGCAAGCCTAAGCTCATTTCTAGTGGACAATGGGAAAGTAGCAGAGTCAAGCCAGTCAAGAACTTTGACCCCTTCCACAGGATGTTATGAAACACCCCTCACCATGAGCCCCAGCTTGGTCTTCATGGAACACCCCGACAGGGTTCACCACACAAAAAAGCCTAGCTCCTCAAAGGACAGTGTGACCAGCAGCTGTGACAAAGGTTTATGGCTCCCTCAAGCACTGCACTCCTCTCCTTTGTTGTCCAGTACAAAAGGGGCCCGCAACTGAAGCGAGGTCCTTGGGAGATCCATTCACATTGCAACCCTGCTGGGGATCTGTGTTCTTAGCCACAACTCATCCCAATCTTCAGCCCACAGAGGTGAGTCCAAGGCCAGGTCCCTGTGCCCCAAAGCCCTGTGGTTCCTCTGTTCTCCCTCATTCATCACATGACTGACATATCTCCTTCTCTAATTACACATGGCCATCATGATATGCCCCACACTGCAGCTTCTGTATGTATAGGTAGGCATCATTGGAAGTGAGCTACAGCCATCTTATACCTCTAGACAGGTCTCCTTTGCCCTCTGAACCCTCAGAAGCTATGATTTTTTTAGATACTGCAGTGTTCTGAGATTCACAACCACACCAGGATAAGATTCATATGGGGAAGCAACTTGGAGTCACTAAGAGCAGTTATTCAGATCCAATTTAGCCTGTCCTCTTCCTCCACTGGCAAGGCCTTTCCCAGACATTTGAATTGATTCAATGGTCAGTCGACCAACCAACTGAATGGCACGGTCTGGGCAAGATGGATTTTTCATCCATCTTGTTTTTACTATTTGGATTATTAATTAGATCTCTTTTAAGTCACCCCAAATCTCATTGTGATTATAGACCAAGAGTCCCTGAATCTACTCATCTGGTTGTATTGTCAAACTGACTTCCTCTAGTTATGGCAACAAAAATGAACTTTCTGACTCTTCATGCTAAAGGCTCAGAGTAGTAATGAGAATAAAGCATCTCAAAGGCAAAATTTCCAATAAGTATATGTTACCTTGAATGCCACTGTTCTTTGGGAAACTACAGTCTCAGCTGAGCACACAGTAAATGCTCATTCTTCCATTCCTTCCTTACTTCCCAGAGGATGTCTACAGAGGCATTAGTTGGGTTGGTATACCTACCTGCTCACTACTTCATCCAAGACACTAAGGCAAAGACTATAAAGAAATAATTGGCACTAAGCTCCAAGGAAGAACACTGAACTCTTCTTCCTGGTCATGTGAAGAACAGAATGGGAGGGGGGAGGCGTCACTGGAGCCTCTCCCAGGTCCTGACTCAGCCTCCTTTCTTGTGACTAAGTGCAGCCACCTAAATGTGAGGTGTGGCAGAGCCCATCACACACACCCTGCTCCTCCCACCAGACTCACTTCTTCTGGAATTTCCCACTGGAGCCTTGTGGGGCACGGAATGTTGGGATTGGTGTCTCCCTTGCAGTGACCATCTTCTGTGTAGCCCAGCTGGAAGGCATCTGTAGCCATCACATACTGCAAAGAATGAAACCATGTGGGTATTTATTTAAAGACAGAAGGAATTTTATAGTTGATGGTATTAAGATATTCTCAGGGACTTAAGTAAAAATCTTTTTCCATTCAAGAAAATATACAAAAAATGCTCATGCAATGCAGACAAATTCCAAATCTTAAAACATTTCCTTGAAACTGGAATTTCTCTGTTCATTGTTAAAGAGAATGACAAGTAGAAAGAGAACATTTTAAATCAACTCACAAACTCCTAAATATCTATCCCTCAAAAAAAAATGAAACTAGCTGGAGGGTTAAAACATTAATACATCTCAGACAAGAGGAGGAAATATAAACTGGAAGTGGGGTGGAGAGAAATGGGAAGTCAAAATGGTATTCTCGCTGTTTTTCTCACACGTCACTCCATGTCCCACCTCCCATGGCCATCACCCAAGTAGAGAATACATTCCCTCCTCACTTCTTCTTCTTAGAAGACTGTTTCCTTCAAAACTCAGTTCAACAGAGAAGTTGCCAGAAGTGGCCAGACAGAGCAGGAGAAGTGGGAAAGGGCAGGGTCACAAAAACCTAGAGAGAAAAGAGTAACCAGGAGATGAGAGTGATCTGTAGAGTCAAAGGTTGCAGAGAGGGCCAAAGGGATGAAGATTCAGAAAAGGTCATAGGTTTGGCCATCAAGGGATCACTGGTAACCATGGAGAGAGCAGCTTCAGTGGAATGAGGTCAAAAGCCAGATTAAAGAGGGTCAAGAAAAGAGTCAGAGGAAATGAGGCGGAGGTCCCAACTGTAGACTCCTTCCTCAAGGAGTTCCCAACAAAAGATCTATCAGACTATACCTAGTGGGGATGCAGATCAAGTAAGGGCTTAACAGATGGAGATCTCTTTTGCATGTGGGTGCATTTTTAGGCAGAGATGTAGTCAATAGAGTGAGAGTGAAGGTTAGTGAGACAACAGAGGAGGCAGGTGCCAGAGGAGATGATATGGTCACAGGTACTTGGAAAGAGATTTGCCTCAGTAAGGAGAATGGCTTCCTCTTTGTGTGAGCCAGGAAAGGAGGAGGAGAGAGTGAAGGAAGATGTAAGATGGAGATGTTAGAGGGGAAAAGAGAGAACTCACAGAAAATAGTCTCAAATTTTTTTCAGTAAAATATGAGGCAAGTTTCTTAACTGAGAAATGGGGGGTGGAGGAGCCATCGGAGGCTTGAGGAGGGAAGAAAAGTTTTGAATAGTGAATTAAATAGGGAGGAATTTTGCTGCAGTGAGAACCCAATTGAGATTGGGTGACATACATTTGTATGGATCCAATTCACCCCGTTTTGTGATTTTCTCCAGTTTTGTTCAGCAGGATGTGAATAGGAGTGAAAGCAGTGGATGGTGGGAGTAATTCAAAGCTGGGGCTTGGCAGGGCAAGACTGGGGCCAGGAATCAAGATGCGGAAAGGAGGAGAGTGTAGGCAGCATAGCAATGATGGCCTGGGCATCACAAAAGGACAAAGAAATGTGAGCTATTGACCACCATATGGAAAAATGCTTCTGATTACTGATAGAAAAGAAATGCAAATTAAAATAGCGTTATGGTTCCATCTCACACAAAAAGAGAGCAAAAGAGAAAAAATGGCATTTGGGAAAACAGGCAGCGAAGGAACCATTGGCAGGGCTGTGACCCAGTCCAGCCATCCTGGAAAACAATTTAGAACTAAGCCCCCAGTGACTGTGTTTGATACCACTGCTGAGCACAGATGTCAAAAGGATTTTTTAAAAAGGCAAGAAAGAACCTACATGTACAAAAACATTCACAGCAGCAGGAAAGGATGGGATCTGCAGTGGGTGGGTCACCTTTCCACCCACAGATCACTTGTGGGGGATGGTTTGTGAGCTGTATGGACACTAATGAAATATTTCCACATGAACTTTCCTGTCACTTGAACAGAATATGAATAACTCCCTTTTCGACTTAAAACTCTAGCCTCTTACCTCCCACAGATGACCAACAATCGGGGCATCTGCCCAAGAATGCTCTGCATTCAGGCCCATTTTGCCATTCTTGAAGATGACGAACGTGATGGTTTTGTCAAACCACCTGAAATCCAAAGAAAGCCGATTGAGTTCCCCCACAACAAAACCAAAGCCAGACAGCCTAGGCCAGCTCTCATCCTCCCTCTCTTGGAGATCCCATCTGCTCCCACAGACTGAGGTCTTATCCCTGTGCAGGAGATGCCCCCACTTATCTGTGCAGCCTGTGCCTCTCTCCTGAGTCCAAGTATCTCCTTGACAAAGAGATGTTTCAAAATGGATTTCGCAGAAATGTATCAAATTTGACACATTTGGAACCCATTGCTGCAGGCTGTCTATTCTGAGTGCTGTGCTGAGAGGCAGGACAAGCCGGGTTCTGATCCTGCCTCTGGCATTAATTGTGTGACCCTGGGAGAGTCTGAGGGGGCTCAGAAGGTCCCTCCTGGCTCTGTGGACCTTCGACAAAACCAGACTCCCTCCTTCTCTCCCCCCAATCCATCCCTCTTCCTAATGGGGCTATTTCTACGGCAGGCGCCCTCGCCCTCTTTGCCAGCTGCTCCCTTCCTCATACAGTGCCCCTCCTCTCCCCTGAGGTCACCACCTCCACAGTCTGCTCCTCCTGCAGCCAGACTGCCGCAATCACCTGGACAGTGCCCTGCCCCAGGCTCCAATCCACACCCCTCAGCTGCCAAAGGCTGGGTCAGCAGGAATTGTTCCTTTTGTGCCTTAGCATTCCCAACCCCAGCATAGAGCCTGGCACATAGTAGGCTCTTAATGAATGCTTGTTGATTGGTCATCAGCTGTTATCGCTGCTGAGTATGCAGCCTCCAGCATGGGGGGGGGGGACCCTCTGTGGAGGCAGGGACAAGACTCACACAGAGCTATCTGCTGACTGCCTGCGACCCTGCCGAGAGCAAAATCCCCACTGAGGTCAGGATTCCTCACAGTCTTGTAGTCCCTGTGGCTTTGTCAGGGGAGGGAGAAGCTCAGGCTCTCAGGCTTGCTCTTTCTCCCCTCTCTCTCTGTCCCTCCCTCCCTCCCTCTCTCTTCTCTCTCCCCCTCTCTCCTCTCTTTCTCTCCTCCCTCTCTCTGTCCTCCCTTCCTTTCTCTCTCTCTTCTCTCTCTCTCTCTCTCATTGGGTTTGTTTCAGCAACTCTCCAGAGCTGCCTTTTCTCAAACACCTGGCTTGGGAGTAGGAGTGGTGCTCATTTCCAGCAGTACTTGGCGCAGAGTAGGTGTTTCTGGGCTGAATGCTCCCACAAGGAATGTATGAGATGGGGAGGGGCAGAAGCATTTTGGAGTCTGTATTCTCTGTGAATGGGTGACCTGGGGCAAGTAAAGCACTTTTGGTAACAATTTGCCAGGCTTTGAGCTTGGGCAACTGGGAGAACAGCAGGGGAGGCAGGAGCAGCAGCAGCTTTGATTGACCTAATTCACAATTCTATTGATTCCTCTGATTTGCTAGAGGAAGATCAGAATGGACCTTAATGAGATAAAAGTATACAGGACTCTTAGGTACAGCATCTTATTCCATACAAAGGACAATTTGTATACATAATCTCATCAGAGCCTCAGCCAACAACCCTGTGGTGAAGGGAGGCAGGACATCCTCATTTTACAGATGGGGAAACTGAGGCCTCAAGATTAAGTGACTCTCCCAGAATCCCGTGCTAAGTAAATGTCAGAGGCTGGATCTGAGAGCCCCTCACCCTGCATTCAGTAGCCTCTGCACTCTGGTTGTGTTAAACGAAATTCTGGGGCCTTGAGCCTTTCCTCCAACCTTAGCCAAAAGGCTTAGCGGTTTTGCAACCTGTGTAAGAATCATGGGGTGTAGTGGATAATAGAAGTGTAGCAAGAGGGGAAAATGTCCATTTGGTTCACACTAATTTTATTTTATTTTTTAATATAAGAGACAGCATGAAATTCTTAATAAAGTGCTAGGTTTAGAATCAGCAAGACCTGAGTTCAAATACCACCTCTGAGGCTACTTATGTGACTCTGTGTTTCAAGAAACCCCTGAGGATGATCTGCTACATCAGATGGGCACCTTGCCCCGAGGAGAGAGCTCCCTGCCCTGCTAAGACCACAGCTCCTGAACAGGGGCAAGGAGAGTTTTCTGGAACAAATGTGAAGAGATGTGTACAAACGGCCGGAATGTGGAGACTGCTGCATCTCGTTTGTTCTAAATGACGTCAGGCTCGGATGCATCTGGATAACTGACATGGGCTTTTCCCATTGGCCAGGAAGCTTTCTCAGAGACCGAGGTGTGGGTCGCCCAGCATTTCTGGGCACGCCAGCATCCTACCTGTCGTAACATCTGCCGTGGAGCAGAGACTTGGCGTAACTATCCATGGAGGTGACCGGGTCCTTTTTGTCATAGCCCTGCTCAGTTTCATCCAACGTCACAAAGAATGCTGCTTTCTCAATGGCATCCAGGGACTGCTTGTTCTTTCCACGGGAAAAATAGGTCTGGCGAGCCTTAGCCCAAGGCACTCTGCAGCAGGATCAGACACACAGACAGTTACCGGAGGCAAACATCACAAGGTGGTAGTCGCTGAGATTCCTATTAGCGACGGGTTGAAACAGCCTTAAATGTTTCTATAGGAATCTCACACCAAACCCAAGAGGAAAAGAGAATCTGTAAATGAAAACACCAAATAGGGCTGACAAGCAAAATAACAGCCCCCACCAGGATAAGAGCTCCCATCTCCACAGCACGTTGAGGTTGGAAAATGCCTTAGCATCACCTGGCGTGATCTGCACGACCCCCTGGGCAATCCCAAAGCGCTCCTGGTGAAAACCGCTGTCCCCTTCAGAGGGAGAGTGAGGGAGTGGGTGCTCACTAAGAAACACTTCCTTCACTTTCTTAAAGTTTGTTTGTGTTGGTTTTTTTTCCTTTGGGTCTGCGTCTTCTCTCGCAACGGGACTAATTTGGAAATAAGTTTTGTGTGATTGTACGTGTGTGAGCCATATGAAATTACTTACGGTCTCAGGGAGGGGGGAAATAAGGGAAGGAGAGAGAAAATTTAAAACCTAAAACATAAAATGAATGGAAAATTGTCTTTACATGTAATTGGGGGAAAATAAAACATTATTTAAAGCATTTTTAATGTAAAAAACCCCCAGACCAACAACCTAGGAAACAGATGTTATTCTCTACATTTTCTCGATGAAGACATGGAGGCTAAGGGATGTGCTCAGCATGTATATGAGGCACAATTTGAACTTGGGTCTTCTTGACTCCGTGTCCAGGACTCTGTCTACTATGCCGGGAGTGAGAAACCCTCGACCTTGAGGCCACATGAGGTTCCCCACCCCTGCACTATTCCATCTAGCTGCCTCTAAGCAATTTCTACACAGAGGTTGATCTAGACACCTTAACACTCTTTCCTTCTTTCCTGTGGTCTCTGACAACGAGGTGGATCTTCTCCTCGCCAGAGCCAACCCCAGCTGAAGCATTTGACCTTCCTGCCTCCTCCCATCTTCTCCAGCACATGACATCTTTATGTCATCCCCTTTCAAATCTCCAGGCATCTGGAGAGTTATCAACTATTCCTTCCTTATTATCTCCAAATATTCCCGACCTTTCACCATCCTCAAAGAACCTTCCCAAGACACACCACCACTGAACCAATTGTGTCTCTCTTCCCCTTCTCAAATGCCTTGCAAAAAGCTGTCTACACTGTCTGTTTCCTCTTCTCTTACTCCTCAGCCCTTTGTAATTGATCTTTTGACCTTGTCAGCACCCAATGGAAGTCACTTCTAAATCACCAAACCCAATGGTTTTTCTCAGTCCTCCTCCTCCACTCGGCTACTGCATCTGGCCCTGCTGACCACCCTGTTTCACTGGAGCCTCTCTCCTCTCCTAACCTGCCTGATACCTCCTCAGCTTCGCTTGCAGGCTCATCATTCATGTTCTACCTCATAACTGGGAGTCTCCAATGATGACACGTAAAGCCGAGCCCACTTATCTCTCCTCTTCCAGACTTTCCTGTTTCTCCCAAGGGCCCCACCAGTCTTCTGAATCATTGTCTCAGGTTCCACTCTCAGTCTTACCTGGAGCTCTTCAATGCCCCCTCCCCCATGGAATCAAATACTTGCCGGATCTTGCTGTTTCTACCTTCCCAACATCTCTCCCATCTGACTCCTCTCCTCCCCCATAGTTCCCACACTGCCTAATTCAGGCCTTATCACCTCTGGCCTAGATGATTACAAAAGCTCCTGCCTGTCTCTCTCCCCACTCCAGCCTGTCCCATATACCACTGCCTGCCAGCTGCCAAAGCCATTCCCTTGAGTACGTCTATGACCCCATCATGCCTCCACTTAAGCAGCTCCAACGCCTTCAGTGTAAATGCTCAAGCTTAGTTTGGAAAGCCCCTCACAAGCTGGCCCCTGCCCATCTTTCTGGCTTCCATGGACATTACTCTGACCTCCACGCTCTAGGATCCAACCACTCTCCTAACTGCCAGCATCCTGTCTTCTCCTCCATGCCTCTGCAGGCCTGGAATGCCTGCTCTCCTCACTTCCACCTCCTAGAGACCCTCCTTCTCTGAAGAGGTGGCCCAGGCATCCCTCTCTGCATGAAGCCTTCCCTGCCCCTGCCCAAGGCCTTGTACCTAATGACTTCGTGAGCAGGTGTCTGTATGTAAACTCTGCATCTATGGGGTTTCCCCATAGATGGGATAGATTAGGAGGTCAGCTCCCCATCAAGACACAATGTTTTAGTCTTTATACTGGTATCATTTTTACCCAGCATGCCAGGAGTGCACCCCCACATTAATAAATGTGGGCTAAGGTCAGAAGCCTACAAACATTCAGTTCCCAGGCCGCTTGGCTTCCTCTGCCCCATCAGTCTTTACTCACCCTTGTTATGATCAGATATTCGATAAGTACTCAAATAAATAAGACAGCATTCCCAGACCAGGGCAGTGAGATAGGCACCCCAAGTTACCCAGAGGACAGTGGCTCACACTGAACGTCCTGGCCACAGTGACCCAAAGGAAGCTGCCATGGAGCGCCAGTGCTCTCTCTGAGATGCTGAATATGGGAGGGCTGTGCTTGTTTGAGCTTTCCCCACCCATCTGTGATTAGGAAAGGGGTGCTGCCTTATAGGTGGGAGCGAGGGCTCCTGATGCTCCTGTTTACAGCTGACATTGGGGTGACTGCACTGTGCCCTTGAATTGAGCCCATATGGGAAAAGCCTAGGAGATGCAGAACTTATCCAGAGGGGATCGGGCAGCCCAGAGAGCTGCTCCCCAGATGGTCTGCCCATCCTGGACAGGGAGATGCTGCAGAAAGGCATGGACTGGGCCCCAAACCAAAGAGGAGGAAGAGGGTCAGTGAAATTGCATCTGGGAAACTGTCAGGACTTTCAGAGACTCCAAGCTGTAGTAAAAGCCCATGGATGTGGCCACAAATCAGATCACCGCCATCACCAGGGAATGCACAGAGACACGGAATCGGGGGCGTCGAGGCTGAAGAAAATCACTGACTCTTCACAGGGAGACACAGGATGAGAGAAGAAGCTAGGCACGTCGCAGTCACCTGTCAGAGCAATGGCTACCAAGTGGACGAGCCTGTGGGCTGCAGCCCCGCCCAGGAAATGTTGAGGGGCTGAGAGCAGTTGGGGTGCCAGAAGACAAGAACAAGATGGGACAGGATGAAAAGGTTGTGACCTGTAGGAGTCCCTCATCAATAAGACCACAGAACCACTTTAGGTAAAGGGCTTTAAAAAGTCCCCTGACTATGGCTCCCTTTACTGCTCATTGCTTTCTTGGGGCTACAGGCTGAGCCAAAGGCTCACCCCAACCATGAACTCATACTCAGCTTGGATTACATGCATTTTCACAAGCCACTGCTTTGTTGCTATTCTTCATTCACTAGGGGCATATATTTTCTCCACCCTTATGACCAAAGAGCATCTATCAGAGTGGTGTATGACCATTGTGTCTAATTAAATTTTAAAATTCCCAAACACCTACTCTCTGCAAAGCACTGAGGGCTCAAAGAGTCTCAGAGATACAGATACTGTTCCACAGGTGAATCTATTAGGAAGGAAAGACAGAACCCAAGCCTCATGACACTATCGTATAGCTGAGGGGTGGCACCCAGGGGGAGGCAGGCTCACTTGCCTCATTTATACCCACTTTGCTGGTCAGGATGTTTCCCTGGAGGGCAACATGTGGCTACTGCTCTGACTCCCAGGACCCCAGGGATAACTTGTGGGTAATTATCCTCATCAACACTACAGCTCATAAGCCCCTACTGGTGCATTTCCCATGAACAAAGCAATCACTAATATTCAATTAGTGTTAACCAATATACTTACTGGAAATGCAAAGTAGGCACACTATATCTCATAGCACTCCACTCATAAACCTTGATTACAATTTCTTCCAATGTATCTGGTGTTGGTGCGGAGAATGGAGCACACACCTAGAACCCTAGTCTAGGTAAGCACCCACATGTGGGGACAGAGATGGTGAGGGCAACTCAAACCTAGAACTGCAGGTGCTAGTGCCCTTTTTCAGTCTCAGGGACTGTCCAGAAAAGTTTCCTGAGGAGCACAGCATCTGTCTCAAACAGAAACTTCCATAGCTGAACTGAGGCAATCTGTGCTCAACTATCACTGCTCTAGCCTCACTCAGGCTAGTTGATCCCCTGGTCAGCTTCTCTGATTCTCTGCTTCCAAGCTGGACCATATCCTTGACAGCAACTGTAGGATCCATCACTTCCACCTTCAGCCTTAGCTGATGCCTTCAACTCAAGTAGTGCTGTACTCTTGGAGGAAAAGTTGGTGAATGACTTTTATCCTAAGGTTGACAAAAGCCTCTCCAACTTTATTTCTTTGCAGCATTATTCTTCTCTTTCTTCTTCTCCATCACTTATCAATAACAGGTGAAAACACAGACAAACATCTTCCTGGATTCCCCTCTCCCTTCTCTTCTGTTCAGCCAATGATAATTGAGAAAAGAATTCATTCTCTCTGTTCTTCTTCTCTACAGCAGGTGGCAGAAAAGAGCACTCCAGCCTCTGACTGGGCTGCCAATCTGCCTGGCAACAGGTGACACTGCAGAGACCATGATTGTCTTATCTTCTCTCTCATCTCCTTTTTATGCGTTTCTTGGTTCAGCAGCTTGGTGGCATCTTGGAGCAAGGCCACCTTTGCTTCTCATCTTCTTTCTATGATCAGGTCTGTCATTGCATCTGTCCTACAATCAGTGAACAGCTCTGTTGTCCATATGTCCCAAGGGTCTAAGAGTTTGCAGTTCTTCATATGCAAATCACTAAAGACTGAGTTCTGGGCTCCTCTTATGGTTCCACAGCTCATCAAATGCAAATGAGCAGCTGCTGCCTCAGAACTCTGTGTCAGACTTGGCTCAGATGCTCCTCTTGGGCAGGGAGGCAGACCTAGGCAGACCTGGGACAGTGCACTGTCAAGTCAGATGTAGCTCAGCAATGCTTCAGCGAGTGAATGGCCAGGGGTCACTCCTTTACATAAGGGAGGGAGACCAGAATATAGAGGAGCATCTGGGCAGAGTCTTGTGAGGAATTAGGGGGAGGGGGCATGAAGAAGGAGCTCATTCCCATGCTTCTGAACTGGGCCTCAAAGGGAAAGGCTTCGGCAGTTGGGAAGAAGAGGCCATTCCAGGAAAGGAGGGGCATCTCAAACAAAGCTATGGAGATAGTGAGGGTGGCCCAAGATCTGGGGGGGGGGGGGGCACAGAGGAGCCCTTTTGCTGAGAGGAAGGAGGAACTGGTACAGACGGGCTCTTCATTGTAGCTCAATCAATTTGTCTGTGTGTCCTTCACATACACAGAGGCCGGGGCCTGCCTGACCTTTCTATCATCCATCTGTGAAGAATGTTTGGCTTTTTCCAGGACAGGAGGCAGGTTTCTACCCTGTTGTCCTCCACTGTACTTGTCAGCAAGGACACGTGTCAGAGCAAAGGTTGACCCAGAGCATAATGAAGCCCCTGGGGCCTGGCTTGCCATCCCAGCATTACAGATTCTGTCCTGCACCCGCAGAATCACTGTACCCCAGAACATCACTGAGGCTGGAAAGGGGTTTAGAGACCAGCTAGCTGGACCCTTCCCTCTTACAGATAGTGAACTGGAGGCCTCACAGGAGAGGTCCGGATCAGGCCTTTGGTGGAGACCGAGGCACGGCAAATGTTAGAAAGAAAAGCCAGGTGTACACTACGGCCAAGCACCCACCTTTCCCCAGCTGTGAGAGCAGCAAGCTTCTCTTCCCCGGCCTGAGGCTCCGAAGGGTCATCGAGAATCCTCTGGATCTGCTGCTCAATCTCCCGAGGTTTCAGCAGCCTGCCATCGTGATAAAGCCAGACTTTGAAGTAGCGCCCTTGGTGGTACACCACAATGTGCTTGCTGTCCTTCACATGCTGGACGGTATCTGAAGGGGGTATGATGGAGAGAGGGGGAAGGCACTGTTAAAACCAAGGGTGATCTTCACTGAAAAACGCACACTCGCCACCCTGGGAAATGGCAGAAAGCGACTGGTGGCATTCCCCCGTGAAACGCCAACTGCCACAAATCTTCTCTTCCCATTGGAAAGCAAACAGAAAACCACTCACACCCAAGCAGAATCTAGAAACAGGGACGAATTCTAGACCAACTTGAAAGGGCAGAGGGGGTTGGGGAGCTGTGTGTCTGTATATGTATGCAACCAATGGATGAACAGCTGGTGCCTCACCTGAATCTGAACTCACCAGTCACTGACCAAGCTCAATGAACAATTCCCTAATGTCTGCGGAGCATGGACAGTCTTCTCTCCTAGCAGCTTCCTCACCAGAGCCCTGCAAGGGAGGGGCTTCAATTTTACACAGGAGGAAACTGAGGCCCAGAGAGATTAGGACACAGCCAGGAAGGATGGGATGAGAACCAGGTCCTTTCCCTGTCCCACAGAGCATGCCATCAACATGGCGCATTGAGCAGAACAGCAGCCAGGCCTGGCTTCCAATGCTGCCTGGGCAAGTGGAAGCACTGACAAGTGTTCTCATTTCTCAGGGCTCCAGGTGCCTCTGTAAGGCTTTAAATGGTGCCTAGCTGCACTGGCATGGGCACTTCCATACCTGCAAGTCCCCTGTGCCAGTGAGAGCACAGGGTCAGTCCCTGTAGTCAATGGGGATCAATCCTACAAAAAAGAGGTGGCAGCTGGGTTGACATTTCCTCTCTGACAAGGCTTTCCTCCATGACTGATGGGGCATGGAGGGGGGAGGGGACGATATTCCAGTCCTTTTTCCATGAGACAGGGTTGTATGGTAGAAGGGGCCCTGGACTTGGAATCTGGAGACCTCAGGTGGAATTCTGACAAATCTCTTGCCCTCTCTGAGGCTCAGATGAGGAAAGCAGCCTCCTGCCTCACCAGCTCCCTGGGCTGCTATGAGGGAAAAGTTTGCGGAGGAATGGACGGGAGTTAACATTATCATTTCAAGCTGCTCCAGGTCTGCAGCTCTGCCAAAGGAATGCCCACCACGAGCCAAGTCTCCACTCAAGACGAGAATTTTCTAGCAATGAGAGTGGCCCCCAAACACAGTGTAGTGAGCTCTTCATCACTGGGTTTTTTCCAAAAGAGGCTTCATGGAGAGCCCCCTGTCAGGAAGGACTCACGCCCTGGCTCTGAATGGCCTCAGTGACTCAAACCCCTTTCAACACTTCAGTTCATAGATTCTAGACAGGAGGAAGAACCGGGGCTGGGGGAGGGTGGCCTGGCTGGTGACCTCTGCTAAACTTCAACTTTTCCTCCTCCTTTGCTGAACTTTGGCTCAAGAGGGCTGGTCTTTGGGATCCAGAGCAGGGGAGAGGAAAAGGAGAGATTCGGACACAAAGGTGATGGGGAAATGGAAGAAATCAAGGCCAGGTCACAAAGAGGACAGTTCCCTTTAGATAAGTACAGAGACAGATGGATTAGCACGACAGTCATAATAAATCTTATCATCAGCCCAGAGAGATCAACACTATCACAGACACCCTGCTTTCAGCGGCAGGGACCCGCCATCACGGGCTGACGTGGGGAAAGGCAAAGAGCGGAGGCCTGGCAGCTCAAGGGAGCTTTAGGGAGTCCTGATGACGGGACTAAAAGGACCCCTCGGAAAGGAAGCAAGGGACCTGAGACTTGGAGGAGAAGTGACAAGTGATCACACGGCAAAGTCGTGGCCAAACTGGGCATCCTGACCACGTGGGCCAGAGGTCAGTTCAGATCAGAAGTTACCAAAGAAACCAGGCTGAGGACAGAAGACAAAGCAACCCCTTGGCACACAGATCTGGTCGAGGTGACCAGCCCCAAAATACCATCTCCCAGAAGGGGACAGAGATTCCAAGGAGAATCAAGGAGACACGCTGACATCACCTATGATGCAAGCCAAGGCCCGTTCAGGTCCAGGCATGGCAAGGGCAGCTTTGCATCCCCTCAGAAGCCACACCTCCCACCTGTGACTCACCTGTCTCCTCTCCCGGGATTCGAGAAGAATTAAACATCCGCTCCCACTGGGCTGAGCAGAGGGGCACAGTGGACCCCATCAGAAGAATCTGTATCACAAATGGATGTTTCAGATACATTTTTAAAGAAAAAAACAAGCAAAGACAGATTTCTCTGTGTCTGCCTTACACACACACACACACACACACACACACACTCAGAAATCCATAACTGGGCTTTTTTCCCATCATTGCTCTTTTTTTTGCTTTTTGGAGGGGGGAAGGCAGGGCAGTTGGGGTTAAGTGACTTGCCCAAGGTCACATGGCTAGTAAGTGGTAAGTGTCTGAGGCCAGATTTGAACTCAGGTCCTCTTGACTCCAGGGCCAGTGCTCTATTTATTCACTGCACCTCTTGGTGGCCCCTCCTTTCTTTTCATTATATCACATCCTATGATTAGCACATCACGGCATCATTTGACAACAATATGCTCTGGCTTCATTTTTCAGGCTCTTTAAAGAAAAAAAAAAACCATTTCCCCTGGAACACTGTGTGTTCCAGTAGGGTATTTATTTCAACACGGCCTTAAGGTGTGCTACCAAGTTTCCTATGCGGTCATCTCCTCCAGACTATGTCCTATTCTTCTGTCTTGTTTTGTTTTTTAAAACCAACTCTGAAGTAAACTAATCATTAACCACGTAAGTGTTTTGTTGTGTGCAGGAACTGATCGCTAACTGGCGTGAGGAATGCCCTTCAAGAGCCAACTTTCCCTTAAGGAGAGCTGCGTGGGGGGAGGGGGGGGAGGCCAGCTGACCAAGGCCTCAGACATTCACTTACTGGTTTGATTTCCTCTCGATCCAGCTTCCTCCGGTACAGCAGGACAGAGTGGATGGCATTCCCTGCCCTTGCTGCCTGAAGCTGAGTTGGCATGAGGTATAAGAAATCCTAAGAAGGATGCAGGACATGGACAGAGAACAAGAAAAAAAAGTCAGATGGAAGACTGGGATTAGACTGGGATAGAAGAAATCCCCCGGAAAATGCCTTCAAGTGCCTTGTGCGCATCATTGCAACCCTACCAAAGCCCACTGTCCTTGGAGAAACAAACCTGCTTCTTTAGAGACAGATGTCTGTTCAATTGCTGGCGGCTAGTGAGAGCAAGCTTAAATTCTGAACAATTTTACAGCCACGTCTATCACCCTTCCTTCACATCTCAGAAGAATGGTGGTTTCTGTATTGTAAGATCCTTTCCTAGTCTATGGTTGATAGGGATGTGAGATGAGCATCGAAAGGCAGGGTCAAATGAAAAACTGCCAGTTAGGAAACTAACAGGCCCAGGAATGGAGAAGAGAGACAGATGAGAGAAGGAGGCCCGAAGTTGCCACTTCCCCTCCCCGGGACAGTGGTCTGCACGCCTCCCACTGTGCCATTTACCTCCCCCAAATCTGGCTGCTCCAGGCCAGGCCACATGGGCCCTGATGCATGGGAGCTCCATCCATGTGGCAGGCCAGGGATGGGAGCTGAGAGACAGAAGGATAGAAGGAATATGGAGCCTTGGGAAAAGACCCTGCCAACTTCCCAGGATGGCCCAGTGCAGGAGCAGAGCTGGGTGAGACCCCTTCCCTGAGCTCCTCCTACTCACCCCTGGGCCACAGTGACCCACCCTGGGCTGGGCTGGCTGACCTGGGAGGAGAAGGGAAGCCTGGGCAGACCCAGAGCCACGCAAAGGAAGGAAGGCAAGGCTGGTGGGTCACCAGCTTTGGGGCTGACCATCCTTCAGAGTGACCATCTTTCTCCTCCTCATTGTTTTCCAGAGAATAGTTCCTTAAAAATGTGCCTGCTTTGCCCTCGACTCCTGGACCTGCCCTCCTAGCGAGGCACTCACAGATCATGGTGATCTGTGATCAACCCCCCTAGGACAGACAACTTAAAGAGCCACTGCTCCAAGAGTCCAAGCAGGGGTCTGAGAGAGGGCAGGTCTTCCCAAAGTCCTTCCTTGGTTTAGACCTTTCCCAAGTCTCACACTTACAAGCAAACAGAAAAGTCTCAGCTCAGCTTAGAGAAAGTTGGCCTTTTCCAACCCCAGCGACAGTCTTGTGGTTTGTCACGGGAGCTAAAGAACAGGCACCCAGGATGCTCAGGGTTCCCACTGATTTCAAAAAAACCAGGAGCCCCTAAAATCCTACACCCAAGGACAAACCTGTGCCACCCTGGGCAAGCCCTTCCCACCTCTTGGCCAAATTCATTTGTAAACACTGACCCAAGGGCAGAGGCGGTCACATGGCTGGTCAAGCAGAGATCTGTGTTGATCTGTACCTGTAGCACAGCATTCTGGGGGCTTTGGGTCACTGCCAGTAAAACCTTGACAGGCCAAAGTCACCTCTGACCCACACCGGCCACTTGGCCCTGGCCAGACAGTCTATGGGACTTGGAGGAGGTGAGGCAGTGCCCTGTGAAACCTCAGGTTGAGGCTTTCCCTCTGGCCCCATCTTTGCTGGTTCTAAAGAGGCTCCTAACAGAGAGCGTGAGGCCAGGCTGCCCACAGGGGCCTGAATGGCGGACTGCATGTGGCAGCAGGAGGTCCCGGCCCAGCAGGAGGCCTGGTATCTGTCCTTGCTCCCCGGGGCTCACCAATGCTCCATGTACTCCTGTAGCTTCTGTTTCCTCTCCCCTTTCTGAGGGGTCAATTCCACCTTTTATCACTGTCCAGAAGCCTTCTATTCAGAGACATCAAGTGTGCTCTGACTCCCTCATCCTGACAGGAGGCTGAGCCACCGTCACTGCAGGGCAGATGGGGCCCTGAGCTGGTGCCCTTCTTGTGTCCTGGGCCAGGGCTGGGCAGAGTCCGCTTGTTCTCGTGGGACACAGAGTCCTTGAGAAGGCAGCCCCCTCCCAGGAGTCTGGAGCCAGGGAGGCAGGGCCCCAGCATCACACAGAATGTGGCCCACAGTGGCTACGTGGGATCCTTCCTCGCCAAAGAGACGTGGCCAGGTTCTGTGCGCCCTGCCGACTTACCATGGCGTAATAATTGCTGTTCACCATGATGGGGCCTCGCCCTCTGAGGTAGACGTATTCCTCCCACCAGTCGCTTACCTGAACAAGAGACACAGAAGAGACACATCCGAGATTCTTAATAGGAACGCACCAGCTACCTTCAGGAGTCAGGGAGACTGGCAGAGTGTGTGAGGCTGGTTTGACTAGATGTACCCCTGGGCAGAGTGAATGGAGACTGATGTGCAATCCAAGCACACTAGGGCAAGGACATTTTGGAAATGGGATCCGTTAGACAGATGGCCCCACTGTCCTATGGGTGAGCTGGCGGTCGGGCCAGGCTTCCCAGCTCCTCGAGGAGTCCTACTCCAAATTGATAGATAATTTCTCCTGGTTTTAAAGATGCCCCAAGTGCTTGGGGAGGTCACTGGCCCTCCCCTGAAGGCACCTTGCTGCCCCTTCTCATCCCTTAGATTTCCTAAGCAAAGGTCTTGAGGGCATATTTTCCAGTTACTGCCCCCATGCCCTTGACTTTCTCTCCAAAGTTACCAGGAATCTCTTTGCTGCTAAATCTCACCCTCCACTTCCCGGCTGCATTTGACCCCAGTGACTGCCCTGGATCCTGTGGGGTTTGTCCCCCTTCTCCCTGGTTCTACTCCTGTTTATCTGACCGTCCTTTCCCAGGTTCCTTTGCAGGCTTGCCATTCATATCATACACCCCACTCTGGGTATCCCCAAGCTTCTGTCCCAGGGCCTCTTCTCTCTACACTCCCTCGAGGAATCTTATTAGCCCCTAGGGTCCCAATGGTCACCTATGACAGACAACCCCCAGACACTGTCTCATGCTTTACATTTGGTTTCCCAGCACTCAGCACTCAGCCTGCTAAATAGCAGGTGCTTAATAAATGAATGCTGATAGACTAAGGGCAGGGACCAGCTCTTCTCATTGACTTCTCCCAGAAAATCCAGTCATTGTCAAACACCAGAGACAAGGACTAGGGCCGATGACAAGCCAGGAAAAGGAACTGCCAGCCCCTGTCATGCACTCACATAGTTGGTGGCCCACCAAGATTTCAGCTTCAGATACCACTGCAGCCTTGGGCCAAGATTCATGGAAAAATCTTCAGCAAGACCCTTCATTCTTTTAAAGTCTTCTTCACTTAGGAGAGGCTGGACTGATTGTAGATACTAGATTTAATTAAATAAATCAGAAAGAAAGTCAAGGTTGGGGAGGAGAGTCCAGGCGGATTTCTGCCTTAGCAGTTCCCAGCAGCCTCGGAGCCAGGAGGACCTGAGCTCAAGGCCTGGCTCTGACACATACTAGCAAAGTGGGCAACCCATTGATCGCTGCCTCAGCTTCCTTAACTTCACAGTGTCCTAAATTTCTGGATTTTATACTGACAAGCAGAAGGGGCGTTTCCACACTTGAAGATTCCCCACATCCCCAAAGTCAGAGTCCTGGACCCAATGCAACCTCTCTCCAATCCCTCAGGAAAGACAATGCTTAATTCTCTTACGAGCTTGGATTGGCTGGTTTACCTCCTGTTTGTAACAGCACCCTCAGAGGTGGTTTAAATCAGAGATGTTTCATTCTCTGACCATGTGAAGGGAGGGGTGAGAGGTGCGGTCCAGGTACAGCCCCCCACTCTGAGGAAAGCACAGAAGCAGCCTTGTCCATTTTTGAAACCTGGCTACTCCCAGCTCCCTGAAATGGACCCCCTCCTCTGCCCCCTGTATGATGGTGCTTGGGAGAGGCAGCAGCAGCACCAGGAATGGATGTTCTCTTGGTGCGTCTCTCCTCCCACCCAGGGCTGGCCTGGCCTAGAGGGGCCAGATAGTGAAGAAAGGGATCTCTATGCTGGTTCATCTCCACATCATTGGCCACAAACCATCTTCCAAGTGGCCACTCCCCCATGTCTGCTTTAGCCCTAAGACAATGTGGCAACCAGTGCATCAGATCCTTGGCCACTGTGCCGACTCCACCAATGATGCAGAGAGATGATACCTGCCTTTGGAAGAAAGACAGCAGGCAGTCTAAGCACTGGGATGACATTCAAAGCCTTACTGAGCACTGTTTCAAGCCCCACCAAAGAATCAAGAGCTGGAAAGCATTAGAATGTGGATGCTGCCGTTACATTAAAAGCCTACCCTGTTGACAGTGTCTCTGACAGCTGGCACAGGCAGGCGGGGCAGTGACGTCTGGAAGCTGTACAGCATTGGCTTCCGGCCTGAGAAAATCTTCACCATTCCCTGAAATCCAAGAAAAGCCAATTACCATCAAGTCCCTGGCACACGGTAGGTGCCTAATAAATGTTTGCAAAGTGAACACATGGGTTTTAAAACGAGATTATGGAAAAACAAGAGCTGTGACGCATCTCTGATTCTGGCAGAATCCGAATTCTGTTCTCCTGTTCATTCTCGGTGGAGTGTGGGAGGGAGTGAAAATGGCAGCTTTCTTTCAAGAGACTGATTAGTTCTGCTGATTTTTTCCTTTTTTAAAAAAGGAATGGCTTTCTGGGAAGAGGGAAGAGAAGAGACACAGAGGGAAATTGATGTTATGACAAAAATAAGAAAAAACGATTTTTGAAAATGAGATAAGTCTGGGCCCTTCTCGATTGCTTGTTATTTGGGGCAGTTTTTTTCTTCTAAAAAACCGAGCTTCCCCTGCCATCCTGAGGAGCCCAAACAGCATTTGACCTGAACATAATGGAAGATTTCGGGAAAACAATCCATTTGAGAAGAGCAAGAAAGCCAATCTATTTTCCATAAGACGGTCTGGCCACACCATTCTTACTGGAAATGGGCACAGCATAGACTTGGCGCTAGAGAGGTGCAGCAGAGGCCAGCCCCCCCATTTTACAGGTGAGGAAACAGACTTCCAGGCAAGTTCAATGAGCTCCTCATGGTCTCAGGCAGGATTTCTGACTCCAAAGCCACAGTCTGCTGCCCCATTGCTTGAGGCCGCGGCAAGGAAACACCTGGCTGGCCCTCTGGGTACTGGCCACCCCACCCCTGCAGCCCCCTCTGCTCTGGATTCCTGGTTGGTCTCTCTCTCCTGAGGTAAGAAAGGGTAGAATCCAATGGGAATCTGGTTCAGGCCCAAACAGAGACGCTGCCTCCTAGGTGAGAGCTCTCTGAGAGACGAAATGTATGAGGATGCACAGAAGTTACTCCCAAGTTACTGTAGACAAAAAAGGGATTTTTAAAGGAGATGTTTATTTTAATTCAAATAAACGCAGTATCCCAGCTTCAGAGTGGAGGCTTAAATCAGTTTTATCCTGACGGCTCCTTATCTTTGTTAGTTTTATCTTGATGTTTTCTTCCTGACTTTTCTAAACACAGAATTGTAAGTAGCACTTGGGGCAAAGTATGGTCTACGTGTGGACCAGTGGGGCCCGTGGTTCTGTGAATGCACCAAGGATGGGGTGATCGCCTGAAAAGGGAAAGGGGTGCCCACTCTGCTGGTGGACGTGCCCT
The DNA here is from genome assembly GCA_028627135.1 of Pseudochirops cupreus. Lineage (NCBI taxonomy): Eukaryota > Metazoa > Chordata > Mammalia > Diprotodontia > Pseudocheiridae > Pseudochirops > Pseudochirops cupreus. The sequence continues at coordinate 5,945,743 of CM053583.1, read as the reverse complement.
GGAAGGCCATACCTGGAGGGGGTGGATGAAGGAGACTCATGCCCTGCATAGGAGTTGGACGAGCTGACCCGAGCTGACCCGAGACTCCTTCCGTCTCCCAATCTCTCCTCTGATCACTCCCTGAGAAGAGCCTGCATGTGTTCTCCCTAGGCCAGCCAGGCCTACCCGGATGAGTATGTGTCTTTATGACTCTTCCCGGTTAGACTGTAAGCTCCTTGAGGGCAGGGACTATTTTTTAAAAATTGCATCCCCAGGGCCAGGCACACAGGAGGAGCTTAATAAATATTTAGTGGACTGGCTTTCTGTTAACATGACAAGTGGTCTTCTGGAGCCCCTAGTTTAGGTGAGAGCTGAACCTTCTCTTGGAGCTGTGAGTGGGACTAGCTTCCCTGAGATGGAAGGAGGAAGAAGAAGAAGCACCTACTACGTGCCTAAGCCAGGCCCTATCTCAAGCACTTTCCAGCCATGGCCACACAGAGCATCACAACCATCTGGGGAAGCAGGTGCTGTGATTATCCCCACTTCATAGATGGGGGCACTGAGGCAAACGGAGGGTAAGTAACTCGCCTAGGGCCGCACTGAGCCCAGGTTTTCCTGACTCCAGGCCCAGTGCCCCACACCAGTGACTGGGTTTCATCACTCCAAAGGGTAGCTGGGCAGGTCCCAGGGCAGGCTTCCTGGCCATGCGGGGTCTGATGCCCACCAGGGGGCATTAAGGGCATGGGAGAGTATCCACAGAGCAGGCAGGTATCTGCTCCCTCTCCACAGCCTCACTTTTTATAAAGCAAAACCAGGGTCTATTTGGACCCCCGCGTGTACGCAGACTTCACTTTACCGACAAACCACAGTATCTTCAAATTATAGCCAAGATTTTTAAAGGGAAAAAATCAAACAATTAAGTACTCAAGTATTTTAATCTTCTCTTTAAATACTTGTTTCCTGTTCTCCAAGGGTCAGTCCGGGGCTCCCGCTTGTTAGAGATCCCAGAAAGCAGCCACTTGGACCTTGTAAATGGCCTTTAAACACCTCTCGACGCCTACTTCACCCTCTCTGTGCCCTTGCCCTTGCCCAGTCCTGCTCTCTCCAGCAGCTGAGGCGCAAACCTCCTTCCCAGGAACTCTACATTGTCTGTTAAAGGAAAATCACGCAAAGTTACTGCTAATAGAAACCCCCAAGATGACATTATCACTAAGGTCAAGGGAGTGCAGTGAATAGTGCTAGACTTGAAGCTAAGGAGACATGAATTTGAATTCTGCCTTAGACATTTACTAGCTGTGTGACCTCCTCACTGGCCTCAGCCTCAGTTTCCCCGTCTGTGAAATGGGAATAATATTAACACCTATGACAAATGAGATGTGTGTGCACTGCCTTGCAAACATAAGGCACTTCATAAAAGCTAGCTGCTATTATCACTGTTATTATTAAAACTGACGGTGCGCGTGTGTGTGCGTGTGCGTGTGTATGTATGTGTGCATGTGTGTGTGTGTGTGTGCCTGTGCCTGTGCTGCCATTCACAACGCTCTTCCAAACCAGAACGGTTCTCATTCTTGGGACTTCATCTTTCTGAAAAGACTATTTAGTCCTTGTTCTGTTGGAGAGTTTTAAAAATCTTCAGAAAGAATTAAGAAGCCAACTGGAAGGGAGCATAGAAGGGTTAACTCAGTCTGAGTGAATGAGCCGTGACCAGTTCAGAGAGTTGCTCTGGAGGAAAGGCAATGATGTTCCAGTGGGAAGAGGAGGGAGATGTGACAGGGGGCTCCACAGAAGCTGCCACTTTGAAGCCCGACCCCAGCCCTCAGCGTGATGGCTCCAGCCCAGCCAAGCACCCTTACCATCCAGATTTTAGTTGCTCGGCTCATTTTGCCATACTCGGCAAATATCCAGCCATGGTAGGAGAGCAGCATCTTTAGGGAGTACCGCATGGTCATGATAAGGGCGACCCAGAGCCCCGTGCCAAAGAGGATGCCGCTGATGATGTTCTTGGTCTGGTTGGACATGGAGCCCCTGAAAAGTGGAGAGGAGAGGACAATTCTACGTTAGCCAAGGGCAGGGGGGCACCCAGCATCTGAGCACACAAAGCAAAGAAGCCTCCCTGCTCTCCAAGGCACAGAACATTCCTCCAGAGACAGGGAGAAGGCCTAAGGAGGAACACTCCTGCTGTCCCATATGGGGAAGCAAGTTAGGGGTTGGGCCCCTTTGTCATTTCTTCCCTCCAATAAAAACAAATTCTTTCCAAGATGGTGATGATGTTTTAACCTGATGATTGCTGAGCTTTCTTCACTTCAGTCAGACTAATGAAGTGACTTCCAAGGCATAATTTAGTGCCCCTGAAAGCATGAGGCCTTGATGGCAGACAGCGATACACAGCCATCAGGGGAAGATGCTGCTCCCCACGACGGCTTTCATGGACCACACCTTCTGAGTATGTCTGTCTAATCTTCTTTCGGTTTGCTATGATCGTGACTGAGACAGGCCCTCTCAAACGTAGCCATTGGTGAGAAGGAACTAGGGTATCATTGGGCCTTCATGCCATTTTCTCTTTTATTTTATGGGTTTCCTTTATCTAAAAAATGAACTCTGAAAAATGAATATATTCAGTCACCACAAAAACTCAGTCTTGTTGCTGAAGGTCTAAGTAACATGCTTTGTAACTGTCATAGATAAATGATTTAGCAATTTAACCTGTTCTTAACACAACCAATATTTTTCAAATTAATTTTAAGATACACAAGTGCAGTTCACGATTATCCCCTACGTCATCACGTAAACAAACAACACGAAAGATTTGCACACAGAAAACAAAACTTCCCCGAATTTGGCGACTACATCTCGGACAAGAAATCCTCTTGTCTAAGGGAAGGGACTCTTTCTAAACTCAAGTCCTCCACGGGCCGTCAGAATCAAATCTTAGGTGTGATTTTACTTCATTTTATTTTCATTTTCTTCCCAGTGCAATACAAAGGCAAACATTTGGGTTTGTTTTCTAGAAGATGTATTTGTAAATGTTCATTTTGGGGTTTTGGATTGCATAAGTAGGGGGAAACTCGTTACAGAAACAAAACAGCATATGAAATATTTCTTAGACAAGAAGCTGTACGATGAGACATCCATTAGAAATATGGTCTCTGTTAAAAGGCAACATTCCCACCAGAAAAGGAAAGTGACTATTATGGATCCTAGTACAGAATTCTCTTCTCTCTGGTCTCAGGGGGGCTTGGTTTTAGGGAGATCATATTTCAGAAACAAAAAAGATGAACAAGGGGACACAGCCTGAAATTCTAGGGAGGAAGTCAGCCTAGAGCGACTGATGAGATTCTGAAGATATGAAGTGAAACAATTCTAAAGAAGAAGGAAAATGGGTGTTGTCTGAAGAGACCAATGTGGATCCACAGGGAACCTCACCTACCAGCTCAGACCTAAATAAGACAGGTAACCAAAGACGGATGTTCAGGCAGGGCCTGCAGGGTGAATACAGAATGGCACAGGCTCCACAGAAGGTCAGGCCAGAGTGCCAAAGCCCAGCAAGAGCCCTGGCTGGGAAGAAGACCAAGGGATACCCTGGAAGGGTCTTTTCAGCCAGAGTGTTCCGCCCGGGTCAGAGGAAGATCTAGGCTGTTACCTGGGAGTGATGGGACGGCGACAGATGACTAAAAGAAGGCAGAGGTGCTGAGTCATCTTTTGGTTTCTGTTTTCTTTGCTAAGAAGAGTCTCGGGGATGAGGAAGAAAACGACAACAGCTAACGGGGGAGCGGCAGATACAAGACATCGGGCCTGTTACTCTTGAGTCCAAGATGGCCAGGCACAGGGCAGACCGCCCTCTCCTCCCCGTGGCAGCCAAGCACCCTGAGAAACTCGCCTCCCAAAGGCAACTCCGCTTCCTCTCCTCTCACTCTCTCCTTTTTCACTTTCATTTGTTCATTCTCTTCGAATTTCCCCACAGTCTGGCTTCCAACCTCACTGCTCAGCTGAAACCGCTGTCTCCAAAGTGCCCAGCAGCCTCCTAATCCCCACATTCAGTGTCTGCGCTCGGTCTTCGCACTTCATGACTCGCAGGTAGCTTCTGACTCCTTCACTCACCCTCCTCTCTGGGATTTCATTACCCTGCTCTCTTGGTTCTGTTCTTACCTGGCTGACCATTCCTCAGTATTCTCTGCCAGGCCCTCTTCTCTTTCCCCCCTACACTATTCCACATGGTGATTTCATCAGTGTCCTTGGTTTCAATTATCTCCACACTGATACCAGATATAGACAGACAGACAGAGACAGAGACAGAGAGACATAGAGAGAGGGAGAGAGAGAGATGGACAGATGGATTGACAGATGGATGGACAGACAGACAGATGGATAGACAGGCAGATAGATAGATAGATAGATAGATGATAGATAGATGATAGATAGATAGATGGCATCTCAAACTCAACATGTCTAACACAGAGTTCAACATCTTTCCCTCCAAACTCTCCCCTCGTTCGAGTCTCTCTCTTACTGTTGCATGTACCACTGTCCTGCCACAGGCATTCAGGCTCATAACCCATGTGCCATTTTTGAATCTGCTGCTGAAACACCACACTCTCCACATTCAACAGCCACCATACCTCGTTATCTCTTGCCTAGACTATTGCAATAGTTTTCTGATTTATCTCCCTCTTTCCCTCGCTCCCTCAAATGCCTTCCCCACTCCAATCTGCCCTCCATTCAACCGCCAAAGTTTCCTAAAGTGCAGGTTTGACCATATCCCCTCCTCCCTGCTGCCCAGCATAACCTACGATGGCTCCCTATTACCTTTAGGACCAAGTATCAAGGCCTCTGTGGGACACTGGAAGCCCTTCCCAACGTGGTCTTCCTCCCTTTCCAGTCTTCTTACACTCTGTGCCTCACAATTGCAGGTTCAGGGGCTCTCCCCTCCTGGAGGTCCCTCAAACTCAGTGCTCGAGCCTAGCCTTTGCCTTTTTTGTCCCCCATGCCCGGAATGTTCTCCCTCCTCTCCTCTTAGCTCCCTCAAGTCTTGGCCCACATCCCACCCTCTGCAGGAGGCTTCCCTGGTCTGCCCTGCCCTTTCTTCTCTGAGGTTACCTTCATCCACCTAGTAAGGATAATGTACATCCCTCCCGAGTCACTGTCGCATCACTCAAACCCATTAGAATGTGGGCTTCTGAGAAGACAGAGTGAGTGTTTGCCCACTAATAGTTAATGGGCTCTTCATGACTGAATTTTGCTATGGTCAATGATAGCCTCTTCCACTTGCTGTAGAGCTATTATGGGAAATGGGAAGAGACTTGCTTTGTCTCCTCTAATTATACAGCTCCTTGTAGGAAACAGAAGTTGCCAAGAGGCAAATTGAGTGTTCCTATAGGCCACAGGTTCCATGTGGCCCTCTCAGTCCTTTCATAAAAGGATGTGTTCTGTGGCCTCGAGGCTGCGGGGGAAAGTATGCTAACCATGAGAGTCCCTCAAGCAGAAGAGCTGCCTCAGGCTGCAGAGGGCTTGCTGGCCTTGGCTTCACATGACAGCTGGAGGACCACTGTCAGTAGATTCTGGTTCAGGTCTGGTTTGGCTTAAAGAGCATCTGTGGTCTCTTCTCCCTCGGAGATGGCACAATTCTGCCCAGAGCTCTGGGGACAGACTCACAGCCCCACCCTGATACACACTGCTGCCACAAAGGTGACAGCTTGACGAGGCTGAAGACCCTCTTCAGAAAGGATGCTCCAGAAGTGGTCCTTGCAGCCATGCCTTGGCCCTAGTCCTGGCATTTCTAAATTGAAAACACAGAAAACCCAGCTTCTAGCCAGGAGGAATGCACAAATCTCGTAAACAAGCAGATTACAAAAGGCCTTCAATGACCTGATCTCTTCCTTTAGTCTTGATCTGACAAGGCAGCATTAGAAAAGGCCTAATTCAGATTAAACTTTCATGAGTTCCATGGGAAAGGTTGATGAGCACAATGAGAGCAATGATGACCCAATCCACACGCCTGCCCCTGGAAACCTCCAGCAACTGCAGGAAGGGATGTGGGGAAAGCAACCTTGCTCCTTCAGGCTGAGTCACCAGTGCAGTTACTGGCTCGACTCCGTGAGTTCCACCTGGGCCAGGGAACACTGACTGACACCTTCTTAATATGAGGCCTCCCACAGCAGGACCATCCAAGTCTCAGGAAACCCACAATTCCTTTCTAGGACAGCGCCATACAGTTTTTCTTATGGACAAGGAACCTCAGGTCCTTCTGCTAATCTGGGGCCCCAGGCCCACACCAGGCACATCTCCATGTCTCCAAAAGTCTTCTGCAGGAAGGCAGTAGTCAGGCTATCATTTCTCTGCCTGAGATCCCCCTTCCTATGCACACTGATGTTCCAGGGTTGGCAGATGCTCCTCACTAGCAATGACTTGGATTGTAGGGTCAGTCCACATCATGAGGTCTCCCAGTCTACTCACATTCCACTTCTTGTCTCTGAGACCAAATTAAGTCTGCTCTCAAAAGGAACTTTTACCTCAGCTCAGACTAGTCACTATAGAATCCTCTCTAAATGGCTGACATTCACTTCTAAATGAGCCAGGAGTCCTATAAAAATCCCTTAGTACCTTTAAGTTTAGATCATTTAAAGAAGACATGTCAAACACATCAGCTGTGGATAGCTCACAACACTCATGAATGAGACAGGAGCTAGATTAAAATGTAACTGGGAAATATTTGATAAAATGAGTAAAAACACAATAAAACATAGATAATGTTAATATGTGGTTTTCTAAGTTAATTTGTGGACTGTGGGGATCCCTGTGGATAGTTTAGTGGTCCCCACCTCTATATGACTCAACACCACTGCTTTGAAGTATATGATATCCCTTATCACGTGTGACCTTGTATCTGTGTGTCTCTACCCCACACACCCAACTTTGAGTCCGACCACACAGTCAACTAGGAAATCAACAAACATTCTTTTTGCATGGGTGACTCTGGCTACAACCTTGCAAGGTTTGTAAATGTAAACATACCTTTATTAAGTGCCTACTATGGGCTATGAATACAAATGGAGTCATATGTAATTTTCGAGGAGAGACAGTTAGAACCTTAACAATCCTGTAGAGAATAAACATGGAAAGCAGTTAGAGACACGTTAATTTGGGGGGTGGGGGTCAGGGAGCAGTTGGGGAGGATCAGGAAAGATGTCATGAGAAGGGGGGACCTGCACTGCTTCTTGAAAGAAGAGATTCTGTGAAAAGATGGTCATAGGAAGAGTGCATCAGGCATCAGGGTGTAATGTTGATGGAATACAGCCCGAGTCACATGGAGCCCATCGTGGGAGGAAGCTGCCCAACAGAATAACTGATATGGAGCTGCAGAGGCAGAGCAGAGGGAGGAACTTGTCTAGGGGAACTTATTTGTGGGGAGGCTTGAGAGAAAGAATGCTTAAGATGTTGGAGCTCTCTGGATTAGTGATAAGTACCTTGCTAAATCTTACTTCCTGGTATCCTGTTCCAAATAAATGTTCTGCTTTCGCCTCTGAGGAAGAGAGCTTATTATAGTTTGTGAATCCACCCTGGGAGTATCTATGCACATTCATAGCAGTGGCTGTGGGCATTGTATTGGTGTTACATAGGGACAGTCAGTGCAAAGGTGTAGAGACTGCAGAATGTTTTGTGTGAGGAACGCAGGGAAAGCCAATTGGGCTAGATGGAAGGCAACAAGAAATGGAGTCATAAACAATGAGACGACTCAGCTTCCATTCAATAGTCATTCCGGCTCTGTCCAGGTTCAGCTCCCTACTGTGGGCCTAAACTGAGTGATCCTGAGGAGGGACAGCTAACGGACTTACATTTGGCCATTGCACCTGGGAGGTGAGGTCAGTCAGAAAGCAAAATGCCTGTCTCTAGGGATTCCCATTACTTTCTCATCCCAGGTGCCCCTTCTCCGAGTTATTGGATAAATAGCAGGACCTGGGAGATTCCTCTGGTCTCTTCTAGTGGGAAGGATTCAGCCCTGGGTCTCTGGCCTTGCTGGGAGTCTTTGCTCCTACTTTGAATCTATCCAGGGGAGGCTTTTGTCAAGATGGCAGAACCAGTAGTCCTGCCTAAGCTGAGCTCTCCTGCACTCCCTCAAAACAGTAACAAGGACATGAAACAAAAGAGACAGACATTGATTTTAAGATGGAGAAAAAAAAAGAGAAGACAAGAAAGAAGCCCTTACCCACCTACCCACACACACAGCTTTAAAGGAAAGCTAGGAGAATGGCTAGAGAAAACGATCCAGTGGAAAAAAAAAGAAAAATGCGGAGTTGACAGAAGAGAGTAAATTTTTTTTATATCTCAAAACTAGAAGATCTCAGAGCTCTACAAACCAAACCAAGAAATCTAGAGGATAAAATTTCATCAGATGATCTGAGAATTATTTAGCTCTAAGAAAAATATGATGAAAGAGTTCAAATACCACATTTCATGAAATCAAACAAAATAAAACTTTCTGTAAGTATTGGAAACAGAGACCAGAGCACAAATCAAGATAATGCACAGCATGGGACAGGGAGGAATCTCAAGTTTATTCACCAGAAATGTTGTTGTCAAGTCTCAGAGCTTCACAGGCAATGAAAGAGTCTCCTTAGTAGCTGGTAGGAAGCAATTTATGTATCAACAAGCAGCAATTCAAACTGCACAAGAATATTCAATAAGAATAAGAAGGGAAATAAGAACTTGGACTGGGTTATTTGATAAGCAAGAGAGATTGGCCTGTACCCAAAGCTGAGCTGCCCCACAAAACCAAGCATGTTTCATCACGAGAAGAGATGGTTCATTGACCAGGTTCGTCTGTTCAAGGTGACTTTGGTTACTTGTCTCTACTTTCTTTTCAGACTGTGGAGACAAACTTGTCACACTTTCTATGTCTCCCGACCTTCCCTGATCCCTGATCCCACTTGGCTCCTGAATTCTGAGACCAAACACAGCAGGTTCCTAATGATCCTCCCCCCAACCCCTTTTCCTATCACTGACAACTCTAACTGAATGCCCAAATCTAGTAGCAGAATGTTAAGCCTAAATCTGCCCTCAGGATCCACAGAGAATAAAGCTTGAAAGTTTTTTAAATACTTGAAGAGAACCATCACACCCTAGACTCATTCACCAGAATTTCACATGGCATGACCTCGGGTCACTGATTGATGATGGATAGCTGATTATTGATTATGTACAATGCTGGTTGTGCCCCTCTGACTACTCTCCAGATTAACTATGTCCTTTCTAAAATGTGGTGCCCAGAACTGAACACAGTCCTCTGGATGTGGTCTAACTACAGCAGAGGACTGGGGAACTATACCCTCCACCGACTCAGTCCTTTGCTATCTAACTTGCCCTCACTCCAAAGCAGTATACACAAAGAAATGCAGATAACATTTCCCATGTGTCCTCAAGAACAGGGTACACCAAAAAAATGTCCAATGGCATTCATCACAATCTACTCACAGCCTGTGTCAACCCTGAAAATTCAGACAACTAAAACAATAACCTTAACCCTCTGACTCTAACCTTAACCCCCCTTGGGAGGGCCTCCCCATAGATGCTTCAGGGCAGTCAGAGCTCCTAAGAATCCTGCAATGGGAGGCTGCCATGCCAAGGGAACCTTAGGACCAGGAAGCAGCTCCTCAAAACAGCATCTCCCACAGAGCTCCTCTTCTGGTTGGGACCCGAAGCCCCCATGCTGCACTGGGTCTATTCTGACTCCAAAGAGGAAAGCAGTCAGTGGGTCTGGACACAGCCGTCAGACCAAGCAGATGACAAGAGGACACAGAGAGCAAGGAGCTGCATATCTCCATCAAATCCATGTGATTTTAATCACCTTTACAGATTGAAAAGAATTAACGTCAGCATGTGAAACTCATTAGCACATGAAAATTGGAAGTGTGAAATCCCCACTTACGTTGTCCCAAGAGTTTGATTGATCTTTGCTATTATTCCTAATGAAGGATCGACTTTGGCGTACATGGTTGACATCACTCCCACCACCACAATAAGCCAGCTGGATGGGCTTGCAGGATACACACCCGTGATGATTCCATTCTAAAAATAAACACACAGAGGGAGCTTTGGAGCCCAGTAAGCACTGCTTCACTCAAGGCGTCCCACTACCCTGGCATTTCTAAGCAGCTTATCTTGAGCCAAGGCTGACCCGAAGTTGCCTTTCGCCAGCCCCAGGCTCGACACTAGGTCACTCACACTGAACCCAAGGCAAGAGTCCCCAGGAGGAAAAAAAGGGGGCTCGTGGGTCAATAGCATCAGCAAAGTCTGGATGTTTTCCGAAGAAAATGCTGGTGATTTTCTGATTATTCATTGTTAGGGGCAAGCCTCACCTTTCCACCCTCCATCAGCATGAACCCCTACCCATCTACCCCCTTGTCAGCCTCCATCACAGGGACACAGAAGGTCCCACACTTCTGCAGAGACCTCCAATAAGGCTCTCAGTCTGGGCACATTGGCTCTTTGGTCTAATGTTTTTTGTTTTTTAAAAAGTGGGTCTTTGGACTTCTCCTGCTTTCTAAATTAAACCTACTATTTATTGCCACTTATAACTTGTTTGTGGCTCTTAAAAAGTTGACTATAAATAGGTCTTAATGGAAATGCAATTTTTACTTGGGAATCCACTAAACAGAAGCACTCTAGGGCTCTGTAACTTTTTATAAAAGCCAACAGAAACTAAAGCAAACTCTATTTCCTAATGTAATACTTTCATTGAAAACAAAAACTCATGTTCCCATGGGTGAAAACAATCCCTCACTAGACAGTTAAAACCATGGACAAGAACAGGGTCTGAATGTGGGCCCAGCTCATTGCACTCAGACCTATTCTTCCCTTCCTAAGGCCCAGGGATTTCTCCAGGGTGCCCTGGACTTCATTTTCTATTTTGGACATCCTTACTTTTGTCTGGAGGCATAAAGGAGGCTCCTTATATGCTACCTGTGTGCAATAAGTCAGCATTTATCAAGTGCCTTCTATGTACATGCCAGGCTCTATATTAAGCTCTGGGGATACAAGAAGGCAAAAGACAACCCCTGCCCTCAAGGAGCTCCCAGTCTAATGCCTCCATATGCAAAACTTTCAGGACTCATATAATCTTTCTTTTTTTTTCTTTTTTTTTTTTGGAGGGGCAATTGGGGTTAAGTGACTTGCCCAAGGTCGCATAGCTAGTACATGGTAAGTGTCTGAGGTTGGATTTGGACTCAAGTCCTCCTGACTCCAGGGCCAGTGCTCCATTCACTGCGCCACCTAGCTGCCCCAGGATTCATATAATCTTATCATTTTGAATATGTCTTCCTTTTAAGATTGATAGAAGGTACCATATCAAGGAAAAGCCCATTTATTCCTATGCTATTTGGTGTTTTAAACAGAAATGAGGGCTATTTTTTTCATCAAAAGCATTTTGAGTGGCATGTATTGATATAATCATGTGATTTTAAAAATTCTGGTTATCAGTGTGGTCTATTATGTTTCAGAGATCATAATAACTACCTTCAAAGTCACAGAGTCAGAGACTCCGGGGGGCTATTTGCAAAGTCTATAAGCTCCAAGGCCACACACAGCTAACAGATGATGGCTCCACCTAACGGAATTTCCTCAGCTCTGAGCAGTCCTGCTTCAAGATTCCCGACTGTATAAGAAGCTTTGATAGTCCATCATTCTCTCAAGAAGAGATTGAGTAAAATCAGTTTCACTTAAAATCAAGGCCTCTGTGCTTTCTAGTTTTTCAGGTTAGCCCTATGTTGGCACCAGCTTGCTATTTAAGATACACCCTGCCAAAGCTTCCAAAAAGCACTGGAGACAGCTAGGGAAAGTAAATACGATATTAAGACTGAGAAAGAAAAACCTACTGATAATGGAGGATTTCTAATGGCCCCTCCAATTCCAAACTTCTTTAGTTCTAAATACTGTTCCTCATGCCCTAATACTCTCCTCTAGCATCGCTGATTGAAACAGGCCCCCAAAGACAGAAAAACCTTGAATCTGATGAACTTCTTCTTCCAAGAGTGGAGGCCTGAGAGGTAAATCTGTTTCAGAGCTTCATGACTCAGGCGTAGGTCAATTCCATCAGGAGTGACTGTGAACTGGAACGCTACGGCTTGGTGAGCTTCCGCCATCTTTATTCAGCACCCTGCCAAAAAAAAAGCGGTAAAAATAACTACAGGCAAGTAGAATTTTGTAGCTATTCTGGGAAAAACCAACACTGAAATTAAGACATTTCTGAATTTGTATGATCTTCCCTTATGAGAGTACTGATTTTTTTTAAAGTTCCTTTTATCAGAACTAGAGACTAACACTTAAAAATACTTTCCATATGTATCCTCTTTGCCTCAAGTGCACATCAGCATGTCCAGTATCTTTTTTAGATGAACTGAATCAGGAAGGAGAAAGGGGTCTCCAAGGCCCTTCCCTGGCACCCAACCCAGCGCAACTGGTCAACTCCTAAAGCTAATTCTCAGGTCATACCAAGGCTTCTTAAACTGTTTACACTGGGGACCCCATATGGGGTCGCGATTCACAGTTTAAGAAGTACTGAAGGAGCCCCATTAGGATTCCCTGCATACCACAATCTAATCTCATTGGGAACTGATTCAATTCAGACATGCATTAAATGCCGATGTACAAGGCTGCAGCATTCCAGAAATCTCATCCTATTGCCCCAGAAGAATACTGGCATTAAAAACGTGGACCTTTGCTTCAGGGTAAAGTTGTTTCCCAAAGGCAATCAATCCCATTCTCTTGTGCCTCAGTGCTGGGCTCAGCAGCTTCCTCTCCACTGGGCAGTGTGTGTCCAAGACGTGTGTACCACAGTAGGATTCAGTGGTTTGTTCAAAAGCAGTCTAGACAATGGGCATTCTCATCTACTTGACTTTTCCCATGTGACCAAGGGGGTTTTTTTAAGCAATTACAGGTCTCATTTAGGAGACCTACAGCTGAGGCTAACCCAGCAGAGAAGAGCATAAAGAGGCTGCAACTCATCCCAAAGAAGGGACTTAAAAGACGTCAGAGAAATGCATGACCAGAAAAGCTGGGCCTGTCACAGAGCAACAGCAAAGGATAATCAATCAGCCAACCAACCAACAAGACTTATTGAGTGACTATTATGTGGAGGTGCTGTGCTGGGCACTGAGCATACAAGTGCAAGGATGGACACAATTCCTCCTCTTAGTGAACTTACACTCTAAATAATAACCAGATAACCAAACAGCAGCTCATCTGCTCTCGTGGTCTTCATCCCATGGCAACAGGGCCGGAGGCCAGCCCCAGTATATGTCGGGTTGACTCTGGTGGCAGACCCTGGATGGCCATACCCTAGGATGATTTGTGGTCTTTTTTTTTTTTTTTTTGGTTTTTGTCTTTAGAATGAATACACACATCTATAAGCTCATAGCTCTGAGGGCAAGGCATTGTGTCAGGCCCCCCCGCCCAGGAAACAAGAGACAAAAACTCAGCTGGTTCCTGATCTTGAGGAGCTTACCTCCCCTTAGAGAAGTGGTTCTCAACCTCTGGGTCACAACCCCTTTGGAGGTCAAACCCCTTTCACAGGCGTCACCTAAGACCATCAGAAAACACATATTTCTGGTCTTAGGAATTGAGACACCACTCCTCTATCCATCTCCAGGTGGGTCCACCCACATACAGATACACCCACATACAAGTATCAAAGGGTTGAGGCATTAGGAAGGTTGAGAACCACTGCCTTAGAGGTTGGCTCATACCAAATCTGGAGCTCCCTCTGAGTACAGATCATGAAAGGCCATGTCCATTGTCTCTTTCAATTAAATTCATCAAACGTTGATTGAGAGAGGAAACATGACATACTAGATGGAGCCCCATTCTTGAAGCTAAGAAGATCTGGGTTTGAGCCCCACTGATGACAAATATATATTATACGTGTTATGTTTTATAATACAGATATAGTATATATTGCCACGGTTCATCTGGGTCTGGCTCTGATAGCCCTCGGTATTCAGTCCACATCATTGACCACCAACCAACCATGCTTCAGAGATATGACTGATTTAGAGCCACCCACTGTTCTGGTGGTCACAGCTGGTCAAGGTAAAGCCTTTGAGAAGCACACAGCATCCCTACACACACCCAGCACGACCATTACGTTTGTACTTGCTCTTCCTGGCAGCCACCAGTACTCTCCAGGTCAATCTCCCTCCACCTCTCTGTAAACACCTTCATAATGTAGGGCATGAGTCAACGATAATGGATGAATCAAAAGGATGAGAGAAAGGAAAACAGTCCTGATAGCAGGGTGAAAAGGCAGAAAGAAATCTTCCTAAGTCCAAATAAAAACCCACCCATTGTTCTAAAGAACCATTTAAAAACCAAAAGAAAAAAAACGAAGCCATTTCAAAAAAACCAATTCGTGCAAATGGTTACCACATTAGCAGATGAGGTATCCAGACTCTGAGAAAACAATGAAAGAGAAAGACAAGAGCAGACATCCTGCAGTAAGGTGACTCTTACACCCCTCTCCTGCACTGCCTCCATCCAACCAGTGGCCAAGCCTGGGAGATTCTACTCCCACATCACCTCTGCATCCACAGCTTTTGGGCATCTCACTCCCAGTCCAAGCCCTCTGGCAGAGGTCCCATCACCTCTCACCTGACCTATTCCAATGAGCTTCTCGGTGGGTTCCTTACCTCGGATCCCCCCCTCCCTCCAAAGCCCCTGGTGGCTCCCTCTTGCTTCCCTTTGTCATTCCAAGTCCTTCTCTATCTGGCTCCAACTTACCTTTACCAGACTTATTATACACTACTTCCCTTCAGGTGTTGTCAAATTGGACTTCTCATTCTGTTTTTCATACAAAACAGTCCATCTCCAGCCTCCCTGACTTTGCACAGGCTTTATCTCCAACCCTGGAAAGCACTCTATCATTTTAGCTTCATTCAAAGCTCAGCCCAGGTGCATCGTGCATGTAAGGATGCACCCTCCCAATACTTGTGCTCCCCCCACCCCAGTCACCTTGTATATATTTTGTATCTGCTTTTATATATACCTGTTGTATCCTCCAAAGAATGGAAGCTTGGTGCTTGCTTGGCAGATAGGATGCCCTTAATAATACCTGTTGGAAGTTTGGTTGAGTGACCTCACCCAGATTAAGCTCACCATGTCCACTGTGCCACCAACAAGGCACCTTCCAGCTCTACAACCATGACCTTATAATGGAAGCAACCCCCATGCCCTTTGCCCTGACCCTAACTTCACTGGGGCATGGATCTCAGCCCAGAATGATGCAGGAAGCAAGTGTTTATTGACTGATAAAGGCTTGCAAGGGGAAATAGAGAATAAATTCTTTTCTCTGAGGCTCAGCTCAGGTGCCCTTCCTACAGGAAGGTTGCTACACTCCACTGTCCCATCCACAGTCTTTTCATTTGCAGGTGATATATTTGTGTGTATCTGCATTCATAGGGGTACATGCTATATCTCCTTGTATTTATACAGGTACATTTTGTACCCTCTCCAGCAGAATGGAAACTCCTTGAAGGCAAGAACCATCTTGTTTATTGTCTTTCTGCACCTGCCCGCTGTAAGAGATTAATAATGGTTGGGCTGGATTCAAGGAGAGATCAGCAAAACCAACACAGGACCCTCAGGCCTCATCTAGCCCAATCCTCTCTCTTCACAGATGAAGAAACAGAGGCAGATGGCCTGATGTCACAAGCTAGAAAGTGTTAGGGTTGGGGCTTGAATTTGGGTCTCCCTGACTCCAAGTGCCTGCATTCTGTCCTGTGCACCTGCCTCTAATAAATGCTTACCACCTTAAATGACCCTGGTGAAGGTGCAGGAATGTGATGTACTGCCATAAAAAATAAAGGCAGGAATAATGAAGATGAGAACCTTGCGCAATACTCCCGTGTTGTCTTAAGTAAAAGGTGATGAGGTTGGTTACTATTTAATCAATTGCAATGTGCTTGACGAGCCTTTCTGTGTTGTGGAGGACAAGTATAGGGGGCGCTAGACTCGAGACGCTCTCCCTGTATCCCCTGCTTAGCTACAATGTAGCCACTCTCCAGCCTTGTCCTGTTTCCTCAGAATGCTATACTCTAGACCAGAGAGGGAGGAGTGCCTCCCCGGGAGTGGAGACCATGCCCTTTTATTCTCATTTCCTCAAAACCTTGCCTTTAAAGCAACAGGAAGAACTTTCAGCTTCCTTTCTGTTAGTGTGTAAGGATGAATTAAAATGAAAGCAGCCCCCCCTCCCCCAATCCTCACTGTCAACCACCACCCACGGGCTAAAGCTCCCACCAACCTTGCTGCTGGACACTTCACTGGGGTTCCACCAAGTAGTGGGGAAGAGATGCCCTTCAAGGTCCTTCCCAGAACTTTCTTCAGCAAACATTTACTAAGTAATGACTGTACAACAGCATCTTGCCAGACCAAACAAAACACTCTCCCTGCCCTCAGGAAGTTTACAGTCACAGAGAACATCCAACATTTACACAGATAAGAAAATATAAGATTATTTAAGTAGAGGAAGGCTTCTCTGAGTGTCAGTTTCTTCATCTGTAAAATGAGGTTTAAGAATCCTCTCAGAGATACCAAATGTAAGAATCAAATGAGATTACTGCATTTTAAGGCATATAATATACTAATTTTAAATGACACTTATTTTAGTGGATTATTTGATAGTCATCCTCAGTCCAAGTCAAATTGGTAGATGGAGGTACAATCATGGCAGGTGATTATGATAAATATCCTGGTGAGATGAACAGTTGCTGCTTCTAGGCATAACAGAAATACTCAGCCCTCAATGAATGGATCCAACTGATTAGCTTAACAAAATCGAGGTTGAGTACCCAGTGACAGGTCCACACCTCCAATGCCCTTCTTCCTCACCATTTCCTCCTCATTCCTAAGGTCGATTGCAAAGAATGGGCTTTTCTCACTTGTGCCTGGCACGATGTTCTGTGACAGCGTTTTTATGGAGATGTATCCTTTGACCAGTTTCCATCTGTTTCCTTTATGACTCTTTCTCTCCTACCCTCAGACCTTGAACTTCACTCCAACGGATGGACGACCAACATTCATTAAGTATAGATCACTCATGTCTGAACTAGAGTATACTTATACCTATTAGAGTCAGCCTCAAAGCCAGGAAAACCTGAGTTCGTGGGTCCCCTCCAACTCCTACACTGATTATATGACCCTGGCCAAGTCACCCACAGAGAAAGTACAGACCTGCCTTAATGGAGGGACTCTCTGCATCTGGGAGTTCCTTGGCCTGGTGAAGTCACACTGACATATCCTGGCTTCTTCCTTTAATACTGGTGCCTATTGAGACTTTCCACTAATTTCTGAATATTAAAAACTCCACTGCTTCTTTCCCATCTTATCCCTCAAACTTTCTCTATCACCCAATCAGCACTGAACGACATCATGGTGGTCCCAGTGCTGCCTGGTGCCCCTGCCTCCAGTCCCTGTTGATCCCTCCTGCCAATTGCCATCTGGACCCTTCTCTTGACCTCCAAGCTCCTGCTTGGCTGTTTTTAGAGCTACCCCCATAATCCAGGCCTTCCCCTACCTCACAGTCAGGCAACCTCCTAACTGATCTTCCCTTCTCCAAGCTATCCCACAGATAGACATACTTTCCCAACTGCCACTTACAAACATGCCACCCCCTGGGCCAGAGCATGGAATGAGCAGCTCCTGCAAACACTGGTGACACTGTCAAAGTGCTTTAAGGCTGGCTAAGCTCTTTCTACACATTATTACCTCATTGGAGGAGGCAGCAAGAACCAAAGGTATCATCTCCACTTTACAGATGAAGAAGAAACAGAGACTCTCACCCAAACAAGCAGATACCTCAATAATGGCAGCCCCTGGGGAGGCAGAGACAAAGATAGAACTGTCCCTGCCCTCAAGGAGCTTATAGTATTCTCCCAGGAAATGGTGCTTCCACAGATAAGGAGATACACAGGATCATTTCCACAAACAGGAGCTAATAGGAAAGGCTAATCATGGAGAAGGGAAGATGAGTTCAGTTCTAAAGGAAACTAGATGAGGAAGGAAGCTGCCCAAGGCATGGGCACAGCCTGGGCAAAGGCAGGAAGGCCCTGTTAGCAGAAGTCTGACCCAGGTCCTTCTCCTATTCAGCACACTCTAATGGCTCCTGATTGTCTCTGGATCCAAGAGAACCTCCTGTTTAGCAGCCATGGGATACGTGACTCCCCCCTCAGTATGCCATGATTCAGTCAAAAGGGCCTTTTCTCTACTGCTCACACAAAACACTCATTTCAAGGCCTCATTTCTAAAATATAGAGAACTGAGTCTAATTTATAAGAATACAAGTCATTTCCCAATTGATAAATAGTCAAAGGATATGAACAGGCAGTTTTCAGAGAAAGAAATTGAAGATATCTATAATCATATATCATATAATCATAAAAATGCTCTAAATCACTATTTTTTTTTTGCCACCAGCTAAACAGCATAATTTATTTAGCGTTGCTTTTTCTCTAAATCAACAACTGAAGTAGCCAAGTGAAATTCCTGGCCATACCAAGAGGTACAATGAATAAACAGATAAAAAGAACTATAAACTTCCAAGTACAATGTGGCACTTACACATTTTGACTCAGCTTTTACAAATGATTACCTTTAACTGAATCTAACAATATTTCTAATCTCAATTGAAATCATTTTTTTTTAATTTTATTTTAGTTAGCATCATTCATTTCCACAAGATTTTGAGTTACATATTTTCTCCCCATCTTTCCCCTACCCACTGCCCCAAAACAGCCATCCCAGTGTATTCCCCCTCCCCCAGTCTATTCTCTATGTCTTCCCCCCTCACCCCTCTGACTTTCCAGTAGGGCAGGATGGATCTCCCAACCACAGTGCCTATGTATTTCAAGTTCCAGTTGGACGAAGTTAATAATAATAATAATAATAATTGCATATATATATATATATATAAAGATATATATTTATAACATTTGATTATAGAACTTTGGATTCTAGATTCTTTTTCTTCCTCCCTCGTCACCCTCCCCCACTGGAAGGACAAGCAATCAAATACAGGCTGAACATGTGAAATTATGCAGAACCTCTCTACAGTGAGCACACTGTG
>CM053583.1:5897856-5926162 GCA_028627135.1 Pseudochirops cupreus | reverse complement strand
GAGCTCTGGCTGAACTCTCCTCCTTCCTCTCTTTGCCATGATCTTTCTTTTCCCCAAAGAAGGAATCTAGGGTTTGGTTGCTGTTCTTACTTTGCTTCTTATGCTTATTCTTACTCATGGTTGGTAAATCTGCGATTTTTTTTTTAAATCTCTGTGGGGCTCTGCTTCCAGAAGGGAAAGCTCTGTCCCAAATCGCTGGGGTCCTCCTGGCTGCCGTAGGTCTCAGGAAGGTGCTGGGTCCCTTTCCTACTTACTTCCGGCTCACTGGATAATGAAGACTCCAGGACCGAGGCCCAAGACCGCGATCCAGATCCAGGCCGCTCAACACAAGAGCACTCAGCCTCTGAACGATCGCTTAGTTCCCCTGCTGTCTGCAGGCTGCGGGCACGGAAGCTGCAATGCGGAGGTGGGTGCAAAACCTCTGCCTTTTGCTTTCTAGCCCTGCAGGCCTTTTGGCTGGACCGCTTTTCTCCCCTGATTTCACAAGTGCCACTGACCTAGTTCTGAACGCTGCTCGCAGCTGCTGCTAATCCAAGGCTCCTTGGCTCCTCCCGTCCAGCCGCCCCTGGGGCTCAGCCAGGGCTTCAGGCCAGGCTGGTTTCAGTTCGCAGTGCTGATATGGTTCCTCATAGCTGAGCTGACTTTAGTGGAAGGTATATTTCTGTGCGTTTTGGAGTTCTAGGATTAGTTTAGAGTCATATTTTATGGGTATTTTGGTGTGGCTATGTGACAGCTGCGATATGTTGCTGCTCCTACGCCACCATCTTCTCTAAATCACTATTGATTACAGAAATTCAAATCAAAACAACTCTGAGGTACTACATATCACTGATCAGATTGGCTCACATGACAAAACAGGAAAATGATAAATGCTGGAGAAGATGTGGGAAAATTGGAACATTAATGCATTGTTGGTGAAGTTATGAACTGATCCAAGCATTCTAGAGAGCAATTTGGAACTGTGCCCAAAGGGCTATAAAAATGTGCATATCATTTGACCCAGCAATACCACTTCTAGGGCTGTATCCCAAAGAGATCATGCAAATGGGAGGAGGACCCGTATATGCAAAAATATTTATAGCAGCTCTTTTTGTGGTGGCAAAGAATTGGAAATCAAGGAGATACCCATCAATTGGGGAATGCTAAACAAGTTGTGGTATATGAATGTAATGTAATACTATTGTGCTATAAGAAATGAGAAGCAGACAGACTCCATAATGATCTGGAGAGACTTACATAAACTGATGCTGAGTGAGCGAAGCAGAACCTGGAGAACATTGTATGCAGTTACAGACACATTATATCTGTGATGACTAACTTTGATAGACTGGGCTCCTCTCAGCAATGCAAGATTAGAAGACATCTCCAAAAGACTCAAGATGGAAAGGGATATCCACATCCAGAGAAAGAATTACGGAGTCTGAGTGTAGACTGAAACAAACTGCTTGCTCTCTATCTTTTTCCTTTTGTTCTGTTTTGTTTCTTTTTTTCTCATTGTTCATTCCGTTGGTTATAATTCCTCTTTACAACTTGACTAATGTTTAATGTGAAGGTATATGGAGAACCTATATCGGATTGCATGCTGCCATGGGCTTGAGGGGGTGGGGGCGTGAGGGAGGGGAGGAAACTTTGGAGCTCAAAAACTTGTGGTACTGAATGTTGTAAACTAAAAGTAAGTTTTTAAAAATACAACAACACTAATTTCCCATTGCTGTGCCTTTACTCAGGCAGGCCCCTACACCTAGAAAGTACTCCTTCCTCCTTACTACTGCCTCATAGAATCCCTCTCCTTTCCAGACCCAGATTAACTGCTACCTTCCTCCCAGCTAGAGAGTTGTGCTCCAAACTGAAAGGTGATACCCCAAAATAATGCGACAAATAGTTTCTGTGTTAATGTATTTGAAGGTTCTAGGTTAATTATGATCAATAATAATTAATAAACTTTTAAAAGCACCCGCTAGGCACTCTGCTAAGTGCTGGGGATACAAAGAGAGGCAAAAGACAGTCTCTGCCCTCAAGGAGCTTATGGTCTAATCTGAGAGACAAAATGTAAATAAATATATTCAAAACAAGCTCGATGCAGAATAAATAAGAGGTGGTGATCAGGGTCAGGAAGGGGCTTGCTGTATCGGTGTGGGGTCTCTTCTGGCCAAAATGATGGAGTCCCAGATTCGGAAGGGAGCTTAGGAAGCTGCCTAGGCCAAGGCCTTCATTTTGCAGATGAGGAAACCGAGGCCCAGAGAGGCAAAATAATTTGCCTAGAAATTAACAGGCAGTCAGGATTCAAATTCAGGGTCTGTGATTCCAGTTCCAGCCTCCTTCCTATTTTCTTGTTTGTTTTTAACATAAATGGATACTTTTTTAAAAAATCAAAGGCCTTTTGTCTCTACATATAATTAGACGATCTTACTGTCTTTTCCTCTTGTTAACATAATTTATTGCAGATTAATTCCCTGCTATTAAATGATCCCTGCCTTCCAGGTGTAAATTCTTCTTGGTTGTGATAATGCTTCTGATGAGTTTGAGGCAATATTTGATTACCTTCAGTCATTAATAATCTTTAATAACAACAGCTGCCATTGAGATCAAGCCTTTAACTTGGTCAGATACTTTACTGACATGGTCTAATTGGATGCCCAAGAACCACCCCCTCGGGTATGTGCTACAGACATAATTATGCTCATTGTACAGATTAGCACTGGAGTGAAAACCAAGGCTCAGAAACTTCAAGGGACTTGCCCTTGGTCAAGTGTTTTGTTGTTGCTGCTGCTGCTGCAACAACAATATTCAATATTCATTTTTTAAATTTTCAGTTGCAAATTTTCTCCCTCCATCCCACCCTTGAGAAGGCAAGTAATATATCATTTATACATGTGAAGTCATATAAAACGTATTTCCATATTAGCCATGCTGCAAAAGAAAACAAAAAAAGAAGCAAAGTGGGGAAAAAAAAATCTGCTTCCATGTGCACTCAAAGTCCATAGTTCTCTCTCTGGAGGTGGATAGCACTTTTCGTCATCGCTCTTGAGGAATTGTTGCTGATCATTGTCTTGATCGAAGTAGCCTAGTCTTTCACAGCTGATCATTGTACCTTCCTGGGTAGGTTGTTCTCCCAGTTCTGCTCGCTTCACTTTACATAAGTTCATATGAGTCTTCCCAGGTTTTTCTAAAATCATTCTGCTCATCATTTCCCACAGCACAATAGTATTCCATCACAATCATATGCCATGACTTGTTCAGTCATTCCCCAATTGATGGGCATCTCCCCAGTTTCCAATTCTTTACTACCACAAAAGGAGGTGCTATAAATATTTCTGTGCGGATAGATTCCTTTCCTTTTTCTTTTACCTCTTTGGGAAACAGACTTACTGTTGTTGGGTCAAAGGGTTTGCACAGTTTGATAGCCCTTTGGGCATAGTTTTTTTCCACATCCCCTCCAGCATTGGTCATTCTCCTTTTCTGTCATGTTTGCCAATCTGACAAGTGTGGGGGGGGTACTTCAGAGTTGTTTTGATCTGCATTTTTCTAATCAACTGTGATTTACAGCATTTTTTCAGGTGACTATTGATTTCTTCTTCTGAAAACTGCCTGTTCATATCCTTTGACCATTTACCAACTGGGGAATGGCCCTTATTTTTATGAATTTGAGTCAGTTCTCTTTATAGTTGAGAAATGAGGTTTTTAATCAGAGAAATAGCTGTAAGATTTTCCCCTAGTTTCCTGCTTTCTTTCTACTTTTAGCTGCACTGGTTTTGTTTGTACAAAAAAAACCCCTTTAATTTCATGTAATCAGAATTATCCATTTTACCTCCTGTGATTCTCTCATATCTCTTGTGTGAGCATAAACTCTTTCCTTATCCCAAGATCTGATAGCTAAAGTATTCCATGCTCCTCTAATTTGCTTATGCTATCACTCTATGTGTCTAAATCATATACCTATTTTGATCTTATCTTGGGTCATGTTGCGAGATGTTAATCTATACTTGGTCAAGTCTTCTGGGTCAACACAACACAACCTTCAAGGACCAAAGCCAAGACTGGACCCAAGAGTCTCCTGCCTCCAAGTCCAGTAGGCTTGGTCTGATACCAGTCAGCCTTGGTCTCTGGGCATGTTTTGTCCTAGTTTGGGTTAAGCTGGGGGGCACCACAGTGGATAGAGTGCTGGGTTTGGAATAAGGAAGACTCATCTTCCTGAGTTCAAATCTGACCTCAGACACTTACTAGCTGTGTGATCCTAGGCAAGTCATCTAACCCTGTTTGGCTTTGTTTCCCTATCTGTAAAATGGGCAGGAAAAGGAAATGGCAAACCACTCCAGTATCTGTGTCAAGCAAACCCCACATGGGGTCATGAAGAGTTGGACGCGACTGAAACAAGTGAACCACAACAATAGGGTGACATTGCAGGGGAAGCCCCAATACAACACAACCCTCCCTCTCCTACTTGAAGAGCCCAAGTGGTGCCTTCACATGGTGGTAGGCACAGAAACATTTCTGGAATGACCCTTGACCTCACAATGTGCTCCCTCTGCCACAATCTCAATTGGGGAAATACAATCGATGGCCAGCATTCTTCGCTTCTGGTGATAAGCCCCTTCAGCGTTTCTGATCAGGGCATTTTCTTCTCACAACAATCTCTTCTACTGAAGCATCAAAGTCCCAGCCCCAGATTTTGATGGGGCACATTCTAGGAGAGAGGCAAGGAGGCACAGTGGGCAGCCAGCCTGGGAGCCTGGGAGGCCTGCAGACCAAGTCCACTGAGGACACACACTCCCAGGACCCTGCATTAGGTGTCTCCAAGGTTTTTTAACTGCACAAACTTCTCAGCAAGAAAAATTTACGTATTCTCTGTGTGCACATTCACTTATTCATAAATTCTGCTTTTGTGTCATATCGTCCTCTTCCATTGGACTGAGCTCCGTGAACGCAGAGACTGTCTTCTTTTTTCTTATTTGTAACGCTTGAATCTAGTACAGTGAATGGCACGCGGTAGGTGCTTAATTAACGTTCATTCACTATGACCATATTCAGGAACCATCATACTAATAATTAGGTACAAAATAAAAGCAAAATGTACATTTTAAAAGGACATAAGGACAAATATGAAATGATATTTTATTCTAGCAACAATAGCAGACCCCTGGTGCTCACTGAGGAGGGAGTGGCAAGTCCAGGGCTGCAACCTTGGTGGCTCCAGGGTGAGTAGGAGAAAGCCGTGGGGCAAGGGCACCAGCAGGGTGGGATCTTGCCAGGGATGCACAACACATGTTTGGGGACCTATTGATGGCACTGGCCTGCACTGCTGCATCGCTCAGCCTTCCAACGAGGCCAGAGGTCCATCCGGTCCCCAGCCACTGGAATGATTACACACAGAAACTGACGTTGCTGTTGCAACAGGCGGTGAGTCCTTGACAGCTGGCAGGGAGACCAAGGAATGACAAACATCACCCAACCCATGCGAGCACCTTCAAATGACTCATGTGCTCAGCCATTCCCAGAAGAATTACACAAGCCACCCTAAGCTAGCGCCAATTTTGCGTCTTCTTACAGTCGGCTAGAAACCAGCAGGTCTGTCCAAGCTGAACGAATGGTACTGCACTGCAGGTAAAGAGGCTGAGGATCCTTTGAGTATATTATTTGTGTAATTCAACTGATTAGAACCTCCACCCCCACCCAATCCCATCCCCATGCCTTCCAGGGCTGCTGCTCCCTGGTTCCAACTTGAGCAGTTCATAAAGGAATGAATGAGATAAAGATGGGTATGTTACAGTGAGCAAAGGCTTGCTCTGGGGTAGGTGAATGTCAGGAGCAACACTGTCATCCAGGAAGGGCAATGTTTCAAAGATGAATAGTCCTTTTTTGTGGGCAATTGCACTGATGCCAAGCCAATTCCTGGGAGAGTTTTGGATAGACAAGGATAGACAAGGCTGATTCTGGGGCTCCCAGGCAGGTACCCTTTCAGAAAAGCCCCCATGGATACAGCCAAGCCAAGATGTCAGTTAGGGAGGAAGGAGCCATGCTGGCTTCTCTCCCTCAGAGACTGAACCAGATGGAGGGAAACTTACCAGGGAACCCTTTGGGAGCCCAAGAAGGACAAGAAAACCCTCAGTCCTCAGATTGGCAGCAGCCAGGACCAAAAAGGCTTCCCCCACCATCACCATCTCTGCTGGCCCAGACAGCTGGGTTTGAGGATGGGGATGGGTAGAGTGTGGGATGCACTGGTCCTCCAACCCATGATGTCCATCCAGGTAGGGACCACATCCTTCAGGTGTCAAGGAGAATCTCCCAGTATATGATAAGGCAGAATGGACAGGCATGAGGAGAGTGGGGGGAGATTTGAATGGGAAAGGACAATGGCAAGGGAGGTGCTAGGGCTGATTGTTTGAGTGTGGGAGTTAGGAAGTCATCGAAAAGTAGAGATACTGCAAGAGGGAGAGAGAAGTGGACAGGAGCATCTACTACTGTGTGACCTCAAACAAACAATTTAACCTATAAATGCTATGTAAGAAGAAAAATGCTGGGGAGCAAGAAGAGTAGAGAGCTAACACTGGAAGGTAGCGGATTTGGGGAGACCAAATAGAAACACAGGATGGAAGCTTCAATGGGGTTCTGTCAAAGAACCCCAATCTTGGAAGCACAGATCCTGCCCTTCCAGCTCTGATGGCCTGGATAGAAGGATACAGCCCCAGAGGCACATCCAAGCCTCTCTGGGACACAGGGCTTAGGCCCAGGTGGTCTCCCTTCCTACTTTAAATCTAGAACACCATCATCAAGATCTGTAATCTCATCAGTCTTGGCATCCTCCCTTTCCTTCCCTTCCCTGGCTCTCCTGGCTTTTTTACTATGTCAGAAGTAACTTCTCAACTCATGAAAGAACTAGAGCAAGTTAATTTTTAAAAATAGAACCTAGAGGAGGCAGCTAGGATAGAGTACCAACCCAGGAGTCAAGACGGCCTGAGTTCAAATCCAGCCTCAGACACTTCCTAGCTGTGTGACCCTGAGCAAGTCACTTAATCCCGACTGCCTCCCAAAAAGGGGGGGTGGTGGTTAAAAAAACACCTAGAAAGCATGTGCTGGGGGGGGGGACCAGTGACCTGAATAAGATAGAAGCCAAATAAGTAGGAACTGAAGGCATTGGTGTAACTTAGAGAATTGCCCTTGAGCTTGGCTTCTGTTCAATAAATTTATAATCATTCATTAAGCACCTACTATGTCCCAGGCACTGTTCTGGGCAATGAGGACACAGAGATAAAACTAAGATAGTCCCTGCCTTCAAGGAACTTACAGTCGACTTTCCAAGTTCTGCTTTAAACTTAAGCACCAGGTCTGGAAAATATGCAATAGAGAAAGCGTTTCTTAAGCACCAAATACATGTTGGGCTCTGTAATCCAAGAACAAAGAATGAAATTGTTCTTACTTGGAAGGTGCTGACATTCGAATGGGGAGACAATGAAGTTGTGTGAAAACGTACACGGGAAAAAGTGAAGAAATGCGCTGAGTAGTTAGGGAGGGAGGGGGACGCAATGGCAAGGCTTGGAAAGGGCTTTGCTCAGGAGATGGTGCCTGAGTTGCATCTTCAGAGTAGACAGTGATTCTCTGAGGTGCAGGTGAGGGACAAGTGTGATCTAGGCATGTGCATGTCCAGTCCAAGATACTGGAGGTTGGAGAGAAAAAGCATATGTGAGGAACAGAGAGGAAGCCCGGGTACCTAGATCTCCGAGTGCGGGAGGCAGAGTACCACCCAATGATGCTGGAGAGATGGGCCTGGGCCAGGCCCTGTGGGCTTTATGAGCCCAACAGAGTTTAGATTTTCCCTGGAGGTGACAGGAAGGTACTAAAGTTGGCTGAGGAGGGGAGCCACACGGTCAGAAACTTGCTCAAAGAAAATTCCTTCGACAAGAATGCCTAGGATGGACTGGAATGGGGAGACTAGAGGCAGGAAAGCCAAGAGGGAGGCAGTGTAGTAATCTAGGTGAGAGGTGACAAGGCCTGTAGGAGGAGAGGAGAGATCAGATGGGACAGATATTAGGAAGGGAGGTGGTAAAGAGGTTAGGGGGCTGGGCCTGGAATCAGGAAGACTCCTCTTTTTGAGTTCGAATCCAGCCTAGCTGTGTGACCCTGGGCAAGTCACTTCACCCTCATCTGTAAAATGAGTTGGAGAAGGAAACAGCAAACCACTCCAACATCTCTGTCTCCGAAAAATGGGGTCACGGAGAGTCAGATACGACTGAAAAATGACTGAACAACAGGAACAGAAAAACTTGGCAATGACTGGACACGTAGGATGAGGAAGAGTGAGACAGACTATGGAAGAACAGGAGGCTCGTAGCTGGGGTGGAAGTGGGCAGCTTTGGGCAGACCAAGGGAGGGCTCAGGACAAAGAGAATGGGCTCTGCTTTAGTCACATTGGGCTTAAGGGGTCTCAGACACAGCCAGTCTGAAATGTCCAAAAGACAGATGTTGATATGAGACTGTAACTCATGAGAGAGAGTGTGGCTGGAGATGTAGGTGTGTATATGTGTGTGTGTGTATGTGTGTGCGCGCGTGCGTGTGTGTGTGTACATGGGTGAGTGTGTGTGAGTATGTGTGTGTGTGAGCGTATGAGTGTGTGTCCACGTGCGTGTGAACATAGGTGAGTGTGTGTGTGGACATGGGGGAGTGTGTGTGAGAGTATGTGTGTGTGAGTGTGAGAGTGTATGAGTGTGTGCGTGTGTGTGAGTCATCTACATAGAAATTATACTTGTGAACAATGAGATTACCAAGAGAAAGCATATAGTGGGAAAAGAGAAGACCTACTTTATATGTCAAGAACTGTGCTAGGTACTAGAGATAGAGACAGAGGCAGAACAGTCTGTCATCAATGATCCTACATTCTAAAGGGGCAGAGAGACCCGTATGTACACAGACATATTAACACACAAATATGCACACTGTCACCTTGGCGGGAAAGGAATAAGTAGTTCCAGCTTTTACCAGCAGGAGACAGTCTTTAAGAACAATGGGGCATTTGCACTGATGTGTCCTCGAGAGTAACCTCTACAGACTTCTTTCTCTTCCCTCCTCCCCCATCTCATCTCTCTCTCCTCCTCCCTCTCTTTCTCCCTCCCTTCTCTCCCCTCTCCCTCACCTCCCTCTCTTTTTCTCTCTTTTTACCTCCTCCTCTTTCCCCTTTTCTCTCCCTCTCTCTTTTTTCTTCCTCTCTTCTATCTCCCCTCTCCTTCCTCCTCTCTCTCCCTCTTCCTTTCTCTCTCTTCCCATGCCTTCCTCTCCCCTCTTTCCCCTCTCTCCTTCCCTTTTTCTCCCTCCCTTCTCTCTCCTTTCTTCCTCTCTCTCTTTCCTCCTCTCTCTCTCCCCCTCTCCATTTCTCTCTCCCTTTCCCACCCTCTCCTTTCTTCCCCTCTTTCTTCTCTCTCCCCTTTTCTCTTTCTCTTCCCTTCTCTCTGAATACATATCAATAATATGAATATTTAGCTACAAATCCCCACTGCCACTAGTCAATAAGAATAATATTGGCAAAAGATGCAAATTTTGATTTTATTTATTGCTTTGTGGTACAGCCTGGTTCTGATCTGGAAACATAGCGGAAAGGAGAACTGCCTCTGCTGAGGGAAAGGCAATGCACCTGAGGGGTCACAGGCACGAGAAAGGAAACGGGGCCCAATTAATTTTCTCTAGACTGAATTGGGCGAGAGAACTCCCTGCCTGGGACCAGCGGGGCCAGAAGCCACCGGGGCTGGAGAGCTCCTGGGTCTCTGCTGGCTCATTCAAATACAGCTAAGAAAAACACCCCAGGGGGGGACCTGGGCCACAGCTGACATTTCCATCTCCCTCTCTGCCAAGACTGCATTTTGTAACCAGGCTTGATGCCCAGCGAATGAGTTTTAATTTCACTGCATGGAATGAATGTCAAAATATCATTTTCAAGTCTTTTGCCAGAAATTAAGCCTTCAGACAATTCTTTAGGGAGGCTAATCTGGACTTGTGCCCCTCACACCGGTTTGCTTTAGTGGTAGCTACAGCTCCTTTCATCTCACACACACACACACATACACACACACACACCCCACACAAACATGCAGACACACAGTCATATACACATGTGCATGGGTGCACACACATGTGCACATACACGCACACACACACACACAACATTCCCCTGTGCCAGCCTGCCCTTCTTAGCTTCCATCATAATCTATAACCAGGGTCTGGGGGGGCCTGATCACCACAGGCTGAACTCCAGTTTGTTATATAAAACATGCCCAAATGAGGAATGGAAAGGGTCCTTTGGAGCCTGATGACCAGTCAAACCTTTTTTCTCTCCAGGAAAGCCAGCTACAAGCGTCGTGGGGAAAGCACCAGGACAGGGGTCACCAGACCAGTGAAGGGAAAGCAAAGGCTGGATGGCTATCTGCCAGGTCTGTCAAGGAAAAGATGCTTGTCTAGTCTGGCCTGTCCATGGACAGTCTCTCAGGCCTCCTCCAACTCTGGGATTCTGTAAAATTCTGGGAAATGAGATTTGGGGTTTACCCAGCTCTAGTAGACAAATCTAGGCAGAGTGTAATCACTGGGAAGTTTTGAGCACAGGAGTGACCTAATCAGATGCACATTCAAAGATTCTCCCAAACATCTAGGTCAGAGAGGAGGAGGATCTGGGCTTGGGAAGTAGCAAGGGGAGCCCAAAAGGCAGGGGTGGAAGGGTAATGAAGTAAGCAGGTCTCATTAATATTTGTTGGAATAAAGAGCTGAGGATACAGAAAAAAGGGAGAGACAATAGTCCTGAGCTGGCTCAAACTTTGTAAGATTCTACTTGAAAGACTTAGAAAGAGCCTTTCAAAAAGTGTGGATACCCGAGCTTTTTCAAAGTAAAATGCTCCTGTTTTTAACAGCTATTTATCTCACACCAGTGCAGAATTCTTGGACAAAGCTTGACACCTTCTACTTCTGGGAGGAGGTGGGGAAAGGAGGCAATTTTGGAAGCAGACAGTGTGCCCCTGGGTGAGGACACCAGCATGACACAAGTTCTGGCAGCTTCTGCCAAGTTAGAAGGCCATTCAAGCCAGGCTTTCGGGTTCACTCATGTCTTGGCTGGTACCAGCCTCACTGAGACAGCCACAGCAACCCTTTAAAAAATCATCCATTTAGACTTGCATCAGTGGAAGGAGAATCCCCAGTGTTGAAATTACAGAGTCTGGAAGGATGAACAAAGATGCCATTAAAGCCTAGGGGCTAAATCTCGAATTTCACTGGACTTCGGCAGTAGTTCTCAAATGTTTTCATCTCAGGACTCTTTTGCACTCTTAAAAATGATTGAAGACCTGACCCCAAAGAGCTTGTGTTTATTTGGGTTATATCTACTGATATTTACCACATCAAGAAGGAAAATGTCTTAGTATTACAATGAAAATAGTCTTGACCTCGGGACCCCCTAAAAATCTTAGGAACTTCCAAGGGTACCTGAACCACCCTTTGACAACTACTGTTCTAAGCAACTCCTGAAAGAGGAAGTCCCTCCACCAGTGTAGGTCAACCCCTTCTCTGTAACTGATGGTCCAAAGAGAGGACACTGAGGGGTTAAGCAGTTTGCCCAGGGTCCCACAAAAACCACGTGTCTGAAGAGAAACCAGTGCCAAGGCTAGTTCTCCATGCTGGGTAACTAAGCCTTGCAGCAAAATCCTCCTAATCATACTCCCTGTCCCTTATTCCAAGAAATAAAGTCTAACGAAAGTAAGTGGTGACATTATGAGTCCAGCCTGGGGGTTTAACTGGATCTTTAAAATACTTTATATCTGCCTTTTGTCTTTATTGTGGTTTGTATTCGTATCCCCAGCAGTTAGGAGGGTACCTGCTGTATACAGGTATTATACAACAAACACTTAATCAATGCTTGTTGACAGCAAGATTCTTTTGAACTGCTCTTTTCACAGCCTTTTTGGCAGGGCAGATATTTTGCCCCATTTTAAAATGGGCAAATTAAGGCACAGTAGTTCAGTGATTTCCCCCTAGAAAATTGCAAAGGTCTAGAATTCATCTTGTGGCATGGCTAATCAGCCCACCTCCCACTGCCCAAAGGGCAGAAGCCTCCTTCCCACCCAGTGTGACTCACAAGAAACTGTGCCCCCAGCTCTGGGTGATGGCCTAGGCTGCCAGGAGGGCTCGGGGCTCAGAGCAGGGATGGATTTGGGTTCAGGTCTCTTCACTTCCTCGCCTTAGCTCGGATCCTCCTCACCTCTCACAGCCTCCAACCTCTTCCCTTCCCATTGCATCCCACCCAATGTCACCCAGTTTTTAAAGCTCTCCTCTGACTATGTCCTACACTCACTTACAAAGTTTTAGTGGTTCCAACTGGGGATAGGAGCAAATGAAGACAGACAGTGTGCAAAGCCTTGCCAAACACTCACTCTGATGCACCCATGCAATCACACACATTTCAGTGCCCCATCAAACTGACCTACTAGCTGTTCCTCACACTCAACATCCGTCTTCCATCTGCAAGCCTTTGCAGTGGCTGTGCCTCATGCCAGGAGAGCACTCCTCCTCCTCCTCCTGCTGTCTCTTAAACTCCTGAGTCTCTTCCAAAGCTCAGTCCAAGGGCCACTGCTCACACAAGGCTTTCCTGGCCCCCAGCTGCCAGGGCTTCCAGCCCCCCAGTTTGTCTTATATATAGATTTGGGATTTATTTCTACTGTAGATGGTGTTTCCTCCTTAGACTAGATTGATTCCTTGAGGGTAGGGATGGCTTTGCATTCCCAGCACCTAAGAGTTGCAACAGACCTATTACTTCTCCCACCAGCTGATTCCACTTTGGACAGCTCTAATCGCAAGCACCTTTCTCCTTCGTTCCTTTGCAGCTTTCTCCCATTATCCTTCATTCTAGTCTCCTACGGTAAGCAGAACAAATCTGACCCAGCTGCAGTGTTCCAGCACCTCAGTCACAGCCCCATTCCCTTATACCCAGTCTTCTCCTTTGGGCTAAACAACCCGTTCCTTCAATTTAGCCTCCCAGGACCGGGACTCCAGGTCCTTCCTGGTCCTGGCTGCCATGCTCTGGACGCTCCCCACCTATCAACAGCCTTAATTTGTGGCAGGTACAACTGAGCCCAGGACTCTGGGCCTTGGGCAGCCAAGGCAGAAGAGCCTGCCGATAATTCCCGAAGTGGTGCACCTTCTTCGACAGCCCAGGATCTCTAACTCATTTGGCCATGCCATCACACTCATGGCTCATGCTGAATATGCAGGTTAATAAAACCCAGCTAGGTTTCTTCCATTCAAACTGCCATCTCATCATACCTCCAGAAGTTAATTTTTTAGAACTCAAGTTCAAATCTTCACATTTAGTCCTATTAAATTTCATCCAACTAGAGTGGGTCCCATGTTCTAGCCCAACAATATTGCTTTGAATTCTGTCACCCAGTCTATGCCTCTCAACTTTGTGTCTTCTGAAAATCTGGTAAGAATTCCATCTGGTCATTGATGAAAACATTAAATAATTGCACAGGGTCCACACAGATCCCTGGGGCTTCCTCTGGCCCCTCCCCAGACATTTTAAGTGGACAATGAGCATTTAACATCTACTCTGTGGTCCCAACCCAGTTCTGAAGTCCCCATTAGAGCTTCCTGAGAGCAGGGACAATCCTCTGCCTTTCTCTATATCACCGGTAATCAGCAAAGGGCTTGGTACATAGTAGGTACCTAATAAATGTTCACTGACTAATTTATTACCTCTCTGGTCTTTCACAATCACTGGGAGTGACTGGCCAAATCCATCTGTCACTTTTTTCATTAGGAAGAATGGAGTTCATTCTGACAATTACCTTGAACTCTTCAAGGGCAGGTAGGTGTCACTTTGTTATCTCCTTACTTATCCTGGGCATCAGCTCCTTATTAACAGCTTCTTGAGTCTTTTCCAGCCTGAGCTCCATGGTAGAGAAAAGGGGAGCAGAAGGGGAGTCAGGGTCATCTTGTGTCACCCTGGGTTCCTGCCCTGTTCTTCTTCCCTCTAGTTACCTCCAAGCCCTGGTATCTCCAGCTCTCCTCATTGGCCATGGCTCATTCTGATCTTTGGCCTTCTTGGCACTATTTTCTGAGCACCGGGCCACGTTTTTGTGGCCTCCTCTCAGTCCCAGATTACTTCACAAGTAAACGCACCATTATTTCACTCTCCTCTCTTCCCCAGCCCCCAATATTCTCATTTCTTTTGCATAAAATGAAGCTTGATTTAAGTCCTGGGGCTCATCCCACCACAACTCAGGAATAGAGGAAGGTGTACTCCTGGGGTATGATTTCCATTACAAGGCTGTGGGGTTGATTACCAACTCATGTATTGTTCATTTTGGATGTCTCTACTGCTAATCTTGCACCAATAACTTGTGGGAAGGCTCATTTTATTTGGTATTTGTTAAGCTTCAGAACAGAATTTTTAAAAGACAAGCACATGGCTACATAAGATCTTATCTGTAAAAAGCCTAGCACACTTCCTGGCACATAGTAGGTTTACTTCCCACCCCCCCCCCCCCAAACCCTCCATGTAATCTAAATCCCTCAATGTCTAGCTCAGATCCAGTGCCCTTCCAGAAGCCTTAGCTCCTATCCTGTGATGTCGCTCAGGACCATGGTGGGGGTGGGGGTAGGGAAGTGTCTCCCTGACTGACCTGTGAACTCTAGAACACTCTGTTTTCTCCAACCTCCCCGTCAGACTCCGAAAGACCACAGTGGCAGATATCGGTAACTGATGATTCCAAATGATGGGCTATCTGCTTGTTTCCCAAAGCCTTCTGGGGCAGCAAATGCCACGTGGGTGAGTAATAGCTAATCTTTAGGAAAATAATTTCTAGCTTCTCCTAGCATGGCAGGTGAGGGGGTGTGCTGGGCATCTGGGGGGGCAGGCTGGGGGCTCAGATTCCAACAGCAGCACCTCTCTCCTACTGGTTATCATAAAAAACACAGCAACCCACATTTAGGAGCCTAAGAACACAAGAATGCTGTCTCTGTAAACTAATCAATAGAAAAGCATGAAAGGCCAAGCTGGACATTCCCTAGGATCTAGGTTCGTGGGCACTCGAGACTCAGGCACAGCCTGGATGAATCGTCGTGTACCCCAGGTACCTCCAAGCAATGTTTACTCTTCACCATCACTGCAATTTATTAGAAGCAACACAATATCAGAAGCAGAAAAACAGTAGCTTCTAGATCTCTGGCTGGCAGTCGGATCTCAGGAGCCATTGTAGGCACGAGGAAATTGAGTCCCAGGGAAGGGCAGTCAGTCCTTTTGGGGACCTGATCTGAAGCTGGATTCCCTGACTCCACAGTCCACTCTTAAGAGCTAAGTGGCACAAGTGGATTGAACACTGGATCTCAAGAAATCCTGAGTTCAAATCCTACCTCAATGAGTACTGGCTGGGAGACCCTGGGAAAGTCACTGAAGTTGTCTGCCTCAGTTTCTTTGTCTATAAAATGAGTATCATAATAGCTAATGATAATAGATAGTAATAGATAACGACTGTAGGAGATAATTTTCCTCCCAGGGTTAAAGCTACTTTGATTCAACAAACCGTACAGCGTTGATCAAAGGGACAGCTATTCACTAACTGACACTGGCCCTCAGCTCAGAAAACAGCAACATCCTTCCGAAGTTATCGGGGCGCTAAGACAGATCCTAACGTGAACAACGATTTCTAAGCGCCAGGACGCTCGAAATTTCAACCCCCCGTTTGCCAACATGGGGCAGGTTCATTTGGCCAAGAATCACTCCACTGAATGACTAAACAGTTTCCTTTTTAATACGAAAAAGAAAAAACCAAGTGATCAGAAAGGACGGGAGAAAGCATCTCCCTCCCCCAGACGGTTTGGAAAGTGGGTGCAGCAGCAGCAGGAGCCTATACTTGAAGCGCAAGTTCAACACCCTACTGGTCGGCTGCCTCACTCCTCCCCTTCCCCCAGGCTCGGGCGTCACGTGACGAACCCAGAAAAGTAGGTAAAAGGTTACTCAGCTGGAGCCCCGCCCAGCTCCAAGGCGGCCAAGGCCAAGGCCGGATCTGTCGGTTTCAGGTCTGTCTCCAGGCTAACCAGAGGGAGGCTCTGAGCTCAGAGGCGGGGCGCCAGGGGGACTGGGGTGCATCTCAAGAGCAGGCCAAGGGCTTTGAAGCCTGGGGAGAGGAAGGCTCAGGAAGCCCCCACCCCCCAGCTGGAATAACAACAGTTGCTTGGGACCGTTCTGATGAATCGGGAAATTGGGTACTGCAGTCCGGAGTGCCAGGCGTGTCCTCTGCAGCTGGACCATTATCCCAGCCTCAGTTACTATCTGGGTTGTAAAACTGCCATTTTCACCCCCCCCCCCAGTCCCAGAGGAGGGGGCACTGGTCCGTGGGGCCTGACCCATCCCAGCCTGGCTCCGCCCTCTTCCAACCTCCGCAGAGACATACAGGGCTGTCCTAACGCCAGGCTTTTTAAAATTTTTCTCCTATGAACCCAAAGAAAATACCCCCCAGTCTTTCCCTGTTAAAGCCTGGAGATTGTTTTTATGTCAGAAAAAGCAGTCATTTCTATGGAACCGAGAAAGCTCTCTTGGGTCTGAACCAGGGCCCACAGGCAAAAACCCAACCCCCAGAC
The DNA here is from genome assembly GCA_028627135.1 of Pseudochirops cupreus. NCBI lineage: Eukaryota > Metazoa > Chordata > Mammalia > Diprotodontia > Pseudocheiridae > Pseudochirops > Pseudochirops cupreus. Next base: position 5,909,560 of record CM053583.1, on the reverse strand, counting down.
CTCAGATAAATGAATGTCAGCTTCAGCTTGCAGGGGACTCAGATGAAAATAGGAAGAGAGAGAGCAATCCCCAAGAAGCAAACAGCCCAGATCACCTTACACCCTCTAGTTCTGCCACTTGGAGTATCATTAACACTGAAGGGTGACGTTGGCAGTCACGTTAAATTAAAAAAAAAAAGTTCCCGAAGCTTACTCCAAGGCACTTTGGAGCATGGGCACAGAGTGAGTGCAGGTCAGACATTTTCAGTAATTTGTTCTGCTGGTTAGAAGGAAATAGACATGCCTGTCTATCTGGAATGACCAGAAACCAGACTCCTCTGGAAGAAAATAGTCTAACAAAAGACAGGTTTCCAGAAGGTTAAACAAATTTTCTCTTTTCCTGAGTAACCTACCAAACACACACAATAGAGTTCCTCTTGGGAATAAACTTCTGTTTATAATATGCCTACATAGAGCACCAGTAAGTCAAAAGCCCTCCTGCAATCCCAAATGTTACATTTTATTTTGTGTATTTTAACTTGGGCATGACTGGCAATAGTGACAGTCTGGGAAGTAGAAAATTCAGTCCCCTGTTTCCTATTTTTGCTTCTAGTCAATCAGCTTTCATGATGAGGCCCTCACAATTCACATACAAAAACTCTGACCCCACCGTCCTCCAAGCCAAAATGTAGCAGAACAAAAGGTTGACCCCTGGAGAGAATTTCCACAAAATCAGATTGATTGGATTCTGCTCATATTGTCAAATCAATGAAATCCAAAACATTCATTAAGTACTAAGTTTAAAGCACTGTAAGAAGATCCTGTGGAAAATACAGAATAAGGCCAAGCCAGGACCTCAAGGAGCTGACAGTCTAAGAGGAGGGGTGACCACTCAAAGAATGGGGAGATGGAGGTGTGCTCTGTCCATTGTAGCTTGGTGCTCCGACCACAGTAGGTGTGTTTCTGGGTGTTGGCTGTGCCCCATCAGGAGGGCCTCTGGGAAAGAACTGTTTCTTTGCCTTATCTTGCTGTACGGCTCCAGGTGAGCATTTCAGGAGCTGCTAATCCCTCAAAATAACTCTGCATCTCCTACAGCATCACCTTAGTTTAACTCAGTTTGGGTAACAGGTATCAGAACTATGAAGAGGAGACTAACTGGCGCTCTCTCTCTCTCTCTCTCCCTCTCTCTCTCTCTCTCTTTCTCTCCCTCTCCCCAGACGACCAGCTCCTCCCATACCTTCCCAGATCCCCTAGCTGACCTTGGCCTTAACATTATACTGGTTCCTCCTAAACCTCCTGCCTTTGCCTCCTCAAGGAGGCTCAGACCTGAATAAGAAAGTGGAAAGCACTTTGGATCTCTCAGACAAAGCCTCGCAGAAGCTGCTCTCACTTCCAGAATGGCTGGTAGAAAGGGAATGCGGCAGACGAGGGAGGCTCTTAATGAGGAGACAGTTAACACAGAAGTTGGGGACTTCTAACTCTCTGAAAGGGTTAGACCTGACCTTCCCCAAGACCACCCCAGCTAACCTACCAATGACAATTGTGACATCCCCAACATCACCTGCAGCCTTTCTGGTAAGGCTACAAGATGGGACTGGCTCTGTGTGTGTGTGTGTGTGTGTGTGTGTGTGTGTGTGTGTGTGTGTGAGTGTGTCGGAGGGAGAGACAGAGACAGGAGAAAGAGACACACAGAGACAGAGAGAGCCCTCAAGCCCCCTTGGCACAAAAGTTTCCGACTCTTTAGAAGACTGTCCATTTCCGGGATGCCAGAGATGGTCATTCTTTTACCTCCCACATCCTTTCCAAAGGGGGAGGAAGGTGTAACAGAAGGGGATGGAGAATTGACAGGGAAGGCAAAGTCCACAGTAGCATCCTCCCCATCCCCCCCCCTTTGGCATCCGGGACCCTAGATACTCCCTCCCAGTAGAAGAGTTACAGACGCCTAACTGCCCCTCCCTCAGTTCAGGACCCTAACCACCCACCGCCCTTCACCGCAAGAGCCAAAGTTCCTCCCCTTCGTTTCGAGACGCCTCGCCTCATTTTAGGAGCCTAGCTGCCCTCTCCTCTTCAGGAACTTAAGTGCCCCCCTCATTTCAGGACCCCATGACTAGCTCCTAACTTTGCCCCCCTCATTTCAGGAGCTGAAGGGCCCCTCAGTACAAGTTCCTAATCATCCCCTCATCATTTCAGACCCGAAGGGCTCCCCACGACTAGCTCCTAACCATACCCCCCAATTTCAGGAGCCGAAGGGCTCCTTCCCCCGCAGCTCCGGCCCCAGATCCCTCCCGAGGCCGCCTCGGACCCCCCCCCCCCGCTGCCCCCGGAGCGCACCCCCAGGGCGGAGTCGGGCTGTCCGGAACCCCTTACCGGAATCAGTCTGGGGGACCCGCCCGAGGGCTGCGGCAGCTGCGGCAGGAGGCGGCGGGAGCGGTGGCTGCGGAATCCGGGCGGCGGCGGTGGCAGCGCCGATGGGGGCACGGAGGGGCCCGGCCAGAGCAGCAGAGCACAGCCGAGCGGGCTCCCTGCCGGCTGCGAGCCCATTGGCTGGGGCGCGCCCTGGGGGCGGGGCGTGGAGAGCCGAGGGGGGCCACGCTCCCTGACGCAGTGGGGGAGGGAGGAGGGGAGAGGGAGGAGCCGGCCGGAGTCCCACCAGTCCAGTCCAGCCCAGCCCACCCAGGAGGGGCACCTGACCCTAGAAGGAACCTGCTGGAGGCGGGGCGGGGGGAACGGCCTTGAGCACACCCCTTGCCCCCGGGAGGTGAGCTCCCGGAGGGTAGGGAATGATCTTATCGGGGTTAGAAGCTGGACCGGCGGGTCAGTCCGCGGGCCTCTCATGCCAATTGCCGGTCTCTGATCAGAGTGCAAGCACCTGCTTTACCGAAGCAGACGGTTTGGAAGCTCCAGGCCAGCGCACTAGGGTAGGTGACTTAGCCAGAGTCGCAGGTGGAGTACACGGCCGAACAGCACTTGAACCTAGGTCATCCGAGAGCCAGACCAATTCTGTAACACTCCTCTCAGCTTCCTCTCCGTGGGCACACAGTAGGCACTTGATAAATGTTCTTTGATTGCTTGATTGACAGCCATCTAGTCCAAATCCCACGTTTTGCAGATGGGGAAACCGAGGCACAGAGCTGTGAAAGAACTTACCCAGGGTGACGCAGAGTCAGTGGCAGGATCAGAAAGCTAGTTAGGGGACAGGGCGGTCAGAAGCCTGCTGTAGACATTGACTAGCTGTGGGACTCCAGCAGGGCTTCATCTCTCACCCTGTCTTGGCTCGGGGATTGATAATGGCCCCTACTTCCTGGGGTTGTTCTGAGGATCAAGTGAGATGTGTAAAGCGCTCTGCCAGCCTTAAAGGGCTCCACAATGGGAGCTATTGCTGTAATAAGTCTCCAGCCTCCAGGTGAACGTTCTTTCTAGTAACATGAGGTGTGGCTTGTTTTTTTAAGCAAAATCCATGATTACTAACAATGCCCCTTCCAGAAGGCTTGCAAAGCGCCTGGCGCACGTGATCTCGTTTCACCTCCAGCTGGGGAGATGGAGGTGTATCTGGTGAGCTGATTTCCCCAGTCACCCTGCCTAGTATGGAGAGAACCTAGAATGAGCCCAGCACGAAATCCAGCATTGTAGTCCTCCTGCCTGCCGCCTGCTCACTGAGTCGTTCATCAGCATCACAGCAGTCAGCAGGATGGGAGAGTAGGGAAACCCGATTTGGGATCAGATCACCCGCCAGGTTGGCTACTCCTGGCTGTGCTGTTCGTTCCTTTCTCAGGCTCCGTTTTCTTTCCTGTAGAGGCAGGTGTTTCAATTAGATTAGTCCCAAGGTTCTTTCTGGCTGTAAATTCTGTATATCCTAAGAGGCAGAACGAGCCTCGGGAATCATGGAGTCCCAATCTCTCATTTGACAGATGAGGAAGCTAAGACCAAGAGGAAAAAAGAGAGGTCCTAACCAGGCTCACACACCGCTGGTCTTCGAACACAGGGTGTCCTGACCCCCCAGCAGGGCAGGGAATGATTTTATCAGGATTAGGGGAACGGCCCTGACCCCCTTGCCCACCCTTTATCCACCACACTGACTTTCTCTCCAGTCTCCTAGCAGCTCCGATGATTTAGTGCTGGAAGGAGATTCCACCAAATCCCATCAGATTCTCCCCGGCCACAATTTTTATGGATAAGGTAACAGATGCATAGAAAGAAAAGTAGCTTGTCTGAGGCCATATGTGGAGGAAAAAGAGCTGGCTTTGGAACACAGAGACTTTGCCCCTAAACCCAGTAGCTTTTCCACTCCATTTTCCCCACTTTTCCCCTTTCCACCACAGGGTAGAATTAGAACAGTGGGTCTGCCCAGTGGCTCAGTAATAATCATAATAGCTAGCATGCTAAAGTTTGTCAAACACTGCAAACATCATCTCTTTTCATCCTTTCCACAGCCCTGGGAGGGAAGGACTAATATTATTTCCATTTTACAGGTGAGGAAACTGAGGGAGAGGTTAAGTGACTTGCTCAGGGTCACACAGCAAGTGTGTGAGGCAGGATTTCAAGTCAGGTCTGGGAGCAGGTCCTAGACCCAGGCTTTGAATGGAGCTGAGGCTAGGTTATCCTGTCATGTCACTCCCAGCCTTCAACACAGAGACAAGGTCCTCCTAAACATCCCTCTTTTTGAGGGCATTTCTTCCTCCTAAGCTTTCTTTTGTCCTTTCCTGGACATCACACACACACACACACACACACACACACACACACACACACACACGCAGCATTCAGAAAACAATATGATTGGCTGGAGAAGAGAGCTAACCAACCTATCAGTGTGGCCAGGTATGTGAAAGGCTGTCTTGTGGAGAAGTGTCCTCATCAATACTGCTTGGCTTCAGAAGGCAGACCTAGAGTTGGGGTGACAGATAGGGAGGGATGGGGCAGAGAAGTGGCAGGTTCAGATTTTAAGTAAGGAATCCCTGGGTGGCTAGGTGGCCCAGTGAATAGAGCACCGGCCCTGGAGTCAAGAGGACCTGAGTTCAGATGTGACCTCAGACACGTAACACAAAAAACTAGCCGTCAGACCTTGGGCAAGTAACTTAACCCCGTTTGTCCTACCTTCCCCCTCAAAAAAAAAAAAAAAGGAAGGAAGCCCTTAGGAATTAGAGCCATTCCCAGGTGAAATGAACTGCTGCGGAGGGGAAGTCATGAGTTCCAGCCATTCGCCGAATGTTTTCTCTGGGCACCACGGCACCTGCTTGCAAAATTTAGGGTGGTTCATTGGTTCAGCTGGAGGTGTGGTAAATAGGCGCAGGAATCAGGAAGACCTGAGTTCCCGTCCAGCCTCAGACACTAGCTGTGTGTCCCCCAGGGCAAATGGCTGAATTTCTATTTTGCCTCAGTTTCACCATCTGTAAAACGGGGCTGATAATCACACCTGCCTCCCAGGGTTGTTGTGAGGATCCAATGAGCTAATAATGATAAAGTGCAGTTGGAGCACACGGTAAATGCCAGACATTATAATTGGCTTTATTCGCCAGACAGATTGTCCAGGGAATGCCGGTGCAGGTGGCCTTAGAGGACTATTCCAAGAGGCAGAGATTGTCCTGGCCCCTCTTACTTCCTGCTGCTTTTACACATCTGAGCCCTGCCTTAGGAGAGTCCTGACTTTAGTTTTCTGAAAAGTGTGAGTCTCTAAGAGCAACTTCATTGAGGATGACCCCCTTGGTGATTTACAGCAGCACCCCAGGCCTTCCAGAAGCAGAAGGAAACCTCAACAACCCCGAACCCTGCATTCTGCTAGTGCTTTAAGCTGTGTACCATAGGTGTGACTTGGACCAAGGCATATCTTGTGCGATACCAGTTCTGTTTTTTCCAAGCAAGTCAGCTTCCTCCTGGACCCTCCCTTCCTTGAAATCTTGCTCCAGATATACTTCAGCCCCAGCCTTGCTAGCTTCTTCTGCCCTTAGCTCCCAGCATCCTCAGCCCCTTTCATATGTAACCCTCTCCATCCATAACCAGAGCTGTTTAGCAGTTTTAGCTTATTTGTACTCATACATTTTTCATATGTCTTTATTTGGCTGGGAACACACTCCATCAAGCTGACCCCCACCAAGAACCAGCACGTAGCTCTCTGGATCACCTGCCATTTCATTTCTCCCAGAGGTCATTGTGTTCCAGGATTCGAGACCTCAGAAAATCTCCAGAAAGATGAGAGAGAAGGGCTTTGGCCCCAGCCAATAGCTGAGGATTCTGGAGATCCCTGGGCAGTTTCCAAGTTCGATCTAGCCTCCTCTCTTCCTCCTCCTCCTCCTCCTCCTCCTCCTCCTCCTCCTCCTCCTCCTCCTCCTCCTCCTCCTCCTCCTCCTCCTCCTCCTCCTCCTCCTCCTCCTTTCTCTCAATTAGCTAGCAGGAGCAAGAACAAGTCAGGGCCCTGGGAAGAGGTGTGGCACTTTCACCTTTGTTCCAGGGACAGTGGGGCCCAGAATGACTCACCACACACGGGTATCTCGCCTTAGCTCCAAGCTCAGCCTGCATCCAGGCTCGAGGGACCTCCTTCCAGTGGGAGGGCCCTGAGTCTCGGCTTCCCACTGCTCCTTCTCCCTGGCTTTCCTCACAGGCTGCGCTCCGTCTAGGGGATTTAGCTATTAATAGCTCAAGGGAGCTCATCTGCCCTGTGTCTCAACCTTTAGGTATCCTAAAGTCTCCTGGGCTAGCCTGGCCCTATCCCGAAGTTCCCTTGGGGTTCAAAAACATCCTGCTTTTGTTTCCTGAGCCAGAATAACCTCCTGGACCTTCCCCACCATGCCTACCCCCATCTCACTCCTTTGCTCCAGCATTTACCGTGTGGGTGCGCTGTTCTCCACGGGGTCCAATTCTAAACTCACTTCAAGGCCCTTGGGTTCAACCTGAGTCTCGATCAGCCCTCCTCCTCAGTACTTGCCAGTGCCCAGCGTGGGGAGGGGCCGTGTACCCAAAGTTCATCGTTGGCACATAGGGTATCTGGGACATATTTTCCCATGAAAACAGTGTTTGGAATGGTGATGAGCTTCCCGGGCTAGCCCATAGAAATCTTTTTTAACCCTGAAGCCTGGTGTCTTGGAAAGAGGGCAGAAGACCCAAGTTCCAGCTTTGCCTTAGACTCTTACTAACGAGGTAACTATGGACATGTCCCTCACAGAGACTCAGTTTTCTCACCTCTAAAAATGGGACTAGTAATCCTTTCACTAAAGACATAGTACCACCAAAGGCAGAACAGTGTAAGGCACTCCAAGTAAGGCAGACTGAGACCCGGTTCAAGCCCTCTCTCTACTACACCCCTGTTACCTCTCAGTGCTCTGGCACCTTGACAAGAATTTCTACTGGAGGGCAGGCATCAGTCTGTCCTGTGGCGGGGAGACCCGCCTCCCCATGAGCTCTCAGCATGGAAGAGCCACAGGGCTAGTTAAGTGAAGTTGCCAAATATGGGGTCTCAGATTTAGCCATGGAAGGACCTGCAGAGGTCACCCAGTCCAACACTTCATTTTGTAGATGAAGGGGAAGAAGCCCCTGCACCTGCTCTAGGGCGCTCAGGCAGAAAGCCCTGCTGGCAGGATTGGAGCTGCCTTCCCCTCTCCTCAACCAGGATTCTTCTTGCCCTCCCAGAGGTTTTTGTTAGGAAATCAGTAAGAACACTATGTGAGGAACAATGATAGTGAGGATTTATAGGTTTGGGAAGCATTTTACAAACGTCAACAGCCCTGGGAGATAGGGATCTCCATTCCTCATCATCTCCATTTTACAGCTAGGGAAACTGAGTTACCAAGCGTTTTAGTGACTTGCCTAGGGTCACACAGCTAGTAAGTGCCTGAGGCTGGACTGAAGGCCAGCTGTGTCTGACTTCAAGTCTAGAATGCTGTCTGATGAACCCCCTACCTGCCTACAAGTAGCATTTTATTTTGATCTTCATCTTTATCATTTATAAAGTAACTAAAACATACCAGAGGTATAGACCTCAACCTGAGACTCCTTTGATCCTCTGAGTCCTACTGAGAAGCCTTTCAAAAGCCATGCTCATTGTGCCCAATCCTTCATCACCATTGGTCTCCTAGGGAGTCAGGGAATGGACATGTGGTGGGGATATCACTAGGGAGACCCTGTAATGCTCTGGGACTTGCTAGACTCAGTACAGTGTTAGCTGAAAAGAGGGGCATTTGGAGGCCCTTCACATCTGTACAGGGCATCCCTCTTCTGCTTCCACATTCCATCTTTCCTCATTTGTAAGATATCCCATTTTCCACCTTGGTTCCAACCTCCATGCTTGAACTACTCTCATTCCTCACTTTGGTGCCTTAGAAAATAGGTCTCTCTTCAAGGCTCAACTCCAATGCCACCTGCTACATGAGGCCAATTCTGAAGCCCCATTGGTCAGTGTTTCCTCCCCAGTTACTAAGCACTCACCCACGTAAGTGCTCCCATTAGAATGGAAATTTGAAGACTTTTTTCCGTCTTCCTGTAGGGGTGCTTATTTAACCATCCCTGTTTGCCTCTCACCTTACTATTGATTCATTGCTTGGATAGATTTCCCAGTATAAATCTTCCTTCACCACTCTGAGAAAATCAAAGGATTCTCTCTCTCTCCCTCCCTCCTCTTCTTCCTCTCTGCCTCCCTCTCCCTGTCCCTGTCCCTTTCTCCCTCTTCTCTCTCCCTCCCTCCTCTTCCTCCTTCTTCTCTGCCTCCCTCTCCCTTTCCCTCTTCCTCTCCTCCCTCTCTCCCTCCTCTCTCTCCCTTCCCCCCTCCACCTCTCTGTTGCTTCTAAGTCCTCATCTAGAGACAACACTTATGGAAAAACACTTAGGAGTTAGAACTATCTTTTCTCTGGTGATATTTCTCCCTCGTCTACTTCACAATAATTATACCCTTACTATTATGATTGTCTCTCTTACTACTGCTTATAAAGAGAAAATAAAGACTTAAGAAAAGAAAGGTAAAACTCTATCCCCATCCCCATGCCCTGAGCTAGGAAGGAGCTGGGGCAGGGGGGAGCAGATACAAGATTACTGCCTTGAGGTTGGTAGTGGGAGCAGGGAGCAGTTTCAGCCACTGAGCATTTTACTTGACATGTCTCATGCCAGATTAGCCCAAGCAGCTTCATTCCCAGAATCCTGGCCCCTTTCTTTCAGATGCTTCTGCTTATACCTAGAGCTAGCCTTTCCTCAGCTCCAAGCTTCTCCCATCTAGAGATTGGGATCCTCTTTGAATCTGTCTCCTAGGCTCAATTAACTGACTTTCAAAGGGCCCCTGAGACATGGCAGATCATTCTTCATTCCATCAGTCTTCTTTCATGGGATCATAGATTAGAGTCAGAAGGGTCCTGGGGGGCTCATTTAATTGAAGCCCCTCATTTTACAGGTAATCATGCTGCGACCCAGAGAGACTTAAGTGACTTGCCCAAGGTCATACAAACTGTAGGAGGCAGAGTTAGGATTCCAGCTGGGGGCCCATGACTCTCAAGTTCCATGTTCTTTTTAGTGTCCCCCATTGCTTCTACTTATCCATCTAAGTCACTAATTTGTCTGTCATTGAGAGATCCACTTGTCCTGGCCATGGCTTTCTTAGTTTATTTTTATTTTATGCTCAACCTTTCAACAAGCATTTGTTAAGTATCTATTATATATCAGATGTTGCGCTGGGTTCTGGGGTACAAAGATGAAATGAAATGGGTATCAGCTCTCAGGAAGCTAACATTCTACAGGAAGTAACAGATTAGTCATGCTTGTATTGGTTTAATACCTTGTTCTTGGTCCCCCTTCTGTGATCAGGTCCTGGGCTTTTAAGACCCCTTGTTTACATTTGCTTACCCATCGGTGTACCTAGGAAGGAATATCCTCCACAATACCTCCATCAAACATTTGGTGCCCTGTTTTCTGCCTCACTTGGTATGGACAATCTGAGCATCACCACAAAGTTATCTGCAGCTGCATCTCCCGCCTAATCTCATATGACCTTAGCCTCCATGTGGGAGATGCCTTGTTGGCCGGTGGTCACATGCACTATCTAGTTTGATCCTGCTAAAGGCAGGTGGTTCACATAAGATCATCTGTATTTTACAAGTGTGGCTCCATGAGGTTTGTTGCTGGCCCAAGGCACAAGGCTAGTAAGTGTCAGAGCTGAGATTTGAATCCAAGTCTTGTGATTCCACATATGCATTCTCTCCAGGATATATCACATGGCCCCTTCCTTCATGCTGTGTACATGGTAGATTTTCCAAGAAGTGGTTCTGACTAGCTGGCCAGTGAATTATCAGATGACTGCTTTCACACTAAGGAGCCCATGCCCATGCCCAGACAGCAGTGGGTACCTTCACAACCAGAATTCATTTCTTTCCTTGCCTGGCAGCCCAGAAGAGCTGACAGTGAGCTAGAATCTGAGTCAGGAAGCCTGAGGTCAGACCCCTTCTGAGATATTTAGAAACTATGTGACCCTGGACTGGTAACGTTTCTGAGATTTAATTTCCTCATCTGTCAAATAGGGAACCATTGTCTTTATCATCATCATAATTACTCTGTTATTATAATCCGTGTGCCCAAGAACAGATCACTATTCCCTCCAACAAACCTTTATTAAATGTCTGCTCTGTGCCAGGATGAAGAGATACAAAGTCAACAAGTCCTTGCCTTCAGAGACCTTACTTTCTACTGAGGGATACAATATGTACCCAGAGAAATCATATACAAAATGTATACAATAATCTACACAATTATATACAAAATGTATACGAAACATAATATAATGTTATGTTATGGGGAGGGGGAGGAGGGTCAGTCATTCTCTCAATAAGCATTTATCATTTAATATGTGTTGGGTGAAGCGCTGGGCATACAGAAAAGGGAAAAATAATCCTTACTCTCAGTGAGCTTATAGTCTAACAGGGGAGACAAACACGAAAACGACTAGGTGCCTACAAGATAGAAACAAATTGATGAAGGTGATGATGAAGGGAGGGTGCCGGCAGCATGTCCTCCTCCAGAGGGAGGATGCAAACGAGTCTTAAAGCAGGTCAGGGAAATGGTAGCAGAGGCATGGAGATGGGAACTAGAAGAGCTGTGTCGCTGGATTGTGGAGTGCATGGAGAGGAGCAAAGTCTAAGACTAGACTGGAGGATTTTGTATTTGATCTTGGAAGTGACAAAACCACCAGAATTTATGGAGTAGGGGAGTAGCATAGTACCACCTGCCCTTTAGGACAAATCATCTCCCTAAAAGCTGTATGGAGTCATGGAAGACTTCTGAGCAGAGACTGCAGCCCTAACCCTTCATCCACTTGGCTTTGATCGCCCACTAGGGAGAATAACAAATTAATCAGACTCTTGGGACAAATAAATGGGGAAAAGTCAAGGACCTGTTATTTCATCTTTCTGGGCTCTGACTTTTATGTCTACTCCTAGAAGAACGTGTAGGCTCTGAGAAGTTATGGGAGCGACCCGTCCATGATCACACAGTTCATAAATGCCTGAGTTGGGATTTGAACTCAAGTCTTTCAAATTCCAAGTTGAGTATCTAGCCATTATACTACCTTGCCTCCCTACTGGGAAACAACACACTTCAAAGTCTGGTTGCTGATCAGTTTTTTTCTATGACAAGAATAATGCTTTCAAGTGTATGACAACCACTAAAACTCATAGGAACTTTAATTTAAGATTTATCTCTTTGTTCCCCCGCCTGCTCCCTTCTCATTTGTCCAGGCTAATGGGGTCTATGTAGCACTCTC
>CM053583.1:5870642-5891920 GCA_028627135.1 Pseudochirops cupreus | reverse complement strand
CTTTCAATTTCTATTTTGCCCTCTGGTTCTAGAATATCAGGGCAATTTTGCTTGATAATTTCTTGAAAGATGGTGTCTAGGTTCTTTTTTTGATCATGGCTTTCAGGTAGTCCAATAATTTTAAAATTATCTCTCCTGGATCTATTTTCCAGGTCAGTGGTTTTTCCAATGAGATATTTCACATTGCCTTCTATTTTTTTCATTTGTTTGGATCTGTTTTAGAGTATCTTGATTTTTCATAAAGTCATTAGCTTCTAATTACTCTAATCTAATTTTGAAGGAGTTATTCTCTTCAATGAGTTTTTGAAATTCCTTTCCATCTGGCAGATTTGGCTTTTTAAGGCATTCTTCTTCTCATTGGCTTTTTGGGCCTCTTTTTGCCATTTGAGTTAGTCTATTTTTTAAGGTGTTATTTTCTTCAGTGTATTTTTGGGTCTCCTTTAGCAGACTGTTGAATTGCTTTTCATGATTTTCTTGCATCATTTTCATTTCTCTTCCCAATTTTTCCTCCACTTCTCTTACTTGATTTTCAAAATCCTTCTTGAGTTCCTCCATAGCCTGTACCCAATTCATATTTTTCTTAGAGGCTTTTGATGCAGGAGTTCTGACTTTGCTATCTTCCTCCCACTCCATGCCTTGATCCTTTTTGTCCCCAAAAAAGGATTCTGTGATTCTATTGTGCTTCCTGTGCTTGCTCATAATACCAGCCAATTACTTGGCTCTTAGCCCCGGTAGAACTCTACTTCCAGAATGGAGAGCTTTGTCCCAAATTGCTGGGGTTTTTGCAGCTGCCAGAGCTATTAGGACAGCCGTCTCTACAGCCCCCACAAGCTCTGGCTCACTGGTCACATACCCCAGCACCACAATCCAAGACTGTGATCCAGATCCAAGCAGGTTAAAGCAAGAACGATTACCCTCTGAATGGTTGCTTGGTCCCCCTATAATCTGCAGGCCAGGAACTCCTGAGGTAGCCAGGCCATGCAGCCACCATGCCTCCACTGCTTCTAGCCCCAGGGGCAACAGCCAGACCACACTCTTCCTTCCACCCCTGTTCCAACAGAGTTCCACACTGACCTTTTACTTTGGCATTTATGGGTTAAGAAGTCTGGAAGCCACCACAGTGGCTGGTTATTCACTCTCCTGAGGTCTGCTCTGGCTGCTGCTGGTTGGGCCACCCTGGGGCTGGAACCATAGGACTCCTGTGGCACTGTGCTCTGGTTCCAGCATGCTGCAATAAACCTTTCCTGTTGGCCTGCCGGGCTGTCTTCCATGGGAGATTTGTTTCTCTCTGTCAGTTTGTGGGTTCTGTAACTTTAGAATTTGTTTAATTTTTTTTTACAGGTATTAGAATTGGTTGGAGCCGGAGCCCATGCCAAGTTTGTGCTTCTATTCTGCCATCTTGGCTCTGCCCCCCTCCCACTCTATTTCTTAGCTGGTATGAGATTGTTTTAATGACTATTGCTTTATGATACAGTTTTAGATCTGCTATGGCTGGGCCATCTTACTTCACATTTCTTTCCCCATTAATTCCCTCGATATTCTTGATCTTTTGTTGGTTGTTTGACTGGCATGGCACTGAATAAATAGATTAATTTAGGTAGAATTATAATTTTCATTTTATTGGCTTAGCCTACCCACGGGCAATTAATATCTTTCCAATCGTTTAGATCTGATTTCATGTGAAAAGTGTTTTGTAATTGTGTTCACATAGTTCTTGGGTTTGTCTTGCAAGGTAAACTCCCAAATATTTTATATATTTTCTTATTGTAATTTCTCTTTCTATCTGTTGCCTCTGGGCTTTGTTGGTAATATATAGAAAAACTGATGATATCTGTGGGCTTATTTTATATTCTGCAACTTTGATGAAGTTGCTAATTATTTCAACTAATCTTTCAGTTGATTCTCTAAGTATACTATATGGTCTGAAGAGGAATAGTTTTGTTTTAATAAACATTTTTTGACAGTAAATCGACCAAGGCATTAGTTGCTTTGTCCACCAGGTAGCAGCAGTCCCAGAGACTGCCCAAAAGATAGCTCTCAGCCAGTCAAGCTTATGTAACCCATTAGAGCTCACGGACTGGTTCAAGTCATTGGGTCCAAGATGCCAATGCTGAATGAGAACAGGTTATGGAACAATTTGGACATGGGGAGGGTGAAGACATGGTTTATCTTCTTTGGGGAAGAACTAATTTTATTTTATTTTTTAAAAAATCTGTTCAGTTCAATAGTGGTCTGTGAGCGTCCTTACAACCACTTAGCCTAGTGTCAGTCCAATGGTCTGGGCTCAAAACTGGCTCTGCCATTTCTTAGCTGCCCAACTTTGGGCAAATCATTTTCTCTTCTCCCTTCGTCCTCACGTCCTGTCACCCAGACATCTTCCTCCACTCTGGTCTCAACTGGGTAGGTGGCCTTCTCCACATGCCCCCTTGATCCTATATTCTCCAGCAGAAGGCCCTGTTCATCATCCCTCTCATCTTCAATCACTCCCTGTCTACTAGCTCCTTCTTTCCCTGCTGGTTATGAATACATTTTGTCTCCTTAAAGAACTTCTCCCTCATCTCACCACCCCACTGGCTTTCATGTCTATCTCTCACCACTTTTTCAGCTAAAGTCCTTTGGAAGTTACCTCTGTTCGGTGCCCACTTCATCTCTTCCCCCTTCTAAGCCCTCTGCAACCTGATTTCATTATTCAACTTAAATGGTTTCTTCCAGTTACTAGTTCTATGCAGCTGCTTCTGAAATCTATTGATCCAGCCCTCATCTCTCCCTGAGATTCAGCTACACCTCACTACCTTTTGGACATCTTGAACTGGGTGTCCCACAGGCACCTGAGACTTAGAATGTCCAAAAGGAATTTGTTATCCTTCACCCCAATCATGATTGTTAAGGACACCTCACCCAGGCTCCCAGCTTTGAAGTCTTCAACTCTACCCTGAAACTCAACACCCCACATCCAATCTGTTGCCAAATTTACTTTCTGCCTTCACTCATTCACATGGCCACCACCCTGGTGCAGGCCTTCATTCTCATCCCAGATTACTGCAGTAGCCTGCTGACCACCCCTGCTCCAATAGAGCTGCCAAAGTAATTCTGCAAAAAAGGGGGTCTAGCCATTTTATCCCCCTCCTCGATCAACTCCAGGATCAAATATAAAGTCCTCTTTCATTTAAAGTTCTTTACTTTCTGGGTCTTTTTGATCTTCTATTCCACAGTCAGCAAGCATTTCTAAAGTGTTCACTGCGTACCTGGCTCTGTGCTAAGCCCTAGGGATAGAAAGAAAGGCAAAAACACAGACCCTGCCCTCAGGGAGATCATATTCAAGTGAGGGAGATGTGCAAATAACTGAAACAACACACAATCTAAATAGTCATTTTGGAGGAAAGGCACTAACAGCAGTGGGAAGGGAAGTGGGCTGGCGCCCTGGCAAAGGGCTCTTGTAGAAGGGGGGATTTTAACTGAGTCTTGAAGAGAGGAGGCCAGGAGCTGGACTTGACAAACTTGAGGCTTTGGTCAGTGTTCTGACCAGTGAAAATGCTCGCAATCAGGTGCATGCAGCTGCGCTTCTGGGAAATGGCACTCCTGCCTCAGAATGGGTACAGAGACTGTTTTATGGTTATGGAGTCGGCAGGTGAGGATGTCCGGCCAAGGTACAAAGAAGCCCTGGCTAGCAGCCTAGCAGCGCTCAGGACAAAGAGCTGGAGGAGGTGGGGCAGGGAGCATAGCTGCACCTCTGGCCACAGCCCACAATGTTGGCTCCAGGTGATCCATTGAAAATATGATCTGGTGTCAGGAAAGACTTGAAAGGAAAAACCTGTGGTTTCTACAATTTCACATTCACTAGTGAACAGCACACTGACTGCATCTGTATCATTTCTGCACACATGCACAACTTTCCCTTTCAGCAAGGAAGTTTTTAGATGGCAGCAGAAAAGGTCAACACCTCTGTTAATTTGTCCAGCAGGTGGGGGCGGCTACGTGGCACAGTGAATAAAGCACCAGCCCTGGAGTCAGGAGGACCTGAGTTCAAATCTGGATTCAGACACTTAACACAAAACTAGCGATGTGGCCTTGGGCAAGTCGCTTAACCCCAATTGCCCTCCAAAAAAAAAATTTATCCAGCAGGCAAAGGCATTTGGGGTTTTCCGTGTCTGTGCACCTGCTTTCTCTCTGGCTGTGCCTTGTCCTAGAGCAGACTGGGAGACAGAGGTCAACCTGTACCACTTAGTTAAGGGGCAGAGACCAGATTCAGGCTGCAGACGATGCTCAGGCAGCATAGGTACTTGGTAAGCACCTACTACATACCTAGCAACGTGCAAAGGGCTTTACGACTGATTTAATTCTCACAACTCTGTGAGGAAGTTGCTGTTATCTGCCCCATTTTACAGCTGAAGCAATGGCTAAGTGACCTGTCTAGGGTTACACAGCCTGTGTCTGAGGCTGGATTTGAACTCAGGTCCTCCTGATTCCAGGTCCAGCAGTCTCTCCACTACATCATCTGCTATCTGCCAGTCAGTAGGGAACATGACTCCAACGTTAAAATTGTTCCTGAATTGTTATGGCTCTAGTCCATGGAATCTCTCTTTCTTCTTCTGTTTTTTCTTTTTTATGTTTTTATTAATATCTTTTTTTAAAAAATAGGATCCCGCGTTTCTTCCCATCTGACAGTGTTACCCCTCAGTGCTAGCGATTGATTTGATTCTGGCCTATCACTCTCCTCTCTCCCCCTCCCCACCCACACCCCCATTTCATGTAGTCTCTCATGGTGTAATGTAGGTCCACAAAAACAAAGAATGAAAAAATGGAGTCCCTTCTGGGCAGAGTGCTGCCAGCTTCTGTCTATGGTGCCCCGTGTTCTTGTGCATATACAGAAAGACATCTCCTGCTGGTCTCTGCTGCTCTTGCCATCCCTGGCAGCTGCCTTTCTGCCATCTGGGGTGTTTGAGAGGCAAATCGTCTCTTGATTTGGTTTTCTTTCTACAAGTATTCCAAATGCCACGTTTTTCTTGAATGCCCATCTTTCTCAGACTTGCTTTGTAGATCACAGCAGCCTGAGCTCCGATGCTCTTGGGAACACCTTATTCCAGTCCCTCAGACACTGTCTGGAGGAATGCAGAATTCCTGGCATCACTTGCATTTCCTTTCCTTTGTATTTGAAGAACATCTTTCTCTTAATCACCAGCAGGACTGTTTCTGAGTTGGATGTAAATTTGAGCACAATATATCTTGGGAGTTTGCAGCACTGGGTTTTTCTGGAGGTGGCCTATGAAGTCATTCAATTGTGTTTCATTTTCTATGTTCAGAAATTTTAGGCAGTTTTATGATTTCCTGCATTGAGGCATTAAGGTTTTTTGTCCCATCCTGCTCTTCTGGGAGTCCCATGATGTTCAGGTTGTCTCTACACATTCTGTTCTTGAGGTCAGTCTGTTTCGCTTGCACAGTGAGCATTTCCTTTCACTTCTCTTCTTCTAGATTGTCCTTCCCCTCTGTGGATTTGCACAGCAGGTGCCAGGGTGGACAGTGTAAGCCTGTGTTGTGTCCTTGGGTCTGCTGGTAGTGTGGGAGCTTGGGGAGGTGTGCTGAGTGAAGTTTCAGTGAGCATCAGTGCATTTTTTTAAACCTTCTTTTGGATTCTGGGTTGTCTGAGACCACGGAGACAGCTGAAGCTGTTTTACCTTTGGTGCATAATTTTTTTTGGAGAAAGATGTCTGAGAGGTATGGATGTCAGAGAAAATGTCTAGTCCTTCATCTTGTGGCTCACATGACTATGAGGGTTAGGAAATACATGCAGGCTGCAGGCGGTTATGTTGAGGTACAGCATGTGTTGAGGCCCTGGAACAAGCTGGGTTACGTAGAGTTCAGAGCACTGCTCAAGGTTCTCCCACGTGTGGTTACCAGGTGTTCCAGATTAGCGTCTCTGCACCTTCCCTTTCAGAATTCTGTTCAGCTGGGCTCTGCTTTTGTCACGTGCAGTATGTGCATCTGGGATATATTATATATAAGGCTTAAGCTTTGGGGGTAGTTTTGGAAGTCTGTACTGAGATCTTGCTGTAAGGCTTCCCCATGGAGAGACTTCAATAAACCATCTCTGCTTGCACCTACGAGCCTCAACTCTTCTGTTCTTGAGAATGAGTTGGCGCCTGCTCGATTACGGGTAAGTAACTGCTGCCCCTGTCATCACGTTAGGATATCCTGACATATGACCTTGAAGTCCCCAGAGAAGTCAGGGAGCCCTATTTCTAACTGGGCTGGAGCATTTCTTGGTTATGTTAAATTACTTTTGTACGAAAGACTTTATTATACAGAAATCAATCCATAAAACAACGATAAAGCAATGCACAAATAACTTAATAGTAAGAAGACATCAAACTAGTCCTCAATAAAAAAAAAAAACAACCAAACACTTTATTTTCACACTCAGGTAAATATCGGCCAAACCATCACGACAAACTCGGAGCAATCTCTACAGTGTTTATCCGAAGGACAGTCTGTGGTCTTACAAAAACTGAAAAAGACAGAAAACAAGATTTCAGGGCTAAATCCTTAATTATCCTTATTACTAAAATCAGTTCTTCTAGGACAACAGGAGTGTTCTGTTGGACAGTTCCAGAAGCAACACTTCCAGATCTTTTTCATTAAAAATGAACAGTTCAGCATTTTTTACAGGGGCTGGAGGTGAACCTAGTGTAGCACAGTGAGAATGATACCTTAGGGCCTGATCACTGTGAGCTGCAGTCAATAACATGGACCAGCTGCAAAGCTGGCCTGAAGTAAGCTCGATTACTGGCCAGATCTCAGCACAACAGAATGAGCGGGCCCTTGAAGGGTGTGGCACAAAGGAACTGCCCTGCATTAGGTAACGTGTGCAAGGATGCTATAGGAGGACCCAGAATAAAGGACTGGGCTTCAGTACAAACCGCCGTGGATCAGGTGCTTCCCTGACATCCTGTTTCCATTAAGATGAGAAAAACATCACATTTCTGAGCAGTCTAAAACTATCCTTTCTCCTGATCTGTATTCAGAAGGTTCTCCTGACATGGAGCCCAATGCCCCTGGTTCTGCCCTCTGGGGTCCAACAGAAATGTCACCTCTCCCCTGTGAGAGCCTTTCAAACACAAAAGCTATGGTGTGGCTCCCCCACATGCCTCCTTCCAGCCAGGGCCCTTGATCCCTTCCTGGCTGCCTGCCCCTGGACACTCCCATCTGCACTCAGTTTAAGTTGTCATCTTGTTCTAATTATCTTTTTGTGCACGTCTTACCTTCCCTCTAGAATATCATCTCTGGAGAGGGACCAGGCATGTCAGTGATAAATCTTTGCCCCACCTAGAATCCAGTATGGTGACCTGCACACAGTACACACTTGGGAAGGACTGAGTAAAAAGATTAAGCTGAACTCTGAGTAATTTGGAGGCCTGGGCTCCTTCTCGTACTGCCCCTCACTGGGGAGGCCTGTAAAACCTCTGAGCTCCACATGACTTTGCCCCAGGGTGCCCCAAAGGCTCAGCCTTCCAAGCCCTGGGTGGGGAGCACTCCCTACAGGCAGTTATGCCATGGCAGAGATACAGTCACAACCCAACTGCAGCTGTGGTGAATTCACTGGCAAGTTCCAATTTTTCCAACTTACTTTTCTTTTTTCTGAAATTTTTCCTTTTCTTAAACTTCATGTAGACTCTTGGCCATGACTCAGTCTTTTCAATAACTGTGGCTTCTATGCGGACAAGATCCAGTCTACGAGGCAAGCAAACTGTATTTATCTTTTTAAGACTCTTTTCTAAATCTGGTAATCACCACCACGATGATGATAATGAAAGCTAGGCTAGCATTCATATGTGTTTGCAACATTCTCAACAAAGCAACCTCCCCGGAGCCTCCTAACAAACTTGCGTGTCCCACACCCACCTGACGGATGGTCCAGCTGGGACTGTGCTTCTGCCTGCCATCTACACTGACACACACGGTACTTGGAGTCAGCATGGCACAAGACTGGTGCTCAGAAAATAGAGAGTGAATCCTGGCTCTGCTGACAGCAATGCCACCTGACCCTTTGGCTCTCTGGGCCTCAGTTTTCTCACCTGTAAAACGATGGGCCTGAAAGCCCTTCCAGCACTACAGAGGAAACGCTGTGTGCCTGCGTGGACAAGGACAGACATGCAAACCTGTCCCTCTGGCTCCTAAGCTAACAACACCTGCTGCACGGTTATTAAATAAGGAGCAGCTTACCCGAGGAGTGGCTTTCCAATTAATGTGAAGTTGTCAGCACCAACCAGCAAGACCTGGAAAAGTTTGATGGAATGCTCTCAGTCATCAGCTCCTCACCCATGAACACAGTGCCATTTCTTTTTTTTTCTTTTAAATGACTTGTTTATTTACTTTAATTTACAAGATTCGGTTCCACAACCCCCCGAGTTTCAGATTTTCTCCCCTCCCCCCCCCATGGTGACGTGCAATCAGGTACAGGATCTGCAGATACTTTCACATTGTACAATAGTTTGGTCATATAGAAGGGTTGTAACCAATGAGTGATCACTGGGAAAAGAAAAAAAAAAGCAAAACCAGACATGAAAGAGAACGACAGCGGAAAACAGTGCCATTTCAAAGACAGGCGGCAGCATTTAGTTTTACATAAATCCTCAAGCACCCACTCTTTGGCTCACTGCTAAATCCCTCCGTTAGAAGTAAAAAATGCCCTTTTAGCTGATGCTCTGATGGCACAGAAACCAGAGATGGCTGTCTCCTCCACATAGTGTGGCTCGGCTAGAGGCAGAGAAGCAGTGACAATGAGCTCAGGGCGCTGGGGACATCCCAAGAGAGCACACACCAGGGACCCCCTGATGGAGGAGCTGGTGCTCACGGCCAATTCAAGTCTTAGTCAAAGGAATAGGACAGAGGCCCCACTTTTTAAAAAGGAACTTCTTTTCCTTTTAGTAACCAAATCAAGCCAAAATCCACTCTGTGTTCAATGCAAAGGTGAGAAAAGTGAGGGTGGGGCGAAAGAGGACAAAACGTGGTTCGAGAAAAGGAAAAGATTCTCCCAATGCAGACTGACAGAAGCCTTGCCCTTAGAAGGCTTCTAGCAGAAGGCAGGATTTCAGCTGACCTCTGAAGGAAGCCAGGAGGCAAAGAGGAGCACTGACAGAGGGCTGGGCCTGTTGTCCACTCACAGTACCACCAACAACGCATGAATGTGCCTGTTTTTCCAAAGCTCTTCCAACAACTGCCGTTATCCTTTTTTGTCATATTTGTTAATCTGATACGTGTGAGGCTGCATCTCAAAGTAGGTTTAATTTTCAGTCAATGGTGATTTGAGGCATTTTTTTTTAATACAGTGCTAATTACTTGGGTTCCTCCTTTGAGAACTGCCTCCTTGTGTCCTTGGACAAATTTTCCTTTTTTTTGAAGGGGGAAGGCAGGGCAATTGGGGTTAAGTGACTTGCCCAAGGTCACATGGCTAACAAGTGTTATGTGTCTGAGGACAGACTTGAACTCGGGTCCTCCAGACTCCAGGGCTGGTGCTCTATTCGCTGCACCACCTTGCTGCCCTGGACAATTTTTCTTACTGGGTAATGACTACCATTCTTATATATTTGAATCATTACATATTCAAATGCTGAATCTTGACAATAAGACTTTTCCCAGAGAAACTTGCTGCAAAGATTTTTTTCCCCCAGTAAACCATTTCCCTTCTAATTTTAACTACAAGAATTGTATTTGTGCCAGACCTCATCCATTTGCTGTCACCAAAGCTGCTGTCTCACCTCAGGGTGACACAGAGCGCCCTTCCCCAAACCCGCGGTTGCTGAAGGTTCTTTCTTTTTTGTTCCTCTGGTTCGTGATGGAACCTTGAAGATACAGTCACATAAGCACCTGGAACTTATCCTGGTAATGGTGCAATGTCCTGGTCTAAACCTCCTGTCTGCCAGATCTTGGGTCCTTATGACACTAGGTGGAAATCTCGGGATTTATCAGACACTTAGCTGCTGTCTGTTAGCTTGGGCCCTTGTGTATTACATAACCTGCCCCTGACTGTCCTCTAGTGTCCAACTGAACAGTCTTGGGCCAGCTCCTCATTGTATGGTGCAGGCAACATCGGGGGCAGCGAGGCTCATTTCCTTCCCACTTTTTTCATCATTCCCTTTGAGAACCATGTTCTTTTTTCTTCCAGATGAATCTTGTTACTATTATTTCTGAAATCTTTGGTACGATACTAAAGTACATTTTAATTTAGGTAGCATCATCATTTGGTTATACTGGCATGTTCCAGCAGTGATGAATACCACTCCAGTCCTTCAAGTCTGTCTTTACTTCTGGGAAGAGCGCTGTGTAGTTCCTGTGTATGTGTAGCTAGGGAGACTCCCAAAATATTTTATGCATTCTGTTTTTAAGCAGGATTTCTCTTTCTAGCTCTTTATGTGGCATTTTGTTGAAAATGCAGAAAGGCTAATGACTTGAGTGGGCTTATTTTATATCTTCTACTTCGTTAAAGTTATTTTTTCGATAAATTTTTAGTTCACTTTGGTTCTGTTTGAAACAAAAATGTCTCAAATAGAAACTTATTTGTAAAAATCTTGTGGAAAAAGAATGATTCTGAGAATGATTCCAACAAAGCAGAGAAAAGGAGTTCAGGATTAAGCCAAAAGAAAGCTTGCTAAAATAGGCAGCTAAGCCGGATCCTCCCAAGGGCATTTAAAGATGAAAATGGGGGGAGATTACAAAGACGAAAAAGAAGATTTACAAAAACATCTTAATGTTTAAACTGTAAAAAGACTCTCTGAAGCAAAGTATCTGCGATTCATCCATGTGAATTGTTCAGAACTCCTTGAAGTAATGAATGAAATCACGCTCTTCACTGTTCCTCTCACTGATGCTAAGACATCAGGTGAAGCCTGAAGGAGGAAGGTGGATATTCCCCAAAAGCCATCACTGCATAGGTGAAGAAGGAGATCAGTGCACAGTCTAAACGCAACACTGGAACCCAGGCTAGCGAGCAGAGAACAAGCACAAAAACTGGGCACGGCCCTCCAATTAGGAATCTTAAACTCAATGAGCTGAAGTTGGTGAGTGAGTGAAGAAAGCAGCTTTCTCCAAGTCAGCTTCGGGAAACAGGAACACTTAAAAAGGAAAGCACTGTAAGCCACTTGGGCTGGATGGGGCAATCATGGCCCATGGAGAGCTGAATTCCAATTTTCCTTCTATTTTTTATGCCAAGGAGGATGATCTTTGGGCTAGAAAGGACAGAACAAAAATGACTAACTGGGGGTTGACATCCAAGGCAAACAGGGAGAGAGGATGAGAGCCCCTGCTGTCCTTGACTGAATGTACGTCCCTAGGCCCAGAGGAACTTCATTCTGGGGTCCTGAAAGAAGTGGCAGATGAGACACCTGAGCCACTGTCAGCAACCTCTGAAAGAAAAGGCGAAGGGGAAATGGGGGGATCCTCCTTTCAGAAGGGGAAGACAAGAGTCTGCAAACAAGAAGGAAGCAAGCCTGGCCCTAGGTCCTGGGAAAATGCTGGGATGCACATGGCGCTAGTTAGCAAGGACCACAGCAGGCTAAGCTCTGCTCTGGAACTGGAGGTGGGAACTTGGGAAGACTTGGGAGGGCTGTTGGGCACGACTGTCTTCTAGCCTCTGAGGGGCTTTTACAGGGGAGAACCCAAGAGCCTTGGGAAGAGCCACACAGAGAGCGGGTAGACATGCAGATCACTCTTCTGTGTTCACCTAGGTTTTAGCAAAGTGTCCAACAAGGTCTCTCCTGCTCTGGCCCAGATAATCCTGCAGGAGGTAGGTTTGGAACTGGCTTCATGGCCAGACTCGAACTGTGTCCTTCATGGACGACCCCCGGAGTCTGTGGGTGGCCCTGTGAAGGTACACCTTGTTACTAGGGTACTGGCAGCACCATGGAGTCTGGCTGAGCTAGAAGGTGCACATTCTGGGTATGGAAGGACCCTGCTGGGTTACAACATTGAGCCAAATCCAAGAAGATGAAAATGGATAAGGCTGAATGCCAATCTCCACTCAGTAAATACTTATAAAACAGATGACCCAACTCATCTGGAGGAGTGCTCCGTTTCAAGAAAGTTGTCAATAAGATGGATAATGTGCCCAGAGAAGGGTATCCAGGATGGTGAGGGACCACGTGATGTCCTCCTACAGGAGGACAAATGGAAAGACCTGCGGACATTTACCTCAGAGAAGGCTTGAGGGGGACCCCAAGGTGGGTATTCAGATGGGAGATGCCCTGGGGAGATGCAACCTGGACCTGCTCCTGCAGGTTCTGCAGCCACAGTGATAGACACTCAGAAAGCAAGTTCTCCCCCCACGGTCCTGGGCCTAGCCAGAAGGTTCAACATCAGGACCTGAGAGGATTTTGTCAGTGGAAATGGCACTAAAGGGGAGGCAGGACTTAGTGATGTCCCAAAGCACAATGAGCTGCTGCCAAAGGTGGTGAGCTCCCTGTCCTTCCAGGGGTTGGCCTTGGTGTCTTCTGCTGCTGGAGCAGCCTGGCTAAGGGGGCAGCTGGCTCCAGTAAGAGGGCCCCACCATGGGGTATGGAAGGGATATGGAGGGAGAATGGGAGCCCTGGGAGGATGGACAGGAGCCTCTGGGAAATGCTGGGTCTGGCTCCTGGCCCAGGAAGACACATCCCGGCCACAATGCCCCAGAAGTGCCTGCTTTTGGTAAAATGCCATCCTGTACAGGGAGGAAATGCTCTCCAAAGCCAGGCCCTCCCAGTCCCACACTCTCACCTTCTCCATTCGAATCCTTTCTCCACATTTGGCCTCCAGCGTGTTCTCAATCAGAATCAGGTCCCCATCGGTCACCTTCCACTGCCGGCTGGCAAAGTGGACCACAGCAAAGAGCCGCCCGTACTGTCCGGTAGCAATCAGCTCGTTCACCCGTCGGAGAACCTCTGAAAACAAACAGAGATGAGGGCGTAGAGCCTCGGTTGGTCCCCAGAGAGCAGGTGTCATGGTGGGCTCCAGGGAAGCACGGTGTTGAGGCGCAGGTCTTTAACAGTGATGACGACGCTAAGAACGGTCAGCTTTTTTACAAAAACGATCTTTTTACATCCTCACAACTGCCCTGGGAGGCAGGTGCTGGGACGACTCCTATTTGACAGATGAGGAAACTGAGGCCAACTGAGCTGGAGTGACTTGCCCAAAGTCCCACACTTAGTTATGTGTCTAAGGCTGGATTTGAACTTGGCTCTTCCCAACTCCAGGCCTGGTGCTCTGGGCACTGCACCATGGAGAGACCCTTCTTTCTGAAAACGAAGACAAGGCCAGAGGTCCAGGGCCTTGGACTGTTTTATATGAATCATTCCACTATCTCAGCCCACATATGTATGCCCCAACACATTCCTGCTGTACTACCACAAGGGGCCACTAGGGGGAGCCACCGCAAGCACAGCTGGGCCTGTGGTCAGGACCCCAGGGCAAATGCTCCAGCTCCAGGACCCTGGGCAAGCCACTTCTCCACTGTCTGCCTCAGTTTCTCCAGCTGTAAAATGGCAACAACAGCACCTTCCTCCTAGGGTTGTTGTGAAGACCCAGTGAGAGGCTGGTCAAAGTGCTCAGCATGGTGCCTGGCACCCAGGCCATTTAACACCCCCTGCTCCCCCCCTCCCCCACTGTTCTAATGAAAAGTCGGGCAACTGTCAGTGGCTGGAAAGCAGCATTTCCACTAAATGACCCCCACCCAGGCATCGACGTGGCAGACAGCGAAGTGACTGGGAGGAGATGCTTGGTCACTGTAGAGACTCTTGAAATGGGCATGAAAGCCCAGATCTGGCTGGAAATAAATGGAATTTGAATAAAATTTGAATGAACTGAATTTGAATAAAACGACTCTCTTCATAATTCTCTAGAAATCCGCAGCTGAAGATTCAGGTCTTTCCATTTAGAAGCTGGTATCAGCTACTGGGGGGTGTCTCTGAAAGCCCCAGCCCCAGCAGCATCTCTTCCTCCGTGGGGGTGGAAAGCACAGGGCTGAGCCTTAGGGCGGGGCCTATGACCCAAGACAGGTCACTAGGGAGCTTCTGAATGCCTCACCTCCCTCAGCTCTGAAAGGAGGGCATGGGATTAGACCAGAGCTTCCACAGGACTGCAGAAGAAACCAAGTCAGCACAACAGAGACATTTTTCTGCTCCATCCAAGTCCTCAAAAGCCTATTCAGCAGCTACGCCCCACCTGGGATTTTCTCTTCGCTCATCTTCGCCTCCTGTAGGAGGCCTCTCCCAACCCCCAGCACTGCTGGCCCCTTCCCTCTGTGGAAGACTCTGATTCTGACCCTGTCTATGACTTGTTCACAGACGCTTGCAGATGCCTCTCACATTAGACGGGGAGCTCCCCGAGGGCAGGGACCAGTTCTTGCCTTTGTTTCCCCAGCACCTAGGGCTGTGCCTGGCACACAGTAGATGCTTAGATGTTTGCTGACTTGACCATCCATGCCCCCTGGGTCAGATGACATCTCTCTCCCCAATCCGTGTACTTCTGAGTCTTTTACCTCAATTTCTAGTGAGAAACATGATGATTAAGAATGTTCCCTGTACTTTTTTTCACACACTGAGCACGGTCTGGCTCTTTCCTGTGGACATGGGACTGACCACTCATGACGTGTGGGTTACAATGAAAATGTGACCAATGACATTTGGACTTTCTGAAAGAAACGAGCAAAAGCTTCAGGTGAGTTTCAACGCTGCTCTGATTGGAAATCAGAAAGCCGCACGCAGGATGGAAGGGTCAGTGGCGTTCTGGCTTTTTGGTGCCTGCCTTAAAAGGGAAACACTTACCTCGGTGGTGCCTGGTCTCTTCCTTGGGATCGGGAAGTATGATTTTAGGCCACGGAGGTGAAGTCAATGACGTTTTTGGGAGGACCCTGTGGAAGACACTTGCAGTGAGGTTGATGTAGATTCTTGCCTTGAAAAACGAAGCACGTACAAAGGTAGACAACGATTTTAGAGACTGAATTTGAATAACAAGCTGATCCTGGACCAGGCCAGCCCAGCAAAGAGTCATGAATCGGGCTACACTGCCCAGAGCCAAAGCCAGTCGTGGATCTCAATTCATTAGAAATGGGCAAACATGTCTGAGAGGGGTGTGGGGGCAGGGGGGAGACAGAGGAGGGGAGGGGAGCACGTGTGAATCCTACAGACACTCCTCTACACGTTCTCCCCATGCCCTCAGGTTCAGAGGCGTCCCATGGGACCCCATGACACCCCTGAATGTGACTTGAGCCAGATTACCTAACCCGATAAAAAGGTAATAAAACAGACGTTACACCTCAAAACACAGTCGATGTGCAGCAGGGTCCCCTCCACGTGGTTTCATGGCCCCTTGTGTGCCCATACCAGCAGGACTCCTCCTCTACCCTTCTGCAGGATGGTGACCGTGATGCGCCCAGCACCCCCACTGGCACAGCTGGGGAAGGGGACAGGGGCTGCATTCGATGGCCTGAAGCCCCTTCTGCCGGGCCTCAGTACAACAGGGAGGCTCCGCTTGGGGAGTAAATGGAGTCTGTTATCACAGTGGCCAAGGGCTGAAGCCGCTAGAAGCCCGAGGGGCAGAGCAGGCCAGGTCCTCAG
Source organism: Pseudochirops cupreus (assembly GCA_028627135.1). Lineage (NCBI taxonomy): Eukaryota > Metazoa > Chordata > Mammalia > Diprotodontia > Pseudocheiridae > Pseudochirops > Pseudochirops cupreus. The sequence goes on along the minus strand of CM053583.1, from coordinate 5,876,342 downwards.
GTCAAAGACGATAATCCACCCGGTGGCTTAAGGAGCCACAGGACTGTTTTGGCCTCAATGTTCCCAATTCAACAAACCTTATGGCTTCCTCCCCCCCACCCCCAGCTGGGCCGCAGGGGGTCTTTCCAGCCTGATCCTTGTGCCCCCTCCTTGGACTCCCTGGGGTCTGGCTGGCTCCTCTTCCCTGATTCTCACCTGGCCATCCCCATTTGTCCCCCCATCCCTATGCTGGCTGCCCCCACGTCTGGACAGCACCCTCTCCTCACATCCACCTTTGGGAATCTCTGGTGTCCTTTGAGCCTCTGTTCAAGCTCCTCATTCTACACTGGGCAGGGGTGTTAACTTGAGACAGAACTTGTTAAAAAGACATTCAGATGCTATTTCAATACAACTGGTTTCCCCTGCATTGTGCTGGATGCATCTCAAAACCTGATCCTCTGCCAGGGGGGTCCACAGCAGAGAGAAGGGAAGTGCCTCATTCTAGATGAAGCCCTTCCTGCTCCTTGGCGGTTGGTGTCCACTCCTCTTATCTTGTCTCCACCCAGATGCGAATGTGTCATTGCCCTCATGACACATGGGACTAGTTCTCTTTCTACCGGTTGGGCATGCCCCTGCCTGTGGCTGCCTCACCGTCTGGCCCTCATCCCTTCTCCCTCCACTCCCAGTCACTTGGAGCTCACCGGCCCCACCGAATCAATGGCCAGCTTTCTGCAGGTGATTCTCAGATCTCTTTAACCAGCCCCAACCTCACGTCACTGTCTACTGAACCTCAAACTCAACGTATTTGAATATGGAGAAGAGGAAATGTGAAGGGCACCAAAGCAATGACGTGGCCACCATCAGGAGGGAACGCAGCTTCTGGAGCTGTGAGCCCCCAGTGCCCCCGGGGGGGGGGGCTGGTCCTGAGGACGGCTCCGCACACACGGCTCTCCTTTCCCTGCTTTTATCTGGGAATATTCTCAATCTCCCCCGAGGAGATACAGTATCAAAGCCAGACCCCAGCACGCGCTCACACGCAGCCGTGCCCTCTACTTACCTCTCCGGAGCAGAGGCGTGCTGGGCACTGAGACTACGGAAAGCGGGAGCAGCGGGCCAGGAGCGGACTAAAAGACAAAGAGCAGGCGGTCACCTCTAGAAGGGCAATCCTGCGGCCTGGCGCTCACGGGGCTGGCTCCGCCGGCACGAGTGGGACGAGCACGGCTCGGCTGAGCGCTGGGGGCCCACAGACGGGCCAGGCTGGACTGGACCTCACAGGAAGGGACCCTCCCCAGTGGGTGCAGTCCCAGCCTGTCCCACCCCTCCGCTCCCTGCCCTTTAACCCTTCAGCTCCCACTGCTTCTTCCATGGCCAGTCCTTTACCCAGGCCGTGCCCTTCGCCTGGGAGCCGCTGCCCCAGCCCCTCCCCCGTCAGCTGACCCCCCCCCCCCCCGCTGACGTCACGGTCAGCAGTAATTGGGCCTCCAACAGAACCCCTACTGCGTGCAGGGCATTGTCATCGGGCCTCAGTTTCCTCGTCTGAAGGGCTGAGGCTCAGTCAGTGCTTGTCAACTGGCCGTGGGACGCCTGGGCTGAAGGCGCCCCCGAGACGCCGCCGACAGAGAGGGAAATTGAGGAAGGCCGCGGCACGAAAGGGGAGCCCAGGGTCAACGGGTCAGAGGCCGGAACCGGGACCCTGCCGCCCTCGGGGACACAGGCAGGCGGGGCTGGGGGGGCCCCGGGTTTTTCTCACCCGCTCCAGGGCTCGCCCCCAGTCCCGCCGCTGCCCCGGGGGACGCCGGGAGGCGGAGGCGCCGCCAGAGGAACGCCCCGAGGGCGGCCCGAGCTGCGGGGGCCGCCATCCTACTCCCGCTCCCGCTCCCGCTCCCGCTTCCGCTTCCGCTTCCGCCGGCATCCCCGGAAGCGGAAGCCGCGCGGAGCTGCAGCGGGAGCGACTTCCTGCCGACCACTTCCGGTGGGCGGGGCTTCCGGCGCGGCGTCATGGCGGCCGTGGAGAGCTTCGTGAGCCGCCAGCTGGAGCTTCTGGCGCAGGAGCGGGAGGCGGAGGTGCAGGAGGAGAGGTAGCGCCCCCTGCTGCCCCTCTTGGGGGGCGCGGGTTGTGCTTGAGGAGGGGCCGCACCCCTCGAGGCGTTTAATTGCGCGGCGCGAGCGGGCTCCACTCGTGTCCGACCCCCCGTGACGCCGCGCGGGGTTCCCTTGTTCGAGAGACCGGAGTGGGAGTGGCTCGCCATTCCCTTCTCCTGCTCATGTGACAGATGGGGAAACTGAGCCCCGCAGGCTGAAGTGGCTCGCCCGCGTTCTGCGCGCCCCCTCGCGGCTCCGTCTCGCGGGTTCTTTGCCGCGCTCTCAGGCCCCGTTGAGGGGCGGTGGGAGCGCGCGTGCGGGGTGTGCTCCCTGGGGGGCGGGGTGCCGCTCCGGCCCTCGCCCCCCCTCAGGCAAGGCCCCTCCCCCCCAGGGCCTGGCAGGAGCGCGTGCTCCCCGCCGAGCTGCAGCGCCGGGGCGTCTGCCTGCTGCGGCTGCGGGTGCAGAGCCGGCGGACGGGGCTCTACGGACGGACGCTGCTGGTGCTGGAGCCCGGGGGGGCGCCCGGGGCGGTGCTGCCCTGCACCAGCCTGGGCCCGGGTATGTGGGGGGGGAGGCTGCTGGGGGGGGGCAGGGTGTCCCCGGCCCCCCTAACGCTCCCCTCCTCCCCCGCCCTGGCAGGCGACCTTGTGGGGCTCTACGGGGCCGCACCCGGGGCCGGCCCTCTCACCACCGGCGTCCTCACGCGGCTCACGCCGCGCTCCGTGACCGTGGCCCTGGATGAGGACCTGGACCCAGACCCGGGGGGTCTCTACCGGCTGCTCAGGCTGGCCAACGACACTACCTACCGGCGGCTCCGAAAGTGAGGCCTGGAGGGCTCAGGGAGCCCCTGCTGTGCCCCGGCCGGGGACCGGGTACCTGAGTGCCCAGCAGGGAGCCCCCCGGGGAGGGGGAGATCTCCAGGGGCCATGGGGAGGGCAGGGCTCAGACCCGAGTGTGGGGCGTCCTTGGGAGCCCAGACTGCACCATCCAGGGCAGTCAGCGGCCCCAGTGCCTAGTAGGTGCCTGCTGTGCCTCGCTTTGGCACTGCCAGGACCGAACTGTACTGGGTAAGCAGCCCCCTGCCTGCAGGGCAGTGGGGGTGGGGGAGAGGAGCAGCCCATGCTGAGTCCCCCTGAGCTCTCGGCAGGGCCTTGTGTGGAGGGAGGCTCAGCCCAGAATTTGGGTTACAGGATTCTGACAGCTGAAGGTAAGAAATAAGTGATTCAGTCAGCAAGCATTTGTGGAGCACCAGCTGTGTGCTGACAGCTCTGCTGGGTGCTGGGGATGCGAGACAAGAGCCTGCCCCCTGCTCTGGGGAAGCTTGTTCTCTGGAGGGAGACTGAGGGGGAAGGGGCCGTCTGCAAGTTATGTTCGGGGTGCTAGGGAGCCACAGAAGGTGTTTGATGAGAGTAGTGTGGGGCTGGCATCTTCCCTGGGGCATTTGGCAGTAAGTCAGGGGCTGTTCCTCTCCTCTGTCCTGCTCCTGCAGCATGTTTTCCCAAAAGCAGCCAAGTTTAGTTTAAAAAAGGAAAAGTTGTGAGTCTCGCTAGTATTGGTTTCGATTACTGGCTGGCCTGTGAGCCCAGGCATGAGAAGGGGGCCCCATGGAGTAGGGGGTGGGTGGGGAGCTCAGGGCAGCCCAGCTAGGCCCAGAGTGCTCAGTCCATGCTGAAGTCCTGATTTCCACGTCCTCTGTTGGCAGAGCCCTGACTGCCCTAAACCAGTATACCTCAGGTCCGGCTGCGTCGCTCATAGATGTTCTCCTCCGCGCTTCTGAGCCAAGCAGCCCGGCTCTGACAGGTAAGCATAGCTTGGTCCTTCTCCCTGGGGCCAGGGAGCTCACTCTGCAGGGAGCCCTCATTTAGCGGGCCCAAAGGGCCTCGTGTGCCAGGACTGAGCAGAACTTGGGCCCAACACATTCCTCTTACATGTTGCTTTTGGGATCCGTGTGGACTTCCTGCCACTTAGACCCCTGCAAAAGTGAAGCCAGGGCTCAAACAGCACATTGTTCTTTGGTTTTGTTGGTCTTTTACAAAACAGGGTTAAGTGACTTGCCCAGGGTCACACAGCTAGTAAGGGTTAAGTGTCTGAGGCCGTATTTGAACTTGGGTCCTCCTGACCCCAGGGCCGGTGCTCTATTCACTGCCCCACCTAGCCTCCCAGTGTGTTCTTTGTGAGTGTCCTGCCAGGCCTGGGAGGTGGGGCTGACCCTCCACAGCAGCCCTGGCCTTCCGACCCCCCCTGCAGCTCAGTGTCCCATGAGGATTCTGCTGCAGTAGCACGCTTAGTCAGGGCCTGAGTTCCTGATTTGACTTGTTAGACTGTTAAATGTACAGTTGTTTTAGTTAATGCCAGACTGGTGACTTTGTTATGTGATAGGTGTGCGGCCTTCCTCCTGAGTACACAGGTCTGGGTCATAGAGCAGGGAAGAGCAGGGAACAGATTTGTCAGCCCTGACGTAACCAGCCTCTTACAGGGATTCTGGCGTCAAGAGCGGGTTCTGTCTCTGTTGTAGCTATCAGTGAAATATGAGGCAGCAGAGTGTGTGTGCGTGTATGTGCATATACGTGTGCATATGTGTGCATGCATGTGTACATACGTTTGTGTGTGCATGTGTGTGTGCATGCATGCACGCCTGTGTGACAGCCTGTTGTGTTGGGAAGAATCGGGAAGGTCGGGGTGTCCAGGGTCTGTTTGACTGGTAGGATTTACTCATTTGTAAGCTGAGGGAGCCGGACAAGCTCGCCCTGCAGCCGCTTTCCACCTCTCATGTCCTTCACAAGCATGTTAGGATTCCACAGACCACCACATTCACTGATTACTTCAAGTCAAAGAATAGGAAGCCCAGAGTCTTGTGGGTGTTACCTAGACCTGTCACTTAGGAATTTGATCATCGTTCTTCGATCCCAGTCCCAGGAAGCGCTAAAAGCGGGGAGACAGGAGAACAGAAATAAGACATCACCAGGCTTTATTCCTGCAGTAGGAGGTTGAGCCCTGTGTTCAGAAGAGAAGGACTCTGCCTGTGCCCTTGAGAAGCTCAGTCTAATAAGGGAGAAAACACGGCCTGGTAGAAGGCAGGATGATGCTCTGGGGGAGGCACAGACTAGTGCTTTGAGGAGGAGGGGGTCATCTGACCAGGGAAGGAGGGGCCAGGTTTGCATGTGAACCTGGCAGGAGAGGGAGACGGGGTACAGGGAGTGGTGTGGCCAAGTGTAGGGCTGGGGAGCTCGGGGGACAGCGCCGTGGGGCAGGGAGGCTGACGGGGATCCATGCCTCACTGCTCTTTCCCTAGAACCACTGACATTCTGCAATGACTCCCTGGATGTGTCACAGAAAGAGGCCGTTGGCTTTGCGCTGGCCCAGAAAGAGCTGGCCATCATCCATGGCCCGCCTGGCACCGGCAAGACCACAACAGTGGTAGAGATCATCCTGCAGGCTGTGCGGCAGGGGCTGAAGGTGAGCCCACAAAGCGGGATGGGGAGTGGGAGTGTGGGTGTTGTAACTCCATGCACCAGCAGATTCCCAAAGGAACAGCTTTTATAGTTCAGATTACAAAATATAGTGAACACTCTGTTTATTCCATTACAAATCAAGACAAACATTCAAAATATTATAATATTCACAACATTACATCTTATC
>CM053583.1:5841225-5870142 GCA_028627135.1 Pseudochirops cupreus | reverse complement strand
TACACACCTCAGCCAATCCCCTTCTTCCACATCAACAGGGGAGTTCATGCCTTCTCAACAGTGGGACAGAGTTTGCATCTTCCACACTTAGCACTTAGCACTACTAAGTGCTAAGTATCCTGCTAAACTAATTACTATTACAGGTGTCCGTGTCCATGTGCGTGAGTGGTTACATCTTGGTGTGAGCGAGTGTGTAAGTGTGAATGGGTGGAGTGGATGAGAGTAAGAGTGGAGGTATGTGTGGTGTGTGTGAGTGCACATTTGTGTATGGACGTGGCCATCCATCTGCACATGGAGAAGCCCGTTCTTCATGCAGTGGCGCACGATCCTGTCAGTGGAGGCACTCTGAGTTACTGCAGACTGCAGGGCCTCCTCCTCTTCCCCCTTCTCAGATCTTCCCATCAGCCCTCGCCGTGGGGTCTATGCGAGCCCCTGGAGGCCTCGCTGGCCGTCCGCTTCTTTTCTGTCTTTGTCCTCGCTGGTCCCATTGGTGCTGTGGTTGTGAATAAGTCCTCTTTGGTCTCACGTGGCACCTGATTATATCATGTGTGCGTGTGTGTGTGTGTCTGTGTGCATGCATGTGTGTGTGTGTGTGTGTGTGTGTGTGTGTGTGTGTATACATGCATGTGCACCACCCCTCCCTCTCTGGGCCATCCACAGTTTGTATTTTCTGGAGACGTTAGTGACACAAAGATGAAGACGGGGTAGCTTGAGATCATTTAAAGCTCCGTGTAATTTTTAAAACGTCTGTGATCAGCCCTTTCTACTTTCCAGGCCCTGTGGCCTGTCCAGATCTTTGTCTGGTCATGTGATTGCATGGGCAGAGTGCATCATGGGGCAGTCCCCTCGGTCATGGCTGAGGCTGCTCCCTGGAGGCCCTTCCCTTGTACAGACGATCTCTCTTTCTGTGGATGAGGAGACAGAATGTTTTCATTGTTCCTCTCTGTGGTTTAGATCTGGGTGGCATCAGGTCCTAGCCTCAGTTTTCTCATCTGTACAGTGGGGATAATACTGGCACCTGCCTCCCAAGATGGTTGTGAGGATGCAGTGCTGTTTCTGGAGTATTCTGTAATGCCTGGCTGTTGTCATTGTCAGTAGTCATTGAACTCTCACTGTGGGGAGAACTAGGAATTAACCCTTGCTTGCTCGCTCGCTTTCAGAGCACGAGCCATCTGTCCCTGCTTGGAACCTGACAGCTGTCCCTCCCCCACATTGGGGTACAAGGCCCTTGAAGGTTCTCCTCTGGTCGTGGGGAGGCAGTGTCCTCTCTAGAGAACCTCTGCTACTCCCCAACCTGCCCTAATCCCTGCAGTGTTTATGCTTACCTGTCACGGGTCGGGCAAGCCAGGATCTCAGGGCCTCAGGGCAGAGTCATTCTTGGGGGCAGCAGCGCTGTGCTGACTGATGGTGATGGAGAGATTGAGAGAAGAGCGATGGAGAGAGGCCTGCAGCCCCTTCTGGCATCCGTGCTCCTGGCTGCCGGCCACTTGCCTGGTCCTGGAATTCTTAGCGTGGTGATTAGAAGCGAGGTTAGACAAGCTGAATTTCACAGGCAGGAATTCTGCCTCCTCTTCCTCCTCCTCCTCCTTCCCTGATTCCCTTTGCTCTTGGGGTGAGGGGCAGGAATCCTTGGCTTCCTTCCTGCCCACTCTGCCATGCTCTTGGTGCCCCCTGAGCCCACAGCCTCTGCTTTCCACATCCCCAGAGGAAAAAGGTCTCTGGGCAAGTTCCTCCAGAGCTCTTTGGTTTTATTAGATTATGATGCAATTAAACTTGATCAGATCATAATGGGAGATTAAAGGCGGTGCAGGCCTTACTCTTCTTGGTTATTGGGGGCTTCAGTTAGTGTCAATACTGTTCATTCACAGTCAGGTGAACAATTTTGTCATGTTTTGTGACTGATGAATCTTTAGGGAGAGGGCCCCAAGAACGGTGTGATTTTGGAGACATCCCACTGGTTTTCCACTCCTTTTAAAAGTGGGTGCACCATTGTGGCTCCTGCGTACTGCTCTGCCCCATCCCAGCCTCCCTCTGGTGACAAGAGGCTCATTAGGTCACCTCCTGCCCCAGGTCCTGTGCTGTGCCCCTTCCAACATTGCTGTGGACAACTTGGTGGAGAGGCTGGCCGCACAGAAGCAGAAGGTCCTCCGCCTTGGGCATCCTGCACGCCTTCTGGATGCCATCCAGCACCACTGCCTTGATGCGGTCTTGGCCCGAAGTGACCAGGCCCAGATTGTGGCGGATATCCGGAAGGAAATTGACCAGGTCTGGAGTTTGGGGATGGGGGTGGCACCCTGGGTTGTGAGCTGTCCTCGTGGGGGGGGGCACTGTAAGGGTGGGGTCACAACACAGGAAAAAGAGGGAATTGGGCTTTTTCCTAAATGACTGAGAGCATTGGCACACCCGGCCAGCTAATGATGGAGGAGCCCTGGGGCCATTGGAGGTTGGGTGGAGCCTTGTGAGGAGGGTGGTGGTCTTTTTCTGATGCTCCTCATAAGATGCTTACAATGGCCTTGGAGGTGGGCAAACTGAGGCTTCCTTCTGTGTGTTGGAGGCAGAATTAGAGCCCGGGCCCAACCTCACTCCAGTGCCTTTCTCCATCTCTTACCTCATCTGGCTTTCATGTGCTGGAATTGTGGTGGTGTTGGGGCACCCTTTGACAAACCATTACAGGCGTGTAGTGCCTGCAGTGCAGGGAGACCCAAGTTCAGTCTGCCTCAGGCATTAGCAAGGTGACTCTGGGCAAGTCCCTGCACCTTTGCTTAGCCTGTTCTATCTGTGCTGGGCACTAAGCTAAGCCCCCAGGAAGCCTTTGGAGCTCATGGTCTAATGAGGGAGACAGAATGCAAACAGCTTTGTGCCAGCAGACTTTGGGCAGGAGACAATGGTGCAGGGGCAGCTAAGGAGGTGGGCAGAGCCTGACTGTGGAAGGAGGGGTTTGAGCTGGGGCTTGAAGGAAGCCAGGAGGGCTGTGGAGGAGGGAGAGTGTTTCAGGAATAGGGGCCCATCAGTACAAGTGCCCAGGGTCTGGAGATGGGAGTGTAAGGGAGCAGCAGCCTGGAGGCTGGGGCATGGTGGGAGGGTCTTAGGTAGAGGCAGGTGTGTTCTGAGGGGCTTTCAAAGCCAGGATCATTGAGGTGAGAGGGAGCCAGAGCTCCTCTGTAAACCAAGGCTCTGGAGAGGACCTGACCCCCAGGTTTACATGAGAAGTTAGTGGAGTGACATGGGCCGTGACAGGCTCTGCGAAATCTGCCGTGATTCCTGTTGTTCCTGAGCTGTGGGTGGGGTGGGGGACATCACAGAGCAGGTCCTGCGCAAGGGGCACCATCAAAGAAAAGATGGGGAGATAGAGAGGGACAGACAGACAGCAGGCCCTTCACAACCATTCTCTGGGTGTCGGGAGGAAGTGAGGAAGGCCACGGGCCCCTTGGGGAGCCGATGGGGAGTGTGGATGGATGGCAATCTGTACCTGTGAAGGGAGCACCCACCGTGGTGAGCTTGAGGCCATTTGTGAGCGAAGCTGAGTAAGTCTGTCACTGTCTCTCCGTAGTCCCTGTGAGAATTAGGCGTCTGTTCCCATTAACAGGTGAAAAGCAAGAAGACTCTAGAGAAGAAAGATGGTAATTACGGTCGCAGCGAGCTGAAGCTGCTGAGGAAAGAGCTGAGGGAGAGGGAGGAAGCCGCCATGCTCGGGAGCCTCTCTTGGGCCGATGTCATTCTGGCCACGAACACAGGTGAGCCCTGAGGCAGGCACCCATGGGGCCGAGAGATCCACTGGGGCGGCAGAGTGCTGAGGCGGGTGGTAGGCTGCAAACCCAGGGGCCCCTACCAGGAGGCCCAGTCTCTGTGATCCTTTGAGGTCCTTGTCCCAGGAAGTCACCCATTCTCTTGAGTTTGCCTCTCGCTCTGGTCAGGTGTTTGGGGATCCCAGAGCTTCCTCAGAGGCTGATGGGACATCTGTGAATCAGGTGCTTCACCTGATGGCCCATTGAAACTGCTCCCCGAGGATTACTTTGATGTGGTGGTGATTGACGAGTGTGCCCAGGCCTTGGAGGCCAGCTGTTGGATCCCCCTGCTGAAAACCAGAAAGTGCATCCTGGCTGGAGACCACCAGCAGCTGCCTCCCACCATTGTGTCCCACCAGTAAGACCATTTTCTGGAGGCTCAGGTTGAGGGCCTGGGCTGGGTGGTGTGGGGTGGGTGCCCTTCGTGTGCTGGTTCTGGCTGCACAGAGGGAAAGCATCTGGAGCTATTTGGCAACCAGGAGGCTGGCCTAGTGTGGGGGGCCTGGGGGGGGGGGTCCTGGCCGGCCATCGATGAGGCAGGCATATCTCAGAACTGGCCACCAGACCCACTGGTCATACTGAGGTCCCTGAGGAGGAGATTGCCAGAGGGTGGCTGGGGGGAGCCAGCTCTAGGGTCTTCCCTGACCCCCTCCCCCTTTGGCCGAGCCCCGATCCTTCCTCACACAGCCCAGAGCACTGTGCTGGTACCTCTTTGAGGCCCAGACACCGTGTTCTTTGTATGCAGCCTTTATGCATTCCTGAGCTTGATGAGGATAGGGGCTTGGTCTTTCCAAGGTTTGGTCTTGCCCCCCAATAGCAGCGTGTTTTGCTCATGGTAGGTGCTTAGGAAATGTTTCTTGAGTTTGTTTGAATTGATGAGTCCTGGAGTGCCCCTGTATCTCGTTTAGGGGTGCTGGCCCAGTGTAGCTGCTCCCTGTCCCTGCCCAAGCCCAGCTTCATGGGGGCTCCCTCTCTCCAATGCAGAGCTGCCAAAGGGGGTCTGTCCCTCAGCTTGATGGAGCGCCTGATTGAAACCCATGGGCAGAGGGTTGTTAGGATGCTGACCGTCCAGTACCGCATGCACCAAGCCATCATGCAGTGGGCGTCCGAGGAGCTGTACCATGGAAAGCTCAGCGCCCACCCCTCGGTGGCCAGCCATCTTCTGAAGTGAGCAGGGTAGGGGTGGGGGTGGGGCGCAGTTGGGGCCAGACAGGCCCCTAGGACAGGCAGCCTGGAGCCCATCCTCCTCCTGGCAAGCTGAGCTCAGTGTGCTTTATTCAGCACTTAATCGTTTGGGTGACGCGATGGTGTTGTAGCTGTAATTTCCTTCTTTTCTCCAAACGACCCTTTGAGAAAGGGATTGTCATTACATGCCCAGAGATGGGAAAACTGAGGCTGCCTTGGGTTTGTGGTAGAAGCTAGGGCCTCCTCTCTCCCAGTCTGCACCCTCCTCCTCAGTGCCGCCTCTGTTTTGGGTGGATCAGGACAAGCAGGCTGGCGCAGGCTGTGGTGGCGGCCGCATGCAGCCCTCAATGCCTCAGAGTACGGCCTGAACTGGGCAAACATGGGAAATAGTTTATTTAGAAATAAAAGCAGATTTGACGAAGCGTAGCCCCAGCCCGTTGTGGGGTGGAGGGAAGCTGCCGCCCTGGGGGCCCTCGGGATGGTTTTGTGGCCCTGGGTCTGTCTATGTCTGATGCCTCAGTCTTGGGTGCAGCTTTGCTGAGGCTTAGCTCATAACTAACGTCTGCCTGCCTTTCTAGGGACCTGCCGGGGGTTGCTGCCACCGAAGAGACGGGCATCCCCCTGCTGCTCATCGACACCGCTGGCTGTGGCCTGCTGGAGCTCGAGGACGAGGACGAGCAGTCCAGGGGGAACCCAGGTGTGTGCGCGGGCACAGCCCTCGCCACTTTTGTGGAAGCTTCCCTTCGAAGGCGATTTCTCACTGGTGGTTCTGGTCCTCGCATCACGTGGCCTTTGCCAGTCTCTTTGCTCCCTCCGCTTCCCTTTAGACAGAGGGAAGAAAGCTTTTAGGAAAACCACCCAGTGCTGCCCCCAGTGCTCCGCCCCCTCAGCCCCTCATCTCTGCCTGGCATGGAGGCGGCACTGCCCACCTCGTCCTTGGGCCTTGCCCGCCAAGGCCGCTGTTCTCTCTTCCCCAACCTCAAGGCTGTAGCTGCTACTTGTAGGATCTCCCCTCTTGGCATGTTGTGTACGCTACAGATTTCTAATGACGTTTCCTCCTGAGACCTTGGGTGATTTCAGTCCCACCCCACGACCCCGTAGACTCCTCCATCGTTCTCTCTGTGGTCCCTGGGGACTGAGCCCCCGAAGGCATAGGCCTCGTTACAAGCCAGGCACTTGATGGTTCCCTGCCCTCAGTCACTGCCTCCTGCCCCACGAGGGGCGACAGAACAGGCCCCAGCTGGATGCTCCATTCTTTCTTTATTGTTTTTTTGTTTAAGGTTTTGAGCTCCAAATTCTATCCCTCCCTCCCGTCCCTCCCCCAAGACAACATAGGGTGTACACATGCAGTCACGTAGAACGTTTCCATGTCCGTCGTTTTGGAAGGAAGGCTCAAATAGAAGGGAAAAAGGGAAAGAAAGAAGGTGGAAAGTAGCCCGTGGCCATGTGTGCTCAGGCAGGAGCAATTGTGTCTGGAGGCTGGTGGCCTTGGCATGCTCCTATACGAGGACAGAGGAGAAGGCACCAGCAAGTGGTTCCGGGGAGGGCCTGGATGGGCTTTCTTTGGGATCGTCTGCAGGGCCACGGCCCTGGTCCGGCCTCCCTTCTTCTGGGGCCTGTTTGATGGGGTCTCCCCTCTCCCTGTGTTTTGTCATCAGGTGAGGTCCGCCTCATTGCTTTGCATGTCCAGGCCTTGGTGGATGCTGGAGTCCGAGTCAGTGATGTCGCTGTCATTGCTCCCTACAACCTACAGGTGAGACAGATGCCAGGGCCTCCTTGGTTGGCCTTCGTGGCCTCTGTGAGTGGATGAGCTGGTGGCAGAGGGGGCTTCCTAAGGGCCCGCCCTATGTAGGTGGTGCAGCGGAGGCATGGCCTTGGATGGATGGCCCCCAGGCTGTCGTGATGGTTTCCTGCGGGAATCCTGCCTGGAGCCTGAGCCCCCACTCCCCAACTCCCCCAGGCCCCGGGGCAGAGGGCACTGCCTCTTGTGCTGGTGGGGCCTGACTTGGGGTCTCCATGGTTCAGGTGGACCTACTTAGGCAGCAGCTTTCCCCTAAATATCCTCAATTGGAGATCAAATCTGTAGACGGCTTTCAAGGACGAGAGAAGGAGGCGGTCATCCTGTCCTTTGTGCGGTCCAACCGGAAGGGTACGAGGGCCTGCTCCAGATGCTTTGAGGGTGGCAGCCAGAAGGGGCTCTGCATGGGGGAGGCGTGACCTTAGTGGGTTGGAAATGAAAAAAGGCTTTTGGATCAACCCAGGGCAGGTCAGAGATGAGAAGAAGTAGTCAGAGCTGTCACTGGTTTTCTTCTTCCCTTCTACTTGCTCCAGGCGGGGCTTGGCCCGTCCTGTCTGGACATGAGGTTTGAGGCAGGGGTTGGTGGCGGAGAGTTAAGACAGCTCCCCAACCCCTGCCTCAGGCCATTGTGAAGGAGGACATTTCTGGGAAAGGCTGCTCTCGAGGAAATGGTGATGGTCCTTGCAGATGGTGCAGAGACCTCCAAGGGAGACGGGATTCCACTTGTATTAGAGCATTGGGCTTAGGGCTTGCCCCCCTCTCCCCTCACTGTGTAGAATCCTGTTCCTAAGGCATGGGGTGGACCAGGGCCCGTGCTCTGGGCAAACAAGGAAGCACAGGTGCGCAAGGCTCAGGGGTGCAAGGCTTGCTCTGCACAGGCATGCATGGCCTTCCCCAGCTCCCGCCTTGTAAGGAAGCACCAGAGAGGTTGCTATGGGGAAGGGAGGCTAATGGGGGCACAGGTGCCCCTGAAAGATGGTTCCCAGTAATAGAGGTGTCTGAATTGGCCGAGTTAGAATCGTCTCGTGGGTTCCTGGCCTGCCTGAGGGGACAGGAGTCTGTTCTTTTGGTTCAGATCTAGTCAAAGTGACTTGTCCTGATGGGCTGGGAGGAGCGTCCATGCTCCCTGACTTAGGAGAGCCAGAATCCAGGCCGTTGTCTCTTGTGGAGTCATTATCTTAATGCGGGGGAGCTCTCACTTGGGACAGATTTGTGGGAGTGACTGTCTCGCTCTCTCCTGGTCCCAGGAGATGGTCATCCCACCAAGATTTTTTTTTGAGGGCAATTGGGGTTAAGTGACTTGCCCAAAGTCATACAGCTAGTAAGTGTGTCTGAGGCCAGATTTGAACTCAGGTCCTCCTGACTCCAGGGCTGGTGCTTTATTCACTGTGCCACCTAGCCGCCCCTCATCCCACCAAGATTGAGGAAGGACCCACTTGTGTGGAGCCCTTCCCACGGCTGGCCGGTCCCCTCTTCCCTCCTAACTTCCTCTCCAGTTATGGCGGGCAGCGATGTTCAGGCTGTGCCTGAGAGTTACAGACCAATGGCTGGGGGAGGCCCGGGGGAAGCCCAGGGGAGGAGGTGGTGGGTCCCCAGCCCTGGAACACCTGGCCTCACCCCCAGGGAGCCTGGAGCGGACAGTGCCCTGCAGAAGGGGGCACCAGCTTGGGCCCCTGACCTGAGAAAGGGCACAGGGAGAGTCCCTGGGTCACTTCTTCCTGTCTGTGACCTCAGCTGTTCACCTCCTTCTGCCTCTGTTTTTAGGTGAGGTTGGTTTTCTGGCGGAGGACCGAAGAATCAACGTGGCGGTCACTCGTGCCCGGCGCCACGTCACCATTGTCTGCGATTCCCGAACCATCCGCAGCAACGCCTTCTTGAAGAGGCTGGTGGATTATTTCACTCTGAGAGGCGAAGTCCGCACAGCTTTTGAGTACCTCGATGACATCGCCCCCGACAACTACTCTCATGAATGCTCTCAGGGCCCTGGCCAGGCAGGCAGGACGCCCGGGGACCCTGCTCGGCCTGGCCCCACATGGCGCCAGGAGAGCCAGAAGGGCCCAAAGGCCCACAAGTCTGGCAGAAGCAGGCCCCCACGCCCAGCCCCGGAGGGCCTTGGGCTCAGTGGTGGGGGCTGGCCTGAGGCCGCTGGGAACCCCTTCAGGACTGCGATCTTGGACTTCCTGGAGAGCAGTGAGACCGTTCTCAAGTTCCCTGCATCCCTCAATGCCCACGACAGGATGCTGGTCCATCAGCTGGCTGAGGAACATGGGCTAAAGCATGAGAGTGTTGGCGAAGGGAAGGAGAGATACATCTCTGTGCGCAAAAAGGGGGGCCCCACCATGGCTGCCGTGGCCACCTGCACCCCTGCCACAGCTGCCACCGCTACCCCCCCTGCTGCCATCACAACACCTCCCACAGGGACAGAGAGTGAGAGACAGGAGCCCCAGCCTGGATGCCTGAGTCTGGGAACACTAGACCTGGCCCTGGGTGAGCAGGACACCCCCAGCCACGCTGGAGATGGTCTGAATCAGAAGGCCCTGCACCAAGAAGAAGGACAGAGGGGGAAAGCTGGGCCCAGCCGACTAGCCAGAGAGCGCCAAGATGCTACTAGTTCCAAGGTGCCAACGGTGTCAGGAAGGAAGAAGGGGAAGGAGAGTAGAGGTGAGGAGCTACCAGAGAGGATGGGGAGCTCATCCTCTCTCCTGGGGATGGTTTCTGGGTTGATGGCCAGGATCGCTCCCTGGAAGGTTCCTTGTGAGGGGCTCGTGTTCCGGTATAGCGGTTCTGCCCAGGGCAGGCCTGGTTAGGGTTCCTCGGGTTCTGCCTTTCCAAGCCATGGCCCCATTTTTAGACACTCCCCTGAGGCCTGCGACAAGTGAGGTGTTCCTGGCTTTGGGGAGTCTGCCTGGGGCAGGGAATTGGGGAGTTTAGTGGAATTAATCGTGCCAAGTTAATGCCATTAATGGCAGAATGGTCAGGGGCTCCTCATCCCTCAGAGGGCTCCAGGTCTGTCTCTGAGGACAGCCTTCTTCTCGCAGACCCTGGGGGCAGGCTTCTGATGGGGAAACTGAGGCCCAAAGAGGCTGTGCTGTGCCCCATTGCCGCTGCCTCACCCTGAGGCTCTACACCGCAGGCCTGACCTGAAGTTGCTCACTCCAGTTTGTGGCTGTACTGAGCTCAGGAATGTCTGTCCTGCAGCTGCTGCCCACTCCTTGTTCTTAGAGTCTTGGGTCATTGGGTTGGAGCATTTTGTGTAGGATGGGGTGCTGGAGGCCCTCGAGCCCAGTGTCCTTGTCCCACAGGGGAGAAACTGAGGCTCAGATGAGGCCCGTGTCACACGGACTCCCCGTCAGCACCTTTTGGGACACAGACATGTATAGACATGTGCATGCACATGGATGTAGACACACACGGACCAGGAGGAGGTCTCTGGAGGCCACGTCTGTCACGTGTGCCCGCCCTGGAGACACAGGCTGGGCTACCTGTGGCCTGTTGAGTGTCTAGGCCTGTGCTCAGATACTCCCTGCCCTCCTGGGAGTGGAAGTACAAGAGGCCATTGAGAGTCAATGGACTGAGCATTCCCCAGACCAGCCCAAGCTTCCTGAGGGTGACAGAGAGAGGTCTGGGGGCAGGAGCCTGTGGTGGCACGGGGCTGAGCACATCCTGACCTTCCCTGTGGGTGTGGCTGGTGTCCTGGTGCTGGGCAGGGGTGGAGGCCACCTACAGGCTGTTGGGCTGTGAGCACGGCACCCCACCCAAACCTCAGTTTCCTCATCAGTGAAATGGGTGTCATGTTGACCCTGCGTCATCTCCCAGGGTGGTTTGTACATCTGAGGGAAGCAGAGGGTGGGCCCCACTTGGGGAGTGCTGAGCAGGGCTCCCCCTTTCTAAAGGCTTTGGATCGACACCTCATGTCTTCGTGTCCAGGCGTTTGTCCCTGTAACTGGAGGGGCATGCAAAAGGCAGGCAAATTAACGCAAAACCAACTGCCTCTGCCAGGAGGTGGGTACCCTGTAGGCAAGAGTAGATGCCTGAGGTGCAATCGGGGACCACGTGAGACTTTGGCACCTTAGAGATCAGAGGCTTTATCATTGTGGGGATTCACTCCTTTGGTGCAGATTGTGGCCTCTCTGTGGCTTAGCCAACAGATCTGGGACTGAGGCTGACATAGGAGTGGGAGTCTCTGAGCCTGTGTGGCCAGGACCCTTCCCAAAGCCAGAAGCCAAGGCCTTCTGCCCTAGGAGGCCTTCGGGAAGACCTTGCCTGAACAGGCCTTTGGCACAGAAACGGCTGGGAAGCCTATGGCTGTAGGCCTTCATCAAAGTACATCCTTGGTGCCCTTTCTCTTAACGTCACTGTCATTTCTGGACTTTTCACCAACCCCCAGAATCCTCTTGTAATAAAGGAACCACATGGGGGGGCGCACGGCCAGTTCTGTGCATTGATGCTGGCCACCCGCCCCTCACCACAAGAGGGGCAGCCGCGTTTGCTCGCGGGCTGTCTTCATTCCTCTGAACCAGAGCCTGAGCAGGGGAGGCTTGGGCTGGTCCTGGTCCCTTTCCCCATCTAACTGTCCCTGGTATTTCCCACAGGCCACATGGGAGAGAATCGCGCAGCCGAGGAAGACTTGGATGCTCTGGTCTCTGCCGCCATCAAAGCCAAGAACACCTGTGGGTTCCCCAGGTGCGGAGCCAGCGTGGTGACCTTGGGCCAGCTCTGTCTACACTGTGGGCAGCGCTTCTGCCTCAGCCACCACATCCCTGAGGTAAGGCCTGGCCATGGCTGGTGACCTGGGGAGGGTGACCCGTGCCAGACGCAGGGCACCGGCTCGCAGCCGACAGCCTTGGACGGACCCCCTGGGCAGAGAGGGAGGCGGCTCCTTGTTATGCCCTTGTGCCTTGGATGGGCTTCTTTGCTTCCGTGTCTTAAAATTCCCATGTAGGCACCAAAAACTTTTTTTTTTAATTAAATTGGTTTGTTTGTTTATTTTAGTTTTACAACATTCAGTTCCACAATCCCTCGAGTTTCAGATTTTCTCCCCCTCCTCCCCCATTGTGGCAGCGTGCACGCGGATAGAGGATCTACAAACATCTTCCCACTGATCGTTCATTAGTCAGGTTGTAGAGAAGGACTGTGACTGATGGAACGATCAGTGGGAGAGAGGAAACAAAACAAAACATGAAAAAGAAACAGAGCAAGTAGTTTCTTTCAATCTGCGCTCAGACTCCGCGTCTCCTTCTCTGGATGTGGATCATCTCCTTCAATCATGAGTCTTTTGGAGTTGTCCTGTAACCTCGTATTGCTGAGAGGAGCCCAGTCCATCAAAGTCAGTCATCACAGATAGGATGCGTCTGTGATTGTGTACAAATTTCTCCTGGTTCTTCTCTCCTCACTCAGCATCAGTTTGTATAAGTCTCTCCAGGTTTTTATGAAGTCCATCTACTCCTCATTTCTTATAGCACAGTAGTATTCTATTACATTCATGTACCATAACTTGTTCAGCCATTCCGCCATTGATGGGCATCCTTTCGTTTTCCAATTCTTTGCCACCACAAAAAGAGCCGCTATGTTTTTGTGCATACGGGTCCTCTTCCCACTTCTCTGATCTCTTTGGGATATAACCCCAAAAGTGATATTGCTGGATCAAAGGGTATGCACTTATTTATAGCCCTTTGGGCATAGTTCCAGATTGCTCTTCAGAATGGAGATACATTATACATTAAGTATAAAAACCTGTCATATCCTGCAGGCAATAGGAGGGGGGAAGAGTCACAAAGCGGGGGGGTTAGAGGGAAGGAAGAAGTAGTAAGGGAGAAGGGTAGGAAAAGGGAGGGGGGCTGAGAAGGAGGGAATACTGAGGGGAGGCGGCGGTCAAAAGGAAAACTCAAGAAGGAGAAGGGAGAAGGGAGGGAATAGAAGCGAAAACAGGAGGAAATAGGATGGAGGGAAAGACACAGATAGTAATTATGACTGAATGTGAATGGGTGAACTCTCCCATAAAACAGAGGCAGATAGCAGAATGGATTAAAAACCATAATCCTACAATATGCTGTTCACAAGAAACGCATCTGAAACAGGGGGACACACACAGGTTAAAGGTAAGAGGCTGGAGTAAAACATACCATGCCTCAGCTAAAGTAAAAAAAGCAGGGGTAGCAATCCTTATGTCAGACAAAGCAAAAGCAAAAGTAGAGCTAATTAAAAGAGATAAGGGAGGAAACTACATCCTGCTAAAAGGCACCATCGAGAATGAAGTTATATCATTACCTAACATCTATGCACCAAGCAGTACAGCATCCAGATTCCTAAAGGAGAAGTTAAGGATGTCAGAGGAAGAAAGAGAGAGCAAAACTATACTAGTGGGGGACCTCAATCTCCCCCTCTCCGAGCTTGATAAATCTAACCTCAAAATAAACAGGAAAGAAGTTAAGGAGGTAAATAGAATCTTAGGGAAGGTAGATATGGTAGACCTTTGGAGAAAATTGAAAGGGAATAAAAAGGAGCATACCTTCCTTTCAGCAGTACGTGGCGCACACACAAAAACTGACCATGTACTAGGGCACGAAAACCTCACAATTCAGTGCTAAAAGACAGAAATACTAAATGCACCCTTCTCAGACCATGATGCAATAAAAATTACGTGTAATAAAGGGCCATGGAAGAATAGACGAAAAAGTAATTGGAAACTAAATAACTGAATCCTGAAGAATGAGTGGGTCAAAGAAGAAATTAGAGAAACGATCAGTAACTTCATTCAAGAGAGTGACTATAACGAGGCATCATGCCAGAACTTGTGGGATGCAGCAAAGGCGGTTCTTGGGGGAAGTTTTATGTCCCTGCGTGGAGACATGAAAAAATTAGAGAAAATTGAGGTCAGTGAATTGGGCATGCAACTGAGAAAGCTGGAAAAAGAACATCCCCATTAAAAATCCCCAGTAAAATACCAAATTAGAAATAATGAGAACCAAAGGAGAGATTAATAAAACTGAACATAAGAAAACCATTTAATTAAATTTAATTTAAGAAAACCATATTAATAAATAAAACTCAGAGCTGGTACTATGAAAAAAAATAAAATTGATAGACGTTTAGTCAGTATGATAAAGGCAAGAAGAAAACCAGATTTCGAGTATCAAAAATGAAAAGGGTGAATCTACCTCCAGTGAAGAGCAAATCAAAACAGTAATTAGGAATTGTTTTGCCTAGTTGTGTGCACATAAATTTGACAATCTTAGTGAAATGGATGAATATGTACAAAAATACAAGTTGCCCAGAGGAACTGAAGAGGAAGTAAACTGTTTAAATAACCCCGTCTCAGAAAAAGAAATTGAACTAGGCACCAAAAACTTCTTGATAGAAAAATGCCTTTTTTCATAGTACGCTGAGGACTCTGGCAGCAAGGGGCTGGTTCAGAGGGGGCCAGGTCAATGACTGCTGTCCTGCTGCTGTCTGGAGAGCTGGTGGCCTCTGCCTCCCTGCAGGCCCCTGCACGAGCTGAAGGCCCACTCGAACCCTGCTGATTGGTAGCACACAGCAGGGCAGCCTCTGTCTTCGCTTCTGTGGGGCAGTGGGGAAGCCTAGAAGCCCCCCTGCCTCAGATGCCAGGAGACCCTGAATAAAGAGGCTGTCCAGGAATGGCGTTATGGAGTCTGGGGGCAGAGCTCTGTAATGGTGCCAGACTGGGGCACCCATAGTTGAAGGGGATTTAGGGGCAGCCGCTTTCTGCTAACATCCTTGGTGGGCATTCTGTTTTCAAATCTGGAGTGGGTGATGAAGGCCCCTCATTAGATGGGAAAGGGTTATTGACTGTTTTGAGCGGTTTGAGGGTCTTCTGTGACCCATCTGTTGGTTGAATGTCACTTCTCCAGCCATCTGAGCTCTTGGGTGTGCACAGCTGAGACCCCCAGGAAGAGCAGGTCAAGGGTGGTGCCACATCCTGGCACAAAACACTGTGCCCTCTGCCTGACTCAGAGCTCTTGGTCTTGGTCTGCATGCTCTTGGCCTTGATCTGAACAGTGATAATGGGCCTGGTTCCTGCTCCCCAGGGCTGTGCAGAGAAGCCCCCTCCTCATGGGAGAGGAGCAGTCAGTGCAACTCTGCCCCCTTGGCTCCACCAGCAGCAGAGAGAGGAGAGGCAGGAAATGGCCACAGGCAGGCCAAGGAGAAGAGAAGACCCAGCTCCTGGGGCCCCTGTTGGAGTTGGGCGTTACGAGAGTGTGGAGGCCCCTGCGTGGGAGCTTTTGTGCTGTGGACCCCAAGTGCCCTGAGGGCAGGGGATGGCTTATCCCCAGTGCCTGGGACATTGCCCTGTACCCAGCAGGTGCTTAATAAATGCTTGTCGAGTGAATGAATGGATGGTAGGAGAGGTGTGCAGTTACATATGTTAGAGGGGTTTGCTTTGATCCTGATGGTGTTAGAAGGCAGGCAGTCGAGACATCCATTGGGGGGACCCGAGTGAGGGTCGGGGAACCATCTTGTCTTTCTGTTCTCCCAGCAGTGACCCAGAGACCAGGTGGGAGGCCCTTCTCTCACCTGGGCTGAGAGGTAGTGAGGTCCCCATGTCAGAGGTAGCCTGGATCAGCCTGACCAGGCGAGTGAGGATGGGGGGAGGAGGGAGAAGGGGGTCAGGTCTGTTGTGGCTGTGATGAGTTTGAGGGCACAGTGGGGCCTCCGAGGACATACTGACCAGGCCCAATAGGGAGTTGTCTCCATGGAGATGAGGGAATCCTGATGGGATCCCCAGAGACAGACAGCGATGGGTGTGGGGAGAGATGGGAGATGGTGGTTGGAGATGGGGTCAGAGGGAGGAGGACCAGGAGAGAGCCCCTGGCATGGCCAGACAAGGGAAGGTGTGCCTCTCCGGGAGGAGGCCATGGTCAGTAGTGTCTGAAACTACAGAGGTGGATGAGGAGAAGACAGAAGCACAGCCATTGGCTCCAGTGGGGAAAGTGCTGTTGGCGAGCTTGGAGAGAGCGGTTTCAGACCCACCGAGGGGCGGACAGGCTGGAGGGTGATGGAGTCGCTTGGCAATGTCAGGGGCACTGTTCCAGACAGACAGGGCCTGAGCCAGGCTGCAGTGCTGATGGAGGGCCGAGGGTCAGGACCCACTAGTTTGCCTGGGCTGAAAGGTCCCCTTCTTCTATAATAGAGGCAGGAGAACAGTGGGCGAGACTGTCTCTGGGCCTGGAGGCAGGTGCCCCCCTCCCCAGACTGCCCCTTTTCTGGTGTAGTAGGAAGCTAGCAGGGTGGAGGCGGCATTGGGGGCTCCGTGAGGGCAAAAGAGAAGTTTGGGAGCTGTCGCCAGGGGAACGGATCAGTCAGTGAAGGAAGAGGGGAGTTTTTGATTTGCTATTGTGAGGTCTCAGTTGAGATGGGAGAAGAGGGTGGTGGGGAGCCGTCTTCTGGGCATGTTCAGCCATCCTGGAGCAGGTGTGTGATGGTGATGATGGGAGGTGGTGGAGGGAGGGCATCCCGACTGTGAGCTGTTGGAAGCGGAAGAGACCCTTGCAGGTGAGGCCCTGGCAGCTGGCATACTCAGGGGCCTCTGGGTGGACATGACCAGACGAGAGAGTCCCGCACCCAGGCAAATGCTGTGTCTCCCCAGGTCCATGGATGTGGCGAGAAGGCGAGAGCTCAGGCCCGACAGAGGATTAGCAGAGAAGGGGTCCTCTATGCCGGCAGCGGGACAAAGAGCAAGGCTGTGGACCCCATGAAGAGAGTCGATCTGCAGAAGAGGCTGGATCAGAAGCTCGTGGAGCTGAGTAGCCAGAGGAAGAGCAAAAAAAGGGACAAGGACAAGTGAAGAGGAGCGTCCAGGGGTCCACCGCCCCATGCCCAGGGCCCTTCCCAGGCCTCCTTCCCCCGGAGGAGCGGGCCCAGCCTGGGCCCCAGGGCAGTGGGTGCTGGCGAGCACAGTCACAGAAGGGTGGGAGGCAGGGTGCAGCTGGACCGGGGAGGGGAGCAGTGTCTGTGTCTACGTGTCCACCGGGGCTGGCCTTTGGGTGTCTGGACATCGTCCTCACTGCTCGACAGGAGGTGGAGGAAGAAAAAATGCCCTGAGTGAAAGGAACTGAATAAAATCTGTGAAATACTTGACCTGTTGGCTTGATATGATCTGGGGGCAGGCCTGGGGAGGACCAGGAATGGGGAAGGGACCTTTGACCACCATCTGCATGCAGCCAATGCTGTGTGTTCCAGAGCCTTCTCTTGGGTGCGCTAGCGAGCCAGCCTCAGAACTAGGAGGGCCTGGGGTCCACTCCAGCTTGGGCCTCTCCTGGCTGGGTAACTGTGGGCCAGTCACTGAACTCAGTGGCCCGGGCAGGTGCAGAGAGGGGCCCCCTTACCTGTCTCCTTGTCCTTTCAGGGCCCCTCTGTGTCCACGGCCTCCCTTTTCAAGAGTGGGTGTTCCCGAGCTTGACTGGGGTGTTTCCAAGCGTAGAACCCTAAATCATTTTTGGTTTTTTTGTCCATTGGAGCATTTTGTTTGTATGTGTTTTACGCCCTCAGAAGAAGGATCCCAGAATTTTTCCTCCTGTGTGTTTTCGTTTTGCTTCCTCACGGTCCATGATGCCAGCCGAGGTTGGAAGCACCAGGAACCCAGATGGGTGGGCCATGACCACTTTGCCAGCTCTTGAATTGAACATTGAATCTGGGGTGAGGCTCCCAGCAGCGTCTCCTGCTCCGGGAATGTCAATGATCCCGAGTTCACCAGCAGGATGATGATTCATCAGTTAAGAACTGGACAGTTACTTGAGAGCGAGGCCTAACGAGCAATGGGCGTTTTCCTTGCTTTTCTGCAGTTGGCACTTCTGAAAGCGTCTGCCAGGACGTGTGACAAGATCCTTAAACAGTTGTTAGAGATAAACCTCTTTTGGTCTAGTTTTTACATCACATGTTTCCCAGTGTGTCCTCCCTCCCAAACAGCCACCCTTGTAGTGAAGCCTAAACAAGAAAAGACCAGCTCGACAAAACAGAGCAGTGCATGCTAAGGTGTCTGCCCTCTGCAGGGCTTTTAAAAGGACTTTGTGTCCGTCTCTACTGAAATGTGCCTGGCTGTCTGAAATATAGGTGTTCTGCATCGAGGTGTCTGTCAGTCTCCACTAACGATTCTCAGAGGCCAACAGAAAGGGGTGTGTGTGTGCACCCACGCATAAGCAGGCAGGCTGCAATGTATAGCCAACAAGGGGCCCCAAGGAAGGCCATAGTGATCAGGGATTGTGTGCCAAGACAACAGGAGGGTGCCCAGATGCCCCTCTGGTGCCCTTGTGATGTGGGAAAAGGTGAGAGAGGCTTTAGGCCTGGGGAGTGGCCTCCCCTGTCATCCTAGGATGGACAGAGATGAATGGGCTGCCATCTGTCTCCTGGAGGGAGCTTCTGAATCGATGAGATCACAGAACAGGGGGGTGTTTGAGTATATCCTCTGAATGTTGGTGCCCTGGGGCACAGCTCCTCTCCCTACCCTAGTTACAGCCCAATTCCCCATCCTTGCTGTGCCCGCCTGTGTCTCTAACTCTGCTCAAGCCTCAGGACTTTGGAGATGGTGATGTTCTAAGACTTGTGGTCCTGGAACATCATTGGGAGGGCTCAGATGCTCACTCTGTGGGCATTCCTTCACTGGTGCACATTTTGGCCCACCCATGCATGCTTGCCCAGTCTGTGTGACCCTCATGCCCATCCTCACCTGCGTTTGCCACAGTGGTTCTGCCCAGTGTGCTGAAGGCTTTCCTGCCTCACTTTCTCCTGAGGTTGTGCCAGAGGAGCCCCATCCTCTTCTCTCCCTGACCCATGATTCCTGGATGTCGTCTTTGCTTTTCGGAAGTTCTTAAGGAGATGGTTTAGTCTGCCTGCACCCACTGTGTGTTCTTCCGGGTGTAACTCATTTTAATTCTTTGCCTGTTGTCATACCCCTTGCTTTGCTGCCATCGTTAGGGAGTTACCATTAAGAGCCTTTGCTTTTATGGGCAACTGGAGATCGTTAAGGGAACTTTGCAGTTCCCTGAAAGCAATCCAGCCTGCTTTTCTCCTCCCACCCAAAGAAGTGTGTATTGAAATTCTTCATCCACTTGGTCTTCTCTGTGTGGATGGTCAGGCTCAGCTCTTCTGAGTGATTACCAGTCTCTGCCAGTAGACATTAGAATTCCATATTCAAGCAGAGACATCTGGGGGACTTCATTGTCCATGGGGTGTGCGCCCTGAGGGCACTGCATCCTTCTGCTTCCTTGTCTTCCTTTGTATTCTCATTATTGGACCAGGTGCCGTGCCCAGACCTGTTCCAACAGACGTTCTGTGATGTCAAGCCCAAGTTTGCACCTCTTTGCTAGCCCCCCAGCCCTGGGCTCTGTCCGCAATACCTATTTCAGAAAGCTTCATTAAATGTCCTGAGACTCTGATAAACTGAGGCCTGCCCAGGTGGGAACCCCTGAAGTGGCCTCCCTCCGGTGGATCCTTGTTAACTCAACCACGGGGCAACCAGATAGCAGGACTGGAGTTTAACTGGTGTTTGTTGAATGACTAGATGAGCGAGTGAGCAAGAGTCCTGTAGAAGGGATGGGCTCCCATATGCTGGGTTTGGCTTTGTGGAGTCCACTCAGTTCAGGCTAGTTTGGTTGTAGAAGCTTGTGTTTGGAGCTAGGAGCTGTGCTCTGTGAGCCAAGCTCTCCACCCAGCACGAGGCGGAGGGAGGGAGGAAGGGAAGGGAGGAGAGAGAGAGAGGAGAGAGAGAGAGAGAGAGAGAGAGAGAGAGAGAGAGAGAGAGAGAGAGAGAGAAGAATTTGGAGCCCCATGAACTTTGCCCTTGCAGTCGCCAAGTCAGAAATGCTCCTCTTCCCCACGGCTCTAGTCTGAGAAAAGCTGGCTGGGGAAGCAGAGGAGGGTGGGGTGAGGGAGGGTCACAGCCCCAACCCTGGTGCTTGTTTCTCACATTCTGTTCTAGGACCAAGTCTGGGCCAAGTTCCTGCAGAACTGCCATGGAGGAGGTTTGGGTCAAGCTCTAACCTGGCTGCTTAAAAGGAATTGGGCCGGGTGCCAGGGAGGCTGAGAGGCAGGCGGCCTTATTTGGCCTGGAAACTTCCTCCTCCCTTGTAAACTGGTGAGCCGGCCTTCTCTCCTTGGGCTGAAGACCTGCCACACTTTTGGTTTTCCAGAATCCAGGGTTTCTTCCATTTGTGGATAGCTTGTACCCCTTTTATCTCCCCCGCTTCCTTCTAGACCCCAGGAGCCCTCTCCTTGGGTGATGGCTCTGAGGTTGGGTCCCCAGGGCCCCTGAGGCATCCTGCAGGCATCCCCCCAGCTAAGGCAGGGAGCTGAAGGAACCCCCCCCCCCCCACTAGTGGGTGTAAAGAATCCTCTATTAAAGCTCATTGGTTTGTAGCTTTTGAGTCTGAGGGCAAACACGGGGCCTGGGACGCTTCTCCAGCTCTCGTCGCCAGGGCATGAAGATGCCCGAGGGCAGGGCCTGTGCATCATGTTTATTTGAGCATTTTCTGTGGGCGTTGTCCTGGTGATCTGTGCTGGGCACACAAAGGGCTCTGAGCAAATGCTCGAGTGATCCATGGTTTGTATGATGGGATTGAATGCCCTCCCCTGGCCAAGCCCCAGGCTTTGTCCTCAGAGGCTGGGCTGGGCATGTTCCTTCCTCCCAGGACCAGCTTCCTTCTTCAGGCAACCAGATTACAAGGAAGATAACGTGTCTCCAGGACTGGGGGTTCTTTCTGTCTCTCCCTTGTTGGGGGGGGGGTGTTACTGAGGAATGCTCTCCTTCCTCATCTCTGTTCCCCGGCTTCCCCCACCACCTTCAAGCCCCAGCTCAAATCCTGTCATCTATGGGGAGCCTCCAGCCCCTGCTTGGGAGGCCTTGTCCCGTCCTGAGGCGGCACATTTCACTCTGGGACAGCTTTGGTCCTTCTGGGCCTGTCCCCATCTCATAGATGAGTAAGTGGAGACCCAGAGTGGTTTGAGTGCCTTGTCCAAAGTGTAACTGGTGTGGCTAGGATTCCCTGGGACGGGGACCCCATCCTCAGCCTCTTTCCCCCAAGAGGGGCACACTGTTGCCACTGAATACAGAAGATCTCCAACAGCTTGTACTACAAAGCCCAGAGTCTGAAAGATATGAGTTCAAATGTGGCCTCAGTCTCTTACTAGCTGTGTGACCCTGAATGGCCTCAGAGGTTCTGGAGTCACAGATGTCATCCCATCCAGGGTCTGTGGGCAGTCCCTCCGCTGAGGCAGATTGCAGCTTGCCTGCTTACTAGTGTTTCTCAGCTAGTCTGGGCCCCATGGCCAACGTGAGCTTGGACCTCTCAGAACTTAGCAAAACTTGCTAGTGGGTGACAGACAAATGTGGTCCATCCCCTCGCTGGGCTTGCACACAAAGCCTGTCCAAGCTGGAGGGGCCTTCCACAGCCTGTGCTCCCCTGGCCAAGCCAGGAGAAGCCAGGTCACTTCTGCCCCCTGACAAGGTATCCTGGGGGGCTGGCCAGTGGCAGAGTCTGTTAAGCAGTAAGGAAGCTTGGAAGGTCAAGACAAAGATGCCCTGGACCAATTCCCAGGAGGAGCTGGTGTCCTGGCAAGGAGAGGCTTTCATCAGAGCTTTAAAAGCAACTTTGTCAGTCACATAGAGGATGGTGCAAAGCAGTGAGCTCCCCGTCCCTGGAAGTATTCAAACAGATGCTAAATGATCACCTGCCTGTCAGGGAGGCTGTAGACAGGATGTTTGCAGGGTCAGGGTTTACTCCAAAAGCCCCCTACGGAGGAATCTGTGACCTCTAAGGAACGACTTGGCATCCCTAGGGAAGGCTGTGTCTGACCCAACCCCAGGTCATCAGCTTCCTCCAGAACCTTGGGCCCAACACTGAAGTTCATGGTCACCTTCTTCCATCCAGGCCCAGCAAGCAAAGGGACCTGGGCTCCAGCTGCAGAAAAGGCCCAGGTGGGGTGGGGTCATTCATCTTCCTCTCCTGGTTACCACGATTTGTTTCGATGGACCGAGCAAGGACCAAACTTGGGCATCAGAGAACGGAGGCAAAGGTTTTCTGGGAGTCTGCCCCTCTGGCAGCCCTGGACTCCACCCCGGGGCCCTTTGGGGGGTCTTGTTGGCATGTCAGCCACATTCTTGGGCTGGGGCTCCCCTGCCTGCAGACCCGTGTCTTTTGGGAAAATAAGCGCTCTGGCAAAGCCAACCAGCGTGGATCTTTATTCATCACTGGCTCTAATGCCAAGCCCTCGGGGTGCAAGAGCAAAGATTGTCTTCCTCCCAAGGAATGTTCTTTCTGTTGAGGGGAGATGATGGGCATCAGTAACTCACAAACCAACAAATCATTAATTGAGTGCCTGCTGTATGCCAGGCCCTGTATTAAGGGGAATGGCGGCCATATTTTGGGATGGTGAGGGGAGGCCTGGTGGGCCCTGGCCATCAAGGCCAACATGTGACCTTGTGCAATGGGCCTTGAGCCTTGGTCTCTGGAGTTACCCCCATTCTAGGGAAAGGAACTGGGGGCTCCGACCTTGTCAGTTTTGAAAGGTCAGGAGAACGTGCATGGGATGCCTGGCATCCTGGTATAGCACCATCTCCGTGGGTTGGCATCCAGCCTGGCACTGATGCCCCAAGGAGCAGGAGGTGACTCCCAGGAGCGAGTGAGCCCCGGGACCAGCCCAGCAGCAGCTGGGACGGGGACTCCTCTGTAAGTCACGCCGCGTGTGGACAAGACTCGGAGGGACTGAGGCCACAGAAAGGGAGCTAAGTCTGAGCTTCTCCCGGAGCCTAGGAGGGTGGGGCTGGGACTCCGAGCTGTGGGAGGGAAATGTGTGTGCTTTCGTTATCGCTGTTTCCTCAAAGTTAATACCCCTTTGTTATTCAATAATTAATTAAAAATAAGTGATGTTACCCCTCGATATGCAGACCAACCCAATCCCCTGGGAAAGAGGGGACCGTGCAGCGGGTGGAAGGCAGCCCTTGCTGTCTGCTGGTTAGCTCCGCGGCCCTGGGAAAGGCAACTTACCACTCACTACAACCTCAGTCTCCTCATCTGTGAAATGAGCCTAACCGCGGCTGCTCCCGCTGCCGGGATTGTGGGGAGGCTCAGATAAGGTGCGGTGAGAATACCAGTTATTACTGAGCTGTTGCCATTGTCCGGTCACATCTGACTCTCCGTGGCCCGGTGGCCCAGAGCATGCCAGCCCTGCCCATAGGGCTTTCTTGGCAGAGATCCTGGCAGGGTGGTCATTCCCTTCTCCAGCTCATTTTACAGATGAGAAAATTGAGGCAGATGGGATGAAGTGACCTGCCCAGGGTCAAACAGCAGTGCGTGTCAGAGGCTGGATTTGAACTCAGGCCTGGTGCACTATTCCCCTGAGCTGCCCAGCTGCCTCCATTGCACTATTTACCTCCATGTAATTAATGCGTTGCTTGGGACGCCTGGGTTTTCGTGTTTGTCCAGGTTCCTTAGAATGGAGCCCAGCGTCTGTTTCTAACTCACTCCCAGACGGGGCAGGTGCCCGGTCTGTTGACAAGGACCTGTCTTTGTTTTGTTTTCAGATGATTTTTGTCGTTGTTGCCTCAGTCACGGGCCTGGTCACCGTCCAGGAAGGCAGACATGCCCTTTGGCAGAGCCCTCGGGGAAGAGTTCCTGCCCCGGCCGGTCGGGCTGGGCGGGTCAGCGTTAGGAGCAGACGTGATTCTGGGCAGAGGGGCCGAACTGCCCAGAGGCCGGTCCCGCACCTCTGCCCCAGTGGTTTATTTTCCTTTGCATGCGTGTCTATGGAATTGGACCCGAACCAGGGGAAAGCTGCCAAGGTTATAATTGGAATCCCCCAGTTATAGCCGGAGTTCTACTTGGGCTCTTAAAAGGAATTGTGTTATGGATCAAGAGCAGGCACAGAGCCCTGGCCTTATTTGGGATTGAAACGGCTTCTTTGGGAGGCTTCCGAGGGCCAAGGATCAGCTGGGGCTGCTGAGAGCTCTCTATGTCGGTGTGTCCCACATACTGACGAATGGGGAGCCCTCTGACGCCCCCTCCCCTGGGAGAAAAGACTAGGTAGTGAGCTCCCCGTTCCTGGAGGCGCCAGGAGCACGGATTTAGAAAGAGAAGGATTCTCTTTTTACTCAACAAGAGGCTGAGGGCCAGAGGAGGAATCTGGCCGGGGTTAGAGAGCTCTCAGTGCGCTTTCAGACGCTCCATTGAGACCTGGCCAGGGCACTAGATTTCTGAATATGGGAGTGAGACATGGGCTAGGGGAAGGTACCCACTGCGCTGTTCGGGGTCAGGAGACTTTGGGGTGAGTTAGCCACGTGACCTTAGACTAGTCCTTGCCCTCCTCTGTAAAGGGAAGGACGTCCAATGGAAGACTTGGTGGCTTGTGGGGTGGGGCTTCCTTCCCGCTCTGATTCTGAGGTCCCAAGCTCACCTTCGAGCTCTGAGCCTCTGGGTGGTGGTCAGTGGGTGGGGTGCGTGTCCCTCACATGAATGTTTATCTGGACAGAGCAGAGAGCCATACCTTGTTTAGTTGGTCAACAAGTGATTCTCGAACCCGGGATCTGCGTGTGCTCTACACTGTGCGAGGGAAGCCCTGGGGGAGGGGGGAGACCCCAGCCTAGGCTGGTCTGTGCCTGGAGGGTGTTGCAGCTGGGGAGGAGCAGACGGACGCAGGGTCCGAGAAGAAGGCTTGGAGGGGGTCAGGGACGGAGCCGGGGAGACAGTCTGTGAGAGTCCGGTGTCTCCGTCCCTTCCATCAGAGGCGCGTCTGTAAGCCGCTGAGATATGGTGAAAGGTGAGCTCAGCCCAGGGTCCAGTTAGGCTTCTGGTACCAGCTCGGGCTGTGAGGGCCTGGGTCCCCTTTCCCGAGCAGGCCCCGAGTCTGGCAGAATGCTCCCCTCCTAGCGGGCCACGAGAGGAGGCTCCCCCAGGTCTCTCCTAGGCGGCTCCCCTTCCTGTTTCACTCCCTGGGGCTCCCACTTCCCCACAAACCCAGAGCCTCCACCGAGCTCCTGCCTCTACCCTGCTCCTCGGTCCCCGGGCTCCCACAGCTTGGTGTGCCCTCCTCCCTCCGAGGTGTCAGAATCCTCTCCCTCCTTCAAGTGCGGTTCCACGGCCACCGGCCCTCTGGCCACCCCAGCCTTCCCCAGCCTCCTGGCCTCCAGAGGCAGCTCAGCCTCCTCCTTCTCAGCAGGGCCTCAGACCCAGCTTTGTATGTCGTGCTATGTCTGAAAATGGAGCCCCCTAAGTCACTGAGTACTACATGGATGCAGAGTGGGGATTGGGAAAGCAGCCTGGAGGACATGGCCCCTGGGCCGGGCTTTGAAGGAGGCTACAGATTCCAAGAGGCAGGAGAGAGGAGAGAGGGCGTTCCAGGCTTGGGGACCACCTGGGCAAAGGTGTGTAGGTGGGAGAGTGGCCTAGGAAGAGCTGGGGCATGGGGAGCGGGGAGAACAGGAATAGGGAAGGGAGAGAAAATGGGGCACTTTCAGGTTTGGCACAAACCCTTACTCACCGCACAAGCTTTTGGTCATCCCCTTCTTCAATGGTAGTGGTGTGCGTGTGTGTGAGTGTGTGAGTGTGTATGTGTGCATGCGCTCGTGTGATGTGGATACAGAGGTGCCCCAAGGGTTAAAAATAATATTAACAGTTGTTTTTCCAGCCCTTTGTGAAGCCCCTAGTTTATTCTCTAACCTGAAGGTGCCTTAAAGTCTCTTCCCTTACCTTGAAATGCCATAAAACTTCCCCCTTGTCCAGGACCATGGAATTCCTCGTCATTCCCCCCCCCCCATCGTGGGTCATAAAATTTCCCCGTCTCCCTTATCTTGTCATCCATCTTCCTCATCCTGTGCCTAAATCTCCAACCCCCATTAGAGACCCTAAAATTACATCATCATCCTAGAGGCTATGTAAATCTTGTGTATATAAGTGTAGTCCTCGTGCTGTATCAATGCCTTTGTTTACCTCCTTGCTAAGTCTCAGGCCCACATGCTTTTGCGTTAATAAAGCTCCCTTTGGCTGAAGAAAAGGTCTGAGTGAATTCTTTCAAAAATCTGAACCAGCTCTCCCAGCCCTGAACCCCAAAATGTGTGTGCGTGTGTGTGAGTGTGAGTATGTGTGAATGTGAGTGCGTGTGAGTGTACATGTGTGTGTATGTGTGCATGTATGTGAGTATGCATGTGTGAGTGTGTGTGTGCATGTGAGTATGTGTGCATGTGTGAGTGTGCGTACACATGTATGCATTGTGAGCACATGAGTATGTGTGAACGTGTGTGAGTGTGAGTGTGTGTGCATGTATGTGAGTGTGTGCATGTGTGTGAGTGTGTGCATGCATGTGTGTGTGCACATGTATGTGCATTGTGTGAGCACGTATGTGTGAATGTGTGTGTGAGTGTGTGTGTGTCTCTGTGTGTGTTTTACATTAAAAGGGAGTCCTCCTAGCCCTGGCGAGCCACACCTGGCTCTCTGCTCCCAGTTCTGGTCCTGAATTTGATCTCTTTTCCCCTAAATGTCTGTTGCCTGACTCATCATTTGACGAGGGAGAAGGGAGGCCGGTGGAACGCTGTGTCCTGGCTCTTGGGGAATGAGAAGGCTCCCCAGCCTCACCCTCCCTCTGCCTGGCACCCTTGGACTTCAGTGTCCGTGGGGTGGCTGCTCCTCTGGCCCGTCTCCCAGTGCCCTCCTAGGAGGCTGCCACAGCCTCTCGCTCCCCGACTCCCAGCTGAGAACAGGCCGGCCTGGGCTGTGGTCGAGAGCCAGGGGGCTCTGAGGGGTTGGGCCCAGATGAGGCACACCCAGGGCGGCAGCAGAGAGATGCTCAGCATCACCCTGTGCTCCCCCATCTTGGGGCGAGGCCTAGGAAATCCATCACCAAGAAGAAGGCTGCTGTGAAGAGGAGTCCTGCCAGCTTGGACCTCGACTCCTCCCAGACTTGGCAGGATGGGCCGAGCCCACTGCCCAGGACACACCAGGGCAGCTGCACCCTGCAAGAGCTCAGAGAGGACTGGCCGAGAGCCTCGGCCTTAGCAGCTGAAAGAGTTCACAGGCGTGCAAGGGCCATGGAGTGTTTGGAGAGTCCAGAGGTGATGGAGCCAGGAAGACTTGAGTTCAAATACAACCTCACACCTTCCTCACTATGTGATCCTGGACAAATCACTTGTCCTTTGGTTTGCCTCAGTTTCCTCCTCTGTGAAATGGGGACAATAATAGCACCTGCCTCCCAATATTTGTGGAGTGCTTTCACAGGGCTGGGCATGTAGTAGGGGCCTAATGAATGCTGATTGAGGGCTGCGCTGCTCGTCCCACTGAGAATCAGTAGTCCAGCGCACACACATAATTCGTGGGGCTGGTCTGACTAGAGATTTAGAGCTGAGCTAGACCTGCAGAGCCCCAGGTTCTTCCCCTCATTTTACAGACAAGGAAATGAGCTTTCCAAGGTCACACAGAAAGTTCACTCCAAAGGTGGATTGGAAAAAAAATCAGGTTCTAATGATTTTAGAGGGGCTGCCTTCTGCTGTGCTCAGGCCCTGGGGGCCAGTCTGAGCTTTCACATCACGGGTGTCCCTGAGATCTGGGGGGAAGCGTGTGCTGGATGGCTTTGGACCCATGTGCCTTCATCCAGAGAACAAAGGCACGTGAACGGGGCAGAGGCAACACTGTGTCTACATTAAGGAAATCCAGGAACCAAAGTGAGAGGGATGGTGGAGACGGTTTGGGTGAGAGTCAAAGGGACAGATCCCCACAGTGGAAGGGGGCTGCTTCTTTCTTGTGCTACTGGGGCTCACATATCCCCCTCTGTGACTCAGTAGACAGTCTTGAAGCCTTTCTGTGCTTCAAACATCCATCTCCCCCTCACCCCACCCAAGGCCATATGAGGATGAACTTTTCAGGTGTTGACTCAGCCTGTCCTTGGACAAGAGATGGAGAGTCCATTCCTGGGATGCATGTGGAACTTGTCTAGGGTGATGGGAGTTCCCAGAGCTCCTGTCCCTCAGGCATAGCCCACCAGAGTCCAAAGTCATTTCCATACATGCTATGAGAAGCCTCTGTGGAGGAATCCACGGTATTGAGAGATTTCTCTTCCTCTTGTGTGTTTGGTTCAGTGAGCAGGAATTCAGTTGCATCCCGTTTTCATCCCGCTGGTGTGGTGAGCAGAAGCTGGAGATAAATGCCAGGAGAGGTGGACCCTCAGAAATGGGCATGTTTTACTCATGACAAGATGAGGGACAATAATGGTAGCAGCAGCTAAGATTGATACCGCACTTTTATGCGTGAGGGCCTACACTATGGGCCTTACACTTTTTATTTCATTCTCATAGCAACCCTGGGAGGGAGGCATTATTATGAGGCCTGTTTTACATATGGGGAAACTGAGGTAGACAGAAAGGTCACACAGCTAGTGAATGTCTGAGGCCAGATTTGAACTCAGATCTTCCTGACTCTAGGCTTGGTCCTCTCTCCACGCACCACAAGCTGCTCCCAATGAGAAAGGTCATGAGACCGAGCAGGCTAGTGTCTCACAGGAGTGTGGGGGTAGTGGACAAGAATCAAGTCCACTTGCTCTAAATATTGAGATTCCAAGCAAAATCAGCGTCTTGGGTCACTGGTCCTTAGCTTACGTCTGTGGGTTCAGACCCTTCCCATGAAGCGCTGGTCATGCAAAACATCATCACAAAGAGCGACTACGAGTAAACACGTTTATTGAAGCAAATCAGCTGACAGAAACTGGAGAAGTTATTCAGATTAGAATATGCCAGAAAAATATGCAAGCGGCAATGAATGCTTCTGAGGGGAGCATGACACAGGTAGCTCGAATCAAGAGACAGGTTCTGAGGCCAGCCACGGAGACGTCCTCTGAGGTCTCCAGGGAGGGGAGGAGTTAGGTCTCTGAGCAAGGCTGCGTCTCCCTCAAAGGGTTCTAGGGGCACCTCTACCAGGGGCGCAAGCCCCTCATCTTGTGTTCTCCCCAATACCAATTGCCAGAGAGTAGCACCCAGTATCTTTTAACCAGTTAATATCAATTAGCTTTTTTTTTGTGGCTAATGTTTATTTATTTTTTTTTTTAATTTTTTTGAGTTACATATTTTCTCCCCGTCTTTCCCCCACCCACCGCCCCAAAACAGCCATCCCAGTGTTTCCCCCCTCCCCCAGTCTATTCTCTCCTATGTCACTTTTTGGTAGG
>CM053583.1:5798183-5834762 GCA_028627135.1 Pseudochirops cupreus | reverse complement strand
GTTGTTCCATAGGCTGCAAACCGTGGAACGTGCAGGTCTCAGAGGATCGGCCAAAGGGCCATAATGAGGCACATGGAAAGAAGCGTGGGGGGGGGGGGGGGGCGGGGAGAGGGGAATTGCAGGAATTACTTGACAAAAGCCCTGCAAAGAGTGTACAGCTGGGAGAGAAGGTGAGCCAGGCAGGCAGGGAGGGCCAAGGACAAGCAGAGAGCAGTCTGCATGGTCCCTCGTGATCCACTCAAGGTTATGAGAACTCAAAGAAAGTACCCCCTGAACCTTGGGAGCAGCCTTTATGGTGATCCCATGGTAGCCCCATTCCACGGTTGGGCAAACAAGGATGGGCCTAAGGGAGCCAGGAGAGCAACCAGCTCTGTCCAGGGTCCTTGGCTTTGAAGCCTGAAGAGATCTCAGGGACCACTTAGGCCAATCCCCTCATTTTTTCAGAGATACAAAATGACTCACCAAATGATATGAGTGGCTGAACCAGGGGTCAAGGCCTGTGTTTGCTCTGTTAGAGAACACGGTCTTGGGCCCGAAGCCTTTCTGGTAACCACTCTGAGCAGAAGGATGCCCAGGAGAGCAGGTTCTCTGGGAAATGCGAGAGAAGAGAGTGTAGGGAAGTGGAAGCCATCAATTTAAAGGCTTGGGATTTAGCCATTAAGAACAATCTCAGCTGATAGATCAGAATATCCAGGATAACTGGAGAGGAGCCTTACAGGGCTGGGCTGGGCTGGGCTGGGCTCAGAAGAACCCTCCCTACCCCCCAGTGCATCACCTCCATCTGTCCCCCACCCTACCCCCAGACCATTTTCTAGCCCGCTGCCCTCTGCTCAGATGCAGAAGCCACTGGCACTGGGCAGGGCTGGTCCACTTGAGGCAAGGTTGAACTGAATCAGTCTAGGGGCAGGGCGTTTGGGGGCCACTCTGGACTTGGTAGGTCCAGATGGTGCTCAGTCTCAACCCTGCAATTCAGGAGGGGAGTTCTCAGTATGCTGGGGGAAGTTATCAGGATCAGATGAGAGAGCAAACCACTCAGAAGCCATAGGGCCAACAGGATGTCCCCTATCTGAAGCGACATCTGATCACAGATCCAGGGCCAACACTGGCTGGTGGGACCTACCCAGGAAGTCAGAGGGAGCATGGAGCCCAGTGATAACCCTCAATGAATCACCAGCCAGAAACTTTCGGGCCTGTTCTGCTGATCTTGGGGCCCAACTGCTCCATTGTGTCTTTACCCAGAGAGCTCTGCCCTACCCTGGCCTCCCCAAAGTGGAAGCAGCTGCCAGAACCAGACGAGGAAGGTGAGCAAGGCTTGGGACAAGAGCATTGAGGGGTAGGCAGTGGCGGGGGCAGGGGTGGAAGAGCCTTCTCCAATTCTGCCTTCCAGACATCTTCCTTTCCTTATGTCCTCCCCTCCAGGGGTTACCTCTACCTCTGTCCTCAGCACAGAGCCCCCTTCTGGGCTTCCTTGTTGGTCTTGCCTCGCTGCTTCTCCATCCCCCCACATCTCTCTGTCACCCTCTCTGTTTCTCTTTCTCTGTCTCAATCTCTCTTTGTGTGTCTCTCAGTTTCTCTCTCTCCTTTTCTCTTTTTCTGTCTTTATCTCTTTGGCTTTCTTAATATTTCTCTATCTTTCTGTCTCTCTGACTGTATGTCTGTCTCTTCCCTCCCTCACTCCCTATCTCTCTCTTTCTCTATTTGTCCATTTTTTTGTCTCTGTCTCTCATTTTCTCTCAATCTGTCTTTCTCTTGTGTCTCTCAGTATGTCTTTCTGTCTTTCTATCAGCCTCTACCTTCCTTCTGTCTGTCTACATCCTGGGCCATCTCCAGTCTTCCTGATGAATATCATGTCACTGAACCCAGATGGCTCTGAAGGAGAAAGTGAGACCGCTGACCTTGCACAGCCTCCCTCCTTCAAATCCAAGTCACCTGCAAGTCATGTCATCATTTCCCTGATGCCATGGTGCTCTTAGAGAATAAAGGACAAACACAGCAACAACCTGTCCGTCTGTCTGTGTCTATCTGAGTCTGTCTGTCTGTCTTCCCCTCTCTCTCTCTCTGTGTCGCTCTGTCTCTGTCTCTGTCTCTCTCTCTCCTCCATGCCTTTCTATGTGTGTGTGTCTCCCTCCCCTCACGTGAACACCCACCCATCTGTATCAGTCTGTCTCCTCCCTCCCCAGTTCTCCTTCTTTCTCTGCCTCTCAGTACCCAGTACCTGAGAGATGGGTTGCCTTTTCCAGCACGCTGGGCTTCAGTCACAGCCATTTTCACTCCTATGATGACAATCATGATCAGCTAACATTTCTATAGCCCTCTGAAGCTTGTAAAATGTGTGCAGACAACACCACAGTTAATCCTCACAGTAACCTCCTAGTATAGTATTATTATCCCCATTTTAGAGATGAGGAGACTAAAGCCCAGAGAGGTTTATTTTGTCCAGCATCACACAGCTAATGGGAAGGATGTATTAATAATTAATAACCTTCCTGAATTCAAATCCAGTCTCAGACTCTTTCTAGCTATGTGACCCTGGGCAAGTCACTTCACCCTGTTTGCTTCAGTTTCCCCATCTATAAAATGAGCTGGAGAAGGAAGTGGCAAAGTGCTCCAAGATCTTTGCCAAGAAAGGCCCAAATAGGGTAAGAAGAGTCAGAAAGAAACAACTGAATGACTGACCAACAACAAAGAGAAGAGATCCATGGCTGGATCCCTGAAGTACCTTGCACCTCAGAAACCATTATAAGTCAATTATTCTTCTTCAAGCTCCCGTAGCTTTGTAGGAGGCAAACATACCCCAACCAATCAATCAATCAACCAGTAATCAATGAATAAACATGAAGTGCCTGTTATGTTCCAGGCGCTGTATTTTAAGCCAGGCTTCCCGACCCCCTTCCTCTGTCACAGGCTTTTCTACCCATCTCTGTGATTGCTTCTGGGTGGGAACTCCCAGAACGGATGCTTCCTCCCCAGGTCCAGAAGAGTAACTCCTCTACCCCTGATAGCCCCTGGGTGCTGCCTGGGCCCGGAGAAGGCTGCATCGGCTTCCATTCTCCAGGGAACCCAAGCCCAGGCTCCTAGCCTCTTCCAAGTTCTCTGCCCGCATGGCCATCTCTCTTCTCTCTAACCTGCCTCCACAGGCTGTAAAATCTGGGACTACCACGGACCCTCCAAAAAGGATTTTCTTGCATGGTTTGTTCTGCTTTGCTTTCAATAAATCTAGAGATCTTCTTCCTTGTCTACAAGAGCCAAGGGCAAGAACAATGGTAGGGGGAGATTGGAGTGAGGGTAATGTCATGCCGGGTGCCACTGGGTTAGGGTTGGGGGCAGCGAGGGAAGATAGTGAGGTCAGTCTGAGATATGTGGAGAGATCTACAGGGTGTCAGGTTTGAGATGTTCAGTGGGCAGCTGGAGGGGGGAGACTCTGCAGTGCAGCCAGATGAGAAGTTCTGAGAATCATTAGCAGAGATAAGAATTGAAACCAGGGAAGCTGATGAGATCGACGAGTGAGTTAGGGTAGAGGCAGAGAAGAGGACAGGGTAGAGTTGAGCTGGATCCCCAAGGGGGCAGATGGGGAAGGGAAGAGAGAGAGGGGAGCCAGTGCAGGGGAAAGAACTGTGCTGTACAGGGACTGGAGATCATGGTAAGGAAGAAGAATGGAGCTAGGGATTTGTGATGGGGAAAGGGAATCTCAGAGGTCATAAACATGGAAGCAGAAACGTGTGAGTGATGCAAGACCAAGAATGCAGCCATCTCTCTGTAGCTGAGGTGAGATGGAGGAGGAGGTCATGGGAAATGGGAGGTCCGAGTGTTTGAGGGAGCATCAATATACATGCTGAAGTCTTCCAGTAGGAGGACAGGAGTTGGCAAGGAGAGATAGACTGGGAGCCTGGCACCAAACTCATTGAGAAAAAGGAATGTGTGTCCCAGAGGTTGGCAGATGGCAACAGCCACCGGAAGCTTGAATGGACAACATCCCCCAACCTTTGAGCCAGAGCACATCCTCCCCTCTACACACCCATGCAGTCCCTGGAGAGAATGGACTCAAACTCAAAATGACTGTGGAATACCCTTCTCCAGCCCCAGACCACATCACTTCTGAGGGTTCCATAGCCAGTGGCAGAGTGATCATCTCACTGGCTGCCCAGGGCATCTTGGCTGTTGCATCCGTCCACGGCTGGACCATACTTGCACCAAGCAGGTCACTCCTCACTGGGCTTGGCGGGTGTGGCTACTTGCATTGTTGCTGTTGCTCCTCATCCTTTGTTTTCAAAGAGGACCAACGACATCCTAGGTGATGTCTTGACTTGTATGTGAATTGGATCTGAGTGGCAG
This sequence comes from Pseudochirops cupreus, assembly GCA_028627135.1. Taxonomy (NCBI): domain Eukaryota; kingdom Metazoa; phylum Chordata; class Mammalia; order Diprotodontia; family Pseudocheiridae; genus Pseudochirops; species Pseudochirops cupreus. Next base: position 5,830,430 of record CM053583.1, on the reverse strand, counting down.
ACTCAGTGGTGGACACCAATTGGCATCTGTTATGACCTTGCCAAATATGATGCTCTTTTCTCAGCCTTCATCCTGCTTGAAGTTTCTGCTGCTTTTTCTTCTGTTTAGTATTTTTTCCCCAATTATACATAAAAATTATTTTTAACATCCATTTTTAAAACTTAGAATTCCAAATTCTCTCCCTCCCTCCCTCCCTCCCTACCCTCATCATTGAGAAGGCAAGCAATTTGATATAGGTTACACATGTGTTAGTAGTGCAAACTATATTTCCATCGTCACCATGTTGTGAAAGAAAACATAGACAAAGAAAACTCAAGAAAAATAAAGTTTAAAAAGTCTGCTTCCATCTGTATTCAGACACCATCAGTTCTTTCTCTGGGGATGGAGAGCATTTTTCATCCGAAGTCCTTCAGAGATGTGTTGGATCATTGTATTGCTGAGAACAGCTGAGTCACTCACAGCCTATCATCTGACATTCCTGCTGTTCCTTTGTACACAGCACATTTCACTTTGCATCAACTCATGTAAGTCTTTCCCCGTTTTTCTGAGCACATCCCACTCCTTATTTCTTATAGTACAATAATACTCCATCACAGTCATATGCTACAATTTGTTCAGCCATTCCCAACTGATGGGCATCCCCTCAATTTCCAATTCTTTGCCACCAGAAAGAAGCTGCTATAAATATTTTTGTGCATATTGGTCCTTTCCCTTTTTGTTTTTATCTCTTTTTAGATACAGACCTGGTAGTAGCATTACTAAGTCAAAGGGTATGCATGGTTTTGCAGTCCTTTGGGCATAGTTCCAAATTGCTGTACAGAATGGTTGAATCAGGTCACAACTCCACCAATGATGCATTAGTATCTCAGTTTTCCCCCATCCCCTCCACCATTTGTCATTTTCCTTTTCTATCATATTAGTCAATCTAATGGGTATGAAGTAGTACCTCAGAATTGTTTTAATTTGCATTTCTCCAATCAGTCATGAGTTAGAACATTTTTATATGGCTATATAGATACCTTTGATTACTTCATCTGAAAACTGTTCATATCTTTTGATCACTTATCAATTGGAGAATGGTTCTTATTTTTTATAAATTTGACTCAGTTCCCTATATGTTTGAGAAATTAGGCCTTTGTCAGAGAAATTTGCTTCTAAATTTTTTTCCCTATTACAATTGCTAACTATATTTACCTCCATTCTATTTCTCCCTCTGTTTATTCTGTTCCCTTTCTCTCCTTTCACCCATTCCCTCCTCAAAAGTGTTTTGCTTCTGACTACCCCCTCCCACAATATGCCCTCCCTTCTGTCACCCCCCCCTTTTATCCCTTTCCCTGCCTTCTTTCCTAAAGGTTAAGATGATTTCTATACCCAATTGAGTGTGTATGTTATTCTCTTTTAGTCAGTTCATGAGAGTAAGATACACTCACTCCCTCTCACCTCCCCCATCTTCCCCTCCGCTGTAAAAGCTTTTTCTTGCCCCTTTTATGTGAGATAATTTGCCCCATTCTACCTTTCCCTCTTCCTTTCTCCCAATGTGTTCCTCTCTCACCCCTTATTTTATTTTTTAGATATCATCCCTTCATATTCAACCCACACTTCTGATATATATATATATATATACATACATATACATACACACACACACACACACACACACACACACACACACACATATATATATATATATATATATATATATATATATATATATATTCTTTCTAACTACTGTAATAATGAGAAAGTTCTAATGAGTTACAGGATCATCTCCCATGTAGGAATGTAAACAACTTAACCTTATTAAGTCCCTTATGATTTCTCTTTCCTGTTTACCTTGTTATGCTTCTCTTGAGTCTTGTATTTGAAGGTCACATTTTTAATTCAGTTCTGGTCTTTTCATTAAGAATGCTTGAAAGTCCTCTATTTCATTGAATTTCTATTTTTTTCCCCTGAAGGCTTATACTCGGTTTTGCTGGGTAGGAGATTCTTGGTTGTAATTCTAGCTCCTTTGCCCTCCGGAATATCATATTCCCATTGCTCCAATCTTTTAATGTAGAAGCTGCTAAATCTTGTGTTATCCTGACTGTGGCTCCACAACAATTGAATTGTTTCTTCCTGACTGCTTGCAATATTTTCTTCTTGACCCGTGAGCTATGGAATTTGGCTGTAACATTCCTGGGAGCTTTCATTTTGGGATCTCTTTCAGGAGGTGATCCATGGATTCTTTCAATTTCTATTTTACCCTCTGGTTCTAGAGTATCAGGATAGTTTTACTAGATAATTTCTTGAAAGATGATATCTAGGCCAGCCTTGAGGCCACATGTGTCCCTCTAGGTTCTCAAGGGTGGCCCTTTGAATGAATCCAAACTTCACAGAACAAATTCCCTTAATAAAAGGATTTGCTCCATAAAACTTGGGCTCAGTCAAAAGGCCATACCCAGGGATTAGAAGATCACATGTGGCCTCTGGGTCACAAGTTCCCCGCCCCTGGTTTAGGCTCCTTTTTCTATCATGGATTTCGAGCAGTCCAATAATTTTCAAATTATTTCTCCTGAATCTATTTTCCAGGTCAGTCATTTTTCCAATGAGATATTTCACAGTCTTGTATTTTTTCATTATTTTGATTGTGCTTTCTTGTTTGTTGAGTTTTCATAAAGCCATCAGCTTCAATTTATGCAATTCTGATTTTTTAAGAAACTATTTTCTTCGGTGGGATTCTGTACTCTCTTTCCATTTAGCCAATTCTACTTTTTAAGGAGTTTTTTCTTCTGTGAATTTTTGTACATCCTTTCCCATTTGTCCAGCTGTGCTTTTCAATGCATTCTTCTGTTCCTTGGATTTTTGTACCTCTTTTACCATTTGGCCTAGTCTGTTTTTTAAGGTGTTATTTTCTTCCGTATTATTTTTGGGCCTCCTTTGTTGAGTTATTGACTCTTTTTTCATGATTTTCTTGCACTACTATCATTTCTCTTCCCAATTTTTTCTCTACCTCTCTTACTTGATTTTTTAAATCCTTTTTGAGACCTTCCATGACCTGAGACCAATTCATATTTTTATAGGAGGCTTTAGATGTAGGAGCTTTGACTTTGTTTTCTTCTGTGTGTGTTTTGATTTTCCTTATCATCATAGTAACTTTCTATGGTCAGAACTTTTTTCTGTTGTTTCCTCATTTTTCCAGCCTATTTCTGGACCTTCAACTCTCTGTTAAAGCAGGGCTCTGCTGTCAGGGTGGAGGATGCTCTGTCCCAAGCTTCATGGGTTTTATGAAACTGTTTTTCAAGATACTTCTAGGAACATGTAAATTTTCAGTTCTTTCAAGGTCATATGATCTAAGGAGAGGTGTGTTTATTACTCTCCTGGCCTGCGCTCTGGCCTTTGAGGGACACAAGCACCTCGTCCTCCTGTGATGAGGGTCCCCATTCCACTGTGGCCCACAAGCTTTGGTGTGCTTGTCCTCCTCCTTGCCCCGAGACTGCAACCCAGACCGCAGTGTGGGCAAAGCAACAGAGTCCTGCCTCAGTGCTAGATGTTCAGCCCCCTCACCATCTGTGGACTGAGAGCTCTGGCAGCAGCTGCTGCCACTGCAGATTCAGTCACCCCAAAGACTACTCCTGGTTTGCTGGGGCTGGGTTGGATTGTGCTCTACTCTCCCCCAGATGTGACAGATCTTTTCTGCTGACCTTCTAAGTGGCCTTTGGCTGGAAAATTACTTCACCCTGTCCTTTTGTGGGTTCCGCCACTCCAGGAATTGTTTTATGGCCTTGTACGAGGGTAATCAGAGGGGTTTGGGGGAGAGCTCAGGCGAGTTGCTGCCTTTTTTCCACCATCTTACCTCTGCTCCTCAGTCTTTGCTCCATTCAACACTGTTGACACCTTCTTCTCAGGGTTTTCATGGCACTTCTTTCTCCTTAATCTCCTCCTACCTGCTTAAGCACTCCTCTGACTTTCGCTGGCTCTGTGTCACATCACCTAACTGTTTCCCAGAGCTCTGGCCTAGATCCCTTCTCTACTCACTCTGCATTTTCTCTCTTGCTTACTTCTTCAGCTTGCGTGGGTTTGATTCTATCTCTCTGAAGAGGACTTCTAGACTTGTATATCGTGCCGCAGCCTCTCCCTTGAGCTTCAATCCTGCATCAGTAATTAGCTCTTGGCCGTTTCAAAATGGGTGTCCTGGAGACATTGCAGACTCAGCATGAAAAATAAAAACGTAATTCATTGCCTACCAATCACGTTATCAAGGGGGTACACCAGAGAGCTGGGTAAAATGATGACGAAACTCGCTTAGAAAAACAAAACATCTCGATGGTCGATGGAAGCAACGACAAGAAATCGAGATAAGGGGGCGGCTTCTCCAGACCTCAGATTCTATTACCCAACAGCCATCACACCCACACATACGCACGCATAGACAACAGCCAGTAAAAAGAAGGCAGATGGGTGAGACAGACCAAACAGGAGAGAATCAGAAATGATGGAACCCAATAACTCAGTGTTTGATAAAGCAGAAAACAGGAATTACCTGGGAAGAAAAAAATCATCCTATTTGATAAAGACTTCTAGGAAAACTGGAAAACAGTCTGAGAGAAATCCAGCTTAGACCGACGCCTTACGCTAAATGGATTATGATCTTAATATTAAAGATCATACAGTAAAACACATAATAGAGGAGAAACAGGGCGTGTACTTTTCACAACTATGGGCAGGAAATGCGTTCTTAATCACATAAGCGATAGAGGCCATCACAGGAGACAAATTAGCTAACTGATTGCATAAAACTGAAAAGCATCGGCACATTAATGCCTGCAGCATGAGAAGGGGCGTGGTTACACGGGGGAATCTCAGCTTGGGTTTCTCTGACCAGGGTTCTGAGCCCCTCTTCTCCTTTAGGACACAGTCCAAGCACCCCTAGCTCCCCGTGGCCTTAAACTGCTTCACATTTGTTCTCTTCGTATTTCTTCCGTCTGCATTTAGACGAGTCCTCATTGTCTCCCCCGTTAGAACGTGAACTCTTTGTCACTGAGGATTGTTTGATTCCCCTCGCATTTGTACTGCTATTGCCTGGTATGTGGTAGGAACTTAATAAATACCGAGTGATTGCATGATTGACAAGGACCACCCCTCCTAGATAGCCTCCTTCCCCTGGGTTTTCTAGCACTGCCCGGTCCCAGATCTCCTCCCTGTCTGCTTCTCAGTCTGCGCTGCCCAGCCGTCCTCCAGGTCCACCCTCCTGTGGGTGTTCCCCCAAAGCTCCATCCGGGACCCTCTTCTCTCTCCGCATTCTCTGTATTAATGATGTCACCAGTTCCTAAAGATTACACAATTCCCATATGTCTAGATCCAATCCCAGTCTTCCCCTGATTCTCTCTCTCTCTCTCTCTCTCACACACACACGCCCCTTGGGATAAACCAGAAGTAGCTCCCAGAAGGACAGCTGTTCCTCAATGCCTCACTTCAAGCCTTCATTCTGTTTGCTGACATGAAAAGAGTAGTGCCTTCAAGTTCTAACTCGACCATTCATTAGCTGTATGGCCTCAGACTGATCACTTCCTCTTTCTGGGCCTCAGCTTCCTCATCTGTCTAATGGGAATAATGTGTGCACCATCTATCTCACTGGTCAATGTGGTTTCTAAACCATAAAGCGCTACTTAAGTATGAGCTCTTTGTGTGCCTGTTAACAGAGCCATAAGCAGGAAGGATTTTTCAGAGAACGTTCAGACAAGGGGAGGCTGGTTTGTGGCACTAAATACCGGAGGCTTCCACTCACCTGAAGCATGAAGTCAAAGGCAGGCTAGCCCTCACTCACTCTGGATCCCAAACGGGAATCAGCACCCAGTGAACAGCAAGAAACAGCCAAACCTTCATCTTCCAGAATCACTGCCTCATGGAGTGCTAGGAGCCTCGGAAGGGATGTGCTGAGCTCTGCCACTCACTGTCTGTGACCTTGTCTCCACCCCCTGAGCTCCAATTCCCTCATCTATAAAATGGACGCGATGACTGCCATGCTCCCTTCTGGCTCCAAATCTAGGGTTCTGTGGAAGCCCACCCCATGCCCAGCTCACAGGCTCATTCCCTGCCAATGTAGTTTGACTCTTTAACCATGTATGTCATAATCATAGCCCTCTTCCTATGTTCCCATACTCCTCTTGAACCTTCCCTTGTAACAAGAGGCAGCTCAGAGCACAACGGATGCTGTACTCACAGGGAGGAAGATGAGCTTGAATCCTGTTTCAAAGACATGTAAATTGTGCAAACCTGGGCAGGTTGCCTGACCTCTGCCAACTGAGTTTCCTCCTAAATAAAATGAGTATAATCCTAGGGTTTTGTAAGGATAAAATGAGGTGACATTTGCAAAGTGTTATTATTATTAACAAAGAAAAATCTCTACGCAAAACAGTCTCAAGTAACCAAGACTGAGCACATATGTCCCATTCCATGCTCAAAGCTCCCCACCTCAGCATTAGTTCTCTGGGTCTGAGACTGGACATTACAAGAATCTGGGCTCTTTTGTGATGGGCTCCATTGCTGTAGTTGGACTGAGGCTGGTTGGTGAGAACTTCTTCCTTTGGCCACCCCCCCTCACCCCACTTCAGACTCATGGCTCCATGGGCTTCCTTGTAGCAATATTCCTTCCTACTCTAGGACGTGGTGCCCAAAGATCTGTAGTTCTTCGCCTTTTCTAGCTTTGAAGCCCCAGCCAGCAACAGCACATGGGAAAAACATACAGCATTGGGTCCATTTCTGTCTCTTTTCTTAAAATGCGCCCCCTCTGTTGTTTCCTCTTAACTTCATTCCCAAAGTACTCCCATCTGGGTGCTAGTCTTAGCAAATGCCTGTGGATAGCACTGTTTATAAAGATAAAGTAAATGTTTAAAATGAAGAAAGTAAGCAGATTTTCCCTGTGCCCAAGGAGATAAAGGAGATACAGAATTAGCACCTAGGGGCGTGCATTGGGTGGGGATTGGGGGAGGGGAGCGCAGGAGATTTCAAGACACAGCCTGTCCTAAGGCTCTTCACATCTGAGCTGTCCACAATCCCTTGCTCCTGGAGTCTCGGCCTGGCTCCTTCTGGCATCTGCATCTGACCAACCTTTACCCAGCTTCACGTGGCTTCTTGCTGTTCACCTTTCTCCAACTTAACACAACTCCTAGCATGTCATCGGCATTTAATAAATGCTTGTTAGCTGACTGACCAACTACATGCCCTGTTAAAAGCTGGCTTCCTCTTTGAACCCATCTCCCTTCCCCCTGGACTGACCAGATGAACTCTCAGGGGAGCACAGCTGATCCTTGCTCATCCTATAGAATCACTGTCTCTCCAGGTCACTCCAGGGACTTGTTTGGGCATCATAAGCCTGGGTTGGGCTGAGCCCCTCAGTCTCCCAGTAGTTTGGCTTTGGTATCAATCCGTTAACAAACATTTGTTGATGATAAGCGTCTCTTATGTGTCAAGCATTGTGCTAAGCACCCAGGATTATAAAGGAGGTAAAAGTCAGTCCCTGCCTTCCAGGAGCTCACAATCTAATGGATTCCAGTGACACTGGAACAAAATGAGATGCTCCTGAGCCAGCTGGACGGTTGGCGAAAAGATCTGCTTACCCTTGGCACGAGAAGGCTATTCAAGAAGGATGGACATTGGCGAGCCCTGAAACTGATTCGGCTAAGCATAACCCACATCTGCAACATCCTCTGCCACGTGAGGAAATGAGGTCCATAGTCTGAACCTTTAGTCCCCTCAGCTGACCAAGTCTCAAGGAATGTCTTGACACTTTTAAAATTAAAAAGCCTAGCCCGTCTTACATGAAGATGGGGGGCAAGGGGACAGGGGGAAAGCATTTATAGAGCACCTAATGTGTGCAAAGCATTGCACTAAGTGCTTTATAAATATTATCTCATTTGACCCTCACAATAACCCTGCTATTATCCCCATTTTACAGCTGGGGAAACTGAGACAGGTAGCGATTAAATGATGCCCAGGCTCATACAGCTAGTACCTGAGGTCAGATTTGAACTCGGGTCTTCCTGAGGTTCAGTGACACTTAGTGGCTAACTTGGATCAAGACAGAGAGAAACGGGAGCAAAATGCGTTTCCTGCTGTAGGATGACGCTTTTTATTATGTTGGCATAGCTCACCCAGAAATAATCATTACTTCTCCATGTGTTTTCCTTTAAATTCCCAGATACTTTATATCTCTTGTCATTATTTTAAATGGACTTTCCCTTCCCATGGTTTCCTAATGGCTGGGTAGGAGATGGGGGTTGACTTACACAGACACGCTAAGGATTCTGTTTATTTTGTCTTGTTCTCCTTTGCTGATGACACTGTTCGGCTCGATTGGCTTCTTCATGAGTTCACTTGGATTTTTAAAAGTTAAACCATCATCAGGTCATCGACAGAACAGAATAATGGCGTCTCCTCTCTGCTGGGGTTTCCCTCTTTAGCCCCTTGCTCTTATGTCACGGCCATAGAATTTCCAGAATTGTGTCCAAAAGTGTTGGGAAGAAGGTTCACTCTTGTTCCATCCCTCTACTTTCTGAGAAAGTTTCCAGTGTTTCACCATGGGAAGCAGCAAGGCTTCCTCCTTTTAGATGTAGACCAGTTCATACAGAAGAAGAAACCTATCGTGTCTGTACTCTTAACGTTTTAACTAGAAGTTAAGTGCTATGATTTGCATTTACTGACAGAGAGAGGCAGTGTCATTATGGATAGAGATCTGGCATTGAAGACAAGAAGACTTGAGTTCAAGTCTTAACTCTGATACATTCTGGTTGGCAAGGCACATAACCTCTCATTGCCTCAGGCAATGCTCTAAAACTATAAGTTACCTAGCATTGTTAAAGGGAGCTGGGGATTCATCTGGAGTGCCCAAGGCCAGTGAAATCACAGATCTATTTTTTTTAAATACAATCATCATATTTTTTGTTACTGTTGTTTGTATGAACAATTATTGTATGCTAACTGTTTTCCTAATGTTGAATTATCCTTTCATAGCTTCTATAAATCTGACTTGATCATTATGAATAAGCATACCAAGTATATTGCTGAGACCCTTTGATATGATTTTGTTGTAATTTTTTGCATCCACATTTATTACTGAGAATGTGTTCTATGAGCACATTCTCTGTTTCTGCTTTATCCATCCCTGTTTTGGGTCCACTGCCATTTTTCTGGGAAGCTGTAAACCCAACCCCAGAGTTATGAGCTCACATCTCTTCTTATTTTTAGCAGGTGCATGAGAGAGATCCAGAAGGTCCCTATTACATCCCACTACCTCCAGACCAGACCAATCCAATACCGCAGAATCACAGGATTTGAGAATTGAAAGGACCCTCAGAGGCCATCGAATCCAACTCATACACAAAAGATATCCCTATTGTAACATACCCAAGTGATTATTCAGCCACTCCTTGAAGACTTCCTAGAAGGGGGAACCCAACACCCTTGAGACAGCACATTTGCCTTTTCACAAATTTACAATCCCTACCTACCTACCAAAAAAGATGACCTGCAACAATTCCAGTAATGGTAGCCAGGAAATTAATATCTGCTTCCCCAAAGTTGGTCCTGACACAGAACCCCGCATCATGATCTTCTTTAATTTGATCATTTGCCTATGTGGACTGCTGGGAAATGGCATTGTCCTCTGGTTTCTCAGTTTCCACATTAAGAGAAGTCATTTTACCATCTACATCCTCAATCTGACAGTGGCTGACTTCAGCTTCCTGCTGGGACGCATGACTTGGTACCTCGCCAAGATTCTTCATATGTATGTTAGCGAGCTTATTACCAAGTGCCACATGTTTTATATATGCCATGGAACCCTTGTATTCAATATATTTGTGTACAACACAGGGCTGGGCTTCCTGACGGTCATCACTGTGGAGAGATGTCTGTCCATGATCTTTCCCCTGTGGTATAGATACCACCATTTGAAAAAGAAATCTCCTTCCATCTGTGCTTTCATTTGGTCCCTCTCGGTCTTCATGGCTGTCCTGGAGTTTTATTTTGAGATCTACATGAGGGATACCTATGAAACCTGGAGATACATCATCAGTATCTTTAGCTGTGTACTCAACTTCCTGGTGTCCACACCCCTGATGGTTCTATCCAGCCTGTTTCTCTTCCTGAAGTCCTGGAAGCGATCCCAGCACCACCACCCTGCCAAGCTCCACATCACCATTTTGGTGACCATCCTCGTGTTTCTTCTCTTTGGCCTTCCTCAGAAGATTTGGTTTGTTGTCCATTTTGGGTTCAACGTGGATGTTAGCAGGTCTGTCTCTATCATCTTTGAGCTTCTCTCCTGCATAAATAGCAGCGCCAACCCTGCCATTTACTTCTTTGTTGGCAACCTCTGGAAGAATAAGAAAAGAAATTCCCTGAAGCTGACTCTCTTGAGAGCCTTCAAGGAGGATTTCCAAGGGAGAGAAGATAGAATGACCCTCCCTGCTACCAGCTCAGAGACTACAGTGAGGAAGGACCCACAGAAGTAGTACTGAAACCACATGAGTGTGAAGGCTTTCTCACTGCAAAAGATCCTTTGCAACTTTCCAACTTTCCAAGCTTTCAGTAAAAGAAGATATCTCCAGCCCACTCCCCTTGTATTTTTCCTGTGGGAAACCAGGGCTAATAATAATACTAACTAAAGTTCACAGATTTTCACTAACAGAAATCCACAAATTTCAAGTTTTCAAAGCAGTTTAGGGACATCTCATTTGAGCTTCATGATCATCCTGTCAGGTCAGTAACATAGAAATGATCCCTATTTCTCACATGAGAAGGAACCAGAGGCTCAAAGACCTGGCCAGGATCACACAACTAGCAAATGCCTAAGGGGAGATTCAAGACCAGGGCTCCATCCATAACACCACACTGCCCCTAAGGTGTGAAATAATGGCACACCACTGAAAATCTCAATTCCAGTGAAAAATTGTGGTTGCTTTCCTCCTACAAGACTATGAGCAAGAACTGTTGTCTTTAAATGTGTGTTACATTAACTAGTCAATAAATTTCAGAGGTTGGCCTTGAACTCAGCCTATGTTCAAGCAGTCATAGAAGAACCTGATATACAGTAGGCACTCCATGAATGTTGGTTGAAGGAATAGAACCACTGGTTGGAGGCAAGGAGGGACTTCAGAGGCCATCTAACCCTCCTCATTTTACAAATGAGGAAATTAGTGCCAAAGAAGGGACTGAGCTGTAGCCCATGGGTTCTTCCCCCCACATCTGTCTAAGGCTGGACCAGGACTTAATGTTTTGCCCAAGATACCTCACCACATCTCTGGGGTTGAACAGCAGTACTAGAGGAGGTAGGTAGGAAATCTGAATGGGAGATTAGGGAGTCAGACCAGTCTTCTCAGGAAATTCTCAGTTGAAGGCTGAGCCAGGACGCTTGACTCTAGGAACACTGAGCAGATGCTCTAGAGGGGGACTTCCTCTTCCCCCTCCCCTACACCAAGCTCTCCAGAACAATCTGGGGCCCAGACCAGAAAGACAGAAAAAAATCTGCCATGATCATGCAAGGGGCCTGAAAGCCAAGGAAGGAATTAACAGAAAATTGGAGAAGACCCAAGAGAAATTCAGCCAATTGGAAAGAGGGTGGCAACATGTTTGAGCCTGGAAGTGTGATCAGTCCTGGAAGAACAATCAATCTTTTTCTGGGCTTGACATTGACTCAAGAGATACCACAACAGGCCATCTGTAACACTGTCATTAACACAGTTTCCAAGGATGTGGAAGGAGCTCAGATTTCAAAGTTGGAAGGGTTGAAACCCAAGCAAAGACTGGGTCAGGATGAAAAGTGAGACAGTATTTTTCACATGAGCAAAGTGGAACAGAACAGAGGATTGGATGGAAGTGTGAGTTCCAGCCAGATGTAAAAGGTATCTTGTGTCTCCTCCAGACACACATGGACCATGACACATCTGAGGTGCCCCAAAGACCTTGAGCACCGAAGGACAGAAGGATGAGTTGATGGTGATGAACCCAAGACAAAGAGCAATGGACCAGAACATGGTAGAGTGGAAGCTCCTTGAGGGCAGACACTGTTTCCTTCCAGTCTATTTTGCCAGCACCTGGCAGGGTACTTGGCACATAATAGGCACTTAATAAAATTGTGTTCAACTGGACTAAGGCAGTGTGGTTCAGGGGGCAGAGCAGTCAGAGGTCCCAGACTCAAGCCAGGATTCTACCTACAAGACCCCAAGTCAAGCAGAGCAGAGACTCAGCCTTCTGGCCCCTGCCTGAAAGAACACGGTCACTATGACCTTCCTGGTTCACTGCTGTCTCCTGAGGACCCCCCTCCATATAGCCTGTGGGACCTTGGGGAGGTCACTGGCCACCTCTGTGTCTCTCTTTCCTCGCCTGTGAAAGAAGGGGTTTGTACTCAGTCTCGTCCATCTCTAAATCTAGGACACACCTCCCCCCCACAGGTTGAGTTTCACTCCCCTGAATGCATAAGGCTGGGCTTTCATTCTATGGTCCCAAATTCCATCTGTGACCACAAAGAGCTTTCTCTGTGCCCTAGGAGTCTAATGGCAGAATAAGTGGAGGGTTGACCTTGGAGTCAGGAAGACTCAGGTTCAAGTTGTACTTGCTATCTATGACCTTGTGAGAAATATTTCATCTCCTTGGGAAATTCTCCACATGCATTGGAGTCTTCCTTCCCCAAGTGTTGGAGGAAACTCCACATTGACCTTCCCTTGTCCTATGTGCCAGGTGAGGATGAGCCAGGAGCCCATGAGTGGGGCTAGATGGGTGACCCTCAGCCAGAACCTCTCCCCTGCCTCCATTTGTCTCTTCCATTTGTAAGGACATAGGGCAGAGCAGGGAGGGGAGCCTGGACACGGGGAAGGGTGGCCATGATGGGGTGAGGTTCCTGAATCATGAGTACATAATAAATGTTTCCTCTCTAAATATAGGAGTTTTCCTTCTGTGTGATAGATGTTGAGGGGACCTTCAGGGAGTTGACTGAGTAAGTAGAGGAGGGAGGTAGTTGGGGAAGAGAGGCAACAAGGAAAGTAGGGGCCCTGGTGTTGGGTTTATCACATTGAGGGCCTTATGGACTCCATCCAAAACCTGACAGACATGCCCCTGAAAGGGGGGACTAGTCATCAGCTATATATCCCACCCCACCCCCCCAAGAATGGTGGAAGAAAGAAGATGAAGAGGAGAGAAGGAAAAAGAGAAAGAAAGAGGAGAGAAAGGGGAGGGGAGGAGGAGTGGAGAACATAGAAGAGGAGAAGGGAAGGAGGCAGGGAAGGGAAGGAAGAGAGGAAGAGAAGAGAAAGGGAGGAAGGAGAAGGAGGAGATGGAGAATAGATGGTGGAGAGAACCACTGACCTAAGAGAGTTCAAACAGCTAATGATTTCCCCATTTACACTCATCACTTACTTATTTTCAAAGAAAGAAATTTCCATCCCAAATAAGGCTGCAGGCGTTGGAGCCCTGGCCTCTGAATACAGTCCCTACTGAGTGTCCAAGTTACATTGCCCTGATCTCTGGCTTTGACTCAGGCTTTCAAAAAGTGTAGCCTTAACAAGGGCCCAGAGTTGAGCTCCTAAACTCCCTCTCTCTCCCTCCCTTCCTCCCTCCCTCTCTCCCTTTCTCTCTCTCTCTCTCTCTCTCTCTCTCTCTCTCTCTCTCTCTCTCTCTCTCTCTCTCTCTCCCTCTCCCTCTCCCTCTCCCTCTCTCTCTCTCCAGTTTCCCCTACTGGCCTCAGAGCAGGTGGTCACAGATTGTATCATCTTCCCTTCCTCTCTTTCCTTTTCCTTTCTTCCATTCTTCTCCTCCTGCTCTAATTCCCCATAGGGAAGTAAATTGTGCCGGGCTGGCCAGGGGCTCTAAGGAAAGACCCAGGAATTCCCCCTTGTGGGGCCCTAACTGCAGTCACATGGCTCAGTGGAAAATCTAAGGAAAAACAGGGAGAAGTTGGCTGGGATTGGGAATGCTGAGCTCACCAGTGGATGAATCAGCCTTTCCCCCAGCAGAGAGCTATCCAGGGAGAGTCGGAGCTGGGAGGAGAGGGAGGGGAGAAAGTGCTTGGGAAGGGGGGCAGAATGAGGAACATAGGAGAGCTGGGGAGGCGGGGAACACTGAGAGAGTGAGCATGAGAGGAGGGAGGAGGGGGAGAGCACTGGAGAGAGCAGAGGAAAGAATGGAGAGTGAGGCCAGAGAGGGGCCAGAGGAATGGAGAGAGAGAAGGGGGAGCATTACAAGAGAAAACAGAGGCTAGTTGGGGAAAGGAATATTGTGGGGGATCCCGAGGCAAGAGGACCGTTTCATCCTTCTGGAGCTGGTGCCTGAGGTCTGGACATATAGTTGGCAGCCTCATTTCCATGCTCCCCAATATTCCAGGTCCACCCAGCTTTCCCAGGAGCCTGGAACCCAGGGGGCTTTCTGAAAGCTGGACTAAAGTCTACCCCAAAGGGAAGCCCCAGGGGCTTGTCCTTTGCCGACTTTTAGCAAGATTTCCCCCCCTCCTGAGGTACAGGAGTAAGCAGAAGCCAGTGGGGTTCTTGGAATCACCTGAGGCTGTTTCTCTGGTTGCTGTACAAGAGCCCAATCATTGCCTGTGTGCCCAGCAGTGGGTAGAGAAGAGGAAGCCGGTCACTGAGCTGTCCAGCCCTTCCTCTGGGACACCACCTACTCCCTGTGCCATCTTCCAAGCTCTCTTCCTAGACACAGGACCCTGGCCAAGGGGTGCCTTTCCTTCTTGCCTTGAAGGCAGAGAACTGAGCTCCAAACTGGCAGAAATTCCTACCCTCAGCTTCTCTGTCTGGTGACTATATTTTATTGATAACCAACTGGAGTCCTGCCCTCCTCCCCAACCAAGGGGAGGGAGAATAGGAAGGGGACAGGATATGTAGGAGGGAAGACAAGGACTGCAAGAAAAGGAGAGAGGGAGCTGGAGTGAGGAGAAAAAAGTGAAGAAAGAGGGAAGAGTTTAAAGGGAGAGAGAGCAGGACAATCAGGAGTCAGGAGAGGGAGGGGGAGAAAGGAGCAGAGAGAAATGGGAGGAAGAGAGACAGAGAAAGAAGGGAGACAGAAGGAGGGAAAGAGAGGGAGGGGAGGGGAGGGAAAGAGGGGGAGATAGAGAGAGGGGTGGGGAGAGAAGCTGTGTTAAATTCCTGTCCCAGTCTGGGCTGCTTCAGTTTCCTCCTCTGTAAGATGAAATGGTTAGACTAAATGGTTTCTAAAGTCTCTCTCAGACCTAGATCCTGGGTTTGACTTGCTTCACCAAGCATTTATTAAGTGCCTACTGTCTACAAGACTTTGTCTGCTCTCCTTGCCTGGCCTGGCCTGACTTCCAGCAGGTTCTACTCCAGTCTTTCCACTTCCTAGTTGGGCAAGTCCCTTCCTCTCTCTGGGCCACAGTTTCCTTATCTGTAAAATGGGCTGGTTGGCTTCTAAGTTTCTTTCCAGTCCTAAATCAACGACCCTATCTATGATCCAGAGATGGATACCCATTTATTAAGCCCCTATAGGCAGAGCAGTGGGCAGAGTGTAGGACTGGGAACCAGGAAGACTTTAAATCAAATTCTTCCTCAGATCCTTACTGGCTGTGTGCCCTCGAAAATCACTTAACTCTGTCAGCCTCAGTTTCCTTATCTGTAAAATAGGGCTAATAATGGTTTCTCCTTTCCAGGGCTGTTAAATGAGTTGACACAATAAGCATTTTGCAAACCATAAAGAGCTTTATAAATGCAAGCTATGACTGTTATTACTCTGTGGCTGTCCCTTGCCAGGCATTTTGCCTTTGAACAAAGGTAAAAGTGAAACAGTATTAGGGAGAAAATTGGTTTCTGTAGCAACAAAATTAATACAAGGTAATTGTATTAATGGGGTGAGCAATCGGGAAAGGCTTCATGGAGGAGGCAGCCCTTGAACTGAGCTTTGAAGGAGACTTGGGATTCTAAGAGATGGCAGCAAGGATCGAGTGCATTCCAGGCATCCCTGGAAACCAGCTGGTACAAAGGCACGAGGTCAGGTGCCGTAAGGAACAGCATAAAGGTTAGTTTGACTGGATGGTGCAGGGAGTGAAAGAAAGTAACACACTATAAGCCTGGAAAAGTTGGCTGGAGCCCAACTGAGGTTTAAAAAACTGACCGTAGAGGTAATAGGGAGTCATTGGGGTTTCCGGAGCAAGGGAGTGACGTGGACAGAATTGTTTTTTTAGGAAAGAGTTTCCTGGATCCGTGTGGTAAGGCTGGGTCTTGGCCAGCAGGCTCTCCCTTCAAAGCCCAAGAGGACAGCCGGTAGCCCTAACAGTTACTCCGACCTGCCTTTGGCTACTGGGAGCTCTGCCCTGCTGCAGGAGGGGAAGAAAAGCTAGCAGCTCCTCTGTGAATGCCAATGTGACGTCAGGAGCTGGAGGGAGAGCCTGCTCTCCTGATTCCTGGGGGGCTGCTGGCTCCTCCTGTGCCCAGGCATTCCTCTCCCAAGTGTCAGCACTCCCTCCCTCTCCGGGAAGCTCGCTGCAGGTCCCAGGGCGTGTGGAAATTCAGCTCCAGGGTGACTGTTGGTCTGGCCAGTTCCCTCCCATCAAAGCTGGTGTGCTCCCATTTGTTTTGTGGGCTCAGGACCCTGGAGGCTTCTAGACTGAGGAACTGAGAGGCAGCCGAAGACACACACCCTGTGCTCTCCTCTCCAAGGAAGGTTCCTCGCCATCCCTCTCCTGAGGATCCCAAATCGGCGTCCCCAACTGTAAGTAAAAAGCGTCTTTTACTCAGAGTGGGGGTGGGGGACAGCATATCCACAGGTGAGGCTCCATGGCTGGAGAGTGGGAGGCAATCTGAGGCGGGGGGAATAGCACAGAGGAAGATCAAAGTAAGGGTAAGAGATGAAGGCAGCCCCTCCTGGGGACACACCTCCTCAAAGGGCTTCTTGGCATCTGGAGCCAGACCCTCAGCCTTGGGACCCAGCCGCTCCCTACCGTTGGGTGAGCCCCACCCTCTCCGAGCGTCCATCAGGAAGGGCAGGGTCCGGGTCCTGCAGGGCACTGGCTGGATTCTGCTTGCAACATTCAGCTTTTTCCAGTTTTACTTCTGAAACTCCCATCCATTCTTTCTATCCCAGTTAACGCTCCCACTCAGCTTAACCCTCTACTCCTCTGACTGCATCCATCTCTCATTCTCTTTTTTCTCCCTTTCTCTCTCTTCCTCATTATCTTTTTTCCATTCCTCTTCTCCATGTCTTTACCTCTGTGTCTTCCCTTGTCTTTATGTGTGTCTCTGTGTGTCTCTCTCTCTTTGTATCTCTCCCTCTTTGTATCTCTCTCTCTCTCTCTCTCCATCTCTCTCTCTCTCTCTCTCTCCCCTGCACCTTTCCTTTCTCTCTCTGACTGACTCTCCCTGGCTCTCCCCTTTCTCTGCTTCTCCTCTGTCTGTCTCCCCTGTCTCTGTCTCTCTCCCCACCTCCCCCCACAAGACTCTACTTCTACTTCTGCCTCTCTGGCTAACCCCTAGGAGCTCCTTCCTTCTTTCACTATGGTTTTTGCCTTTCTTTTTATCCCCCAGCACAGAGCCCAGTGCGAGGCACAAAGTACACATTTCATAAATACTAATTAACTTGGCTTTGCCTCCATCTCCCCATCCACTCATGGGCTCTGGGATCTTCCTTTTTCTAGAAGTTTTTGCAAGGCAAACATCCAGGCAGACTTGGTGCCAAACAGCCCATCTGTCCCTGAAGCCATCTCAACAGCAGCTGAAAGCCAGGCTCTGATTTTCCTCAGTCCCTCATGCCCTGGCCCAGCCCTGTGCCTCTGAGTCCCAGTGTCAAAGAACAGGCTTTTGGGAAAGTCTCTAAATCTCAGCAGAAGGGCCAGAAAACATGCCAGTGATTTCCTTGATATCAGCCATAGGGCAGGAGCAAACTTTGCCTTTCCCAGGGCAGGAGAACAGACATAACAGCTCTCTCTCTAAAGTTTATGGGTGCTTTTCTCACAATAGCCCTGCATTGTATGTAGTCTAGACATTATTATCCCCACTGTACAGATGAGGATGCTGAGACTCAGTGGGCTGAAATTGACTTGCGCGGGCCCTGTGAGAGTCTGGATTTGAATCTTGGGCTCACAGAGCAGGGAAGGCTCCCAATGGCCCGGGTGCTGAGCCAGAGAGCTGCAAGCACGTCAGCTCCAATGTCACCTCTGCTCTATACTGACTGTATGAGCACGGGCAAGGCATCCCACCATTCCTGCCTCCATTACCTTGTTAATAAGATAAGTCTGTCAACACTCCTTGTCCCTGCCTCACAATGATACCAATGACCGAGATAAAGGGCGCTGGAGGCTTTGCAGTTTTCTAGGAATGTCCATCTTTGGCACAGCTCTAGAGCAAGGAGACCACCCCCAGCCTAACCCCTCTCTTTTTTATTGATGAGGAAACTGAGGGTACCTGTAAATAGCAGAGACCGTGGGTCAAGTCTTTTACTCCCTGTGTGACTCAGAGTAAACCATTTAACCTCCTAGGGCTTCAGTTTCCTTATCTGCAAAGAAAGGTAGCAAGATTCATTGGCCTCTGAGGTCTCTCCCAGCTTTAGGCCTGTGACCCCAGCACCCTCAGTGGCTCACCAGGCTCACACATGAGCTAGGATCTGAGCTCCAGTCTCCTGCTTCTGATCAGCCCCCAATCTGGACTTTCCCCTGTCCTCCTGCTAGCAGCCACATCCTTCCCAGCCATGATAGCCTCTCATGTCTGTGAGTTCTCAACTCCACCTATCCGGAATGGCACATGTGTGCACAACTGAGGCCAAAGAGCTCTGACAAAGTGCTTTTTAAAAAATTCTCAATTATATATAAACAAAATTGTTTAACATAACTTTTAAAAAATTTTTGAATTCCAAACTCTTTCTCTCCCTCTCCTTGAGAAGACAAGAAATTTGATATAGAGGCTAATGTGCAGTCATGCAAAACATGTCCATATTGGCCATGTTGCAAAAGAAATGAAGACCAAAAAATGAGAATAATAAATAAAGTTTAAAAAGCATGCTTCAATCTACATCCAGATAGCATCTTTCATCACGAGTCCTTTGGAATTGTCTTAAAGATCATTGTATTGCTCAGAATAGTTGTCATTCACGGCTGATCATTGTTACAATGTTGCTGTTACTGTGTACAATGTTCTCCTGGTTCTGCTCACTACACTTTGCATCAGTTCATGCATAAGTCTTCCCAAGTTTTTCTGCTCATTATTTCTCATAGCAAATTAGTATTCCACCACAATCATATACCACAACTTGATCAGCCATTTCCCAATTGGTGGACATTCCAACAATGTGTTATAACTGGCCATCATAACCATCTTGCTTTGAGTATTTGACCCTGGGCTGTAGGTCCTGAGTAAATGGGTCTCTGACGGGAGGGGATAGAGACACACACACAGAGACACATTCAACAACCCAGCAATGTATAAGTATTTTTGAGCTGCTAGCACATGCTAGGCACTGTAGTGAATAGGGAGAAGAATAAGACATAGTCCCTGACTTCCCAGAGCTTCAAGTACAATGGGAAAAATAAGATTAAAACACATGAAGAGACAAGGAACAACAGAGGGCAGCCTTTGATGAAGTACAATTATGAGTTCTTAGAAAACATACAATAAGAGTTGACAAAAAAAAATCACAAAGGGTTGGAATAGTCGAGGAAGGCTTCCTGGAAGACGTGGCCCTGAAGAATAAGCAGGATTTGGGGTAGACAGATAGGAGGAAAGGCATTCCCCATGATGGGGCAATGTGGGCAAAGATAGATGGGAGGGGGAAGGACTGTGCCTTGTTCGGGGGACTGCTAATGAGGAAGCTATCCTGATAAAAGCAGAGGGTGTGTGCTGGTGAGCAAGGGGAAATAAGGTTGGAGCAGTAGGTGACACAGACACATGTTCCCAACACAGATACGAAGCACATACTTGTTTGTACTCTCTCTCTGCTCACACATCCCTACACTTAGGCTGGACCACTTTGCTAACAAAATTGCCTATTTTGTATCATATTCATCTGGACAGATGCTATAGTCTAATCCACAGTAGACTCAGCTTCTTGGGGTCAGGGCCTGTTGGATTTTTTTCCTTATATCCCTCACCCAGAACACGGGGCCTGGCGCTCAATAAGTGCTTCTTGGTGCCCGTGCCCCTCAGCCTTGGTACTACTCACAACTCACCAGCACCCGTGCCCCTCAGATGGGAGGACAGTCAGGAACTTCATAACCTCCACTTCAGAAGGGGGCCCAGACCAGCCATCTCTTTGTTTCCCACTTTTGCTTCACTCCACCAGCCTCTCCGGCTCCCCACCCCTGCTTCCCAGCCTCCTTTGTACATTGTCTTCTCCACTAGATTGTGAATTCCTTGAGGACAGGACTGTCTTTTTATTTGTATCCCTAGTACAAATTTCAGCGCTCAACACATAGTAGGGGCTTAATAAATATTATTGTCTGACTGGTTGACATACCAAGCACACTTGCACACTTACATGCAAACATAGACCTACTCTTCGGCATGTTCATGTGTGCCTGGTGTGGACCTCTGAAATTCCTCTTTTGTCTCTCCATGCAAGGAATCTCAGCCTTCATTTAGGAGACACAAGAGGGATTCAGGAGAGTCACCCTGGCACACCCTCTCCACGTGTACTCACACACACACATGATATCATATTGGCAGGACATTCATAGGGCTTTAAGAAGGAAAGGAATGGAATTAGGCAGGGAAGGCAACTAGGATGAAAGGCAGGCAGAGGATCAGCTGTTAGCTCTGAAGGGAGCCTGAGGGGACATTCAGTCAAATGATTTGGCCAAGATCAGATAGCCAGTAAGCTGGGACATGAACTCTGATCTCCTGACCCCAAATTCATAGTTCTGTCTGTAACACAAGAAGGCAAGGAAAGCAGAAAGGGAGAGGGCAGAAGACAGAAGACAAAAAAAAGCAAAGGCACAGAGGGCAATGGGAGCATGAACCAAGCCAAGTGGGTGTCCCCCGTCCCTCTACTCCCCACCATGTCTCCAAGACTATGGGGCAGTGAGTGTGGAGGCAACAAGGCTGAGCCGATGAGAGAGGGTGAGAGGAATGGGCAATGAGAGAAAGCCAGAGAGAAGACTCCAGAAGGGAGTATGTGGGGCTGAGGTCATGGAAGATGTGATGTGGCATCTCTCATGGAAACAGCATGAGCTGGAGGCAGGAGGAGACTCCTGGAGAAGAGAGACATGCACCCAGGGTGGGCCCCAGCTGCTGCTCGGAGCAGACTGAGTGAGGACATATGGATGAGGAGGAGGAATCCTGGCCTTGGCCCAGATCCTGGCTCAAAGGATGTGTGACCCTGGGCAAGTCTCTTCCCATCTCTGGGTTTCAGCTACTTCCTTTGACAAATGAAAGGCTGGGCTTGGAGGTGCCTTCCACTTACAACACTCTACAATTCCACCAGGTCCTGGGGACAATGAGTCAGTCATGCAATGAGCATTTATTAGGCACCCACTATTCACCAAGCACATTGCTGAGCACTGAGGACACAAAGGCAAAAGTCAGTGCCTGCCCTCCAGAAGCTCCCTGTCTAATGGGGGAGATACCATGCCAACAACCATACACAAACAAGCTACAGAAAGCTTAGTTGGAAGAGAACCTCAGAAAGAAGGCACTGAGCAGAAAAGGCAATCCCCAAAGGTGTCCTAAAGAAGGTGGGGTTTGAGCTGTCTTAAATGAAGCTAGGAAAGGGAGGGAGGGAGGGCATGGCTGGCATGACGGACAGCCAGTGCAAAGACGTGGAGGCAGGAGATGGAATATTTCATTTGAGGAAGATCAAAGGCCAGTGTCATTGGACTGGGAGTGCCACATGGACAGGAGACTGGACAGGTCAGAAGGAACAGGTTAGGAAGGGCCAGAAATACCCAGTGGTGGCTTGTATTTGATCCTGGAAGGAACGAGGCACCCCTGGAGATGACATCTCACACCTGGGTTTTAGGAAGGTCAGTTTGACAGTTGAAGAATGGTCTGGGGGGAAGAGACACAGCCAGGAGACCACCCAGCAGGCTACCAGGAGTCAGGAAGGAGGAAATAAACCTGTGCCTTGGTAGTGGCTTTGTGTGTGGAGAGAAGAGGGCACAGACAAGAGGCATTGGGCAGGTCTGCATGACAAGATCTGACCACAGATCAGACAGGGAGGCAAGGCAGCTGAGCCCCAAGATGCACTCCATGGCCATGCACTTGAGGTCTAGGAAGGAAGGGGAATTCAGGGGGTGGGAAGAGCGCCGCTTCTCCCATTCCTCCAGGAAGCCTTTCTTGATCCTCCTGGCTCTTGGTGCTCCTTCCTTCCCCCGAATATCACACATTTACTTGTATTTACAGTTTTATCCTTGCCCAGGACAATGTAAATTCCTTGTGGTCTTTTTTTTTCTTTTCTATCTCCAGTGTCTTGTATCCAGGAGTTGATTGATAAATGCTTATTGGATGGGGTGGGTTGTAAAATGGCAGTGGGTTAGAAGACAGCTCTTTTGCCCCAGATTCAAACCCCAATTGAGATAAAGTTGTTTCTTTCTGTGATTGACAGGTTGTCAGTGTGTGGGAGAGGTATCTGCAGAGATTAGCCTTGAAGAGTCTGCCCACCACCAGCCAAAGCACTCCCCAGAGATGGCCTGGAATTGCTCTTGGGAGATCCATGCCCAGAACAGGAATAAGGCAAGTGTGGGGAAGGTAGCACCTGCCTGCTCCGCCAGGGAGAGCACCTGTCCTAAGCAGCCCCAGGTCTCAGGCCCCTGCCCAGGTGGGCAGGTGGGGCATGAAATCCTCTTACTGAAGGGATCCCTCTCTGTCTCCATCCCTGGTTTGGTCCTCATTGTCACAGGACCTGTCACCTCTCTGGCCATTGGATACTCTAACCCTGGCACTGCCATGGCTGTGCTGTGTGAGCAGGGGAAGGAGGCCGTATGGTACAACTGCAGGACCTCTAGCCCTTAAGTGAGGGGATGCAGGTTCAAATCCTACTTCTAATACCTCAAATCTGGGTGATGTAGGCCAAGTCATTATACCTCCCTGGGCCTCCGTTTGTCCTCTGTGACACAAGAGTTCAAGAGTCTGGGTCTCCAATGCTTGCTATGTTTGAGACCTTGGCCAAGTCATTACATCTCCCTGGGTCCCAGCTTCCTCCCCTATAAAATGAAGGGCTTGGTTGGACCCCTCTGAAGCCCTTCCATTCTAGATCTCCACTCCAGGAGCTTTTGACACCTGTTTTCTCAGAACCAATTTCCTGGTCTCCGAGTAGATCCCTCCTAGGTCCAACAGTCAATGAAGGTGTATTTGGGGGGCACAGTATTTTAGCCACATCACTCAAGACATTCACAGATGCCACGTGCCCAGCTCAGCTGGAGGTCCTTGGGAGCAGGGCAGGGGCAGTGACCTCTTCTCCCACCAGGCATCCCTCCCCATACTACAATCCCCATCCTACTATTTCAGCACCAAGGATTCCCTTGGCCTCTGCCTTACTTATCTCCCTAGCCCATGCTGATGGGGAGTTGGCAGCCTGGTACCTCTCCCTTCATTTGGGCCCTGACAGCTGACTGTGACCAGGAAGACCACATCCCCTTATCATATTCATTTCAACCTGGGCATTTAGAGTTTCCCTGAGAGGCCACTTCCTCCGAAACTCTCATGTAGCAGATGAGTGAGCTGAATCCCGGAGGGAGGAGGCTGCTTAAGGTCATGCGATTAGGGTTAGCACCAGGATAAGGAGCAGAGGTAGGATTTGCCCCCAGATCTCCAAATGCAGCTTTCCAGAGTCATTGGGGTCTCTCCCTTTCAGCCTTCCCAACACTTAGATTTAGATCCTAAAATTACAAGCTCAGAGACCCTGAGGGCTGGAAAGGGTCTAGTAATGACCTGGGCTAAGCCCTGTGTTTTACTTTAAGGTTATTGCTCGATTTCAGTTCAATAAACATTTATTACGCACCTATTAATGTTCAAGGACAAGGGAAACAGAAAAGAGTCAAAAGTCAGTACCTGCCCTCAAGGAACTTACAATCTAAGAAATGCATAGCAACAAGCCATAGACAGGATAAAAAGGAAATAATTAACTTAGGGAAGATGCTGGAATTAAGAACAATTAAGAAAGACTTCCTTATCTGCAAAATGGGTTGGAAAAGGAGAGGGCAAACCACTCCAGTCTCTTTGCCAAGAAAACCCCAAATGGGGTCACAAAGAATTGTACAGAGCTGAATGATGAAGGGAAAACATCGCAAATATGATGGGACTTTGCTTGCTGTTTCTTATTTCATCTCCAAGAGGACCGTGAGTCAGGAAGGTGATGCTGCGACATGCCAGTGAATTGGATTTAAGTGAGGCAGGGCTGCACAGTCACCAGCCTCACTGTCTCCTCCTGAGCTACCTGGGTCCAGTGGCCAGATACAGATCAGGATGACTGGAGATGGTCCAGGATGCAGTGGGAGACCTTGGCCCTTTTTAAGTTAAGGTCTTTAACAGGTCTCAGTTTGACTGAGGCAGTGCCATTTCAATGATTAAGGCTTAAAAAATGAGGCAAAGAATGGCCTCTTTAAAAAAAAATAGATCTGGGGCATCTAGGTGGCACAGTGAATAAAGCACAGGCCCTGGAGTCAGGAGGACCCGAGTTCAAATTCGACCTCAGACACTTAACACTTACTAGCCCTGTGACCTTGGGCAAGTCACTTAACCCCAATTGCCTTCCAAAAAAAAAAAAAATAGAGCTAAGAGGGGAAGACCCTGAAGGTTTCTGGCCAAAACAGAAATCATTGTTCTTTGGATTCATTCTGAGCCGGTCAGGGCCCAAACAGTGACCATGTAGGGCTTAGTCTGGGAACTGAGTGATTTGGGGGGAAGGCTGGTGTTTAGGAGAAAAGAAGTAAGTATCAGAGATTAAAATGTATGGTCCCTGTGAGCAGAGCAGCAGAGGTTTTAGTTGGGACTTTAAGGAAGGCGGGGAGGTCACTGGGCAGAGCCAGGAGGCAGAGGTTCCAGGCCAGCATCCCTGCCTTTGGCTTTCACTGCCTTTCATGTCTTCTTACTCCACCTGCCCTGCCCACAGCAGCCAAACATTTTTTTGTGACAAACAAAAGCATTCAAGCAAAACTAAGACTCAGTAAGTGCACTTTATTGTCTGTACAGGGACATCTGGGGGGTGACTTGCACAGAGCACCAGGCCTGCAGGCAGGAAGACTAGTCTGCTCGAGTTCAGATCTGGCCTCAGACACTCGCTGGCTGTGTGACTCTAGGCAAGTCCCTTCATCCTGTTTGCCTCAGTTTCCTCAACTGTAAAATGAGCTGGAGAAGGGAATGGCAAATCAGTCCAGGGTGTTTGCCAAGAAAACTCCAGACAGAACATGACAGAAAATGACAAAACAGCAACAATGGTGTAGCCTGGTAATCACTACCCAAAGGAGGAGGGCAGGAGGTGGCCTCCTTGTCAGCCTGCCTTTTAGGGTGGTTCTCCTTCAGGTGACTGCAGAAGTCACCATGTCACCATGTATGGCGCTGCTCTGCATCTTGGTGATTCATTCAAGCCTTCCCACACTTCAAGTTTCTGACATTCTAGGCATGTATACATGCATACATACATTCATGTATAGATGTGCGTGTGCTGTGTGTCTATATAAATACATACGTGTCTGTGTATGTGTGTGTGTTATGTGTATGTATGTAATTAGATTGTTGTTGCTGTTTCTGGAAAAGACCTTAATTTAGAAAGGCCAAGGTCACCTGTGGCACCCCAGCCATCGACAGCTGCCCTGACTCTTGTCTGGCCAATTCACATGCAAATCGAGACATCACCCACCATGTCACTGCTCCTCCTGGGGAAGGGAGAATAACCACAACAATGCATTTGGATGTGCACGCGTGTGCACGCGTGTGGGTTTTTGTTGTTGTTCAGGCTTTCAGTCCAACTTTGTGGCCCCATTGGGGTTTTCTTGGCAGAGATACTGGAGGGGTGGGCCATTTCCTTCTCCAGCCCATTTTACAGATGAGGAAACTGAGGCAAACAGAATGAATTTGGAGATAGTAGCCTGACCCCATCTGTCACAGACCCCAAGAAGATGAGGGTCTGAAAGAATTTTAAAAGTCAGTATATAACTGGTCAATGCGAAAGTCCCTCCCAGAGACTGACTGACTGACTGCGTCTCTCTCTCTCCTCTCTCTTCTTTCTCCTCCCTCTCTCTCTCTCTCTCTCTCTCTCTCTCTCTGTCTCTCTCTCTCTCTCTCTGTCTCTCTGTCTCTCTTTCTGTCTCCCTCTCTCTCTGTCTCTGTCTCCCTCTCTCTCTGTCTCTGTCTCTGTCTCTGTCTCTCTGTCTCTGTCTCTGTTTCTCTCTCTCTCTCTCTCTCTTTCTCTCATCCCCCCCCCCCCCCGCCCCGGGAAGGAACTGTAGGCTTCCCAGATTCCCATACTCTTGACTTTCATACTTTAAGCTCTGTGACCCCGGTAACTCACTTGATCCTCAGTGGCTCACCCAACCCTCCAACGCTCTCAGTTGCAGAGAAGGGACGATTTGTATCTCGAGCGAGAGGCCCTCACAGGAAATTCTCTCAAGCTATATCAATGCAGTAGCAAGTGCAGACCTCCCATTTTCAAGTCCTAGGTACTGGAGAGTCAAAGAAACAAAATGCAGAGCCCTGGGCTCCAGTAGGTTACTGTGGGGAGAGGGGAGGGCTGCGACACATTGACTGACGGGGAAGGAGGGGTCGAGTGCTGATACCTGGGGGACAGGAAGGGGGTGGAAGGGGGGTTTCTGGAGAAGCTGGGCTGAGCCTTGAAGGAACATGCGGGGACTGGAGGCAGGGCCTGGAGAAACCTGCAGGTGCAGACGGGATGCTCGATGTGGAGGACGGGCAGTGTCCAGTTTGGCTACAGTCCTTTAAGGGCATAGTGCAGAGTAATAAGAAATAATGGTGGGAAGGCAGGGGCGAGGAAGCTGTTGTTCAGTCGTTTCGATCATGTCTGATTTTTCATGACCCCACTTGGGGTTTTCTTGGCTGAGACGCTGGAGTGCTTTGCTGTTTCCTTCTCCAGCTCATGTTGCAGATGAGGAAACTGAGGCACACTGGGTGAAATGACTTGCCCAGGGTCACTCAGCTAGTAATCGTTTGAGGCTGCATTTGAACTGGTGTCTTCCTGACTCCAGGCAGGCACTCTATGCACCAACAGCTGCCCAGGAGGAGATTGTGGAGGGCCTCAAATGCTAAGCTGAGGAGTTTGTATTTGTCCGATCCTTACAACAGTCCTTTGAGGTGGGTAATATAAGTCCTCTTGTGCCCATTTTATGGATGAAGAAACTACTCTGTGACCCAGAGTCACACGGTAGACCACCCTGGGTCCCCTGCCTCTCTTAGGATGGCCGGCATTGCCAGCATTCCACAGCACATCCTAGATGGGGTCTCCTTTGAGCCTCATGAGCTTTATTTCCCCCCCTCTTCAGATGTTGAAACTGAGGGAAAACATAGCGAGTGACTTGTCCAAGGCATAGTCACTCAATGGCAACGTTGGGACTCTGATTCAGGTCTTTGGGCAGCCAGTCCGGGGATCTCTCCGTCACACACCGACAGCATTGTCGAGTCCCTGACTCCAGGACCAATATTCCAGCCCAGAGATGGGGAACCTGCAACCTCCAGGCCACACGGGGCCTTCTGGTCCTTGGGTACAGCCTCTTGACCAAGAACAAATCCTTTTATAAAGGGGATTTGTTCTGTGAAGTTTGGATTCGGTCAAAGGGCCACACATGAGGACTTGGAGGGCCACAGGTGGCCTGGAGGCCAAAGGTTCCCCACCCTGCTAGCCACTAGTTACCTCATTGCCCACAAAAACAGATGTCCCCAGGGCTGCAGGCTGATCCAAAGCAGCCTCAGGATCTTAGGGGAATACTGGGTTACATGCAACTGGTTCTAGGGTGACTAGACCTCAGCGTCTCAGGTCAGGAAGGGTAAACACAGGACTTGAGAAAGTTCTTTCATGTCTGAACTCATCAGTATCTGCTCTTCTGGTCAACATGTGCCTCCTGCCTCTGAACAAAGGGGCTGAGACCATGCAGCCTCCCTCGGCATCATCCCCACTGCCCCTAGAGCACTGGAAAGTCTCCCACGGGCCTGACACACTTCAGCTCATTTGGGGAGTCCTTTGTCCACTTGAGAACTTTGCCTTTGTTCATCCAAACTGGAGACAGCTCCAGGTACCCAGGTGCAGCAGGGACCTGGGACGGTAAGTCAGTCACCAAGGTAGGTTAATGCCCATCTCTGTCTCTGCCCACAGGTGTGCCCAGGGGCAAGTGAAGTCCCAGAACTCTACAGTCGAGGTTTCTTGACAATGCAGCAGATCGAGGCCTACCCACCACCTGTCATCATGAGTTACATTTTCCTGCTCATCTGCCTCTGTGGGCTGGTGGGGAACGGGGTTGTCCTCTGGTTTTTTGGCTTCTCCATTAAGAGGAACCCCTTCTCCATTTACTTCCTCCACCTGGCCGTGGCCGACGTCGGCTACCTCTTCTTCAAGGCAGTGCTCTCTGTCCTGCAGGCTGGGGCCTTTCCTGGCACCTTTCCCACCTACATCCGCTTCGTGTCCAGGATCCTGGGCCTGGCCGCCTTCCTCACCAGCGTGAGCCTCCTGCCAGCCGTAAGCACCGCACGCTGCCTCTCCGTCCTGTTCCCCACCTGGTACTGCTACCAGAGGCCCAAGCACCTGTCCGCCCTGGTGTGTGCCCTGCTCTGGGCTCTGGCCTTCTTACTCACCACCATCCACACCTACTTCTGTGTGTACATCAGCTCCAGGCCCTCGTGGGGAGACTGCACCTACATGGACATCTTCCTGGGTATCCTGCTCTTCCTCATCCTTGCCCCCCTCATGGTCCTGGCCTGCCTGGTCCTCCTGGTGAATGTGGAGTGCAAGGCCACCCGCCGGCACCAGTCGTCCAAACTCAACAACGTCATCCTGGCCATCGTGTCCATCTTCCTGGTCTCTTCCATCTACTTAAGCATCGACTGGTTCCTCTTCTGGGTCTTCGAGATCCCAGCGCCCTTTCCCGAGTACGTCACAGATGTGTTCATCTGCGCAAACAGCAGTGCCAAGCCCCTGGTCTACTTCCTGGTGGGGAGGGACAAGCAGCAGAGGTTCTGGGAACCCCTCCGTGTGGTCTTCCAGAGGGCGCTCCGCGATGGAGCCGAGCTGAAGGAGAGTGGAGATACCCCTAACACGGTCACCATGGAGATGCAGCCGGCTGCAGCCACCTCCTGAGAAGCGGGGGGCAGCACCCAGGCAGGAGAGCTGTCCTGGGCCTCGTGTCCCCAGCACTGGTGGCACACTGTGTTTGCACCCACCCTCTCCTCCCCTCTGGCTGGAGGCTCTGGGATCTGCATTAATTTACCCATTCATTCAGAGCACGTGTGTGCAGCGCCCAAGAAACACCAGGCACTGCGCTCCGTCCAAGCTGGGGTGCAAAGACAAAAACCGGCATAGTCCCTGCCTTCAGGGAGCTTACATTCCACTGTCACAGGGACTGATGAAAGGCAGCTCTCCTCAAGACCTAGGAGGCATCCTGGGTTCTTCTTGTCTCATCCAACTGGTGTCTGGCACCTCAAATGACTGATTCAAGCTATCCTCAGGTCTCACATAAGCTCTCCCCTCCTTGCAGGCCAGGCCCACCCCTTGACAACACCGTGAAGCTGAGAAGTGCATCTCTAGGCAGCCCCCTCCTGGTCTTCTGGTGCCCTCCCCAAATGTGGCACTGCCTCCCCTCCACCCCTTGCAGCCCTTATCCCCAGAACCCCACGGTTGGCTTTGGTCAGCCCTACCTGGTCCCTCCTTTCCACAATCCTCCAGAGAAGCAGTGAGGCTCAGGGGACCTTATCTGCCCCATGCCCTCTGGGAGAAAGCAGCAGGTTTAACCTGAGCCTTCTGGAGACAGCAGCCCCACCTTTCTGGTCTAGCCACTCAGTACTTAGAATAGTGAAAATTTCCCACCATGCTTGGCAGATGGGGCATGAAAAGCCTTTCTCCACCCTTCAGTCACACCAAACTCTGCTGTGTCCAGCCGGACTCAGCTACGGCCTCTGACTAGCCCTCGCCCCTCCTAGCCACTGGAGTGATGAGCTCTCATTAGAGATGAAGAGAGCAGATTGAGAACCAGCTAGTAGCTCAACCTGTTGTTCTTTCCAAGACCTTCCTATGTTCACTTGCATCTTAAAAGGGCCAGTCTCAGAGCTGGCCACACCTTAACCAAAGAGGGGATCTTTTATGAAAGGACATTCCTAGAGGAGAGAGGATTCTGAGTGAGGGGCCTTTCAGCCTCCATCACGTCACCCCCAGGGAGCTCTCCTACTGAGGATCACAGGAGATCAAGGGCAGGGACTTCAGAGGTCACTGAGTCCAACCCCTAGTCCACAGGGCCTGCCACCAAGGGAGGCCTCCATGCATGGCCTCTATCTACTCCAGAAAACTGCCAAGAAGGATAATTAGACACTGGTTCAGACCCGCCCCATCAGTCAGCCAGGCCAGGACCCCCTAACCTGGAGGCAGGACTGGGGACAGGTCACCTCACTTTCTACTCTTCCCAACAGGCTAAGCCAACCTTTCCACTTCTGCCCATTAGAGTCATGGCCGACTCACAGCTGAAAGGCTGTTTCTGGATGTGTTCAAGGAAGCTCTGTCTCAGGCAGCCCTTTCTCCTGGAGGCCAGATTCCAGCTCTCTATGGACAGAAAACGCAGGCCTAAGCTTTCCCAATGCCCACTTATTTTTTTTACAAAGTATTATTGATTTTTTACAATGTTGTCAATACCAAAAATGACCCATCTGTCCCACATTCTTTTTTGTAATAAACTATCGTACGTCTGACGATGCCTGCCCCTTTCCTCATCTGTAGTCTCCCACCCTCTGCCAAGGAGGAGGAGGAGGAGGAGGTGCTTTACCTTCTGTCCCCTGAAGTCAAGATAAACCCAACTTTCCACACCTGGGTGTTCTGGGTCCCCCAAGGAGCACAGACTCAGAGGGATCACCCCAGAGCTTATCACAGTCACACGGACTGTACAGACAGGAGAACGACACCCCCAGTCTTACAGCTAGTCATTGGCAGAGCCAGAGTTAGAACCTTTCTGACCCCAAGGCTCTTCCCATTCTATCTGGGCAACGACACTGCACACCCAACAAGCAGAATCTGAGGGCAGGGAAGGAAGGAAGGAAGGAAGGAAGGAAGGAAGGAAGGAAGGAAGGAAGGAAAGAGGGAGAAGAAAAGGAGAGAAAAAGAGGGAAAAAAGAAGGAAGGAGGAGCATTTACTAAGTACTTACCCTGTTCCAGGCACTTACCAGACCACCCAGACATTTAAGACCCCCCTCCCTCTGCCCACTTCTGTGTCTCTCAGGGGTTAGAGATCCTCCATCCCACTAAGACTGGGCCTTGGCCTCCACTTGGCTCCCTCAGGGAAGGACAGGACAAAGTTACCCGGGGCAAGCACTGTGGTCTGGGGCTGGGGTTGCAAAGAAGCCAGAACAAGCCCATCCCACAAGGGAGCCAAGCTTGAGGAGTGCTAGGATCCAGCTCCTCCTCAGGCCTGAGTCCTGCCCATCTCTGCTGTTGCCAGGGACCCACCGACCCAAATTCCAGCCCAGAGCCACTTGTCCCAGCCCCCCAGGGGCCACTCATTTTTTCCTGGTTGCATCCTCAAAGGTTGTCCCAGAGCCTTTGCTAAGGGCTCCTACCCCGTCCTCCTGCCCATGATGGATCCTACTCCCTCCCATAGGTGAAAGCTCTCAGCAGCCTCTGACTGGGGACTCTGGGCCCAGCTGCAAGAGGCCCACATTGGGGTTGCCTGCCTCTGAGGGACAGGCTGACTTTCTGCCTTTGTGGCTGGAGACAGGAACCTCCCCACCCTGGGCCACACTGGGGGCAGTCTCTCCCACTTAGCATTCTTTACGTTTTCAAATAAATCCCCCACACGTTTATCAAGAACCTGGCATGTACCTGACAGCGTGCCAGGCACTGGTGGCACAGAGGCAGAAGCGATGCCATCCCTGCTTCTCAAGGAGCTGACATTCTACTGGGGTGAGGGATGGACCAAGTACATAGGGGTGTTCACCTGAAGCCCCATTGCTCTGGCTCACTCTCCCAAAACCCCATAGGCTCAGCAGCCCCTCAGAGTCTAGGTTACCCTCAAGGGGCTGGGGGGGGGGGCTCTTCTCTACTACTCCAGGCCCCCCAGCTGTGTTTTCCTGGGGATCCAGAGCCTAGACTCTGTTAGGCACTTAGCACCAATTAGCCAGCATTCACATGCACATACAC
>CM053583.1:5788183-5793183 GCA_028627135.1 Pseudochirops cupreus | reverse complement strand
GCATTAGGGGAAAGGGTCAGTGATCTGGGATGCTGAAATGTACGAAAATTCAGAGACTGGGTTGCTTTCAAAGACAAGGTCTTTTTCTGTCTGGGGTCCAGGTCCCATCACCCCATGGATATCAAATGAGATGACACAGACGGACCAAACAAAAGGCTCGGTCTAAGTCTCTCCTGGCAGAATCTGGACTTCTGACCTCCAGTAGCCCCTTTCCAGCCTCTGTTCACTCAGCATCTGAATAAAGGTTTTTTGTTTTTGTTTTTGAGGGGGGAAGGCAGGATGATTGGGGTTAAGTGACTTGCCCAAGGTCACAGGGCTAGTTTTGTGTTAAGTGTCTGAGGTCAGATTTGAACTCAGGTCCTCCTGACTCCAGGGCCAGTGCTCTATTCACTGTGCCACTAGCCACCCCATAAGCACTGTTTTTATTGTGGGCACTTTGCCAGGACTCCTTGATAGAAAGTCGAGACCTGAAGGCAGGACCTAAATTGGCCTCAGAGGCAAAATTAATCCCCACAAAGTGGGACAGAGTCTGGCAGTGCTTAAATCAAATATGGAGGAGCCCCGGGTGTGGGAAAGGCCCAGAGCTAAGTGACACAGAGAGTTTGAACAGAAAAACTGATGGAGACTCGGGGAGAGGTAGGGAACAGTATTTTTATGTCTTAATGCCCTGCCCCTGTTGTCTCCACCTCTGGCTCTCCCTTGACTGGAGAACAGAACATTGCTCTGAAAATCGCAGGGATCTCATGCGTGGACTTATTGATCCTGGAGCCACTCATTCCATCCCAGTTTAAAAAACCATGCTCCAATGGCACCATTATTCCGTCTATAAAAATAGTGGAGGCCCCCCTTTCATCCCCACAGGAGGCAACAGTGGGCTCCCTTCAGTTTTACTTCTCATGGGTGTCAAACGCACCTACTGACCTGCTGGCAAGAGATCTCAGTGTAAACTTAACATCACTAATTTGTGTCTTCCAGATAATACATTACCCCAACAACTGGCAGATAATCCAACCTCATTATTTCCATTATTGATGGATTTTTTCAATCATTTCTCTAAGGATGAGCTTCTTTGCTTTTTCTGAAAGATTATCATCATAGCAGCCTAAGTATTCCCCATGATACCCCGAGTTTTTTGTGGGCTCCTTCTCCCACTGATGTTGGCCTTTTAAAGTCAGCAGTCCTGATCACCAAAGTACAACTGCCACCATGAGTGCTTCAGTATCCCTTGACTAGGGGGGCCATTGCCCCCCTCATTAATTCTTTAATAGAGCAAACGATTGTGGTCCCTAAAATACTCCAATACTGCCTGTTAAAAAAAATCTACACCAGACCCAGATGAAAAAGCTGTTTACACATCACGTGCATGGTATCCCAGGCACCCTGGTGCCCAAACAATTGTCTCTTCCATTTCCCATGGTGCCGCCTGTTTCACAGTAACAGGTCTGGGACTCAAAGGTTTTGGTGTTCCTTCAAGTCCCTGCAGCAGCAACCACACACTGGCATCCCCAGGACGGCTGCTAGCACTGGTTCTTAGAGAGCTGTTCAAGGGGTCAACAATCTTTTTAATTACGTTCATTAGTTCAGGGGAAAATTAGGACCCTGAACTTCAGGGAAAATCCAGACAAAGAAAATAGAGAAAATACAGGCAGAGTAATAAAGACCAACAGACTCGGCTTCTGACTGTCTGGGAAATTAGCACAGACCAACAGACTCGGCTTCTGACTGTCTGGGAAATTAGCACAGACCAACAGACTCGACTGTCTGACCAAGGCAGTACACACATAGTTACCAGAGAGAGAAGCACCAACATCAGGGTCTTTCAAAGCTGTGGGCTCCTTAGTGGCTGTCCAGAGTCTCATCTGCCTACATCACACCAACATTCTTCCCTTTGAGTGAGTCCCAAAGCAAAACACCAACTCAGAGTGTTTATACAGAAGGCATCAAGTGTCTCAGGGCCTAATTAGAAATTAGCAAAAGGTGTGAAAGCCCCCCTGTGAGCAAGCCTCCCCTAAGCCAGCTTCCCTTAATGGGCTGGAGAGATCTTATATCCCATTAACATTACAGACATCTGATCACAATTCCCAGGAATAATTAGCAGTGGATGTGGCCTCATTTGCCTCAAGACTACGTATGGTGAGCCTCCATTCTCTCAGATTTTACAGCAAGATTTAGCCTCCGTTGTCTTCACAGACTGTTTGAGTCCAATATATTGACGACCTACTAGCCTCACCTACTGCCGACGTCTGCCAGAGGGATAGCCCATCATTTTCTCCTCTGGCTATCTCTGTTGACACAAGGAGTCCAGATCCTGTATTGACACAAGATGTGGGGGAGCAAGCTTCAGCTAGAATTCTGTCTCTCAGAAATCCAAACAATCCAGCACCTGTCAGTTCCTAAGATGAAGAAGCAGGTCTGTGCCATTTTGGGAGGTGCAGGATCCTGTTGTCGGCAGAGTCCGGTATTTGGTGAAAACTAAACTTCTTGTTGCTTTGGCCAAAGAACAAATTGCTAAACTTTAGCATCTTGAGTCTGAGCGTCTCACTGCCCTCACAGAGCCAAAGAAAGCGCTGCCTTCTGCTCAGCTCCGGGACCCCAGACTTTTTGTGCATGAACAAAGAGGGGGTGACTTCGGGTGTCCTCACACAATCACTGGGGCCCACCGTGTGGTCCCATGGCTTATTAGCTGCCCAGGCCCCACTCTGCCTGTCGGTCTGGGAAACCACTGCTGTCTTTGTAGCTAAGATGCTGATTAAGAAATTGTGCCCAGATACTGCCCACCTTCCCACACTGATTCTCTCCCAAGTGTACTCTGACCTTGGAATCTCCCCTAAATTCCACACTCGGCATCATCCACTGAGTTCTGGTTGGGTTGAGAGCAGGAAGACTTCACACGCACTGCTTCATTTCATTGCCCTGTGAAATAGGTCTGATCATCATATTTATTCCCAATTTTGAGATGTGGAAGCTGAGGCAGAGGTTAAGTGGCTTGCCAGGTACCTATTTGAGGTAAGATTTGAACTCAGGTCTCTGTGATGCCATGAGCAGAGCTCGCAGCCCCCTACACCCTGCTGCCTTTGACTGTAATCCAGCACTGGATCAGAGACATTTCCTCCAGGAACCTCTCATGGTCCCAGGCTTGCCTTGGACACTGGGGGTCTAGAATCGCTCCCCTGAGTTCCTTCTCTGAGGCCTCTCTGTTTCTGTTATTGTCAGATTCTTCTGGTCCTTCTCTCTCATCTTCCCGTAACTAGAGGAAAACATATTTGTTTCAAAGGGCCCAGCCCAGCGCCCACCTCCAACTGGTGAAGGTTTATGAACCAGTATCTTATTGTAAGCCCAGACAGAGATGTGAGCTGGGGGGAAGGGCAAGGGGAGGTGGGGGAAGGAACAGGCATTTATTAAGCACCTACTATCTACAGGTTCAGAGCCAAGTGATCTCCAAGGAAGGGGGAGGGGAAATCCTCGGTCTGGGGATTTTTCTCTGGGATGTCCTCCCTGGGGCTTTGTCTGAGAGAAAAGAACTCCATGAAGTCCCACCCAACCAGAAGAGGTTCTTGTCCATTCCCAGGAGCAGACTCTAACTTCTGAAAGGTCCCTCACCAGTTTGGCCTCAGGGGGTAGATTTTAGCTAAAACACCTCTAAAAATCTGTCTGAGCAATCATAGAAGGGGGTGGTTGTAAGAGCCCTGTGCTCCCACTCAAAATTCTCCCTCATCAATTAGGCTCTTCTGAACCCCTCTCCTGAGGGCAGGGGGAATAAGGAGGGCTGCAGATGGAACAGGGCCCGTTAAGCCATCACGTTCAATTTAAGAACTTACTGGAATCACCCAGGACCTAATGCAGGTCTCCCTCCCTTCCCTCTCCTCCTACTCCTCTCCCCTTGGACAAGTGCCCAATGCCCTCCTTCACGCAGTCTCAAACTCATCCTCCACATTAACAGCTAAAGATCTTCTCCTCCTTTTCAGCTTAATCCTTGGCAGGGCCCTAGGGAGCCATAGGTGAACACTTAGCATTCTTTCTGCCCCAACTGAATGGATCCTGGGAACAGTCATTTCCAGAGCCCAGAAAGTGAAGTGGCAAATTAAAGTGTACCCTGCCAGGATCTCCAAGCACTCAGAGAACACACAGCCGAGGAATAAGAGAAATGATGATTTCTCTCTTGCATTAATAACTAATTTTTGAATTAGGACCAAGGTTTTTCCCCTTTTCTACTTCCACATCCAGAAATCAACCCCAGTGTGGGAAATCTTAGGCAAAGACCTACCCAGGCTAAGATCAAATCAAAGACAGTAAAAAAATTCCAAGTTTAGGAGAATGGGTGGATTCCTGCTCATTGTGTTTTCTCAGACAGAACTGAAAAAACATGGATTTCCCTTTTTGTAAGACAAGTGATATGGAAATTGATAAATCTCATTGACCAGGACTTGAGGGCTCAGTGTGTACTTCACGTACCTCAAGACCCTCATTACATTATAGCCCAACTTTCATTATAAAATTCATTGTCTCTCATTACTTGTTAACCAATCAGAGTCAACTGTCACCGTCCAAGGGCACGTAAACACTGAGTGGGTTACACGAGGCACCTTTGGCATTCCTGATGAGTGCCACTGACCTCTTTTATTAGCCAATTGTTAGCACTATTAATAAAATGATTAATTACCCAGAAACTGTGTCTCTCCAACTTTTTAAATGTCACAGGAACAAGGAAGGTACAGGTGAGAAGATGGCTTGGTCCTAGATTTGTGATTAAGAAAAAATATGTTAATCCTCAGGACTGGGAAGCAACAAGAATAAAATGGTATCTTAGGAATAAATCTCCATTATTGAGAGAAATGGAAAATGGGGTCATTATCTGCTTACTCTGAGTCAGGAAGGAAGGAAAGAAGGAGGGAGGGAAGGAAGGAAGGAGAGAGGGAAGGAAGGAAGGAAGGAAGAAAGGAAGGAAGGGAGGGAGGGAGGGAGGGAGGAAGGAGAGAGAAGGAAGGAAGGAAGGGAGGGAG
>CM053583.1:5726507-5787683 GCA_028627135.1 Pseudochirops cupreus | reverse complement strand
CTGACTTTAGTGGGAAGTATCTTTGTGTGTGTTTTGGAGTTCCAGGATTGGTTTAGAGTCCTATTTTATGGGTATTTTGGGGTGGCTATGTGAGAGCTGCGATGTGTTGCTGCTTCTACGCCGCCATCTTCGAGTTCATGGTTCTTTCTTGGACCACCCACATGGTCTGGTTACTCTTCTCTCTCTCTCTCTCACATCTCTGCTCCCACCTGAGGCTGGTACTCGGTGGCGCCCTACACAAATGTAACCTCTCTTTCACACTTGTAAGGGTGCGTCCCTTTTAGGGTCTGATACATTTTTAGGATGTGAGGGGCAGAGAACAGAGACAATGACTGGCAAGGGGGAGAGACCATTCTGAACACATTTGTACCTGGGGAAGGTTAGGCTCCTTCACACCCATAAAGCTGCCAGAGCATCCAGCAGAGCCCATACACTTGCACCCAGAACACAGCTAGTTTGGGTACATTTTCCTTACATTTTCAAGGACCCCCAGGTGAGACAAAAGAATTAACGAAACAAAACCAGGAACCCTAGACTTGGGGCTGGCTCTTCAGGGACTATTGGACAAATGACCCAAGGAGTCTTTATTAAGCACCTACTCAATGCGCCAGACATTGGGTTGGGTGCTGGGGGTGTAAATGTAAAGAATGCAACAATCCTCACTCTCAAGGCGCTGACACTCTAATGGGGAAGACAAGTAAACGCAGAAAGATGTACAGGGTAACGTGAACAAATAGAAACATGTCACAAAGTAGTTAAATACAAGGGAGTGTTTGATGCGGGGTGGTGGGTGGCGCCGTGGGCAGAGCACCAGGCCTGGAGTCAGGAAATCTTCAGCTCAAGTCTGGCCTCAGACATTTCCTAGCTGTGTGACTATAATGCTAATGGGACATAAGATCTTCCCTAACCATTAACAGGCCTCACCTGGAGCCCATTAAGGGCAGCTGGCTTAGGGGAGGCTTGCTCACAGGGAGGCTTTCACACCTTTTGTTAACTTCTAATTAGTCCCTGGTCACAAGGGTTGTGATGCCCTCTGGCTCTACCAAGGGTGCATATGCATACTCTGAGGTCAGCATTTTCTTTGGGGCTCACTCATTGGAAGAGTGTTCTTGTGGTTTGACCAGATGAGGCTCTGGGTAGCTGTTAAGCTGCCTGGCGGCTTTGAAAGACCCCGATGTCAGTGCTTCTCTCTCTGGTAATTATGTGTGTACTGCCTTGGTCAGACAGTCGAGTCTGTTGGTCTGTGCTAATTTCCCAGACAGTCAAAAGCCCCGTCTGTTGGTCTTTATTTCTTTGCCTGTATTTTCTGTATTTTCTTTGTCTGGATTTTCTCTGAAGTTCAGGGTCCCGATTTTCCCCTGAACCAATGCATATAATTAAAAAAGATTATTGCCCCCTTGAACAGCTCTCTAAGAACCTGCGCTAGCAGCCGTCCTGGGTGGTTGCTTCTATAGTGACCCTGGGCAAATCACTTTACCTCTGACTGTTTCAGTTTCCTCATCTGTGAAATGGGGCTAATAATAATAGCACCTACCTCCCAGGGGTATTGTGAGGATCAAATAATTATAACATGCATAGCACCCTGCCTAGCACGTAGTAAACACTATACAAGTGTCACCTACTATTACTTTTATTATTGGTTGGGTGGGCACTGGTGGTCAAGGCGTTCAGGAAAAGCTTCATCCCCAAGATGGTGCCTGGGACACCTGTGTGTGCCTTGAGCAGGCCATTATAGGGGAGATGAAGGGATAGAGATGCTTGGTTCATAGCTAAGCAGCTTGAAAGAAGACATGAAATGTGGCAGGGGGTGGGGGCATGGAGCTAGATCTGGGCTGTAGAGACCAGTCACAGAGGCTTGTCTCCACTGGCTGCATCTTCACTGGCAGAGACCCTGATGAGAGGCAGGCACCCTCTGATACATTGCTGAGGACTATTTCACATGTGTGTCCAATACAGGGAAAGGGTCAACCACATGAATTCAGACCATTAACCTTAGTTAATGACTGAGCCATGAAAGAGCAGGCTGGTAAAAGCTCTTGGACTCTGCCCTCAGATGCAATTAGCCTGGGGAATCTGTTCTCTTTCCATTGACCTTTCCCTTCAAGTTCAAGGGGTTCCAAAGACTTCTGAGTGAGGGACATTGAGTCACGCCCCAGGGTGAGGGGAGGGGTGAGAAGGCCTACCTTACAAAGCTGTTCTGTGAAGGGAAGATTCTATTGGCCTATGATATGAACCATCTGCCTACCACAGAGAATTTTCATTCATTCAGACCAATTAAGAGGCTATTGTGTATGTATGTATATGTGTGTGAATATAGATGCATATCTGTATATTTGTATCTGTCTATCTGTCTGTCTGTCTGTCTGTCTATCTATGAATCTAGTGGAGAGATGATTAGGGCCCACATTTGGGTGATGGCTGTGTGAGCAGAGAGAAGGGACACGAGAGATCCTGTGCGGAGGTGAAATCAACAATGTTGGCGCCTGTTGAAATTCGTAGCATGAGAAGAGTGAGGTGCCCAGGATAACACCAGGCTGTGAAGACTGGGAGCTGGAAGGATGGTGGTGCACTTGGAAGAGACAGGAACAGGAGGAGCGGGGTAAAGCTGGGAAGAAAGTTCATGAGTGTGGTTTTGGATGTGTTAAATTTGAGATGCCTATGGCACACCCAGTTTGAAAAGTCCAACCAGAAAATAAGTGGTGATGCAGAAATGGAGCTCGGGAGAGAGACTGGGACTGGATATATGGGTCTGGGAATCTGAAGACAGATGATAATTGAATTAGTGAGAGTTGACAAAATAGCTAAGAGATTATAGAGGGCAAAGAGGAGAGGGCCCAAGACAGCCCTGGGATTCACCCAGAGTTGGGGGAGGTCAACAACCCAACAAAAGAGACTGAAAAGGTGTGGTCAGAAGGTGGGAAGAGAACAAAGCCAAGTCAGGTCAACAAGCATTTATTAGTGCCTCCTGTGTGCCAGGCACTGGGCTAAGTGCTGGGGATACAAAAAGAGGCAAAAGACAGCGCCTGTCCTCAAGGAGTTTACAATCTAATAGGAGAGAGAACATGCAAACAGTTGTGTACAAACAAGCTTATATAGGGTAAGTTGGTGGCAGTCTCCTAGGGAAGGCATTGGCACTGAGGGGGACAAGGACAGGCTTCCTGTAGAAGTTGGGATTTTACTGAGGGTTGGAGGTGAGTAGGGAGGATATGCCAACCATGGGCAATGGGCAGCGAGAAGGGAAGAAGTTGGAAGAAAGTCAACTTATGAGGGAGCTCAGGGTCCCTAATTAATTGGGACTAAACTCTTCCTCATGATCTTTAATCTGCTTGAGGACAAACTGTTTTTATGGCCATTGAGGGAGAACCAGAAGCAGAATGGGGGGCACAGTTCCATGGTCGGTCAGTTCCAGAGGTGCAGCCGTCTTATGACTGGTAAAGGGCAATGTCCATCATTCAGAACCATTGTGTCAACAGGTCTTCCAGAGATTATCTGAGGAGGTGCTTTCCAAAGGTCCTGAGACCCTTCCAATAGATCTCAAGGTCTTTCACGAGTCAGAAGACCTTAGTTTGACCAACAGTATCCTAGGGACCGAGGAAATTGTGGGTTCGAAGCAAAGGTCACTAGGGAGTGGATGGCAGTGATTCATAAGGGTGATGGGGTATTACAGCACCTTAGGAACCTTGTTAGAACATGTTACAGACTGGAGAAGGAGTGGGGGAAGGGCAGCAATTACATGCTTATTCTATGTCAAACGAACAACATGAATCTAGTTGATAAATCAATACAATTAATAGAATCAACAATACATGGTAGATTCATAACTCTACCTTTTTTTTTTTGGATGGGAAAGGCAGGGCAATTGATGTTAAGTGACTTGCTCAAGGTCACATGGCTAGTTTGTGTGTTAAGTGTCTGAGGCCGGATTTGAACTCAGGTCCCCCTGACTCCAGGGCCAGTGCTCTATTCATTGTGCCACCTAGCCGCCCCCATAACGCTTATCTTAATAGTATCAACTAACATAATTTCTTCAAACTTAATTCTATTCTGCTTAATTCACAGATAAAATCACTGATACTCATCAAATCACAATCAACCGGATAAATACAGATTACTTTGAGTAGGGGGCATTGAATTATCACCCCAATTTGGAGGGCAGTGAGGTGGAAGAAGATCAGAAAGGCAGGAAGGAAGGGGTCATGTCAGGAAGCACTTCAAAGCCAAAAGGAGGATTTCATCTTTGGCCATGGAGGTAACAGGGAACCCCTGGAGTTTGCTGAGTGGGGGAGGGTGACGTGGTCAGACCTAAACTATCATTTATATGGTACTTCAAGGTTTTTGAGGCACTTTAAAGATTAAGTGACTTGCTCCAGGTCACACAGCTCCACCTAGCTTCTCTTTGGCTTTAGGAAGATCTCTTTGGCAGTTAAATGGAAAAGGGACTGAGATGGGGAGAGCCAGGAGGCTAATATTGCATGAGGAACAGAAAACCAAGATGAGGGGGTGGTCAGTAGTGTCCAATACTGCAGGAATGTTGAGAAACATGGGAATTGAGAAAAGTCCATTAGATTTAGCAATTAAGTGATCATGGGTCACCTTTTCAAAATCATTTTTTTTCAATGAACAAAAATCTATTTTCTGTCCCTCTGTCCTTCCCCACCCCTATTGAAAAATAGAAACACAAAATCCTTGTAACATATATGTGTAGTCAAACAAAACAAATTCTTGCCTTGGTCATGTCCTAAATGATTTCACTTTGCATCCTGAGCCCATCAGGTCTCTGGCAGGAGGTGGGCAGTTTGGCTCATCACCAGTTCTCTGCAACTGTGGTTAGTTATTGCATTGATCAGAGTGCTTACGTCTTCCAGAGTTGTCTTCACAATGTTGTGGTTACTGTATAAATTGTTTTTGCTTATCTCACTTTGCATCAGTTCATACAAGGCAGCTCAGGTTTCTCTGAATCCATCCCCTTCATCATTTCCTACAGCACAACAATATTCTATCACATTCATATGTCACAACCTGTTTGGCCCATTCCCCAGTGAAGGCTTATCACTCTTCGTTTCCAGTTCTTTACCACCACAAAGAGCTCCTAGAAATACTTTTGTTCATAGACCACTGGTAATTTGGGAGAGCAGTTTCAACTGAGTGATGAATTATAAGCTGGGTTACAGGGGGTTTAGAAGAGAGTGAGAGAGGAAGTAGAGACAAAGGGAAAGGAGAGCTTTAGGCTTCTAGGGAATGATAGGGTGTCACAATAACTTTTTAGGGATGAAGGAGACCTGGGTGTGTCTGTAAATAGCTGGGAAGGAAGATTAGGACAGATTGAGAAGTAGATGAAGAGGAGGATGAGATCAAGTACACATAGAGAAGTGGTTTCGTGGAGGAAAGGGACCATTTCTCCATCGTCTAGGGAACCCCTCAAGGAGAGAACCTTGATTTTTGGCCTTTTCTTTCTGCATCTCCAGTACTTGGCATACTTCCTGTCACAAAGTAGGTACTTAATAAATGTTAATCCTTGAATCCTTATTAGAGACTGGAATAAATGAAGAGACAGCAAGGAAGGATGTCAAGAGGCTTTGAAGTGTGGAGAAGAGGGAAAAATGGGAGCTATCCACAGTGAGTGGGTTCTATTTTCTCCATCAGGTATGAAGCCTCAGAGAGAGGTTTGAAG
Source organism: Pseudochirops cupreus (assembly GCA_028627135.1). Lineage (NCBI taxonomy): Eukaryota > Metazoa > Chordata > Mammalia > Diprotodontia > Pseudocheiridae > Pseudochirops > Pseudochirops cupreus. The sequence continues at coordinate 5,782,012 of CM053583.1, read as the reverse complement.
ACAGAAGAGGAGGTTTGGAACAGCTGCTGTGGAAATCGAGATGGAGGAGCAAAGAGGGAAGTTGCTGAAAGTTTCCTGCTATTATTAGTCCCAGATGAGGAAACTGAGACAAAGAGTAAGTGAATTGCCCAGGTTCACAAAGCTCCACTTAGCTTCTCTATGGCGATTTCTGTCTTAACCATGATTTGTGGTCTCTCCCCCCAATTACAATAGCAACATCAAAGATCACTGATCCCAGATCACCGTAACTGTAATGTTAATGGGATATAAGATCTTGTCCCTCCCCACCATTAATGAGCCCCACATGGAGCTTATTAAGGGAAGCTTGATTAGGGGAGGTTTGTTTTTCAGGAAGGCTTTACCATCTTTTGTTACTTTGTAATTAGGCAGTGGGTTATGAGGGTTGTGATGACCTCTGGCCCTGAAGAAGGGTATATATACTCTGAGGTTAGCATTTTACTTTGGGGCTCACTCACTGGAGGAGTGTTCTTGTGATTTGACCAGATGAGACTCTGGGTAGCCATTAAGGAGCCCCCTGGCTTTGAAAAATCTAGACATTGCTGCTTCTCTCTCTGGTAACTGTGTTTGTACTGCCTTGGTCAGACGTTGGATCTGTCTGTTGATCTGTGCTAATTTCTCAGGCAGTCAGAGCCCTGTCTGTTGGTCTTTATTTCTCTGCTTGTATTTTCTCTGAAGTTCAGGGGGCTGACTTTCCCCTGAACTAGCGAATATAATTTTAAAAAGTTGTTGACCCCTTGAACAGCTATCTTTCCTAGTAAAGCAGACCTAACAGCCTGTGCTAGCAGCCATCCTGGGGATGCCAGTGTGGTTGCCACTACAATTAACAGATAGAATAGTAATGAAAAAGCTCGAAACATTGTGAGAATGACCAAAATGGGACAGAGACATGAGATGAACACAAGATGTTGGGAAAAGGGTGCTGACAGACATGCTTGGTGCAGGGCTGCCAGAAACCTTCAGTCTGTAAAAACACAGTATCTGAGAAGCAATAAAATGAGGTCTGCCCGTAGACAAGACATAGAGCAACCAGATGCAGCATGTCCTTGGAGCTGGGCTGGGCTGACTTTACAGCATCCACCTGACCAGCTTCCTTCTGTCCAGATGGTCTCGAGGACCCCTTTCAATTCTAACTGTATTCTAATCCATGCTCCCCCATCCTTAACTTCTGGGCAGTTTCCCTCTGAAACTAGAGAACTTAACTGCATTTTAATACAACAATGATGATAATAATAGTATGTTTATATATTGCTTTAAGGCTTGCAAAATATTTTATATAGGGGACCCCAGTGGAGCCTCACAATCATCCTGGGAGGTAGGGGCCTGTATGATTCCCATTTTAGAGATAAGAAAACTGAGGTGACAAGACTTGCCCAGACACAGCTAGTGAATATCTGAGGTAAGATTGAAACTCAGGTCTTCCTGGCTCCAGTATGCAATCTGTTCTGTCCCCCAGAAGCCTACAACAGAGCCTGGCTGGTGGTGAGGCAGCTGGGGATGGCCAGGAAGTACGGCCTGGTGGTGTCTCCTGGCATCGGCAGCAGCAAATGAAGGACCCGAGGAAGAACTTCCCAACAACAGAAGAATGTTCCTGAGGTGCAATGAAGCTTCTTCTTCCTTCCTTCCTTCCTTCCTTCCTTCCTTCCTCCCTCCCTCCCTTCCCTCCTTCCTCCCTCCCTCCTTCCCTCCTCCCTCCTTCCTCCTTCCTTCCCTCCTCCCTCCTTCCCCCTTCCTTCCTTCCTTCCTTCCTTTTCCTTCTTTCTCTTTTTTCTCCTCTCCTCTCTACCCCCCTCCCATGGGTCGTTCTCCAAGGTAGGAGCTCTCCAGGGTCACTCCCAATAACAAACAACACCTTTTCTACATCATTTAAAGATTCCCCAAGCTCTTTGCAAACATGTCATCTGAGCCTCAAACACGACGCCACAACTCCAAGAGTGAGGCCAGTGCTATCACCAAGCCATTTGACACACGGGAAAACTAAGGCAGAAAAACGTTGAGGCTGGTGAGTCCCCGGCTCCCTGACTGTGGCAGCCCCGCCTCCACCCCCCGCCCCAGCTCTAAGGCTATGCGCTCCAGAGGGGCAGGAGAGACCCCCGAGGCTCAGTAGGACGCCCCCAGCCCAGCCGCACTCCGGGTCCGCATCCCTCCTCTCAGCTCCAGCCTGCAGTAATGGACTAATTAGTGAGTTTCCGGATACAAGAGCCGGGGTCCGACGCTCCGGCTTTGCCGGGTTCCAGGGGGCTGCTCGGCTCCCCCCGCCCCAGCTCAGCCTCCAGAGAGTTTCTGAGGGGTTGGGGGGGCTCCAGGGGTCCCCTCCCGGCCTGGGGGCGGGGCCGAAGCGGCCCCGCCTCCCGGATCACGGGATTCCCCCCGCGCTCATTGGACGGCCCCAGGGGGGGGAGCCCCGTCGCGTCACGGGCCGGCCCCGCCCCAGGCTGGGCCCGGGAGGGCGGTGGAGGGGCAGCTGGGGACGGTGCTCCGCGGCGGCTTTGGGGGCACGGCGGCGAGCACACGCGTGGCGGCTGCCCCGGCCTCGGCGGCCCCATGGAGGAGAGCGAGCCGCTTCTGTCCGGGGCTCGCGGCCCCCGCGGCTCGGTCTCGGGGCCCCAGGACGGGGCCCTGGGCGGCCGCAGCCCCGGCCCCGGCCGCTCATGCAGCGTCCCGGCCGAGCCAGGTGAGCGGAGGCTGGGGCCCAGGTGGGGCGGGGCCCAGGTGCTGGGGGCCCCGGCGGGGAGGGGGCCTGGCGGGAGGGCCGCCATCGGGAGCTAGAACCGACTTTGTTGGGACTAAGCAGAGCGGAAGCGCTGCAGTCCCGGGAAGGGAGGGGGAGGGGCCGAGGCGGGGGAGGAGCCGGAGGACTGGCCAGGGGGACACCGGCTCCCCCTGCCGCCCCGCCCTCCTCCTTCCCACCCCGACCCCTGGCTGAGCTCTGGGACATACCCTGCACCCGCCCCAGGATCAGCCAGAGTGACCCAAAGTTGGGGGGGCCGGGCGCTTCCTCGTGCCCTCCTTTAGGGAGCCCAGTCCAGGGCCGGCCTCTCACTCTGGGTCAGCTCCGAGGTCTGTGCCAGCTCTCACTTTCTCTTCTTTGTCCCAAGACACTCCCCCCCTTTCCCGGATGTTGTTCCCTGTAGTTCTGACGGCCTGTAATGTGAAGCCGGGGCTCGGGGTCCTCCGGTCACCCGACTATGTTGGCAAGGTCCCCCCCACCCAGCTCGGACAGTCTGTGACCTCTTCTGTCCCTGGGGCCCCGGTGGGGGTATGGCAGGTCCCCAGATAATGCGTTCACCGGGTGACCAGGGCAGGGTTGCCCAGGACGCGCCCCTAGGGCCCAGCCCTCCAGGCCACAGCTCCTTTCAAACAGACGGCAGCTTCCCTGCACTCCCAGACCACAGGCACCTCAAGTTTTGACCTTAGCACCCCTTGCTTTGGAGCCTCCTGAGAGTAGCCGAGGAGGCTCTGAGGCCCCATGGGAGTCCGGAGACTGCCTGGGAGGCTCCCGAGGGTCCCTTCTCCCCGACCCTGGCCCCTTGGCCATTTGCAGGTGCTAGGTGTTTGCCAAGAATGGTGTTCCCAGGTCTCAGCTCTGTTCCTTGTGCCAGCCGGGGCCTCAGGACTGCCCTCTCTCTCTTACCTTGCTTGGTGACCTTCCCACCCTGAGCCATGGCAGGCCTCCATGATTTCTGAGGGGTGGAGTCCCAAAGCTCCTTCTCTGCAGATGATGCAGAGATTCCAGGTAGCTTAGAAATCGTCTTGTCTAACTCTGGATTTGGCTTCAGAGGGTTCAAAACCTGCCCCCATACTTCCTACCTGGGTCACGGTGGGTGAGTCTTTTGCCCTTCCTGGGCCTGTAAAATGAGGCAGGGGATTTGAGGGTTTGTAGCATGCCTTTCTGTTCTAGATCCATGAGCTTATTATTATCCTGTGAACTCCCATCAATGCACCATGCATTTATTAAGTGCCTGCTGTATACCCCTTACACTTGCTAAGTGCTCAGCATGGGACCTCCCCATCTAATGGTCTGGAGCCCTGGATGTAGGCTTTAGAAAACTGTCTTTGTCAACTCTGTGGAGGAAGGATGGGAGAGGGGAGAGCCTTGGATGCAGGGAGATGGACCAGAAGGTTATTGCGTAGTCTGGACCTCAGGAGATGAAGGCCTGATCTAGGGTGGTGATGGGTTTGGGAATGCAGAGGATGGGCTGTGCATGAAAGATGTTAGGAGAAGAGGGTAGAAACAGCAAGCTGTGGCACCTGCTTGGGCCCGTGGGTGAGTGTAAGGGGTCAGAGAGGAGTGAGGCTGGGAGTCTGTGCCACTGGGAAGATGATGGTGCCCAAGATGGCAGCAGGGAAATTGGGAAGAGGGTATGGCCTGGGGGCAAGGGCAGGAGTTCTGCTTTGTGTCTCCTTGGGGATTCCTGAGAGGCAGTGGGAGGTGCAGCATTGGAGCTGAGGAGATAGCTTAGGGCTGGATATATAGCTCTGTCTAGAAGTGACTATTGAACCCGTGGGGGCTGATGAAATCAGCACAGGATATGGTGTGGAGAGAAGAGGGGCCAGGGCAGAGCCTTGGGAGACATCCAGGGTGAAGGGATGGGCCAAGGAGCCTGAGAGGGAGCGCCATTTTATAGTCGAGGACATAGACTTGTCCAAGGTCACACACACTGAGCCCTTAGCTGGGCTTCTGAACTAGCCGTCCACGGGTTTTTCTTCCTTCCTGTACACTCGGCTTGTATGTGCTGAGCCGTCTTCCCCATGCTTCTGCAAGCTGAGAGGTGACCCACGGCCCCTTAGGCTGTACCAGTGGGTCACTAGCCTGCTCACTGCTGCCAAGCTGGGCAGAGTGCCAGAGTGGCCTGGCGATGGCCTGTGTGCCTGGGATCCAGACTGGCTGAGGCTAGACGGGAACATGCCCCAAAGGCTGGCCAGCAGGTGGTCAGGAACTAAGCAGGCACCTCTTTGTCTCTGGAGGCTTGGCGCTGCTGCCACCTCTGGGCTCTGGGAGCGCTTGTCCTGACAGCATCATCCAAGTCAAGATGCCCAGCCCGGGATGGAAGCATCTGGCTGCTGGGGGGTGTTTTTAGACCCCTCCCTTGTGGTCTTGTCATGCCCCACGTTGCTCTAGCTGGGACCTCAGACCTGGAAAGGAATCAGTTTGGTCTGATCTATCTCCCTTCTGTGCTGCATCCCCAATACAGGTCAGCTAGTCTCTACTTGAATACCCCAATGAGCGGGAAACTTACTACCTCCCAAGGCAGCCCCATTCCTTCTTGACTAGTTTGAATTGTCATGAAGATCTATCCTGAATCTGCCCCTGCAGCATCTAGCCAGTGTTCTGAGTTCTCCCTCTGGGGCTGGGCAGAAAGCGGCAGATCCCACTTCATGTGATGCCCCCCACCCCAACTAACTAATCAGAGGAAGGTAATGAAGGCACAGAGAGTCCTGTGGGGTGAGAAGGTGGCCTCTGTAGGGGCAGAGATCTAATGGGCTCTTAGCTCTACCAGCTGGCAGCTGTGTGACCTTGGACAAGTGTCCTCCTCTCTCTGGGCATCTGTCTGTAAGCTGAGATGTTAGGCCCGATGCCAGCCAAGGCTCCTTCTTGAAGTCTGTGGTCCCATGAGTCACGAATCCTTTCCCCCTCAGATGCAGCAGGAGCCCCGTCTCCTCTGCTCCAGAAAGCTCTCCCAGCCTTTCAGAGTGCTCTGCCTGGACCCCACAGGCTGGCACATGTGACAGTCTGTATCCACTCTGGTAGGATACGTCTCCTGGTCCCAGCCTGACTGTCAGCCCTTAGAGGGCAGGCTTTGTAGATTTCCCTTCTGTCCCCCCATAGGACCTACCTAAGTGCCAACCTCATAGTGAGCCAGGAAGTCAGCACCCTAAAAATCAGGTGTCGTAGTTGTCACCTTGTGAACCTTTTCTCTCTGATCCTCTGGGTGGGACGATGGTGCTGATGCGTGCTGGCCTTGGGTTGGGGCCTGGTGACCAGGCGGGGCCTGCTGCTTACCTTGCAACCAGGTGACAGATGTTGGGCCTGGGTGCCTTGGGCATCACATACAGTGGAAAGGGTGCAGTGGGGCATGCAGAGACACTGGGACTTACCCCCTGGCTCAGACACTTCTTAGCTGGGGGAGAGCCCGGTCACAGACTCAGTTTCCTTATCTGTGACATAGGGAGGATTCTTGCACAGCCCGCTGGGCTTGGAGTTGGTTTGGATGGAGGCTCTCAGGTGGTTAAGGAGGGCGGCTGGGTGTGTGCTGGTCAGCAGAGGGTGGGGTAGAAGCTCCCTTCCCGGGCAGTGTGGGCAGAGGCCACTTCCTGCTGTGTAAGGGAATGTGAACCCATTTATTGAACACTTAGCAGGCACCAAGAATCATGTTAAATTTAATATTATTGATGCTGTCTTGCTTCTGTTCTGGAGTCAGGAAGACCTGAGTTCAGCTGTGGCCTCAGGCCCTTCCAGGCTGTGTGACCTTGGGCAGGTCACTTTACCTCTGTCCACCTTAGGAATCACCGCTCCTTCCCTCTGCCTATCTGGCCATCTGGCTTGTCCAGTATCCCGCCAGTCTCCTTCTGTCTGTCATTCTTTCCCCAATGATGCTCAGGCACCTGCTGCGGGTGAGATATACACTGTTTTCATTTCTAATGGTGCAGTCTGTGCCACAAAGCAGATGCCAGGCTAGCAGGGGCCTTGGGGCTGCTGCAGTCCGGGCCTGAGCCCAGCATCTCCAGCCTGAGCTTATCTCCCCTCCTACTTTAGACCACTGATGGGTGCCTGGGCTCTCTGTGCCCTTCCTTGGTCCACAACACACACAAGGCCAGGCCCTCCTCCCCCTAATGGCTTTGAGCTCTCCCTCCACATCCTCCCTGCCCCACCCCCCAAGGGTATTGTGGGAAACAACCTCCTCTCCTCCTTCCCCCTGCCTCACCCTTCACAGGCCAACTTTGGTCTAGGGGCTCTAGTCCATGTGGGGGAGAAGGCTGGCCTGCTCCTTGGGGCCTCTGAGTGTGTCTAGTCTGAACTGAATAGTGAGATTTAGCCCCAGGAAACCTGGGGTGTGTGGGGAGAAGGCAGGATTAAATATGGGGGAACAGGGTGCAGAAATTGGACCCTGGGAGCTTGGGGCAGGGAGGGGACTAACGGGTATGTGGCCATGCATGTGCATGCATTTATGTGTGTATGTGTGCATGTATGTGTGTGTGTAGGGGAACTGGGAGCCGATGTGGGACTTGCTCGAACCCCAGGAAACCTCTGACTTGGGCACTTTGGAGCAGACAGAACCTGCCCATGTTGATGGCGCCATCTCTTCTGTTGGCCCAGCAAACAGCGGGGCAGCAGATGCTTCATCCTGTGCACTTGGGCCTCTGCCCTGGCCAGGTTGTAGGACCAGCCCAAAAGGGCAGGAACCCAAAGCACAAGAGGTGAGTGAGGGGCCCCGCGGTCCAGCTGAGGCATCGCGCCTCCCCTCTCCCTTAGTGGAAAGAAGCTAACGCCAGCCCGCTCATGTGGGTTTGTTCCCTCCCTCTGGCTCCCCACCTCCACAGACTAGAAAAAGCAGAAAGCCAAAGCCGGAGAGCCCTCCCAGCGTGCTGCCAAGGCCAGCCGTGGTGAGCAGGACTGGCAGCATGGGCTCGTAGGCCTCTGCACCCTGAGCCAGCATTGCTGCTGTCAGCATTCCAGCGGCTCTTGGGATTGTTTCTCTTATGGTGCTATGGTCGTGGCATGAACGTTCCCCAGTGCACAGAGTTCTCTTCTCTGTTTCCTCTAACATGGAACACTTCATCACTTCTTATGGCGCAACAGTATTCATCTGTGTGGAGGCCATGGTTTATTTGGCCACCCCCATGAGGCGGGTACTCCTTTGTTTCCCATTTGGGCTCCTACAAAAGAGCTGCTGGAGTATTTTTGGACGCATGTTTGGGCCCCTTTGGGGGTGTGGGCCGTCAGCTGGTGGTAGAGCTGTGGCAGAGGCTGCGGGCACAGATTGGTAGGCTTCTGGTCAGTCCTGATGGCCTTCCCAGAACAGCTGGCCCAGTCCACAGCTCCCCAGGAGCAAACCTTCAAGACTCTCTTCCAGAGCCCCTCCAGCATCTGGCATTTCCCTTTTCTCTTCTCTCTGTCAATCTTGTGTGTGTGAGTTGGAACCTCAAAGTTGCTTTAATTCTCATGAGTGTTTTGGAACACTTTTATAAACCATGGTTGAAACCTTGGGTTTCTTCCTTTGAAAACTGCCTGTGGTGCCCACCTGGCATCTGTGCTGCTGGGGAGGCTGAGGCTGCTGGAGCCCTGAGCCCAGGAGGTCTGTGTGGCAGCAGGGTGAAAGCCGGTTGGGTGATTACAAAATGTGGGATCTGTGTGTACCTGCCAGTATGGTCAGGCCTCTTGGGGTGGAGGAAAGTCCAGCCCAGGTCAAAGCTTCTGGGTCAGTCAACAGGGGGATTGGGTCTGGGAGTAGCTAGGGTGCTTCCAGCCTGGGGGATACACAGAGAACTAGGCTCTGAAAAAGGAGAGGAAGGGAGGGAGGAAGGAAGGAAGAGAGTGGAGAGGAAAAAAAGCAGGGAGGAAGGGAGGGAGGAAAGGAAGGAGGAGGAAGGAAAAGAAAGAAGGGAGGGAAGGGAGTGGGGAGAGGGGAAGGGAAAGAAAGAAGGGAGGAAGGGAGAGGGGAAAGGGAGCCACAGAAGGTGACAGGCAGCCGTGTTTGTCCATTGGGAAATGGCTCTTCTGTTCTTCCCACTTTTTCATCACCTGGGTCCCTCTTTGTTCTTTAACTGGTTCATCAATGGCCAGAACGACTGTTCTCTCTTGCAAGAAGTGTGCAGTCTGTGAAGGGGACTACTTTGGAAGGGTGTGTAGGTTCCCTGAGGTCCAGCGGCCTTGATCCTTTCTCCCCTCAGTGACTGTGGCCGAGCTTGTCGGTCTTTGGACTAGGGACCTCTGGGCTCTCTCTCTCGGCTGTAAATCTGTGGGTCTGTGATGGCTGAGTTGCCCATCTCTTTATGGATCATGAGCTGTTACATCTTCACCTGGCTCCTCTGTGGTCTCCATGTCTCCATTCACAACCACCCCCACGTCAGGCCTGCTTTGCTTTTTGCCTGGACTGTTGCAATGGCCCCTGATCATCCTGCTTCAGTCCATCCTCTGCTAAGCGTCTGCTGAAGGAATCTCTGTGGTCCTCTATTACCTTCAGGGAGAGAGGACAGGTGACAGCCCTCAGGAGTCTGATCCAAACTCCTGTGGCAGAACCCCAAGTTCCTGGTCCCCCAACCAGAGGGGGTGCTCTGTGAAGGCTCCCAGTGCCTTTCAGCAGCCGCAGAGTGATGATGTTTTTGGCCAGAGTAGCACTGTGGGTCAGGAGCCCATGGAGCCTGGGAGGTAGATGGGGGCTCCATGGGCAGAGTCTACCAGCCTCATGAGCTTCCTTTGTGCAGGTGGGAGTTCCAGGTCCCCCCACTCCAGAGACAACTTCCTTCCTGGGCCAGGCCAGCTGCTAACCTCAGCTGTATTCAGGAAACGTGGCTGGGAGCCCGAGAGTCGAGTTTCTGGGAACCCCCCGGCCCTGCATGCTTCAGATGGGCCAGAGTGACAGGTTCTCCCAAGAACAGCTGCCCGTCAGCTCCCATTGCCCAGTTCTCCAAAGTGAAGACTTTGGGCGTTTTCCCAGTTCTGCCCAGATTGCCCGCTCCTTCCCTGCCTCCTCTTGACTCTGACCCTCCCTGACCTTAGACAGTGTTTTCTTCTCTTGGTTAGCTCTCACCCCCTTCTCATTTTTTTTATCTTCAAAGCTCCTGGCTTAAGTCTTTTTATATTTGTACCTAGGAGCTCGCTGAGCTGTATCTGGCATGGGACGATGGGGCTTTGCCTTGGCACACTGCCACAAGTGTGGACCAGGCCCTTCTTTTGCTGCCTCCTGAAAACTTTGTGCTGGACAGGGGGCTCTACCCCCCGGGTCCCATCCCTGAGACTCCCTTCTTACTTTTATAATCTGCAGTTGTGGGATCCCTCCTCATTCCTCTGACTTTCTCCAAGGGTTGGGGTATCCTTGGGGTTCAGGCCCCCCTGCTCTGAGGAATGAGCCGTCTTCCTGATTGCATTGTGATTGGGTCTGGGCAGCACTGGGCAGGGGTGGGGGCTGCATGACTGAGTGTTGGGCAGCTGTGCCCTAGGCCAGCCCTGCCTGTCCAGCCCCAGAGGGGGGAGGACCACATAGGAGGTAAGCAGCAGTGCCTCCTGCCAGCGCTGGCCCAGATTTCCAGGTTGGCAGCAGTAAGAGCAGTATCCGGGGGCCTTGCTGCCCCATTGGGGGAAGGCCATTCCTGAGCAGGCTCTGCCAGGTACTCCAGTAAAGTTGACGCTGCCCTGGAGTGACTCACTCTGGTTTTGGGCAGAGCCGTTGGCTGAGTCTGTCTCCTGGTTGTTGACCAGCCTGTGGCGTCAATGAGGCGCCTCCTGGGCAAGGCTGCCCAGCCCACTGAACTGAGCCAAAAGGCTCCTTCGGCCTGCTCCAAGGCCTCTGTCCTCTGAGACCGTCTGCCTCCTTCAGCCTGCCTCAAGTGACCTCTGAGTCCCTTCCCTGGGGTCTGTTAGGAGCTCCCTCTGAAGAGTGAAGGCCTCTGGGCCCCTTCTTATGAAGGCAGGAAAGTTCCCATGAAAAATCATTGTCAGCCTGGGTCATATGATGCTTTGGAAAGTGGCCCGAGCTCAGGGTCAGGAGGTCTGAGTTCAAGTCTCAGCTCTCCCTCTTAGCAGTTGCATTAACTACAGCCACAGCAGCTTGTATGGCTAGGGGACACTGTGGGCCAGAGCAGTCAAAGGACCCAGATTCAAATCCTGCCACAGTTGTGTACTGTTTGTGTGACCTTGGGCAAGGGACTGGATCCCTTGGACACGGCAGTTCCCTCGTCTCTGAACCGAGGCCTGGGTGGACTCCAAGGTCACTTCTGGCTCTGTGTCCTTTCCCCTCTCTGGGGCCTCCGTTTCCCCCTCTGTTAAAGGGCATTGGACTAGACAGTCCCCAATGTCTTGCTCAGCTCTGGATTCTGTGATTCTGTGGTCCTTGGGATCAGCCCATTTCACAGAGAGGAAAACTGAGCCCCAGAGAGGGGGAGGCAGTTGTCCCAGGTCACACAGCTAATAATATTGCAGCTAGGATTCAGATCCAGCATTCTTTCCATGACAGTCCTTTAACTTCCTTGGCCTCAGTTTCCCCCTCTGTAAAAACACCTGGCACAGTCTAGATGCCCCATCCCTCAGGGGTCCTCAGCTCTGATGTTCTGTAACTCGATCTCTCTCCTCTGTGTCCAGTTGCTGATGCCCGCCGGGATCTTTGCATCAACCAGGCCGTGGTGTTTATTGAGGACGCCATCCAGGTAGGGGGGCTGGGTTGTGGCAGGGGCTGCCCCTGCTCCTTTGTCCCTCTGCCTTCCTCCCCTTTGGAGGAGGTGGTGATGGCAGGTCCCAGGGAGTGGGAGCCCTAGAGGCCCCCACCCCATGTTTGCCCTGTGCCTTTTGCTCAGTAGGCGGCGGTAGGAGTGTCCCGGCCCCCAGGGGCCTGGCTGAAACAGCTACGCATGGAAATGTGGCCATTTCCTTTTAAAAATGGTTTCCAGTTTCCAGTGGGTTGGGAATCTTGAGGTGGGCAAGGCTGTCTCGGCCAGGCCGCCCGCAGGTGGGAGGGCTGAGAGCCCGAGGAGGGATCTGCCCTGTGCCAGGCACACGGGCACCCCTCGAGAAGGGACAGATGGCAGATGTTTGGTGAGAGCAGAAGCTTGCCCTCTTAAGGGACTGTACTTTAACTCGTTTTGGACTGTTTACACTTCTTAAAATTAAATTATTATTAAAATTCTTTTATTGAAAAAAATTTAACATTTTAATTTCTATCACTGCCTTTTGTCCTTCTCACCCCTGTGCATTCCTGAACAGATCCCTACCCCATTCCCGTGAGCCAGCCCTTTTCACACAGAGAAAAAAGAAGAGAAGATAAAAGCCCAGCCGTTAGCGGGACCTAAGAGGGGATGCAGTATTCTGTACCTATTGCCCCCCACCCGGGCAAGTCAGGGAGGGAGGTGGATTTTCTCTCCCTTCTCTAGGTCCATCTTAAATCACTATAATTATAGTGTCCTTTAATATTTTTAAAAATATGTGTTATGTTATGTACCTATCTGCCTCTTAGTGTTAAATAAAATCTATCTAGAGTAATTTAGTGATTTCTTACCAATTTCTAGGACTTCTGGCACTTAGCAGAGTGTCTGGTACATAGTTGGTGGAGCTGATCTGTAATATTAGCAATAATTAATTAATTCTGATATGCTAATGCTAATCAGCGAATGTCTGATGGTTCTGAAGGTCGGCTCTGGCAAGCTGGTTCACGGGGGCTCGACCCTTTGCTCACTGGACCTCTCATCTGTCTCTAGTCCCTCCCCCGGCTGTCCTGGTTTGTTCCCCAGGGAGGCCCGAGTTTGACTTTGAGGATTAGTGTGTAGGACGTGTGTGGGGGTGGCAGCTCGGTCACTCCGGGGTGTCCCTAAAGTCCAGACACAGAGGAAATCTCATTAACTCTGCATATTTTCAAGAAATGAAATGAATGAGATTTTCAACATTTTGTTTAATTAGTGTAAATGAGATTTCATAGGAAGACACAGGAAATCTCATTAATTAAATTAAATTAATCTCATTAATATGGAAAATGGTCCCCAGTAACTAATGGAAGCTTTTATTCTATATGAAATCGTCATGGCTAAAATTTCTGCTAATTAAGTAAAATGTTGTTGAAAATTTAATTCATTCCATTTCTTAAATATGCAGTTAATGAGGTTTCCTGTGAGTCCAGATGTATTTGCTGAAGCCCCTTGAGAGCCGGGCTGGTCAGGAGGCTGAGCCCCAGCTGTGGGCTGCGTCCCCTGGGCTCCCACCTGGGCTGTGTCACCTGGGCTCCCACCTGGTCTGCATCCCCTGGGCTCCCACCTGGTCTGCATCCCCTGGGCTCCCACCTGGGCTCCCACCTGGGCTGCGTCCCCTGGGCTACGTCCCCTGGGCTCCCCACCTGGGCTCCCACCTGGCCACCTCCACAGGTGACCTGGCCCAGAAGGGGAGGGCGCAATGGTTGTGGGGCAGGGATGCCAGGCCCTAGCTCTTTTCCCATCTTCTCCTCTGAGCCCTGCGTGTCCGAAGCTGTTTCTGTACCCTCACCATGTCTGACTTCTCGTTCCAGTACCGGTCCATCAACCACCGCATGGACTCCACGTCGCTGGTGCTGTACCGATGGCATTACTCACGCATCTGCCAGGGGTGAGGGTTCCCCTCCTTCACTCATGGTTGTCCTGCTGGGCTCTGCTGGATTCTGCCAGCAGTCATAGTAGTATCCCCTGGCAGTTCCAGGGGCTCTCCCCTTTTGCCAAGTGAATTTATACCGTGGGAGGGCGGTCTGTGCTGCAGGCAGGAGGAGGCCCATTTTAGAGATAAGGTAGCTGAACCTTGGAGATGTTAAGTGAATTCTCCCAGAGTGGGGATTCAAACCTGGGTCCCTGCTGACTCTGTCCTTGGGGCTCACGCCTGCTTGCATGATGGATGGCTGTTGGCTCCTGGGGCTGGGACATCAAGGCTCTGCAGACCCGCTAGCTGAGCCAGGCGGGCTGGGAGCTCCCAGCCAGGATGCCTCTGACGCTCGCACCTGTGGGGCTGCCCTAGGGCATGTCAGTTATGGCCCTAGGCCTCAGTTCCTCATCTGTAAAATGAGCTCAGTGGCCTCTGAGGCATTTTCTAGGTTGACATGTAGGGTCCCATGATACCATCAGGATCAGACTGGGTGGGGGGTGGGGGCCATGAGGTCATGGGACTGACTGCTCTAGGGCAGCTCAGTGACAACCCCCTGTGCTGGGGCCAGGCCTGGTGCTGCAGGGGGAGGAATGGGGACTCAGGGGAAGGCTTTGCCAGGAAGGTCAGGCAGGAGCATGGCCACACTGGGCTTGGGAGGGCTGAGCCCAGGGGTTGGTGGGCACCTAGCTCTGCCCAGCTCTGGCCAGGGCTCCCAAGCCTGTCTTTCCTGCACACTTCTGGGAAGCCTGGCCAGCTCTGAGCTCAGGGCAGGGCAGAACCCGGTGCCTGGTCCTTGCTCTGGAGGGTGGCTGGCCATGGCGGCCTGTGCGGGCCGTTCTTGTGTGTTATCTAAACTGGGTCAGCTTGTCGAGGATTTCAGAGTTTGGATCAGGTCAGAGCAGGCCTGATGACCCTTAGCGGGGCTGGCAGGGTCACCCACAGGATGAGTAGGGCAGGCCCTGTGGAGGCTTGAGGTCAGTGGACATAGGACCGAGGTCGACCTTGAGCAATGCTACTTTATGGATGAGGCAGCTGAGGCCCAGAGAGGATGAGGGACTTACTCAAGGTCTCACAGTCAATACGGTGTAGAGCAGGATTCAAATGTGAGCCCTTGGGCTCCACATGTGGGGCTCCTCCCCCTCCCCCATGACAGCCTGTGGGACAGTTGGTGGTGGCCGGGCTGCCCTTACGGTGGGCCTGGCGGAGGGTCAATGTGGCATTTTAATGGAGCTTTGGCTTCTTTCCAAGGGTGCTGACTTTCACCATTTTCCTGATCCTGTCTCTGGCCTTCATTGAGATCCCTTCTTCCCTCACGGTCACCTCGGATGTCCGCTACCGCCGGGTGCCCTGGGAGCCTCCGTGCGGCCTGATGGAGAGCATCGAGGCGCTCTGCTTTCTGGTGTTCATAGCAGACGTGTCCATAAAGGTGAGCCCGGGGCTCCCGGCCTCCCCCAACTGCCCCCGCTGCTGCTCTGTCACAGTGTGGATGCCTTTGCTTTGTCCTTTTGAAAACATGCTTCTTGAGGTCTTAAGTGATGAAATGGACTTGGATTCTGTCCCCCTCGCTGTCCTGCAAAAAAGAGGAAAAAGCTGATGCATCAGCCTCGTCTTGACAGCGTATACACTGTCCTGTACCTGCAGCTCCCCACTTCCCTCCCTCCACTCTTCCTCTCCCTCTCTTCTTCTCTTTCCCTCCCTCTCCAGCCCTCCCCTTCTTCTGCTTCCCATGTCTCTGGGCCTCAGTATGCTCATCTGTGAAATGGGCATTGCGAGCCTCATGGTTCCCTGGGCTTCCCTGCTGCCTTCCTGATTTTCCCAGAGGCGTCGAGTGTCTCAGGGTGCGCCTTGGTCTTCTAGAGCTATTTGATTGGATGGAAAGAATTTCTGAAGAACCCCTGGCTGTTGGCTTACATCGTGGCCCTGGTGGTGTCTCTGGCTGACTGGACAGTGTCCCTGAGCTTCGGCTGTCAGGAGGTGAGGAGTCTGGGGGCCGTGGAGGACGTGGCCTCATATGGGAAGGACCTTTGGGGAGGGATGGGGTGTGTGCACATACAGTGTGCCTGTGTGAGCTGTCAGTAAGCACCTACTGTGTGCAGGGCCCTTGAGGACAGAGAGTGTGTGGGGGGAGGAGCAAGGGCTGCCAGGGGCCTTCTAAAGGTGAGAATGAGGGGCTCCTTGGGCCTTACACCCCAGCCAGGTAAGCTGAGTGGTTAACTTCTTGAGAGGCCTGAGTTCAGATCCCACTTGTGGCAGGGCCTGGCTGTGTGTCCCTGGCCTGGCCCGTTGCATAGTAGATGCTTCATCATGGCTCGTGCCTGGGACGGTGCCTCAGCGTTCCCTCCAGCCCTCGGACCCGTCTGTAAAGGGAGCATGGCTCGGTACAGGGGACGGTCTTGTGTTTCCTTGACATGAATGGATTCCTTTCATGGATTCACTCACTTCCTGTCAAACGTATACAAAGTGCCTACTGTGTGCCAGGTACTGTGCTGAGTGCTGGACTGTGGCTGGACTCTGAGCTCTTCATGGGCGGGGCTCTGCTCAGTGCCAGGCCCACAGTGGGATACAAATGCGTGTCCCACTGAGTAGAACTGAATGATGCTGAGCCGGAGTAAGGCCCATCTCACCAAGTATGAGGAAGGTGTTGATTCAGCTCATGCGCGTCCTGTGGAGACATCTTTGTCTTCCCTTGCCTGTCCTCCTTTCATCCCTTCATTCCTGCATTCCACAGCCCTGGATGGGCACCTGCTGTGTTCCAGGGTCTGTGCTAAGGCCTCAAGGAGATGAGTCCCTGCCCTTGGGAAGCTCTGGTTCTGCCCTGTAGAGGCCGTGCTCTGTGCCCTGGGATGGGTGTGGGTTGGCCCTCATCGTAGCCCTCCACTTTCCTGAAGCGAGTGGGATGGGGCCTCTGATGGGGGCTCACTCCCCCAGGGTCCATCGAAGCCATGGGGTGGGAAGCAATTGAATGGATGATTCAGAGGGTTGCGCCTCATAGAACCCCGGCCTCTTTTGCTCTAGAAGGGGCAGAGGCCGAAGCAGGCCAGGAGGCAAATGGTCATCTGGCATCTCATGGGAACTGTCTGGTGCCGGGGAGCTCACTACCTCATGGGACAGTGTGTCCCGGCATGGGATGGCTGGTTCTTCAGGATGGAACTTTTCCCTGTCACCCTTGACCCCCCCATGCTGGTTCTGCCCCTGAGGCTGTCAGAGCAAGGGGTGTCCCTGTTCCAGCTGGCAGCCCCTCCCTCCCGCTCTCCTGTGCCCATCTCCAAAGGGGCTTGGGGACCCATGACCCTTCTCTCTTTCAGACTGTGCGAATCCGCCGACTCGTGCGGCCCTTCTTCCTCCTCCAGAACTCCTCCATGATGAAGAAGACACTGAAGTGCATCAAGCGGACGCTGCCCGAGATGGCCAGGTCCGTGGGAGGGGCTGGAGGTGGGGCCTTGGATACTTCAGTACAGGGTCCCCCCGACACCACAGTGCCCAGAGCGCTGAGCCTGGAGTCAGGGAGGCCAGCTGGATGACCCTGGGCGAGTCACTAAAAAGTACAAAAACAAAACTCAGCCTCAGTTTCTCCATCTGTAAAATGGACATAATACTCATCCTTGCCTCCTAATGAGGTCACAGTGATAAACCTTATATGACGATGGTTCGTATTCTGTATGTGGGGAGCAGGATGGGCCAGGAGGAGCATCTTCTGTGGTCCAGAAGACCCTGGTGCCTGCCCCTTCCTGGCCGTTCATTGGCCCCACCTCCTTGCCTGGAGGGGCTCAGTTTCCTCGGGGGCTGCCTGAGCATCCTGCCTGCCCGACTCCTGCTGCCCCGTGGGGACCTTCTGTGTGCGCTCCCAGGACGATGGTCCCCTCAGTCCTTTCCTGTTGTTACGAGTGCCCCTCGAAGGTGCTCTGGGCACCCGTGGGTGCAGAGCAGAAGGGACCCCAGAGGCCATGGATCTAGGGGTGCTGAGCCCCATTTTTGCACTGAGCCAAACGTGGGAGGCTCCCTGTCCCCAGGGTGTTACAGTCCACAGGGGTCATGATGGGAGGGGGGTCATTAGAGAAAAGGAAGGTGGAAGAAAATGGAGGCTCCTGAGGCTCCCCAGGTTTCAGTGATCTGCCAGCCATTGGATACATGTTGGGGGGGCAGAGATAAGCATGTACATGGCACCTGCTGTATGCCAGGCACTGGGCAATGTGCTTCACAAAACTGTCTTATTTAACTGTTCCAAGAACCTGGGGGGGGAGGCGCTGTTATCTCCATCTTACAGTCAGGGAAACTGAGGCAGCAGAGGGCACGCGACTTGTCCCGGGCCTCCCAGCTAGGTGCATTGGAGGCTGGATTTGAACTCAGGTATCCCTGGCTCCAAGGACAGCAGCCTTGTCCCTGGGCCCTGATCCCTCGCTATTCTTTGGGGGTCTCCAGTGGTTGGGCTTTGCTCCTTCCTGGGGCAGCAGCCCCCTTCCCTGGAGGGCCGCCCATGGTGGGGGTGGGGGTCTCTGTTGTTAGGACTCAGCTCCTGGGAGCAGGGGCCTGAGCCGGGCTGGGCCGGGCAGGCTGTGAGTCCCCTGGGCCAACATGCATCCCCTCGGGCTGTTCCCACAGCGTTGCTCTGCTGCTGGCTGTGCACCTGTTCCTCTTCACGATGCTCGGGATGCTGCTGTTCATGCGGGAGAAGGTAAGGGGGAGAGGGCCCCGGCCGCATTGTGGCACCCTCCCCTGCTGGCAGGGCTCCCTGGGCCCAGAGAGGTGCAGAATCCACCTGAGGTTGCACAGCGGCCAAGAAGTCTTCTGAGCCCAAGGCCAAGTCACCTCAAAGTCAGCAGGCATTTATCAAAAGCCTCCCCTCTCCCTCCCTGACCCAGAGCCCAGTTTGGCCTGAGGCTGCCTGGAGCTGGGGACTGAGCTCTGGCCTCTCTAGGTTCGAATCCTGCCTCTGACCTTTCCTAGCTGTGTGACCCTGGGACAATAACCGCACCTCCCTCAGCCTCTTCATTTAGAGCCTCTAGCAGCCCCCTGGCACGGGTGATCTTGACCCCTTTTATAGATGAGGAAACTGAGGCTTCCAGGGAAGGTCAGTGCCTTGTCTGTGGCCCCCAGTGAGTGTCAGAAACGGGATTTGAACCCGGGTCTCATGGTTCCAAAGGGCCTCTGTTTCCATCCCCAGCACTTGACAGTGCCTGGCATGGCATGGGCTCCACTCCTCTGCTGCCCTGACAGGGAGGTGCTGGTATTATCCCCACTTTACAGCTGAGGACGCTGAGGCTGGCAGCCGTGAAGGGGCTTAGCTGGGGAACCTCTCCCCAGGTGCCACAGCCAGATGCCTCCCACTGGGGGACTCAGCCCTTGGACCTCTTGATAACGAGGCTCGGGACGTGCCCGGCGGCCTGGTTTGGTGAATCTGGGCATGACGCAGGCGTCTGAGCTGCCCTGGCTATGCAAACGTCGCCTCTGCTGAAGCTACCTGGTTGTTTGCATGTTGTCTCCCCCGTTAGACGGGCAGGAGCTGCCTGATGTTTAGCACTTGTGGTGCCTGGCGCGTAGTAGGAGCTTCATGAGTATTCATTGACTGACAGGCTGATGTAGGCACAGACCAGCTGGCAGACGGGCAGATGGGGCAGAGCTCTAGGCTGGAAGGGCCCTCAGAGGCCATTGAGGCCAGCCCCCTTCTTTTAGAGAGGGGGAGATGGAGGCCCAGGGAGTGCAACTCATCCTGCGTCACACAGAGTGAGGAGCAGGCTTTGGATTGCAGGCCAGGCAGTCTTCCTGCACAGCCGGGCCTCTTTCCCCTTTCCCCCAGAGGACCAAGCTTGGCTCTGTCAGAGTCACTCATGCCTTGTTCCTTCCTCCTCACCCCGTGTGTCCTCAGCCCTGGGCAGGTTGGAGGCTCTGGTGAGGATGGGCTGGGTCCTAGGCTTTATGCACAGTCTCAGAGGCCCTCAAACCCACCTTGTCCCTGATGCAGGATCCCCCTCCCCAGCGATCTTCTGGGTTGTTTGGACATTTCTGGGGAGTTGCAGGGGGCCATCCCTACTCACTTGTCTGGCCTCCTAACGCCCCATTTCTCCATGCCCAGGATGACCAGAAGGACCGAGAGCGGCGGCTGTATTTTAGGAACTTGCCAGAGTCACTGACTTCTCTTCTGGTGCTGCTGACCACGGCCAACAACCCTGATGGTGAGTGAAGTGCCCACTGTGATGAGGACGGGTTTGAAGGACCTGCCCAGGTTCATGGCCCTTCCCAGGTTTCTTCTGACCATCCCAGAGCCTGGAATGGACAGGGACTCAAGGCCAGCCATGTCATCACCCCCAGCCTCCACTTAAGGAACTGCCCCCAAGGCGACATCCTGGAGAAACAATTTATCTTCAAAACCTGCCTCCCTGGGGCCTCCCTGTCCTGGGCCTGGTTCTCAGCAGTCACTGGGCAGAACAGTCCTCCACAGTGTTCTGGACTTCCTAGGGCTGGGGCTAACCCCCAACTGAGAAATCCCAGGGGCTCTCTCTTACCATGACTGTTTCTGGGTCTGCACCCTGAATCCTGCCACATCACACTATGACCTGTCTTGTCTCCCACTGCCACCTTCTACTTCCAGCTCTGTGTGCTCCTCCCTCCATGCCTTCATTCCCATCTCCTGAATCCAGAACTCTCAGCTCCTGTGTGGGGGATGCCAGGACTCTGTTGGGGCTGCCTAAACTCCATTAGCTCCCTGGGCTTCCATGTCCCACTGTCTCAGAGCTGCAGTCCATTTCAACCCTTTTCCTATACCAACCCCCGTCCAGTCCTTATGCAATTGACTTTTTGTACCCCGCTGGAAGACTTTACATTGGGGGAGAGGTTGATTCTGTCTGATCAGCTATATCAGTGTTACCAGTGGGCGAGAAATCTCCGCTTTTTCCTTGGGC
Source organism: Pseudochirops cupreus (assembly GCA_028627135.1). Classification (NCBI taxonomy): domain Eukaryota; kingdom Metazoa; phylum Chordata; class Mammalia; order Diprotodontia; family Pseudocheiridae; genus Pseudochirops; species Pseudochirops cupreus. Next base: position 5,761,789 of record CM053583.1, on the reverse strand, counting down.
TGTATGAAGTTAAAACTGCCACTGGGTATGTGTCTGGGTGGGAGGGAGAGGGTCGGGATCCTTTGCTTATTTTATTCAGAATGAGCCTCTCATTTCCTTCCTCTCCTTGTTCTGCCCCTGCAGAGGTTTCCCGCTCCCCCCTCCTGCCCCTTCTGCTCTCTCCCCACTAATCTGAACCAGCTCGGAGGTTTGGGGTATTTTTCTTTTGGATGGTTTTAACTGGATTTCCCCCCATGCAGTGATGATTCCTGCCTATTCCAAGAACCGAGCCTATTCCATCTTCTTCATCATCTTCACTGTGATAGGTGAGCCAGCCTCCTCCCCACCCCCCACCCCAAGATAAAATCCTGGCCAACCAGAGGGCAGCAGCTTTACTGACCTTGACCCTGAGGGCAAGAGAGGACCAGGGTCAACGCCTCTGACCTTGGGTGGGCTCTGTATCCCCAGTCACCCCTCACTTTATCATTATGGATTTATTGTGCAGTGTGGCTGGGGTCAGAGGGCTGACCCCCGAGATGGGAAGACAGACTCCTTGAGACTGTCTTTTTTTTTTTAATTTATTTTTAGTTGTCAACATTCATTTCCACAAGATTTTGAGTTACAGACTTTCTCCCCATCTTTCCCCTACCCCTCCAAGATAGCAAGCCTACTGAATACCCCTTCCCCCAATGTGCCTTCTCTTATATTGTCCCCCATACCCCCGACTTTCTAGTGGGGCAAGAAGGATTTCTATACTCCAATGTCTGTATATCTTATTTCTAGTTGCATGTAAAAAAACAATTTTTTTAACGTTTGTTTTTAAAACTCTGATTTCCAGATGCTTTCCCTTCTTCCCTCCTCTCCCACCCCCACTGGGAGGATAAGCAATTCAATATAGGTTGTACATGTGTAGTTACACAAAATGTTTCCATAGTAGTTATATTGTGAAAGACTAGATTTCCCTCCATCCTATCCCGCCCCCAACTTATTCTCTTTTCTACTTTGGACCCTGTCCCTTTTCAGAAGTGTTTGCTTCTAACTACTCTCCCCCCAATCTGCCCTCCCTTCTATCCTTCCCCCTCTTGTCCCCTTCCCCCCTGCTTTCCTGTAGGGTAAGACACCCAATTGAGTGTGTATGTTGTTTCCCCCTTAAGCCAAATCCAATGAGAGTAAGGTTGTCCCTTTCCCTTTCACCTTCCTGCTCTTCCCCTCCATTGTATCAGTTTTCTCTTGCCTCTTTTATGTGAGATAATTTACCCTAATCTCTCTCCCTTTCTCCTTCTCCCAATATATTCCTCTCACCTCTTAATTTTATTTTTTAGATATCATCCCTTCACATTCAACTCATCCTGTGCCCTCTGTCTGTGTGTACATGTACATTCGTATGTACACACTCACATATGTATTTATACACACCAACACCCTCCTACATATACATATATGTTCCCTTCAGCTGTCCTCATACTGAGCAAAGTCTCATGAGTTATAGTTATTGTTTTTCCATGTAAGAATGTAAATAGTTCAACCTTCATAAGTTCCTGGTGTTTTCTTTTCCCTGTTTACCTTCTCATGCTTCTCTTGCTTCTTGTATTTGAAAGTCAGATTTTCTGTTCAGCTCTGGTTTTCTCATCAAGAGTCTTGGAAGTCCTCCACCTCATTGAGTGACCATGTTTCCCCTGAACCTGACACGGTTACTTATAAGATCCTCAGTCTACATTTCTACACTGGTGGAATCCCAAGTTGCCTCCCCTCTCTCCCCCCCGAGACTTAGGGTCTTCCTCGAGTCAGATGAAGAGTTGGAAGGGGCCTGAGAGACCGTCCAGTCCAACGCCCTCATTCTACAGATAAGGAAACCGAGGCCCACAGCAGACAGTGACTCGCCCACTTAGTGCCATATAACCAATCAGCATTCATTGCAAAGCCCCTTTGTGTTGGCCCTGAGCTCAGGGCTGGGACTAAAAAGGCCAAAGTGAAATTGTTCCTGTCCTCAGGCAGCTTCTGCTCTAGCAGGGAAAACAGAAATGCCTGTGGGCTTTCGTGGCAGAGACCAGGCTGACACCTGGGTCCCTGACTCTCCACCCTGTCCACGTGGTGTGGGTCATGCCGCCCCTGGAGCCCGGATCCTGGCAAGGGTCCAGATCGCTAAGCCTTTGCACGGTTTGGAGAGAAGGTACCCAGGACCTGTGTCCTGGCATGTCCTGACCTTCGCACCCCACTTTCTCCTTTGCAGGAAGCTTGTTTCTGATGAACCTGCTGACCGCCATCATCTATAACCAGTTCAGGGGCTACCTCATGGTGAGTGGGGGCTGGCACCTTTCTCAGGTGCTCGAGCCAGTCGTGTGGATTGGTGAAATGTCCTCTGAAGAAGGCTTCCGCCATGAGGCTTGATCAGACTGACGGGGGCCCTGAACGCTAGTCTGGTCCCTGCTGTGTAGGAGCCGAGTCACCTTCCCTGGGGCTCATTTTCCCTCTCTGTTGTATGGGGGTGGGTGTGTCCCTGATCTTACAGAAGTCGAGGCGGGGGTAGGTGGTGCACTGTAGGGCGTTTTCAGGCCCCCTTTGAAGGCTGCGTGCTTGTTTTGGTGAGTAGAGGGAGCTGGATGTGTGATGGGGTGGGCACTTCTAGCTGGTGCACTTTAGAAGGAAGGAAGGAAGCATTGATGAAGCACCTGCTGTGTGCCAGGCAGTAAACATTTTACAAATATGGATCATTGGATTCTTACACCAGCCCTGGGAGGAAAGGCCCCCATGTCACAGATGAAGAGACTAAGGCTGACTTGCTTAGGGTCACACATCGAGTAAGCGTCCGAGGACAGATTTGAACTCAGTTTCCTTGGCCTGCAGACCGGGAGCTGTAGCCACTGGCCGCCTGGCTGCCTCTCTCTGCAGGGTTCCCGGGGGCCGCTGGCCCGGGGTCACACGGCAGGGACATCCCATTGTTGGTGGAGCTCCCCCGGCCATCCCTGCGCCTTCCCCTTGTCCCAGCCTCCGGCTCATCCTGAGATCAGGCCCCAGAAGAGATGGCCGAGGGTTGCTGGGGATGTCAGGGAAATGGGCTGCTCCTTGAGGCCGGGCTCCTTCCTGCTCCCGAGGGAGGCTCCGGGAAGGATGAAATTTTCAACATTTTATTTACTTAATGTAACTCTTAGCCAGGATGATTTCATGGGGAACAAAAGCTTTCATTAGCCATCGGGCCTGTTTGCCATATTAGTGAGATTAATTCAATTTAACTAATCAGTGAGATTTCCTGTGTGTCCAGACTTGAGGGACACCTGGAGCTGACCAGTGCCCAGGGCGTGGGGTGGATGGGCTGGCCTGAACTTCCGCCCCTGACCGTCTGGGACATTCTGGGTTCTGCTTCAGCTTGTATCTCCCTCCCTCTGGGTCTCATGTAGGGCCTTGCGCATAGTAGGCACGTAGTCAGCATTGGGGTGAAATCAGTGGTAGAATCGGGGGTCTCCTTTTCTCCTCCCCCCACATCCCTTCTGTCCCTTTCCTGGTCCTTCCCTCCTGGGGCCTTTGTCCTTGTGTCTCTGGAGTCTGGGGTCTGCATTCCCAGGAGTGTGTGTGTGTGTGTGTGTGTGTGTGTGTGTGTGTGTGTGTGAGTGAGTGTGTATGTCTTTGTATATGAGCGTGAGTGTGTGTGAGTATGTCTGTGTATGTGAGTGTGAGTGTGGGTAGGGGTCATAGGTCCGAGTCTGAGCAGAGTCCTTGCTGGCCCTCTGGGCTGGGGGCTAGATGTGGTCCCTTCTCCTTGGCAGGAATCAATCCAGTCCTCAATCTTTAGGAGGCGATTGGGAATCCGAGCGGCCTTCGAAGTCCTCTGCTCCCTGGAAGGAGCAGAAATCCATCCTCTGGTGTGAGTGTGGACAAAGCTGGCGCTTCCTGGGGAAGGCTGGGCGGGGCAGAACAGGTAGCCCCTTCAATGACACCCTCTCCTTTTGGCTCGGTCTGTGCTCATTGATTCAGTGAGATTTTGAGCTTGTACCAGCTTCATGAGGTGTCCTGGGCTGGGTAGGGGGGGAGGGAAGCCCCTAAATCCATGGGGTTTGGCCCTGTCCTCAGGGGGCTTCTACTCTGGTGGGGAGATGAGGCATGTATGCATATGAATGGAGCACAAATGCATCCTGTGCCAACTTGGGCCCATTCACGTCATCTTTCTGGGCCTCAGTTTCCAAATTTGTTAAATGCTGAGGCCTTTAAGATCCCTTCAGGTGCCAGACCAAGGGTCTTTAGCTTCCCCCCAGCCCTGCCTTTGGCAGTCAGAGGGTGAAGCCTGTGGCCCCTTCTCAGAATAATGTTTTTAAATGCATAAACTAAAATACATAGGGTTAGGAAGGGAAACAATCAGGTTGAAATGCAATTTTCAAAATGCTAAAAAAAAAAGTTCACCGGCCCCAGGTTAAGAATTGTTGCTTCTGGGTCTGTGAGCCTGTGGAATACAGTAGCGGTGGGCATTTCAGGCACTGTGAGATGTGCTGAGGAGATCAGGGATGGCTTCGTGGAGCAGGGGGCCTTGGAAGGCAGGGAGTGCCACGGCTTTGCCTTAGGGAGGCAGGCAGTCTGAGGGAAGGAACCTGGCTGGCTGCTGGAGGGACACTCTCTGGGAGGATTATACTTGTTTTCTTTGACTTTGGGGAGGAGCTGGGGTGGATAGAACCTGGAACAAGCTTGAGGCAGGTGTAGACTTGTAGGAAAAAGCAACAAGGAAGCCAGACTGGGAGCTCTGCTGCAGTGGCCTGGGCTGCCTCAGGAGGCAGTGAGCTCCCCATCCCTGGAGGGGTCTCCAAGCTGACTGGGGGTGTTACAGAGGAGGTCCCAGCCTGCAGTGACTTGGATCAGAAACCTTGGAGCTGTGCTCCTGACAAGTCTGGGCAGACACTTCTCTTTGGGGGTTCTGACCTTGGTCTCCTTACAGAGTGGGAGTTAAGCCAGAAACGTTTCTCCAGGTGATACAGAAAGTGAAAATGAACCTTTACTGCAAGGAAGCCATCATCCAGGTAAGCTCCTGTGCCAGGCCCTGTGCCAGGCCCCGTGCCAACAGGGTGTCTCTCTTGTCTGGGCTTGCCTTGGCCCCGTATCAGCTGTGACCCAAAGGCTTCCTGGGGAGCCGCACAGAGGGCGTCACGGTCTGGCGTTATCTCTCTGAGGACTGAACTCTCTTAGGGGCAGACATCTTCTTGGACCACAGGGGTCTTGCACAAGTGTGAGCTTTGATGCTAATAAGCCAGTATATTTCCCTTCCCATTGAGGGAGAAATAGGCCTCAACCTTGTGGTTTCTGGAAGTGGCTCTTAAAGTGCAGGATGAGGGGCTGGGTCCTCTGCTCACCTCTGGGCTGTGCAGGGTGTCTTTCTCAACCCCAGCTGGTTCTTTTCACCTTTGCACCCCTCCCCCCCATCACCTTGTCTCCCTTGGAAACAGTTCCAGGCTCCGTGGGGCCTTCCTAGATTTCCATCCAGACTTTTCTCTCGTTTGAAGGCTGTCGGGTCCCACGCGGGTGGATTGATGTCGGCTGATCAGTTCCAAAGCATCTTCAATGAGCTGGACAGAGACGCGGTTAAGGAGGTCCGTCACCCGCTGAAACCTGAGGCTGTTGGCATTTGGGGGGGTTTCTTTTAGTCTGTGTCATCTCGGCTGACACAGCAGATGCCCTGTAGGGGCCCGAGCGCCTCAAGTACCAGCATGATTGTTCCCTAGTCAGCTCTAACAAGCTGAAATTGGTCCCTAGAGCCTTGGGTGGAGAGTGGTCAGGGCTTAATCCTGGCGTCCGTCTGCTGTCATGACGGTGACCCCCAGTCCTAAGTCCTCGGTGGGGGCCTTTCCCTTGCTTGATACAAGAGCACAGTGCTAAGTGACCTTCCTTTTGAGAAGTGTTTGAGGATGGAGGGGGGTGTCCTTGACGTAACTGGATGTGCTCTTGGGTGGGTGGATCGGGGGAGTTCATCCAAAGAGGGACATGGCTTGCTTTATTTTATTTTAAATTTTCTGTTTTGTTCTTGCTGCATTGGTGGAGGGCTGTCTGTCCTTCCCATTTAAAAATCAAAGAAGCCAAGGCGTGAAGGGGCTGGCTCCCGCCCCCTGAAGCACATCCTTCATGCTCTCTGTCTGGTTTTGTTTTTTCCCAGCATCCACCTCGGCCCGAGTACCACTCCTCTGTCCTGCAACGCGCCCAGTCTGTCTTTGGCCATCGCTATTTTGACTACTTGGGGAACTTAGTTGCCTTTGGAAACATTGTCTCCATTTGTGTGAGCATTGTTCCTTGACGTGTGGCCGCCATCTTATTTCTTCCATCTGCCCTTTGGTCGTCTCTTGTGGTCTTTCCTGGATTTTTTAAATTGGGGGTTGGGGTGGGAGGAGTGCATGTATATGATTGATGGTGGCACCAGGTGACACGCTCTCTGCTCTTGTCTCTCAGGTGTTCTTGGTGATAGATGCAGACAAATTGCCCGGCGAGCGGGATGACTTCATTTTGGGGGTAAGCTTTGGGGTACTTCTTCTGTTTCTGTGTCTGCTGGTTAACAGTGGTCCGTATCTTCTGCCTGTGCATCTGGCCATTTGTCCACCTCCCTTCCCAGGTCAAGGGGAAGACTCTTGACACCTGCATGTGGCTCATTAAAATATTTGAACCCCTTTTTTGTTCTGTGACCTGGAACTTAGCCATCAGAAGGAATGGGCAGCATTTTTTGTGTAGAAGTGAATGTGGGCGTTCCCTTCTCTGCCATTCTCTGAACTAAACCCTTGGGACGCTCCTCTTCTCGAGGGCCACATTTTCATTGCTGTGAGAGTTAATTCACAATGGTGATCCCGAGGCCCCCAAATCACCGAAGAAGGACCAGTGATGCCCAGTATGATGGTGCTCCTTTTGCTTTATTGTATCTGTTTTTAAAAGCTCGTGATTTACCTGAAATCTGTATCCTCGCTTCCCCCTCTGTTGACTCTGGACCTCAAGGGGCCCTAGGCAAGAAGCCTGCCGAATACAGGGCGTCCCGGGCCTTGCCATGTGGATTGTGTGTCACCAGCAAAACGTGCATGGTGAACAATGTGGTTGTGGGCAGTTTTATCTGTCTTAGACTTCACTTGCAGCCCCCTAGGATAGAGGTCTCTTCTTTTTTTGGGTGGGGGAGTGATGGGAACCTGTGGAATGAAATGGGAGCCCTTCTTTTGCCATTTGAGATACAAAAGCATCCAAAAGTGTTAAACAGCCTCAAAGAGCCTCTTGTTATTCTCACAGATCTGGGGCTGAAAGAGCCCTCAGGGGTTATCCAATCCAACCACCTCACTTTACATCTCAGGACACTGAGGCTTAGGGAGGCCGGTTGTGTACTTGCCCAAGGTGGCACAGGAAGGAAGGCAGAGATGAGATTGGCACTCATGTCTTCTGGCTCCGGGCTGGTGTTCTGTATTGAGTGCTGTTTCACGCCGAGGGATGCTACGCGCATTCTTGCACAGGACACTGAGGTGCCTCTTGGTGGCAGACGTGGCCCACGTGGTCACCCAGGACTTTGGCCTGTCCGAGCTCCCGTTCCCTGGTTCCCTCGAGCCCTCGGGGCCAGCAGGAGCCCAGGCTGTCCGTCCGTCCGTCTGTTTGGGGCATCTCGGGCCACCTCCCTGGGACTCCCTTGACTGGGATTTTCCCGTTTCATGCCTCCAAGGTCCTGAACTGTTTCTTCATTCTCTACTATGTGCTGGAGATGCTGCTGAAGGTGTTTGCTTTGGGCCTGAAAGGCTATGTCTCCTTCTTCAGCAACATCTTTGACGGGATTCTCACCGTGATCCTGCTGGTAGTGGCTACTAATAGTGGGGTGGGGGGGGGGAACAGGCCTGAGCCCCCGCTGGACACAACCTGCTGGTGGTTGATTTCGGTCTTCCCCTAAGGACCAAGGGTGGGCACCCCCCAACGAAGCTCTCATTGATTACCCCCGTGGCAATTCTGGCAGCTCGTGGCTGAGTTTGGGGAGGAGTGGCCCATCTGGCGGAAGTGCAGAGGACGGGTGGAGCGGTTGTGACAGCGGAATCCTTTAGGCAGGCGGGCAGGTCTGGGCATCCCATGACTGTGGCAGGCTTTTTCTCTTGACCCTTGCACCCTTGCATGGTGCCATTCCTAATCCCCCATAGCGGGCTCCTAATTTGTCTGAATTCTGCCTCCTTGGCTGCCCTGGAAGGCCAGCCCCAGAAAGATGTGTCAGCATCATCTCCCAGCTACAAAGGCCTAAACCCTGACCCAGGAGATGTGGGACAGTTGATTCATCGAGCCAAAGGCTTCTTTGGAGTGTCTTCCTGTGGTCACTGGGGGAGCAGGGCTATCTCTAATTGTCCTGGATTCCTGGGGCTCTTCCTGAGCCCCGATATCTCCTTGTCCTCTGCTCCCCTGTTTCCTTCCCCAGCCTCCCCTAGGCCATGATTAGAGCTCACTATCCTAGTAGGGGGAGCCTTCTAGAGCCAGTAGGCTTCCTAGGAGGCCCCCATGGGGTAGCTGATGGGATGCTATGAGTCTTCATCCCCAGACCCAGGCCAGCGTTACTGTAGCCACACCTTCTTCTCTTTCTTACTAAAGGTGCTGGAGATCTCCACTCTTGCTGTGTATCGATTTCCTCATCCAGGCTGGTAGGTGACTTGGTAGGATACCGGCCCTCTCCCCCTGGGAGACTGCTGAGGCCTGCTTACTTAGGTCCTTCAGAGGGGAGGGAGGACAGGCTTGAGCTGGTGCCTGAGGCTGATGACATGGGGGTTCCTGGGCCTCTCGCTCCCCAGCCTTGGTCAGGGCAGGGTCCCTGACCTGCCTGGAGGATAGCAGGCCTCAGAAGCACCTGCGAGGAGCTTGCCTTGGGTAGCCAAGGTAAGACAGGACGGCTCCGTCAGGCACCGTGGGTGGCTCTTCGCCCTTCCCTGAGGACCTGAAGCCTTGCTTCGTTTGTGCATGTGGCCAGAGAGAAAGGTTCTACCCCCAGCCTGGCTGACCCACCTCAAGTGGCACAGAGCTCCCCCAGGCTGGGGGGCTCCTCCCCAGCTCTGGGACCTCAAATCCCTCCCCTCACCTGTGCCTCAGTTTCTCCCTCTGTAAGATGAACTCCCGGGTCTCCTTTGACATTCTCAGATTCCCTTTGATTGGAGAGAGAATAATAATAATATTAATGAATAACAACAGTAGTGTGTTGGCGCCCAGAAGCTGTGGGCTCAGTCCAGGGGCAGCGCATCAAACCAATAGGATCAGGAACGCCCCAGGGTGGCGCCTGCCCAGAAGTCACTGAACGGGGGGAGAAAAGCATCCCAAGGGCCGCAGTCTGGGGCCCCCAAGGCTTGGCCTCATCTGTGCCTCCTGCTCTCATCACCCCACTTTACAGATGAGGAAACTGAGGCTCAGAGTTTAGAGTGACTTGCCCAGGGTCACAGAGCTAGTAAGACAGGATTTGAACTCGGGTCTTCCTGACTCCAGCCCTGGCAATCCAGCCACTTGGCTCCCGGGGGCCGGGCTCAGAGGAGATGCTTCATTTTGTGCCTGGTCACAGGATCACAGAGCTCACAGTGACCTTAGAGGTTGGGGGTCATCTGTCTAACCTCATTTGACAGAGGAGGAAACTGAGTCACTGAGAGGGAAAGTGACTGGCCTAGGGTCACATAGCCAGGGAGGGCCTGAGGCTGGATTCACACTCAGGTCTCTCTGACTGAGCCTGGCAGCTTCTTTCCTCCTCCTGTGCCTTACTCTTGGTAGGAGGAGTGTGGCAGAGTCTTCCAGGAGGGCTTTGTTAGGGGGGAGTCCCCGGGTCATCACCCCGCTTCCTGGCAAGCAGGCGCCACCTTTGCTCTGGTGCTTCTGGCTCCTGCCACCATGGTAGCTTCCCCTTGCTAGGCACCGTGGGTCGGCATCATACGGTCTTCAGTGGGCAGGGAGCAGATGTTCTGCTCCTTGGCCAAAAGTCCCCAGGCTGACCTGGGAACTGGTGCCATGCCAGCATAATTCAAGGCCGTGTGTCCTCCGCCTCAGTCAGGTCCCAGCTGAGTCCTGTGTTCAGGGCTGGGCACCACCTTCTAGCAAGGGTAGACTAGGTAAAGCCTAGAGGTCGCCCAGGCTGGTCAGAAGCCCCAGGCTTGTGCCATGGTTGAAGGAAGTAGGGATGGAGGGTGGGGGATTTAGGGATGGGTGGGTTTTCATGATGCTCCAAGGCCGCTCCACTGGCCTTGTACCTCTTGGCCCCAGAGGGCAGAAGGTGAGAGGAAGTTGCAGAATTGCGTTATTTCCTGATGTCAAAAAAACCCCCAAAAAACTTGCTGAGAATTTGGGTTGTCTGAAAGTGGAGCAGGCCTTCCTCTAGTAGTCGTGAGCTACCCTCGGGCAGAGGCTGGTTGGCTAGTTATTGGGGGTGCTACGGAGGCTTGTTCACGTCTGGGTTGGACTAGAAGGTTCTGAGACTCTGGGATTCTTTTAGCTCAGCTGAGGTCCAGCTTGGGCTGGTGGTCCTTAACTGATGACGCCATCCACACGGGTGCTCCATATGTGACCCTGGGTGCTCCCCCTCTAATAGGGCACCAAGCATTTACTAAGCACCTGCTGCGTACTGGTCATCGTGCTAAATGCTGGGGATACCGCAGCCCCTGCCCTCAGGGAGCTTACAGTCTAATGGACGATTTTAACAAGTGCCCTCCTGTTTCTTAATGCCCTTTGACACCCAGGATGAAGTTATCATGAGGGTAGCATTTCCACTTCAGTGTGATTCAGTCGTCCAAGCATTGATAAGCACCTACTGCGTGCCGGGCACAAAGACTAAGATGCACATTCCCTCTCCCACCCTCGGTAGCTCAGATTCTCGGGAGAGACTTCGCTTATGTGGCTTCAGCATGGCAGCCAGGTGGATCTGGGGGAGTGGCTGCCTTGAGGTCAGGGCCTGATGGCTGGCTCTGTTTGACCAGTGGGTTTGGCATTTCTGCTCCTGTGCCCAAGCTTCCTCACACTTGGCGTGGCTCTGCCCTCCCTCTCTCTGTGCCTCTTGAGTAGCTCCCGAGGGCCTGGGCCTGGCCAGGCCTCAGCCTCGCCCTCCCCGTGTCTCGTAGGAAGCCTGAGATGCTGGTCCTCCTGTCTCTGTGGGACATGGCCAGGCTGGTGAATATGTTCATTGTGTTTCGGTTCTTACGTATCATCCCAAACATGAAGGTCAGTGTGGGAGGCAGGGGCGTGGGGTGGTTTGTTGGCGTTTCGGCGGCTTTGCCTGAAATATCATTGAGAGCCCTGCTCCGGGCCGGGCAGACGAATGGGGGTATTCCCAGGAGGAGCTTGGCTCATGAAGTTGGGCCCCGAAGGCTTGAGGGAGCCCCTTAGGTAGCCCAGCCCCAGGCTCTGGAGGGGACCCTGCTCCATTTCGCCTTCGTGCATCTGATAGTTGGGGTGAGCTGTCAAGGGGGGGTCACCGTCAGTGGTTTTTGTTTTAAATAGCAATCATTTGCATATCTCATCCTGGCCCCCCTCCTCAGTTTCCCTTGTAAGAAAGAAAATATGGTTAAGAAAGACCAGCTGACCCAGCAGCCTTGTCTGCCTGGAGATGCCCAGTCCCACACCCATCATCCCTGGTGCCTGAGGACCCTCCCCTGAGGGTGGGCAGGCAGGTGCTATGGGAGCTGCTGACACATAGGCCAGACCCTAGGGCCAAGAGGGCCTGGGCATCCCTCCTGCCCAGCAGTGACGGCCTTTAGCCTTCCTAGATGCCGCAGGCCCGCGCAGACAGCTGTGTCTCTTCTTCTCAGCTGATGTCCTTGGTGGCTGGGACCCTCCTGGACTTGGTCAGAAACATGAGAGCCTTTGCAGGGATCCTAGTGGTAAGTCAGGCCCGTTGTGAGCCCCCGAGGCCTCTCCCTGTGGTATCTGCAGCTTTGGGAGTGTGTGTGTGTGTGTGTGTGTGTGTGTGTGTGTGTGTGTGTGTGTGTGTGTGTGTGTGTGTGAGTATGTGTGTGTGTGTGTGTGTGTGAGTATGTGGTGTATGAGAGTGTGTGTGTGTGTGTGTGTGAGAGTGTGTGTGTGTGTATGTGTGTGTATGTGAGTGTGTGTGAGTGTGTATGTTTTTGAGTGTGTGGTGTATGAGAGTGTGTGTGTGTGTATGTGGTGTATGAGAGTGTGTGTGAGAGTGTGTGTGAGAGTGTGTGTGTGTGTGTATGTGTGAGTGTGCGAGTGTGAGTGTGAGTGTGTGTATGTGTGTGCATGTGTGTGTGTGAGTGTGAGTGTGTATGTGAGTGTGTGTGTGAGTGTGTTAGTGTGTGTGTGTGACTGTGTGTTGGGTGTGTGAGTGTGTGTGTTTGAGTGTGCAAGTGTGTGTGAGTGTGCAAGTGTGTGAGTGTGTCAGTGTGTGTGTCAGTGTGTCAGTGTGTGTGTGTGTGTGTGAGTATGTGTGTGTATGTGAGTGTGTGTGTGTGAGTGTGTGTATGTGTGTGTGTCAGTGTGTGTGTGTGAGTGTGTGTGTGTGTGTGTGTGTGTGTGAGTGTGTGTGTGAGTGTGTGTGTGTGTGTCCCACAGCCCCCGGGCAGAGACACGTCCTTCCTTTGGCAGGCTCTGAGGAAGGCTTGCCGGCTGACCACAGAAGGGTCTGCCCTTCTCACCTCGGTCCTCTGGGACACCTTTTGACTTTGCTCCATTGAGAGCAGACCTTTCATTTTAATAAATCCAGTGATGGAAACCCACTTTTGGCTTAAACACTGAGAAAGCCCCAGGGCATGGCCTCGCTGGCGGGATATCTGAGACTGTTTTTAAAAGACCATCTGCTGAGACCATAGGCTCACCCATCTAGACCAGGAAGGGGCCTTAGGGATCTTCAGCCCAATTTTTACTTTTACAAAGGAGGAAACAGGCTCAGGTTAAACAGTCTGCCCAAGGTCACACATCTAGTAAATCATCCGAGGTGAGATTTGAACCCAGATCCTCTGAGGAAGCCCCTTCCCCCCATTACAGGCATCTCAGTGATGGAGGAATTCCTCCACTGATGAAACAGTGGCTCCTTGTTGGATTGTGGTGGGCAGGCCCTGAAGAGGCAGGCAGGGCCACCTCCCCCCCAGCGTCAGGGCCAGTGTGGGCAGGGGATGTGGGTCTCACAGTGGCTCAACCCTCCTTTGTCACTCATCTGATGCCCCCTAGTGGCTGTTGGCTGTTGGCTCACTCAGGATGAGCGGTGTTCCCTTTCTGGAGGGACATGGGACATCCCTTCCCTTCCACTGCAAAGCCCAAGAGCCTTCCCTGGATCTGCTCTCATGTCCCTCTGGCCTCTTTGTCATGTTTAACTCTTCAGGAAGAATAGAATCAACCGGCTGACAGTCCCCATGTTCCAGGACTGCCCTGGCTCTGGAGTCAGAACACCTGGCCTTGAACCCTCTTGATAGCCATGTGACCTTCGCCCTGGACCTCAGTTTCCCCCTCTGTAAATGTGGCAGTGGCTGTCTGAAAGCCTTGTTGACTTTTTCCTCTATAGGTGGTCTACTACATCTTTGCCATCGTTGGGATCAGCCTTTTCCAAGGAGCCATTGGATCCCCTCCAGGGAACAGCAGGTGAGCCTGGTGTGGGGAGGGAGGGAGACTGCACTTGTCCCTGTCCCTGGTGGTGGCTCGCCGTGGGCCCTCTCCCATCTCCCTCTGCCGTTCCTTTCATTGCCCCTCCCCACACTCAAAGCCTGACCTTGCCTGGAGCCGCAGGGCAATGTTTCAGAGAGCTGGAGGCCCTGGGCCTGGCGGTCATCTCTGCTTCTGGCCCTGACTACCCAGCCCAGAGATGGCCACGGAGCCTTGAGAAGTATGGTGTTTATTAGGTCACCCTGGCTTGGGATGTGGCATCCGCCAGCTTGCCACTTGATCCTGGAGCTGCCTTGAGGGAGACAGCATCCTGGCCGGGGAGGGGTGGGGTGGGGGGGGTGGTAGTCCTGCTCTCTGTTGTCTGCCCTGGTCCATCAGTCGGTCAGCACACTTTTATTAAGTACTTCTTATATGTCAAGGCACCACATTCAACACTGGGGATATAGGAAAGGCAAAAGCCGGCCCCTGCTGCGCTGAGGCTGCTCACATTCTAATTAGGGAAACAGCATGCTGGGACCGTGCACACACAGGCTATGTGCAGTGTAAATGGGACAGAGGGAAGGGGCCTGCTGCCTGGCCGGGCAGGAGAGTCCTGCATGAGCTGGAGCTCAGGGCCCGGTGCCACATGGTGGAGAAGGCCGCAGATGGCCTGGAAAGGGTCCCGAGGGGAGCAGCCAGCCTGAGGAAGGACCTCAAGCACAGGCTGCTCAGGAGGTTTATCCTGGGGAGAGGAGACTCGGGGAGAGGAGGGGGGGCAGGGCATGACCCCCACCTTGGAGGCACCTGAAGTGCTGGCCCATCAGCCCCAGCAGCAGACCCAGGAGCGAGGGGGGAATGGCCCAGTGAGAGGCCGGTTGAGGCTTGGTGTCAGGGCATAGCTCCTTCCTGTCTGAGTGGCACCAGAGTGGCCCGGGCAGCCATGCGTTCGTGGCAGGGCCAGACCAGAATCAGTAACGACTTCTGTAGCACTTTAATGACTGCACAGACATTGGATCATTGCAGCAGCCCTGTTGGGACTTGGACGCTGCTGATGAGGGTGCTGGCCAGGTCACATGGTCAGGCAGAACCAGTGGCAGAATTTGAATCTGGCTCGTGATGATACCTGCTGAGCCACACTGCTCTGTACAGCCTCAGCATTTTCTTGTGTCCCTGCAGCCTGGTCCAGGCCAACAGCACTGCGTCTTGTGGTACCTTTGAGCAACTGGAGTATTGGCCCAATAACTTTGACGACTTTGCGGTGAGTCCTGCCTTGTCCTGCCCCGGTCCTCCTTCATCCTCTGCCCCAGCTCCTTCTGCCTCATTGTCACCGTCTGTCCACAGGCCGCCCTGGTGACTCTCTGGGACGTGATGGTTGTCAATAACTGGCAGGTGTTCCTGGATGTGTACACGCGGTACTCCAGCCCGTGAGTGGCAGCTGTGGGCCTTGGGGAGGGCTGCTGGCAGTGCTGGGTTCCCGTGGTCCAGGGTGTGTGGCAGGGGAGGGGCCCCAGGGTGCATCCCCGCGTCCCCGTCAGCTTGATAAAGCCCCCTTGTGGGGAGCTCGGTGTTAGAGGTGGCTTTGGACCCCCACGGAGCGGTTTGGGGACCACATTTTGGGAAGGACGTTGTTGAGCTGGAGCTGGTCCGAGTGGGCAGAACGAACGGGGCCGGAGGAAGGGCTTGCTTGGGGGACATTCAGAAGCACCCGGAGGGCCACCCTGCTGAGGGTTTGCCTTGTTCTGCTTGGCCTCTGACGGGGGCAGAGCTTGGAGGCATGGAGTCTGGAAGGATCCCCCAGTACTCAGAGCCGCCCCACAGTGGGCTGGCCCGCCTTGGCAGGCGAGGAGCCCCCCCCTCGCTGGGGGTCTTCAAGCAGGTACTGAGGGAGGGGCCAGACTAGATGCCCCAGAGGACCCTTCTAGCCTTGGGCCAGCATATCTAGGCTAGAGCTGATGCTGAGGTGGCAGAGGTGTGACTGAGGACAGGGACTTGTGCTGGGCGTTTCTGGGGCAGTGCCCAGTGGAGGGCATCACTGGGGGCGGGGTCACGGGAAGCATGTTATCTCCTTCCCCTCAGGTGGTCCAAGCTCTACTTCGTGGCCTGGTGGCTGGTGTCCTCCGTCATCTGGATGAATCTCTTCGTGGCTCTGATTCTGGAGGTAAGGGTGGTGCCAGCTACTTGATTCCCTGCCCACCCTTGACCATCACAAGCTGTTTCCCCCACGTCAGACCCTTGTCTGAAGCCTGAGTCAGACCCATGACTAACCATAACGGATTTGCAGCATGTGTCTAGACCTTCTTCTTGGGAGTGCCCTGGGAGTGCCCCAGGAGTGCCTTGAGGTGGGAGCTCCCAGTGTGGGAGCCCCTTCCCCGACGTAACTCTAACCTCAGAGAGCCAGCCGCCAGGGCATCGAGGAGTGAAGGGGCCACCCAGAGTCCCCTAGCCAGAATATGTCAGGGGCAGGACTTCCTAATGCCCTGGGCACCTCTCTGCCCACACATCCACCCTGCTACTGGCAGGTGTTCCTGCCTCTACACATGTACTTTTCCTTAGCACACAATGGCCCTTTATCGATCAGGAGGACCCCCCAGGGATGCAGATAGTGACCCATCCCTGCCCCTCTCCCTGGGTGACTTATCCAGGTGTTTTCCTAGTCATCGCCAATGAAATCACAGGTGCAGACTCCCCCAGATCCATTTACTGTATTGATCTCAGTGTTGGCCCCACACCTCCCCTTCAGTGGCCCCAAAGCTGCCTCTGAATACTTATTGGGGAACAGCCAGAGTGGGGGATGGAGAAGAGCTGGGGTGATGAAGGGAGTGACAGCTTCACTGGCATGAAAAGAAATGTCAGAAAACCCCATCGCTTTTACATATGGGTCTATATGCACACATGTACACATACATATGTATGTAACAGCCTGGCTTTGGGCAGCAGAGAAAAGAGCACTCTGGGAGTCCAGAGCCTTGGGTTCCAATCCTGCCTCTGACATTTATGTGCTTTGTGACCCTCGGCACTAAAAGTGCTCCAGATTTCAGTCTAGTCCCAGTGGTCCGAGACTCAGAAGAAACTCCAGAGCAGGGGCAGGGATGGGGGAGGTGGGGAGGGAGAGCTAGGTGGTACAGTGGGTAGAGCCCAGGCCTTGGAGTCAGGAGGATCTGAGTTCAAATCTGGCCTCAGACACTTGACACTTACTATCTGTGTGACCCTGGGCAAGTCATTTAATCCTGATTACCTCAAAAAAACCAAACAAAAGCCTGTCAGTGTTGTGGGGGAGCCCTCCTCTCCTTCTCCCTTCCTGCGTCCTTGTGGCAGGGTGAGCCCAGGGTCAGGATTACAACTGGGGGGGAGAGGGGAGGGCCTCAGTTTCCTCCTCTCTAATGTATTATGTATGATATGAGGGGCTTGGGCTAGAAGGCCTTTCAAGTCCCTTCCAATCCTTTTCCCCAGGGAATTAAGTTAGCAGCCATGAGGGGCAGTGGGGGAGGTTGAGTCAGACAGGAAGACGGTTCCACACACGTTTGGTCAGGTGTCGATCTCTCCCCCTTTCCTCCCCCCCTCCAGAACTTCATTCACAAGTGGGACCGCCGAGGCCAGCAGCAGCCCGTCCCCGGGGTGTGCCAGGCTCCATACCAGATGACAGTGGAGCTTATGTTTAGGTAAGCAGTGACAGGGGTCAGGACCTCATGTGCTGGTGCCCGTCCCCTCATGAAAGCCAGTGCCTGGCTTAGGAGCATGTGTGTGGAGCCTGGGTGGGGAGAGATGCCGTTCTGTGGGAGTCAGTGGGGGGTGGGCACAGTGGAAAGCCCCTCTGCCACCAGGCTGGAGGTGCCCTGACCACTGATCTCACCTTCCCTCTTTGCCTCTGACCCCTGATCTCCTTTGGAGCCAAGCTCAGGGATGAGGTTGTTCTTCCTTGTGGCTGGCCAGGCCAGTCCACATCATAAAATGCCTACTTGTGCCAGGCACTGCTGGGAGTGGGGAATGCCCAGTCAAGGTCCCTGGGCTGGCAGAAACCCTGCTTCCAGGGCCTGTGACATGCCAGGGGGAGAAGCCGGGTGGGACATCGGGGGCTTGGCTTCTGCTAAGATTGTTGAACAGCCCAGGCTCCTGCTCATCTATAGCCAGGGGCCCTTCTGTGGGGACCCTTCAGCCAAACTGACAAATGTTCACTAAGCACCTACTCTGTGTCAGACCCGAGGATATATATAGGCTTGCTCTCAGGGACCTTGTATTCTGTTAAGGAGCTGAGAATTCAAGCTCTCTGAGGACAGGAATCGTCTCCCTTATGTCTGCATGGCCTAGCACTGAACCTAGGCCTGGCGTATAGTAGGTGCTTGACTGGGGATGGCTTGATCTTGGAGATGGGAATGGGCTTCTGGGGACCAGTGCCTCTCTCTCACTGTCCCTCCCACAGGGATGTCTTGGAGGAACCAACGGAAGAAGAGTTAGTGGAGAAGTTGATACAGCATCCTCACCTACACCTGTGTAGGTGACAGAAGTGTCCCCTGTCCACGTCCTCAGCCTGGGCATGGACATGCCAGGAAGCCCTGCAGAGTGATGTCATGGCCTCCGCGTCACCTGTGGGCCCTTGCAAGGGAAGGAGAGAGGATGGGCTTCCCTGCGTTAGAATTGTTTTCATTTCTCAAACCACTCGTGCCCATCTGTTTGGAAGGAGGAGCAGCTGCCCTGTGCCGTGAGGACTGCCACTAACAGTGTGAACGCTGGTGTGGACTTTGGCTCCGACCGACCGAGACCCCTCCCCTCTGCTGCTGGGGGGCCCTTCAGAGTGCAAGGGGTCATGCTTGGGAGTAGCCAGAGGATAAGCTGCCAAGTCTGGGGCTGATCCCACCAGTGCCTTGGGAGGTTCTCGGGGAGGCCTGGGTGTTTTATGTGCAGATGAGCCTGATTTATTTTTTAGCCTGAGTGATGATGCCAGCCAGGCTGTGCCTACTTTAATTAAATGGGGACTCGTGAGAGGTGGCGGTCACGTGGCCCAGGTGGGCCGGCCCTCCCAGGAAGGCTTCTGCTGTGTGGCTGGTCAGCCTTGGCCCCAGAGCTCCATGGGAGATGGAAGGTTTTCCTATCTGATCTCTCTTCTCCCCTGGTGCGTCCCTTACATCTTCCTTCTGCAGTGCACTACAGAGCGTAGCCAGTCCTCTCTGGAAATCGCTGAACAGAGAAGGGCATTTCAGTGAAACCAGGTGGGGGCTCTTTTCCCACTGTCGTTCCACGGTGTGTGCCATTCTGTACCCACAGCCCCTTGCCTCGCCATCACAGGCAGGTGGAAGAACTGTATGAGTGTGAGCTCTTTTAGCATCAAACCTGTTCTCCTTCTGTTCCTCCCTGACCCTGTCTTCCTCCTTTGTGTGATCTGGGGACCATCTAGTGTTTGGGAGCACTGATCAGCAGGGGAGAAAGTAGAAGAGGGAGAGGGGAGACTGATACGTGAGGGTAGAAGAAGTCACTGGCGAACGGAGAATCAGCAAGCGCGTTCTAGCCTGTCAGTTAAGGAGGAATCTGTAAGGGAGGGCACTTGTTGCTGTCCATTGGTAGGAGGTCCCCAGCTCATCCCAGAATGTGCCCTGCCTCTGCAGCAGGTGCAGAGGGGGTGGGGGGCTTCTTGTCATGCCAAGGGGTCACCACCTTTCAAACTGCCCTCTGGGGGACAGAGACTTGACACAGATTTTTTAAAAAGTATAAAAAAGGATCAGCATTCACCACAAATACTAATCAACCCAATATAGGCCATGTTTCCCATCTAGGACCCTCAAAGTTGAACTGTTTCCATTTTAATTAAATGGAAAAAAAATAATGTTCAAACATGTCAGTGAATCTGTCATCCAGTCCACTCTCCCTTTTAATTCTGGGCCCAACTCACTGTCCACACTGGCTATTCTAAGTGTGTGTGTGGTGTGTGTGAGTGTGAGAGTGTGTGTAGTGTATATGTGGTGTGTGTATGTGTGTGTGTGGTATGTATGAGTGTGTGTTGTGTGTGTGCGCGCGAGTGCGCTGTGATTCTCCTTCCGTCCTCCAGACTCATCTCCCCCTCCTTTCCCATCTTTCCTCCTTTACCAGCTGCCCCAGCTCTTCCTCCCTTTCTGATCCTGCTGCCCCCATCCCATCTCACTTTCACAGTCAGAACTTCCGGGGCAGGGCTGCCTGTGCCAGTCACCTCCATCCGCAGACTCCTGCCCATCTTGTACAGGAAGCTTCCAGAGCTCATGCCCTGCTGACACGTTCACTTAACCCTTTGTGACCCCATTTGGGTTTTTCTTGGCAGAGACACTGGACTGGTTTGCATTTCACTCTCCAGCCCATTTTATAGATGAGGAAATGGAGGCCAACAGGGTGAAGTGACTTGCTCAGGGTCACACAGCTAGTAAGTGTCTGAGGGTGGATTTGAACTCAGGAAGATGAGTCTTCTTGATCCCTGGCCCTGTGCGCCCCCTAGCGGCCTGGCTTCACTGATGTAGCCTTTGAAAATCCGGGGTCACCTTTGGACCCCGAGGAGGCGTTGGGGTGGGGAGGACTGTGCAGGCTTGTGTGAATGAAGAATCAAACCCCATGGGGCGGGGGATGAGCCCCAGCTCTGCCCATTCAGTGTAAAGTGTTCACACTTGGATTGCATTTGTTAAAGAAAGAGCATAAATACACATTTTAATTTAGAACCACAAGCCCTCACCCTGGGAGGGGTCTACATTAAAGCGGAGCTATTGAAAAGTGAGAGAAAGGCTGTTCTTCCCCCTTCCATTCAGTCAGAATGTGAAGCATTCGCATCAGGGGCCTAAGCTGGGGGCCACTGACGGCCCCTTCCTTGACGCCTCAGTTTCCCCATCTGCTCTGGCCCCTTTACTTGCAGATGAGAAAAAGGAGTCTCTGCTCGAGGTCGAGGTCCCAGGGTAACACATTGTTGTTGAGGCAGCTTTCATTTGCCAAAACAAACCAAAGATTCCTAATGTTCCTGCCTTGCCAGGTCCCGACAAACTCCAGGGGCTCCCTGTGGCCTCCAGGATCAAATGCAGGATGCCACTTGGCACCCAAAGCCCTTCCCGAGCCACCCTCCCACCTCCCCAGTCTTCCTACATCTCGCTCCACCACCTGTGGTCTTGAAGCCAGTGACACTGAGCCTCGGGCTGCCCCAGGAATAAGAACCCCACCTCTCTTTGGGGCAGCTCTCTCTAACCACCCCTGAGCCTCCTCTGCTCTGACCTGAATCCCCAGATTCCTTGGGTCCCAGCCTTCTATAGGAAGTCTCCATCGTCCTCTTAAGGCCACTGCCTTCTCTCTGCTAATTATTCCCTTTTGTTCCTATATTGAGCTTGCTTTGTGTGTATGTGTTGTGCCTACGGTCTCCTCCATTAGACTGTAAGCTCCCTGAGGGCAGGGATCGTCTTTGACCTTTTTTTGAATCCCCAGGGTTAGTCGTAGTGCCTGGCACGTAGTAGGTGCTTAATACATGTCTATCGATTGCTTCATGCTCCCTCCTGATCCATAGGTGCAGACCCACTCTGGCAATCTAAGAAACCTGTTCTGCCTCATTCTCTGTACTGGGTTCTGTGCTAAAGACGTTAGTGTCAAAGGCAGAGTGTAGCCTTCCTCTGGGTTCAGCACCCGAACCCTGGATGCGCACTGTGCCCTGTATGTAGCAGACAACTTAAATGTTTAATCACCAAGACATATTTCCTGCCCTCAGCTAGCTGACATTCCATTACTGTACAAGAGGAGATAGGTGTCGGCATTTTTATATATTGTGTGTTAGGGGCATATGGATCTTATGATCTAGTGGGACAGCATGGGGGGGTGGGGCGGGGAGAATCATTAATTAAGTGCCTGCTAGTGGCTGGGCACTGTGCTAAGTGCTTTACAAAGATGATGTTTGATCTTGGCATGTAAGCTGATAAATGTAGACTGACCACTGGGAGAAGGGAGGAGAGAGCATTAGCCCCTGGAGTGTCAGGGGAGGCTCCATTTAGGAAAGGACCCTTGAGAGGAGCTTTGCAGGAAATACAGGATCTGAAGGGAGGGCATTCCAGGCATGGAGGATGGCCTTGGGCAAAGGTGTGGAATCAGGAAGCAGTTTGGGAAGAGCCAGAAGGCTGTTCTGCTGCTGGACACTGGTCACCCACTGCTTTGGATGGTGGCTCTGTGTCCCTGTTTTGTGCCTTCTGCAGACTGTAACCCTTGGAGGGCAGGGATTGTGTCGGGGTCTTATGCATATTCTCGCCGCTATGGTGGGCCACCCAGAGCTAAATGATGAAATGCAAAACTTAGACTCTTCACTCAAAGCTTTCTCCCTCTGTGTGCAGAAAGCTTGTGGCTGCCGGGCTTAATGTGTCCAGCAATACTTACATATCAAACGGGACTCACCTTGGCTTCTGGAATAAACTATTCTGAAGGCTGAACAAGTACCGAGATTTGCTCTGGTTACTGTCTCCTCTTTCTGCTCCCTCCCACTCTCATCCTGGTGGGTTTGGATGCTGTGGCTAGAAATGTGTTTCCTGTGTCTGTCATCCAGGTGTCCTCCCTGGTGGTGGTGGCGGGGAACAGGCTGGGGTTGGGGTAGCAGTTTCTTTTTGCGGTCTGATTTACAAAGCTAGAAATAACCTGGGGTTTTGAGTTGTACCCCAGAGGATAGCCCCGTTTCCCCAGGGGTCACTGAATCTCTGAGCTGGAAGAGGGGCCTCAGAGACATTCAGTCTAAGCCAACCTGAGCCAGGCTCCCCTAAACAAGAACACTGCCAACAGCTCACATTTCTATGTCACTTTAAAGTTTGCAAAACCTTTTTCCAGGTCATCTCATTTGGTCCCGACAGCCCAGGGGGAAGTAGGTGCTTTTAGGGTTCATGACCCAAGGGCTCACAGTGGTTGAAAGACATATCTGGGGTCACATGGCTAATATGTCTGAGGTGAGATTTGAACCCAGATCTGGACTCCAGGTCCTGGCTTTCATTCATTATGCCCCTCTGCTTAAAGTCCATCACTGACTCTCTTGTGTTCCCTGAGTAAAGGGCAGACCCCTTTCCATATTGTTCAAAGGCTCCCACAGTCTGGTTCTTCCCTAAGACCCAGGAGTGTGAACTAGGCAGGTGATCCATATTCTGAGAACTTTGAAGTTTTGCTCAGCTCATTCATTGGCCTGGGAGTCTGGGTTATCCTACAACCCTTAGGGGCCTTAGAAATAAGTGCCTGGAGCTCTGGAAGCTTCTAAGACCAGAACTGGTCATCTAGGGATACCTGGGACCGGGGCTAGACTAGATTCTTTGCAGTGGTCAGGGAGGCTGCTCACCAGCTTCTCTGGCTCCAGATCGAATCTGACCTGGTCTGAAACTGAACCCCGCCTTGGTCCCCCCAGGTGGGAGTCTGGCCAAGAGCAGCACCAGGAGCCCCTCACCAGATTCCCACCTGCAGCTCATTCCTTGACTCCTGGCTTGCTTGGAATGGGAGAACATGCCGATGGCCACTCTGAGGACATTGGCACATCTTGGCTGTTGGCAGAAGCTTCTGGAGTCAGACCTCAGAGACTGGCATTGGGAGGCACCTCAGAGGCCAGCTAGTATAATCCCCACTAGACAGAAACTGGAAACTGAGTCCCAGAAAAGAGACTGGTAGGGTCCTGGCATTAGGGTTGGAAGGGCCAGGATCTCCAGGGTTTCTTAACCTGGAGTCCATGAAGTCTTGGTACCTGCGTATCAATATAGTTGGTTTCTTTTTATAATCTAGGTGTCTCATTTTGTTTTATGCCTTTAAAAACGTGACTCTGAGAAGGGTTCTCTAGGTTTTGCCAGACTGCCACTGATGACTCAGGAAAACGTTAAAACCCCTCAAATCTTATTCATTCGCTTCATTTTGCATGTGGGGGATTTGAGAGCCAACCAGGCTGAGGTGACTTCTGAGCTCACAGCACCAGAGTTGGAAGGGCCCCTGCAGGCAATCTCTCTCATCTAGACCCCTAGAGTTAGAATCAGGGAGACCTGAGTTCAAATCCTGCCTCGGTCATTTGTGTGACTGGGGCAAGTCGTTGCCCTTGTCTGCCTCAGTTTCCCTGTCTGTGAGATGGAGATAATAGCACTGGCTTCTCAGGGACATTTTAAGGATAATGCAAGAGAATATTTGTAAAGTATTTTCCGAACCATAAAGAGGAAGGAAGAGGTGGGTGAAGTTTCAACCCTGAATAGACCATAATTTCCAATCATCAGACACACCAGAAAGGTTGAGAGCTCCCCTTTGGCGATGCTTCCACGCCTGTTCTTTGAGCCCCCTCTTCTCAGGAGGGAGATTGAATTCAGATCAGGGAGAGGAGGTTTGGGGACCTCTAATGGGGGAACATTGCTCTGCACCCCTTCCCAAGAGGGGCTGAGTGGTGGGCGGGGAGCTGTGCTCACTGAAGGCCCCAAGGGAGGGTGGAAGGATAGCAGTCATGGAGGGTGGGCAGAGCTGGCCTCTGTGTTGCAGAATCTCCTCGGAGTTACCTCCAGGTGTCCCAGCAGGGGATAGGCCAAGCTAGCAGGTTCCAAGGGCTGTGAGTCATCTCTGGACCAGGGCTTGTGTCAGCCCCGAACAGCCTGATGCACCCAGCTGTCGGCAGGACTTTTGGCTCTGGCTCTGGCAGGTCAGTTATGAATGAGCCTTTCATGTGGCCTGTGACCCTTTGGATGCGGCACAGAATAATCTTCTCTTTCTCCTGGATTTGGTTTCCTACGTGCATAATTGCTGGTTCCAGTGAGCAGCTAGAACAATCCCAGGCTGTAAAAATGAAAAGCGGGCTGGGGGCATGTGAAGAAAACCCAAGCCACAGACCTCGGGACTGAAAGGCGGAGGTGTGTGCCTCAGACAATGGCCCTCAGATCAAAGTGGCCACCAGACGGTCCGGCAGCCCGGCAGATTGGCCTCTGCGCTTGGCCACCTTCTGTGATGCGCCACCTCGCCTGCTCTCCCTCATCAGATTTCAAGAAAATGGGACTCTTCTGTTGGGAGGTAATTTGATCAGGGGGCCCTGGGCGGGGTGGGGATGAGCGCACCTGCCAGCCCAGCTCTGCTGTTGGCGGGATGCTTGGTTCCGGCAGCAGTTGGCTAATCCAAGGCCCGGCCAGGCCCCAGCAACACCTGTCAGCCAGGTGAGCTTGCCACTTTATTGCTGCCTCAAGTGGGACCAACATTGTAGGCTTGCCTTTTCTTAAAGGAAAAAAAAATCAGGAGCAAAAGAAAGTGTCTGTAGTGAGCGGAGATTGGCATGGGGCCCAGAAGGGCAAAGCCAGGTTTTGTGGGCAGAAGCATCTGGTGTGGGATCATGGTGGCTAAGTGCTTCCAGCCTGCCAGCATGGATTCAGGAGAAGCTGGGGGTCTCTGATGATGCCTCATTCCTCACATGCCCCTGGTCCTGACTAGGCACTGCTACCAGAACCTAATTAGAGGCTTCTTCCTCTGAAAAATGAGAGCTCTGGCATTCTGTTCGAAGGCTCCTTCCCAATTCTGACATTCTCTGTTCTAATGGACCCCTGAGACCTGGCATTCTCTGTTTGTCTTGTTATTCCACACTGTTCACTGAACAATGCTGTCCCCACTCTGGCTGCTTGAGGTGTTTGGCTCAATGGTGTTTCCTTTCACCACTGGGTGAAAGGAAAGTACCCCAAAGTTTCCAGGCTTTATCCCACAGCTTCTCTGATGCCCTCCATGGCAACGTCCTGGGGAGGAGAGCAAGAGCTTATGGGGAGCTGGCCCTTGTTCGCTGACTCTTCTGTGCCCCTCTGTTTCCCACAATTCTGGGCCCACCCCAGGCTTATCGACTGAATGCCTGGCTGATCCAGTGACTCCAGAGGCTTTGATGCAGACACTAGCAGGAAAACGCCCAACTATTGCTGGTTTCAGTAACTCATCAGATGTTTTCTTTGGGAGCAAATAATTGAGATTGTGCCTTTGGGATGCTTGGTCTAGGGGACTGGTGTGGGGTAGGGAGAAGGGTTTGGGGAGCTACTGGTTATATTGGGGGCTTTGCCCACCCTGCTGCCAGCTGTGTGAGTATCTTTTGGTCACCAGGCACTTTTCTCAAAGGAGGTCATTCATTTTTGGTGATGCTGAGGGTTATGGACCACTTTAATGTGAGATCATTTGAGGAACGTCCACTTTGGGTTTCTCTGAAGACACTCCAAGGTGGTTGCTCCTTGAAAATATGAGTATGGGCATCTAGGTGGCCAAGTGGATGGAGCACTGACCCTGTAGTCAGGAGGACCTGAGTTCAAATATGGCCTCAGACACTTGACATTTATCAACTATGAGAGCCCGGGCAAGTTGCTTAACCTCTGAATGAGACGACTCATAGAAAGTTCTTTGAAACCCTGCTTAAATGTCAGCTATCATTACTATTTAAGCAGTTGCCCAGCGCACCCCTGGTGGGAGCTACTAGGGACTCAGCAATGTGCCTGACACTCCTGGGGAGATGGGACTAGAAGACATCCTGCTTGCTCACAAGGACCTCCCACCCTTGGGGTTTTATGAGACGTAGATTTATTTTGGAAATGAAAAGGGAAGCTTACTTTTTCCCTGGAGACTTGATCAGTGTGCTTTATCCAGCAGCAGTAGTCAGAGATACTGTAGAAGCAGGCTGGCCTTGGTCATCCTCTTTCTCCCCTTCCTTTCTCCTGTGCACATGTCACTGATGATTGAAAAGTTCTGAAGGTCCCTTGGTTATAGTAATATGTAAGTGCCACACATCTCATTATTCCCATTTCACAGGTGAAAGACTCCAAGAGGGGAAGTGACATTCCCATGATTGCACTGCTGGTCAGTACCTGAGGTGTCATTTTAACATGGTTCTCCTGAATCCAAGTCCAAACTTAACCCATCATCCCATGCTGCTTCTCATGGTTATGGCAACTGACTCCTAGAAAAGGGACCTTTTCTTGGAGAAACTCCAAAGTCCCATCAGTTCTTCAGAGGACAGTCTCAACACTTCTGAATGCTGCCCTAGCCTCTCTCCTGAGCTCCTGAGATACACTGCCAGCTGCCTGCTCCCTGTCTCTACTTGCATATCCCATTGAGTCTCTAGCCTGATGTGCCTTGGGCTGATCTCATCATCTCCTTCAAACATCCCCTTCTCTAAGCTTCCTTCTTTCTTAGGAGGGCATCTCTATGGTCTAGGAACCCAGCCTGGAGACCTCAGAGTCAGCTCTACCACCTTCTCCCTCAATCCCCACCCAGTCAGGTTCCAAACCTTCCCCATTCAGACTCTTTGCATCCTCTCTGGGACTGCTCTCCTTTCCACCCACCAGAAAACAGACTTCTCGTTGGTTTGACTATTTATAGTCCCATCTAATCAACTGAGTCCAGGGGTCAGTGAACTTGCTTCTCAAATATCTGTGTCACTACATTTCCATTGAATTGCTTTTCTGTGTGATGCCCTGTACGTATTTTATGCACGTAAAAATGTGCTTCTGAGAAGGGGGCTCACAGACCTTGCCAGACAGCTTAAGGGCTTCATGAAGACTCACTGCCTCATTCATCGATAAAAGCCATCTTTCTCATACTCAAATCTGACCCAGTCATCCCCCTGTTTAATGAACTATCCCCCTCCATTGCCTCCAGAAAAGAATACAAATTCTTCAGCTTGGCTTTTAGATATCTCCACAACTTGGCTTCCCTCCCCCCACTGACTGTGTGGAAGTAAACTTCATTTATGGCTCTTTTAAAAATTAATCACAAGTTTAGTACTATGAGTGTCATGGGACAGTGGGAAGGGCCCATTGGTTCTGGAGTCAGGACTGAAGTTCAGACCCTCCTTGGATACTTCCTAATTTTATTATTTTGGGGAAGTAATTTGATTTCTCTGTATCAATCTAATGAGAGGCAGTATGGTAGAGCTGGTGGGATCTTGGACTCAGGAGACCTGAGTTTTAATCCCATCTGCAGCACTTACTGGCTGAATGGTCCAGGTGTTCTCTGAGCTTCTGTTTCCTCATCATAACTATCACTAAATCATAGGCACTTCGTATCCTAGCTCCAGGGTTAGAAGGGATCTCAGAGGTCATAAAATCTAATTCTGCAGTTTAAGAAACTGAGGTCCAGGAAGATTAAGTGAGGTGTCTAATGTTACTCAGGTGATAAGTATCAGATAGGGAATGTTCATAAGGCAGTGTGGGGACTGGCGTCTAAAAGGCTGGCCTTCTGATGCAAGCTAGCCTTACAATCCTGGAAAAGTTTCTTTCCGTCTTCAAGGCAGCTCTTGGATATTACAAATTGTAGAAAAGTTGTATTGGTGGAGGGAATTCCCATAATGGTAGCTCCCCACACTGATGACATCCCAGGTTAAAGGATCCTGTTCTGAATGGTAGGCATCAGGGCTTTTGTTTTTAAGAGACATCTTTTCCTATTGTTCTGGCTAGATTTGTCTAGGGTTGATAGTGGCGAATTGTGATCTCCCCATTATAGTTTTATTATCTTTTTTTCTACTTATAATTAATTAAGTTTTTCCTGTAGATATTTAGAGGTTATGCCATTGAGGCCATATATGGCATTAAATATCAAAATAAAATTCATTATCTTTGTTACCTTTCAGCAAAATATAATTTCTCTCTTAATTTTTTTAAATTAAATTTATGATCGCATTATCTGAAATAATAATTGCTACCTCCTCTTTTTTGTGTTAGTTGAGGCATGGTAGATTTTGCTCCCAACCCTTATTTCAACTCTGTGTGAATCCTCATGTTTAAGCATATTTTCTGTGAACAACATGTTGTTGGATTTTGCTGCCTGATGCTAATCCATGCTGTTAACTTCTTCATTTTATAGGTGAGTTCATTCCATTCACATTCTCAGTTTTGTTGTTTGATTGTTTACTACACTTCCTCCCGTTTTCTTATACTTTTCTTTTTCTAT
The DNA here is from genome assembly GCA_028627135.1 of Pseudochirops cupreus. Taxonomy (NCBI): domain Eukaryota; kingdom Metazoa; phylum Chordata; class Mammalia; order Diprotodontia; family Pseudocheiridae; genus Pseudochirops; species Pseudochirops cupreus. The sequence goes on along the minus strand of CM053583.1, from coordinate 5,733,418 downwards.
GGTATTTGCTTGCTATTTATTTCATTTTTTTTTTTACCTTTTCCTTTATTTTTTTTCCCTTTAGCCTTCTCTTCACTATCCCCTCTTCAAGCTTAGGGTTTGTTTTGCTTATGACTGATCTCTCTCTGAATTTACCCTCCTTCCTCCACTTCCCTTCCCCTCCTTTTCCTCTTTCTATTTGTGTCCCTGTTGAGCACATTCCCACACCAAACTCTGTGTATGTGCAACATGCCTCCTTTTGACCAATTTAGATCAAAGTGAAATTTGAGTGACTTCACTCTTTCCATGGTTATTCTACTTGATTTAAAAATTTTTATTCTATTTGTACAGCTTAATTATGTATAAGTAAGTCACCCCTCATTCCTCTCATTTCCCCCTAATGTAGCCTACCCTTTTTCTTTATTTCTTAGGGCATCTCTAAGACATAACAAAAATATAGGTTTGTCTCAGTTGACTACTATGACCTCTTGTGTCATTAGGGTTCTAAAAGAAACTCTTTTAAGCACCCCCCTCTCCTACTTGGAATGTAAACAGTTTATCCTTATCAATTCTTTTTGATTATTCTCTTGTTCTCTTTTTTCTCTTGACTTGCATATTTATATTTCAAAGTTGCTTTTCAGTCCAGATTTTTCATCAGGATTGTATGAAAATCTTCTGTTTTTATTTAAGGTCCGTGTTTTCCCTTGTAGAGTGATGCTCAGTTTTTCTGGGTGAGTTATTCTTGGTTATAGAATTTTTTTTTGTCTTTTGGAATATCTTGTTCCATGTTCTTCTTCTTTAAAAAGCGATGTAGCTAAATCTTGTGTGATCCCAGTTGTGGTTTCTTGGCATCTGAATTCTTTGTTCACAGTGTTATTTATTTCACCTGGAAGTTTTGGATTTTGCCAATGACGTTCCTGGGAGTTTTCATTTGGGGCTTTCTTTTAGGAGGTGACCAGTGGGTTGTTTCTATTTTCACTTTGTCTTCTTCTTCTAATATTCCTTTAATGGTGCTTTAAAAAATGATACCCAGGTTCTTTTTCTGGATGGATTTCAGGTGATTCTGTGATTTTAAAGTGCTCTCTCCTTGATCTGATTCCAGGCTAACTTTTTTTATATGAAATGTAGTGTTTTAAAGAAGAGCTTTTATTTGTTTACCTTTTGCTTTCTCTCTTCTCTAACTCCACCTCTTTTACATTTGTCCTCACACTCCTGGCACTAGATTTGAGATAACCTGGACCCATGTGGCCCTTGGGAAACTTAAAAAAAAATTATTATGGACACATAAATTGGCTAATATGAGGGTGAGTGCAAGGTGTATTAGACTCTTTTTATCACCCATGATGATGAGAGAGTCCTGAGGGGGTTACATGTACCATCTTCCCATATTAAAATGCAAACAGTTTAAAATTGTTTAGTTGCTTATGGTTTTCATATGTGTTTACATTTTTATGGTTTTTTTAAATCTAATTTCCAAGTTTGCACTTCAAAGTTTCTCTGCAATTCTGGGGGGTAAAGAGAAACCCTGACAAAATGCTCTAGGAAAATTGGAGGAAGAAGAGAAAGAATACTTTCCTCTGGGGAGATTAGGGAAGTTTCCTTCCCTCCAGAGGAGGGGGCCTTTGAGCTCAGGTTTGAAGGAAGATGAGGAATGTGAAAGACAGAAGTAAAGAGAGTGTTTTGTTGAAGAGCTGTCTAAATAGTTTGAATTTTCTGACTTAGCCATATAATTTTCATTACTCGTTGTTACAAGAGGGAAGCTGGTTTATAGATACACTCATGGGGGTAATAGCTGAACTCTTTAGCTGAGCTTAGTATAAGTGAACAATCCTCCTATTGAGCATAGAGGAAAAGCAAGTGAGGGAGACATAAAGTTGGGAGATAAATGCGGGCTATGAGGCTGAGAGAGGGAATTACAAAGGTAGGAGACTGGTGAAGTCACGGCTAGTGAGGCATTGAAGCTGGACTATTCTGGCAATGAGTACACCAAGGAAGTGGGGTGGGGGGTGGGGGTGGGGTAGTTCCACTGTCCTGCCTAGAGAAAGCAGTTTCCAGTGGGAAAGGACATTTCTCATAGTCTGCATGGCTTGTCTGTGTTTGTCTTACCCATGGTCCTTTGCTATAATGTCAAGTTTTTGGTCAATTAATCAATCAACAATCATTGATTAAGCTCTGAGAGCCCTAATTCCACTGGGTGTGGAATTCTAGGTGTGAGGGGTGACTGGTACAAAGACACAGGTGATGGAATTCCCTTCATTTCACAGACTTTAGGACTGGAAAGAGCCTTAGTTCAAACTCATCATTTTCCAGAGCAGGAAACAGGCCCAGAGAGGCTAAGTGATTTGGATTTCAACAAGCATTTATGAGGCTCCCACTAAGAGCCAGTCACTGTGCTGGGTGCTAGGATACAAAGACAAGATGAAATGGTCCCTAACCTTAAGGAGCTTTCATTCTACTGGGAGGGTTTGTTGGAGGGATGTCAAGACTGGGAATTCCTAGTAATTAAATTTATCTAAGATTGGTTTCAATGGAGAATAAAACATGACATATGGCTAGAATAAATTCTTGATGGGCTACGTACTACACTGAACAATATGGTTCTTGATACATGTTGACAAAAAAGACAAAAAAAAAAAAGATTTGTGTTCCATTTAGTAGCAAGCTTTCTATTTGAAATGCATGATGTCAGCACTCATGGTAGGTGGTGGAGGGAACCAGGCCATGTCTACTGGGCTTTAAAAGGTAAGAATCTGAGAAAGGAAAGAAGGAAGGAAGAAAGGAAGGAAGGAAGGAAGAAAGGAAGGAAGGAAGGAAGGAAGGAGGAAAGGAAGGAAAGGAGGAAGGAAGGAAGGAAGAAAGGAAGAGAGAAAGGAAGGAGAGGAAGGGAGGAAAAGGAAGGAGGGAGGAAGGAAGGAAATTCTTCCATACATGTGCAACTGTCCAGGTTTGTCCAGGAATCTGGGCATCCATCTTGTTTGCTCCAGAGGCCAGTTGACCCTTCCCTGGGCCATGTGCATGCAAACACCAACTGTGTCCCTGTTCCTTGACATTAACACTGAGGAAGTCTATGACCATCAATAAGTAATTTATTTGTGACCATTCAGATGGATAAAACATTTGTTGGCAGGCTCCCAGGCACCAAAGGAGATGAAATTCACATCTGGAGGTGAAGGCTGACATGAGGGTTTTTAGAGATTTCCACTGAAGTTGAGGAAGAAGGTCAAGTTGTGTGGTGGGTGGGTCAGCAAGGATAGTAGCTAACCCATTTCTAAGTCTCCAGGGTTAGTGATGGACCTGTCTACCCCTGAGGACCAGCTCCATCTTGATGTGTAACAATGATGACTCATAGAATAACACATTTTTATTGTGCTTTACACCTCAATTAAACATTTCTTAAGTATGTTAGTGTCTAGTACAGTACTTGGCACATAGTAGGTACTTAATAAATGCTTCTTGAGTGACTCACATTCAAGGTGAGACTCTCCATGGTTTATTGGATAGAGAGCTTCAGGAAGACCCGACTGGTCAAGTCTGACTTCTGACTTTTGACCCTGGGCAAGACCTTTAACCTTTCAATTCTAGAAAACTCTCTAAGGTGATAGGTTGTAGAACAGCTACTCTTTCTTTTTTTGCCTTTTTTTTTAGAGGGGGGAAGGTAGGGCAATTGGGGTTAAGTGACTTGTGCAAGTTCACAAGGCTAGTTTCTGTGTTAAGTGTCTGAGACTGGATTTTAACTCAGGTCCTTCTGACTCCAGGGCCAGTGCTCTATTCACTGAGCCACCTAGCCACTCCCCAGATACTCTTTCTAATGGTGAAGTTTCCTCAGTGGGAGATCCCTGATGAAATCACAATAAAAATTTTAAAGAATGGGGAGAGAGAGAGAGAGAGAGAGAGAGAGAGAGAGAGAGAGAGAGAGAGAAGAAATAAACACTATCAATGAAAGAATTGGAAAGGGAACCAACAATCTGACACAAGAGGTACAAAACCTTGCCCAAGGAACAAACTCTCTGAGAATTATAATATACCAAATATCCACAAGATAACAAGAAATATTCAAACAAAATAACAAACTAAAAAATTTAGAATAAAGTGTAAGATATCTTATAGCAAAACAACTGATCTTGAGAATGCACTGGAGATACTTTAAGAATTATTAGTCTGCCTGAAAGCTATGATCAAAAAAATAGCCTAGACAACATATTCCAAAGAATCGTAAAAGAAAACTGTCCAGATCTTTTAGAACCAGAGGGTAAAGTGGAAATGAAATTTATCTGTCACTTCCTGAAAGAAACTCTAAAATGAAAATTCCCAGGAACACTATAGCTCAAATCCAGAGTTTCCAAGTCAAAGAACAAGTACTATGAGCATCCAGAAAGAACGAATTCCACGTATGGAGTAGCCCTAGTCAGGATCACAATCACCCTTATAAAGGAGTAGAGAACCTGGAATATGAGGTATCAGAAGACAAACAACATAGGCTACCATCAGTGCTTAGCCCAGTGCCTGGTATATAATAGGGACTTCTTCAATGTTTATTGACTGACTGACAACCAAGAATAACTTACCTAGTGACTCTGAGGATAATTCTACAGGGAAAAAGGGATGTTTGGTGAAATGGAAGACTTCCAACATCACTTGATAAGAAGACTAGAACTGCCTAGAAACTTTGAAGTGCAAATTCAAGAGTCAAGAGAAACATGTCAAGGTAAACACATGTGAATAACCGTAAGGAACTAAACAAGGACAAACTGTTTGCATTCTAATATGGGGAGATGATTCATGTGACCCCACAGGATTCTATCATCATCACAGGTCATAGAGGGAGTCTAATGAGAGGGTCTAGGAGTGGACAAGAAGAGGATTACAGTAAGTGGGGGGAAGGAAGAAGAAAAATGGGAAAATTATCTCACACAATCAGGATGCAAAAATAGAAGTCTTTACAGATAAGGATGAAGGGGTTGGGGGAGGGGATAACTCTTTAATCTTATTCTCATAAGAATAAAGCAAAATTTCTTCTCATAAGAAACTGGTCAAAGGAGGGAAAAACACACAGAGTTGAGTACATAATTACATTTCACTAAACAGGACACAAGGTGGAAAAGGGAGAAAATGGAGAGGAGAATCAGAAGGGGGGCAAGTTAAGAAAGGCATTAGTTTTAATTAAATCAAACTTACCTAAGGATATATGAAGTTTTATAACAATTTTTTGAAGTGGCGAAGGATTAGAAAGTGAAGAGTCTTCATCAATTGGGGAATGGTATAAATGTGATGGAATACGATTGTGCTGTAAGAAATTATGAAGGGGATGGTTTCAGAGAAATCTGGGAAGACTTGTATGAACTGATGCAGAGGGAAGTGAGCAGAACCAGGAGAAAAATTTATACAGTGCAAACAATATGATAGAGACAAACAACTTTGAAAGAATTAGGAAGTCTAATCAGCGTAATGACCTGCTGTGATTCCAGAGGACCAATGAAGACATGGGAGAGAGAGGTGAAGAATTCAAAGTGCAGAACAGGCTATAATTTTTTGGACACAGACAATGAAGGAATTTGTTTTGCTTGATTATAAATTTGAAACAAGTTTTTTTCCCCCTTGTATGGGGGGAGGTATATTTGAGAGAAGGCAGATTTTTGCTAATTGAAATAGCACAATTTATTTAAAAAATAAATTGCAAGTCTGAACAAAAGAAAAAACAAACATAAAAATCAATAAGGCAAACGGGTAAAGTAAACCAGAGGTTTGTTGGCCAGAGTTCCTAAGTCTTTCAGAGTTGTATATCTTTACACCGTTGTTGTTATTGTAGAAATTATTTTCCTGGTTCTGCTCACTTCCCTCTGCATCAGGTCATAGAATTCTTCTCCGGTTTCTCTGAAACTGTCCCCTTCCTCACTTTCTACAGCACAATAGTATTCTACCACAGTCATATATCATAACTTATTAAGCCATTCCCCAAATAACAGGCATCTCCTTTCCTTTCCAGTTATTTTCCCACTGCAAACAGAGTTTCTAGAAATATTTTTGTACATATGAGACCTGTGCTATTTCACTAAATGCCTTTGTTTTAAAATCTTTGTGTCCTCTGACTTACTAGTAAAAGTAAACATACCAACAGGGGCATGTGAACATCTGGAATCAGGGCAATGGCCAAGTGACCACAATTTATGCTTTAAGTGAGGGGATAGTCTCTGTCCTACAAGAGAGGGTATGGGAGCTCAAGGAATGCTTCTCTATAGTCCAGGTTTTCAGAGACAATAAAAACCTTAAAAATAACACTCTGCCCCCCAACCCCAACAAAACAAACCTGAAAGACAGTCTTTCTTTCCTTTTTTTTTGTTCAATATTTCCCAATTTAATATAAAATACTTTTTAGCTTTTCTTTTTTTTAAAAGTGAGTTCCAAATTACTTTCCTCCTTCCCTTCCCTCCTCCTTGAAAAAGCACTTTGACTGCGGTCTATATGAGACGTCATATAAAACATATTTACATATGAGCCACGTTGCAAGAGAGAACACTAACAAAATAAAACAGTAAAAAAGAAAGTGGGATTCGGTTTTTTCTAGAGTTCATCAGTTCTCTTTCTGGAGGGAGTGGGTGGTTTTTTGTCACGGGCTTTTTGGAATTGTTTTTGGTCATTGTCTTGATGAGCGTAGTTAAGTTTTTCATGGCTGATCAATCATTCTTATTTTTTTTAGGTTCACTTCTTTTAAAAATTTTTTCATTTTTGTTTATTTTTAGTTTACATCATTCATTTCCACGAGATTTTGAGTTACAAATTTTCTCCCCATCTTTCCCCTACCCACCCCCCAAAACAGCCATCCCATGTTTACCCTCTCGCCCAATCTGCTCTCACCTAAATCCTCCCCCATCGCCCCTCTGACTTTCTGGTAGGGCAGGATGTGTCTCCCTACCCCAGTGCCTGTATATCTTAAT
>CM053583.1:5643528-5726007 GCA_028627135.1 Pseudochirops cupreus | reverse complement strand
TCTCTCTCTCTCTCTTTCTCTCTCTCCTCTCTCTCTCCTCTCTCCTCTCTCTCTCTCTCTTTCTCCCTCTCTCTTCTCTCTCTGTCCTCTCTCCCTCTCTCTCTCTCCTTCCCTCTCTCTCTCTCTTTCTTCTATGCATACTTTTATTTTTCAGTTCTTTCTCTGGAGGTGGATGGCATCTTTGTTCAACAGGTCCTTTATAGCTGACTTGAATATTTCTAGTACTCAGAATAACTTGGTTGTTCCCAATTCATTATTCTTTGAATGATATTGCTGTTACTGTATACAAAGTTCCTTTGGCTCTGTTCACTTCACTTTTCATTATTTCATGCAAATCTTTCCATGGTTTTTTAGAATTACCCAGCTAACCTAAATGTCCATCTCTTAACTGGATAGGAAGTGAGCAGTCTCCTCAGAGAGCTGAGAAGGGGCCCTCACAGCCTAGATCGCAGCTGGGAGGACCCTCCGAGGCCATCAAGCCAAACTTTCATTTTTTAGATGGGGAGGCTCCAGGCTGGGGATACACAGACCAAGAAAAGCAGGAATTGCTTCAAAGAGCGATCATTCATTGGGAAGTGTCTGGATAAACATAGCAAAGCAGAAAGTGAGGGGGAAAGGGGTGTCCCACTAATGAGGCAAAAGACTAGGGCTGGGGGGATGGCATCCTGCAAAACCTGGGACCTCAGCTGAACCTGGCAAGAAATTCAGACCCCTAAGAGTGAAGGCAAGAAAGGAGGGTGCTCCAGGCATGGGGGATAGCCAGTGCAAAGAGACAGAAGTGAGAGATGAAGTGTGGATAGGGCAGAACAGCGAGCAGTCAGGTTCGTTTGGAATACAGACTTCATGAAGGGTGGCAGCATGAAATAGGCAACAAAGGTTGGAAGAGCATTGCTGTAGAGGGGTTTAAATGATAGAATCCTAGGGCTGGAATGGACCCTGGAGCTCAGGGCTCAGAATCCCCGGGCTAGAATGGAACCAAGAGACACCATGTATCTGAACAAGAACCCCTCAACAACAATCTTGTCCAGGGGCCACCCAACTGTTTGCAGACCTCTCAGGAGTGGGGGAGCTCACCACCTACAGAGGCATTCTGTTCCATCCTGGGACAGCTCAAATGGGTAGGAAGGTTTGCCTGCTTCTTTGCAACTGGGCCCAAAAGAATAAGTCTGACCTGCCTTACACACAGCAGACCATGAGGTACTTGGAGATAGACACCATGATCCCCTCAAGTCTTCTCTTCTCTAGAAGCCTTCCTGCTTCCTTTCATCAGGATTCATGTGGCATGATGTCTCAGCCCTTCCCTGACCCATTCAGCCTCTTCTGGATACTTCTCAGTTTATTGGTGTCCTTCTTAAACTGGGGGCCCCCAAATGAACACTCTCTTCCTTGGGGAGGGGATGGTCCAGAGGGTCTCTCACCTTCCTCCTCTGGGAAGCTCTTCCCCTCCTGATGCAGTCCCGGATGGCACATGCTTGCCAGGCTAATGTGTGACTTGGGATCCTGCAGTGTCACCTCCCCCCCCACTCATCATCCTCCTTTGTACCTCTTTCTCTGAGAGCTGGGTACCTTGCCTTTCCTGACCACCTCTCCCATGAGGGGACCTTATTATGGATAGAGCACTGACCTCAAGTCCAGAGACATTGGATCAAAGTTTATCTCAGACACTAACTAGCTGTATAACCCTGAGTCATTGAACCGCTGCTTGCCTCAGTTTCCCCAGTTGTAAAATGGGAAAATTAACACGTGCTTTTGGAACTTTGTAGAAATATATGAGTTAGGATTATTCTTCAGGTCACCTCCCTCATGTCAAATGCCCATTGAAATATGGGGTGAAATATGGTTTGGGGGACTGGCCCAAGGTTTCTCCTCAGCTCCGAGGCCAGCTTCAGAGAGATGTCTGTCCTTCTGCCCACTGGCAGAAGTCCCAACACTGGAGATGGGAGTTTCCTTGCCCTGGCCTCTCCTGATCTCTAAACAAACATGGCCCTATACCAGGGAGGGGTTGTTTAAAGGGACCCAGATTGCCGGGAGGTCTTGATTGAAGCAGGGATCCTGTTGAGGTGGGAATGAGCCCCGGTGCCATCTCTTGGCTAGGTCAAGTTTTCCCACTGGAGGGAGGCACACCTGTGATCCCCCGGTTCGGCCTTCCCTTCTGTTGTGTGAATGCAGTCCTGTGTGCCAGTCTCCATCTGCCTGTATGCCAACGTGCCCTCCTCCAGTGTGTGTGAAGCCAGCGGCTGTGACCTGGCAGCCCCCCTCACCTCACACAGATAAGCAGTGTACTCCAAGAAAGAAACTTTTGATCTCCTGGGATGGTGTACTCTTGCCAAGGGCCCCCAGACTTTCCTGTCTGGCCTGAGACCAAATCAAACTCTGAAAGGGCGAGCCCTCAAGAAAAATGCCCAGAGAAATGCATTGAAAAATGGTCCTGTGGGGCGCCTCCCCCTCGGCCGGGCTGAGCTGGGAAGGCCCGGGCAGGCTCAGCCCCAGGACTCTGCTGTTGCTAGCAGTCTGGGGCAAACTGGAGCAGAGCGGACCCCAGAGACATATGGCATGTCGGGTAGGACTCGTGCCAACTCTCCACATTCTTCGGTGGCAGCCTCTGCCATCTGACGGGTGGGCCCCAGGGCTCAGTTTCCCCCTGTGGTCTCAGGCCCCAGAGGAGAGGGCCCTTGGCATAGCTGGGGCCAGCCCAACCTCGAGGTCCTCATTCCCCCATTGCCAACATTTGGGGGTTGAGGGAGACCTGAAAAACCACCAGCAGCTAGCGAGGCAGCTTTCCCAAGTTGCCAGATCTGAGCCAAACTCCCCAATAACTTATTTTGGGGTCTCCTCCATAACCAGACCCTGGGGGGGCCCCAAACCCTTACCTCTCTCACCCCATTTAGTAAATGAGGCTGCTTATCTTCAGCGTGGCGACCTCGGATGAACGTTTCCTTGTCCGCTCCTTTGAAGGAAATGTTTGCCCATTAAGTATTTTCCCACAGCAGGGAGACAATATCGTGGCTTTTGCCAAAGATCACATGAGCTTGTCCTCATTGTTCCTGTCGTCTGAAGGTAAATTTGGAGGCTGGCCAGGGAGGGGCTGCCAAGTCCCCATCATTGATCATGATCAGGACTCTTTGATTAATATCTTGGGGAAGGAGAGGCATGTTTGTGGCTGTGTGTGGGTGTATGGTGTGTGTATGTGAGTGTGTGTGTGTATGTGTATATGAGTGTGTGTGTGGGTATGTGTATGTGTGTGAGTGTGTGGTGTGTGTGTGGGTATGTGTGTGGTGTGCGTGTGTGTGTGTGTGTGTGTGAGTGTGTGTGTGTGTATTGTGTATGTGTATGTGGTTTGTGTAGAGGGACAGGGCGACCTCCCCTGTTCGGCAGAGCCTGATCTTGGGAGTGACTGTGGGCTGAGCCCAGGGCTTGGCGGTGGCCGTGTGAATGGGCGTCTCGGCTCCTGCTCTTCTGGATGGGTGCTTTGAAGGCTTTCCAGTTTGCCTGGGCAGATGAAGGCACAGTGTGCTCTCCTTTCCTATTCCAGTTCGACAAGATTCATCAGGCAAAGCCCAATGGCCCAGTCTCCCTGGTGGCCCTGGGGACATCCAGGGAGGAGGAGTTGGCTGCTGACAAGTCCCCTTGGGTCTGGTGTGAGCCTGTCTGGCCTCATGATCCACTCTTCTGAAGGGAGCCTGGGGTCTTGGGACCCCTTCTTGTTCTTGGTTCCCGGGTTCCTCTGGCTCATGTAGGAGGCCACCAATCTTCCCTCTTCTTCCTCTAACCTGGGTCCCAGCTACCTCTCTTCATTCCCCTCTCCTCCCTCCCCTAAACTGCAATTGGGTATTGCCACCAACTGGAATGTCCGGCTCTGGGGCACCATAACCACAGAAAGCCCTGTAGAGGTGGAAAATGTCATCATTTGAAGTTCCCCAGGGCCATAATTTCTGGGCTGGAATAGCTTCCTGAGCACAGAATGAGTCTGACGTGAATTGGGAAAACACCAGAGAAGGGGTGAGCAGAAGAGACAGTTCAAACTACCCTTCAATAAAATGGGGGTGCCAGGGGAGGGGACCTGGAGGGGAGGCTCCCTAAAGGGGGCTCAGTGGGAATAGCTCAGTGCTCATTTAACTCACTTAAAAAAAACAAACACATGAATTTCTTGAGTCATTACTGTATGCAAAATACTGCCCTGGATCTGGGGCTATTACACATCCCCTGGGCAGTCCCTGCCCTCAGGGAGCTCACAGTTAGGGAGCGAAGAGAATCACTTGAATAAATGCTGTTTCTCCAACACTTGGAAGTGGGTACAGTCCTCCACAGGCAACACTGGATGCGAGGCAAGTGCTGTAGGTATGTCGGAGTCCATTTTATGGATGAGGTAACTGAGACTGAGGCGGTAGGGCATGTGTGTATGGCGCTTGTTGCATGCATGAGTACCTGACTGACTCAGGGAAAGCCACACAGAGGAAGCAGCAGCTGAACTGAGTTTGGGGGTTCGGGTACTCATTTAGTATTTTATTTTCCCCCAGTTACACCTAAAAACCATTTTTACCATCTGATTTTAAAACTTGGAGTTTCAGATTCCTGAGCTGGGGGTCCTCACCTGGGTGTTGGGAGGACGTAGGACAGGTGATAGGTGTGAATGCCTTGGCGTTGGGAGGGAGAAGCAGGAGGGTCCTTTGAGTTCATCTACTCCAGCCTCCTCATTTCACAAATGGGGAAACTGAGGCTCAGAGAGTGAATTGTTGATGAAGAAGTTGTTGTGGGATCAGCTGGGTCAATAGCAACTGTTGTGATTAGTTTTTACTTAACCAGTCTTTTCTGATGGCACACAGAAGGCCGTGTTGGTGTCTTTGGATTTTGTAACTGTATGTATGTTCTTCCTCTGGGGAGTTCATGTGGGCTTTTTGTGTCCGATCTCTGGTAGAGCCTTCCAAGCTCATATTCGTCAGAGTAGCCCAGTCAGACACACTGTACCCTGACCCCCAAATGGTGGTGCCACTTGGGTCGTCTTTGAGAATGAAGGACAACAACCAAACCAAACCATTCTTCCTCTGGGAGTGCTTGCTAGACACACCTGCCTGAACACACTCATTGAGTATCAGCCACACTGAGAGCAAGGAGAGAGGAGGTACAGTACAGCTGTAGTCGATAGACAGCTGGCTTCAAACCAGGAGAACCTGGGTTCGAGTCCTGCCTCTGACACATAGTGGGTCTATGATAATGGATGAGCCACAACCTCCCAGGACTCCGGGCAACTCTCAGACTTTCAGTTACAAAGCAGGTGCCAACCTGGATTGGCAGTGGGACTTCCTCTCTGGGCTGATTAAATCACAAACTCAGACAAAACTATGAATAATGGAAGTTCTTTTGTTAGAGACTCAATATTGGGAATGCGTTTCCCCTTCCCCCACCCCCCCCCCCCCCCCGTTTGACATTCCTATGGAGAATCTTCAGGGAAAAGCTCCCTCGGAGGCCTTTGATCATCCCTTGAAAACACAGCCCCAGGCCGTCCTCCTGGCACCAGCTCAGAGGCAGCTCCCTGGCGCCCTCAGGCCCACTCTCGTTGGCTTTCACTCTGGATGCCCATGTAGCTTTAATAGCTTCTTGCTTTCTTTTGCTTTTACCCTGGAAAGGAGCTGCCTGCTCCCCTGGCTTGCCCAATTGTAGTTTCATGGGTGTGTCTGTCTGGGCTCCAACAGCCCAGCAGCACCTGGGATCCTGCCTATGAGCCTCTACATCCCCCCAGTTAGTAACTGTGAATGCACTGGGTATTCTCATCCTCAGCCAATGACTTGGAGCATATGCCTGGAAACAGGAGATTGGTCATGCTCCAAATGTCACCACCCAAGGATCCCTCAAAAGAGGTCCAGAGATGTGACATCATAGAAATGAGCCTTTCCCTGTATAAAAAGGGAAAACTGAGACTCTGCCTTTGGGAGAGTTGCTACATGGGGGTTCTGATTTCGGGGTCTACAGCACCCCGCCTCCTTTATGGCCCATCCTTCCACAAATCTCATCGGGAGGTCCAAGGCTCATGCAGGGGCATTCTCCTTTCCTCTGTTGTAGTTGGAGTCTGAGTGACCACAGAATCTCTCATTCGTAAAGGTCTTGGCCACCAAACATGGGAATCTAAATGAAGTAGGAGAAACCAGTCGAATCTCCTCATCAGAAGACGTCTGAAGTCTATGCTGGGATCCTTACTCCAACAATGGAACAACCAATCAGTCAGTGAACATGCATTAAGCTCCTACTGCATGCTAGCACTGGGCTAAGCACTAGAGCTACAAAATGAGGCAAAAGTGAGCCCCTGCCCTCAAGGAGCCCCCAATCTAACATCAACATAGTGGCACTTTGGCCCGGTCCCTGCTGCATTCTGGTTCCTGCATCAGAGTGGGGAGCGAATGGAGGCTCCTCCAGGGCAGGGACCATCTGGGCTTTGTGTTTGTCTCACAGCCCAGCATACAGCAGGTGCTTAAAACATGCTTGCTAGTTCCCCTGGTAGACTGTACACTCCTTGAAGGCAGGAGCCATTTCGTTTATTGCTACTTAATCTTTGTAGCCCGAGTCTAACACAATGTAGCGAGCACACAGAAAATGAAGAATGATTGTTGGGTTGGATCTGACCAGTTTAAAGGGATCTTGCAGGCCAGCTCAACTAATAAATCTCCTTGATGCCAGAGAAAGATATCCACTGGGGGGAACACGAATTTGTTACTGGTAACAACTCCTGATTGGAATTTTGGGGGAAACCCAGCACGGGGCTGAGCCAAGAGGGCCCAGGGAAGTCTTCCAACTCCATGGCAATGGCTAGAAAATGCCTTGCCTTCTGAGGGGCTGCTTTCATCAATTCCATCATCACTTCCCCATGTGAATGTGCCCTGCCAGACATGGCTGTCCTAGCCCAGAGTGGGGTGACCCAGGACCCCAAATTGGAGCCCTTTTGGGAAACTCATAAATGAGGTCTGGACGAGTCTCCCTGGTCTCTTGATTCATCCCTGCATTCCAGAGTAGGTAGGGCAGTGGATAGAGCGCTGGAACCTGGAGTTGGGAAGACCTGAGTTTGAATTTGACCTTAGGTGAGTACTAACTGTGTGACCCTGGGAAAGTCACTTACCCTCTGTCTACTCAGTTTCCTTATCTGTGAGATGGAGATAACATATTCATACCCAGTTCCCGGGATTGTGGTGAGTATTAAAGGAGATCATTTTTCAAAGCTCGTTACTAGTGTCATTACTCCATCAGGTCTCTGGGCCTCAGTTTCCTTTGATGTAAAATGAACCAATTGGACAAGATGGTCTCAAGGGTCCCTCCCAGCTCTGTCTTTGTCTTCTTGAGACTATTTCAAATAGGGCCCAAATTCAGACTCAATTCTTAATCAGTCACTAAGTCACAGGACCTCAGAGCCAGGTCTGGACAGCAGCTCTGGGGCCATTAAGTCAAAGCCCCTCACTTTACAGAGAAAGAAACAGGCTGAGAAGGTGTAGTGAGCTGCTCAGGTCACACCGAGATAGACACGGAGTTTAGGGCTTTGGACTCAAATACAGCTGCCTTTGAAATGCCCAGAGAAGCTCCCAAGGATGAGCCAGCTTTCTGGAGCCTGTGTTTGCATCTCCTGTTCCCCCCAGAACTCCCAGAAGGTGAGACCAGGCCTCGAGGGGAGGTCAGTGCGTGTCCCATGGGCTTCCTGCTGCCTTCTGAGCATTCTCTAAGAGGCAAATCACACTTTCTCGTTTTTTAAAATAACAGATTTGGTTTGTGAATCCTTTTTCTATTTTGTGAACATATGTTTTTAAAGACAGATATGGTTTTTCTCCAAAGGAATGCTCTCTTGCATCCCAGAAATGCCAGCCTGTGGTCTCATCAGTTTCTAGGTTAGTCCAAAAGGCAGCAGGCTCAGGGTCAAGATGGGCACGAGGAAGCCTTTGGACTAAGAAGGAATTTTGTTTTGTCCAGTCAGCTGTAGGAGCACGTGGGCCTGGCTTCCGCGAAGGTGTCTCCATGCCCCTGTGCCCTCTTCTTAATCTCCTGGAGGCTGTCTGAGTGCCTGCTCATGCCATCACCTGGACAGACCTTTGAAACATTCCCCAGCTTTGCTCTCACTAATGGGGGTGAACCCCTTCCACTATTAGCATAGAAATTGGCTGCAGTCAGCCTCTTCATCATTGCTAGCTTGGGTTAGCCAGGCACGCCTGTGATGGCTGGGCCTCCAGAACCTCGCGAGTCAGAAAGGTTATCACAGCCCAGAGCCAAGATCTTACCTGGCCATCCAGGTTTGGGCTGGGGCAATGGAACTCCCAGGAGTACTGTTCCCACCAGTGGCCAAGGGGAGAACTGCTAGCTGCCCTGGGAAAGATAACTGGGGAAAGACATTTTATTTGCTCAGCTATGTTAGTAAGGAGAAAGGCCTGTGATAAGGTGGGGAGTGAATAGGGCCATTCTCAGATGGGGGTGGGATGGTGGAGGCATTCCTGGGGAACACGACAGTGCACAGAGTTGGGGAAGGGGTTTCCCCCCAAGCCTTTTCCTCTTGCTTTTGTTCATGGGGACAAGGTCACGAGGAGGAGAAACCTGGAGACTCTTTTTGCTGTCATGTCTGGCTTCAGTGAAAGGGACAGGCTTTTTTAAAAACAGATTTTATAGCCCTATTAATTCTATTTCTTTTGGATTAGGGCAGGTGGTTGATTATTAACCATTTGCCAAGTGTGACATTCCAAGCCTGTCCTCAAGGTATCAGGTTCAGGACAAGGCATGGGACTGCGGTCAGCCGGCCCACCTGCATGTTGCTGGCTCCCTTCTGGACAATGTTCCAGGTAGAATTTCTGGGCTCTCAGGACACTGCTATGATCCTCCTTGTCCCCCTCCAAAAAATTCTCCTTGTGCTTGTAGCAACAGGCCTGGGGTGGGGGCCAGCGAGAGGCGGGAGACAAAGGATTTCAAAGAAAAGTCATATTTAGTGTTGAGATGGACGTTACAGGCATCTAATCCAAGTCCATCTCACAGATAGGGAAATCGAGGCCTAGAGAGAAGAAATGACCATCCTAAGGCAACACAGAGCCTGAATCTGAAGCCAAGCAGATCATATAGAGCCGGGCTGGCTGGTTAGTGGCCCCCTCACTTCAGATGTGGAGACTGAGACATAAGGAGGCAAACGGACTTGTCCAGGGTCACACGGGCAGGAAATGCCACAGGGGAGGCTTGAGACCCACCCTCTTTGCCCAATGCCACTCTCTGCCTCGTCTTCCCATCTCTTGGGCTGTGGAAAGGACGGATCCCCCTCCTGTCCCTGCCCCAGCCCCACCACCCAACCCACTGGCTCCCAAGTCTGAAATCTTCCCTGCAAAATGAGGAGTCTGGATTATATAATAATACAAGGTTGGCAAGATGCTTCCCTTACTGTCTTAAAGGGTATCCCAGGGAACATTACGTGCACTTTATCTATCTATCTATCTATCTATCTATCTATCTATCTATCTATCTATCTGTCTGTCTGTCTATCTATCATCTGTCTGTCTGTCTGTCTATCTATCTATTTATCTATGTATCTATCTATTTTTTTGCTTTTTGGATGGGGGAAGGCAGGGCAATTGGGGTTAAGTGACTGGCCCAAGGTCACACAGATGGTAAGTGTTAAGTGTCTGCAGTCAGATTTGAACTCAGGTCCTCTTGACTCCAGGGCTGGTGCGCTGTTCACTGCACCACCTAGCCACCCCATTACATCCATCATACAGAAGGGTAAATGGAAGCTCAGAGAGGATCACGAGATCAGGATCACAAGACTAGTAAGTGTCAGAAGCAGGGTTTGAATCCAAGTATCCTTGATGTCAAGCCCAGGGCTTGCTGTTTTTGGAGGAAAGTGGGAACTCATCCATCAATCAACAAACTTTCACTGAGCACCTGCTGCATGCCGAACACATAGATAGGGTCTCTTGGTCATGTGACTCTTACATGCTGATGGAGGGTGGGGAGTGGTGGCTTCATCCCCCGATTCAGAGATTTCACACTCATCTCAAGTCCCAGAGAAGGTGGCCCTTTTGTCTGACCCTCCCAGCCTCAGCATGGACATCCCCAAGCTGCAGAGGGGACACCTTCCCTAGACAGGGTCCTTGCATCTCAGAATCCTCCAGGGGAGCAGGGGGGAAAGCTGGAGGCTCCCTCCAGGGAGGGCTGAGTCTTGTTCCTCCCTGTGTCTCTGCCACAGAGTCTCACCCAGAGCCTTGTGCTGAACAAGTCACAGGACTAGATGGGTGGTTTCGTTGGGGAGATGAACTGGGGGTTCCCAGGTGAGGAAACTACAAGACCAGGGTCTAAATCTCAGCTCTTTGGTCTTGGCAGCTCTACCAATTTGGGCCTTAGTTTCTCCTCCTGTAAAACCAGGGGATGGGACTCCACGGTCTCTCCATGATTCCATGCTGCCTCTCTGGAGGCAGGGCTGCAACAGGAAACAAGGTGACAAACAGAAGCTTTCTACTTTGTGAAAAACCTCAGATGCCAGGCTAAGACCTTTGGCCCTTTTCTTGTAAAAAGCCAGGGAGCTCACAGAGATCAAGATGCAGAATGGATGAGGAGAGAAGTGGAAATAAGAAGTTTTCCTATTGGTTCAGTGTCATGTTAAGGGGAAGAAAAGTTCTAGTTTATTAAAAAGTGAATTCAAGTTATTTTTACCTAGTTGAGTCAAATGTTTTAAGTGTGAGGGCTCCAGCCAAGTCAGGTGACCCTCCCAAGGTCATTTAACAGCACACGGTTTGAACCCCGCCTCTTTGTGGAGTGTCCGAGTGGGCTAGTGATGTCCCCTTCCCCTGCAGTGGAGACCCTTCCACTAAAGCCCAGATTTGCACTGCTGGGCCAGGGGGCTGGTGTTTGGGCTGACCCTTCAGCTTTGCTTGGACTAACCAAGACCAAACTCCCTGAAACAGCTTCCTGCAGCTCCCCCACCCACCATGAGAGAAGGTATGCATGTCTCAAATGCCCTCTGATGATGAGTCCAAGGGAGGGTTGGGGTCACAGGGAGAGAGCAGAAGGGACAGCTGACAGCCCAGAGGCTGGGTATGTGACTCTTAGGGCTGGCTGAGACTGTGGCCCCAGGGAGTGGGAAAAGAATTCTGCACTCATAGCCCAGAGATCTGGGTTCTTTTGCTGTCACTGTGTGACCTCGGGCAAGTCACTTCCCCTCTCCTGGACTCCGTTTCCCTAACGGTGAAATGAGGGGAGTGGACTTAGATTAGAATCCTAGAACTTTAATAGTAAGGTACCTCTCCCTCTTGAAATGTGTATTATTTTGGGCATGCCTTATATTTCTTTATCTTTGTGTGAGTTGTACCTCCCCAGTTGACTATAAGTCCTTGAGAACGTGTGTGTGTGTGTGTGTGTATGTGTGTATGTGTGTGTGTATGTGAAACCTGAAGGGTCTCCCTATTCCCTTCTGGTCTGGAAGGGCAAGGGTTACTCACGGCTTCATCTCACTGCTTATTGGCACAAGGGTTTTCACCTGCTCTGTGTTTCTGCCCTGGGCTGGTTTGCCCTTCCTGAGTGCCCTGGTGCCCTGCCCTCCCAACTTCCTGAGGGTTCCCCATATTAGCACCGAACTTAGACCATTGCAGTTCTGAACTCCTGCACCCAAGAGATCCTCCTGGGCAGCAGGAGGTGCCACAGGTGGGTGGCTCAGTGCCAGGCTAACAGCTTTTTCTCAGTTCTCTGTATCATCACTTCCCCCTGTTCCTGGAACAGAGTAGGTGCTTAATGTTTGTTGAACTGAATCAGAGATCAACCCTTTCATTTCAGAGAGGAGGAAACTGGGACATGAGGAAGAGGAAGGGATGTGCCCAAGGACCAGGTCACCTATTAGCCTGAGGACAGGGCTGCAGTCTGTTCCAGAGCCTGGGCATTGGGAGCATGAAGGATGATGGCCGGGCTCTGTGGCTACGAATGGATTCGAAGTGCTTTCTTGGGCTGGGACCAAGGGCCCCCAGGTGGAGTCATGCCTCGGCTTTGCCTGGGACCAGTTTCAGGTGGAGAAGGCACCAGATGGGCTTGCAGACACGCCCCTGCCTGCTACTGAGGTCTCCAAGGAGAGGGCCGGCTATCACCTGCCCTGGGGGGGAGGGCTCTGGCAGATGGTGCTCAGGCCCCAAGATCACAGAGACAGGGTTCAAGCAGAGGGCGGAGCTGGCGAGGGGTAAGAGGGGCGGGGGAGGAAGTTGCGTTTCAGACTCCAGCTTTCTGCAGGCAGCTCCCTCACTTAGGGAATAGACCTTGCGAGAACTGAATCTTGGGAAACCTGGTAGAAGGCAAAGAAGTGTCCCCTGTGCCACAGCCTTGGCTCAACCTTAGGATCACAGGAAAGGGATGCTTAAAACCCCAGCTTGGACTCTGGTTTCCTCTGTGGCCTGGGGGTTATCCCTCCAAGCCTCAGTTTTCTGCCCCTATAAAGTGAGGGGCTTGCCTGGTATCTAAATTCCTCCCCAACTTGAGATCAGATCCTACCCAAGTGACCTTGGATAGGTGCCTTTTCTATCTCGGAGCCTTGAGGTCTTTTCCATCTGGAGATCTCTGCTCCTGGGTCCCTGGCTTGCCTTCCCCTCCCACCCCTCCATACCGAGTCCTTGTCCAAGTCCTGCCAATGGCCCCTCCTCTTGGAACTCACTTCAAATGGAACATTGGCCCATCAGGAATCATTTTTGCAAAGGTGAGCTGGAAAGAATCTCATCTGGCCCAAACATTTGTAGATCATTAGAATATCACAAGGTAGGGCCCATTTCAGAGACAACCAGCACAGGAAAACTGAAGGCTGCTGTTTGAGAGCCAGTGATAGAGAATGGAGGCAAGGCCAGCCCTGGGCTGGGTGGGAACCATCCCCCTCAGCGCCTCTGAGTGGTGTGAGAGGCCCTGGAAGGGCAGCTGGGCCCAGGCCTTTGGGAGGGAGAGGGTGGAAACACCATACTCCAGGGCCAGGGGCCAAAACATGCACCCGGAGCTCTAGGAGAATTTAGGCCCAGGACTTTTTTTTTTTTCTCTCCTGTCTAAGGAATAAAAGCTCACATCTACACATTCCTCTGAATCAAAGGTGTGTCAAGGAGAAACAGTGCTGGGAGGACACAGCTCCCTGAGCTCCCATCAGCAGCCTGGGCACATGACAACTTCAGGAAGCTGCAGGCCCCAGTGGAGGAGGCCTTTGCTGAAGGGGCCCAGTGCCAAGGGCCCAGCCTGGCACCTCGGGCTCACATGACTGCCGCCTGGCAGGGAGAAGTGGGAATGTGGGCTCCTCTCTGCCTGTGGGGCAGGCCCCCAGGCATGACTGTGAAGTCACTCAGGCTCCTTCTGCCCAGTTCCCCTGGCTCCCCCTCTCAGGGCCCCCTCCTGGCTCTGTTCTTCTCGTCCTGCTCTTTCAATCCCTACAGAAGCCCAGAGCCTTCAGGCTGCCCCTCTCAGAAAGGAACCAATCAGCTCCGGCCCTCTCAGGCCTCAGGATCGGGCCGGCCCTTGGTAGGCCTCAGGTTCCTCATCTGTAAAACACCGCTTCTATTAGTCTCAGCCCCTGAGGATCATGGTAGGCATCAGATGAGATGCTGTTGGTGAAGCGCATGCCAAACATGTTAGTTCTGGTCATTACCCCCCAAATGAGCTGGTGTTTATTGGGTATAAACCTAGATGAGTCATTTCCCCCAGGCAGATTGTAAGCCCTTTGAGGGCAGAAGTTGTAAGGCAGCTTTGGAGGGCTCTTGCTGCTGTATTTGATGCCGCTGCCACAGACTTGTTTCCCCATGGAGGCTGGGTGCTCCTTCAGGGCAGGGGATTCTCACCCTCCTTCTGTGCTCTCCCCCACCTCGACATCTGGCTTTGTCCTTGGCAAGGCCACCATTTAGGTATCCAAACCCAGGCTTTCCTCAAGGTGGGGAACTCCCAGGGTGCTTATTCCTTCCCCCACTGCAGATCAGCATGTCTTTCTTACTGAGAGTGTCAGAAAGCTACCTGGGACAATGCCAACCAGTTACATGGGCCTGACTCCCCACAGGCAGGTCACAAAGGGGCTGCTATCTGTATCAGAGGCAGGACTCTACCCCAGGGCCGTCATTCTGCCCAATATGCTGTGCTGGCATTAGTTAGAGGACACCTTTTCTGACCCCTTTCTTTTACCGATAGGGAAACTAAGATTCAGAGATGAGAGTGTGACCTCCTCGGGGTCCCCATGTCTGTCAGAGGCTATTTGGGAATTGGAATCCAGCAGGAAGACTTACTGCCCCAACGTCCAATCCTGCCTCTTCCATTTGTTATCCATGTGGCCCTGGGCAGGCCCTTTCACTGTATGAGCCTCAGTTTCTTCCTTTGTGAAAGAGAAATAAGAATCTTCCCCCTGCCTTCTCTTCTCCCACCTCCCCCAGTGGGCACGGGGGGCATGGAAAGATCTTTGGTCTGCTCTAATGAAGGAAAGGCCAGGGGAGCACCATAGGAAGAGGACTACAGGAGGGGAGTCACCGGCTGCTTTTTTTTTTATTTCTGCATAACAACAAATATTAGCTGCCCCCACTGGCCTTCCTGCAACCCCATAGAGCCGGCTTGGTGAGTTACAGGTTATCTCACTGAAGCCTTACAAGGACCCCAGGAGGCTGCAACTTAAGAAAGCAAGGTTCTTATTCTACAGATGAAAACCTGACGCTCTGAGAGGCTGGGACTTGCCCAAGGTCACCCAGCATGGGAGTGTCTGGAATTTGAACCCAGGTCATCTGGATACGAGATCCTGCACCCCTCTGTCCACCTGCTAGAGCTGTCAGTTCTCGGAAGAGAAAGTAGGCACTCCAAAGGGCCACATAGCCATCCCTTTGCAGGAGTCTGCTGAATTCGGAATACAAAGTAAAGACCCTGAGGTGTGCTTCCCAGGCCACATGCTGTGAAAGAAGGGCTTTAACTGGAAAGGCAGCTAGGCTGG
Organism: Pseudochirops cupreus; assembly: GCA_028627135.1. NCBI lineage: Eukaryota > Metazoa > Chordata > Mammalia > Diprotodontia > Pseudocheiridae > Pseudochirops > Pseudochirops cupreus. Next base: position 5,711,096 of record CM053583.1, on the reverse strand, counting down.
GAAGACCCGCTGCATTGAACACTGACTCAATTTCCTCTTCAACCGGATGAGGCAAAGGCGAGAGTGAGAGCTGATGAAAGCAGGAGCAGCCTAGCTCCCCAGCCAGGATGTCCGGGATTGGGGGGAGAGGCTAAAAAAAGCCCGGAAGGATAGAAACAATATGGGACAACTCAGGCCAGCCTGGAAGGAGCGGGACTGAGGACGCTTGCACAGGAATGCTGGTGGAGGCGCAGAGGAAGGGCCTGAATACGAAGCCAGCAGGCAGGATGAAAGGCCAGGGCAGACTTTTCAGCAGGGAGAGCTCTGGCCGGCCGCCCTATAACAGGAAGGGTTGCTGTGGACCCCGAGTGCAACTTGAACGAGCCCAGAGAAAGAGAGAGAGGAAGGAGAAAGTTACTGTAGAAGGGCAGGACAAACAAAGAAAAATTGAGAGCAGACCAAACACGAAGCTGGCCAGATGATTGGGGGGGGTGGGGGTGGGGAGACATTGGGGCTGAGGACCGGAATCTGAGAGAGGGAGATGAGGGAGATGGGCACAGGGTGAGGGAGCAGGCACTGGGGAAGGAAGGAAAGAAGGAAGAAGAGAAAGGAGAAAAGAAAGAAGGAGGGAAAGGAGGAGGGGAAGAAGAACAGCAGGAAGAAGGCAGGGAAGGAGGAAAGGAAAGAAGAAGGAAGGAAGGAGGGAAAGAGGAGCAAGGAAAAGAGGGAAAAAGAAAAAAGGAAGGAAGGGAAAGAAGGAAGGGAAGGAAGAAAGAAAGAAGGAAGGGTGGGTTCCCAGCTCCTTTCAAAGCATTGCTCATAGTGCCACGTCCTCTGTGGAGCCCTCCTTCATACCCCATTATCACTGTGCCCTCTCACAATGACTTCATGTCCATTGTGTGCTTACCTCTCTGTTGGCAGGTGCTGTCCCACCAGGAGAAAAACAACTGCCTTTGCTTTTCATCTTGTTTTTCCTGTTAAGCGCAAGCTCCTCTCTTTTTTAAATCTCTGCATTCTGATAGTTCATCATGATGCCCTACCAAAAACGCTTACTAGGCCTTCAGTGAATGGAAGGGGCCAGATTCCTTAGGTTCCTTCTGAGAGGAGGAAAGGGAAGTGCTCCTCTGCAGCTTTGGGCACTGCCCTCTCCCATCATCCACACTCTCTCCTCTCTCTCTGTTCTCCTTCTCCTGTCAGACTGGACCATTTCTTCTGCCTCCTTTGCTCTGTCCCCCTCCTCCTCCTCCTCCTCCTCCTCTTTTTCTTCCTCCTCTTCCTCTTCCTCCTCCTCTTCCTTTTCCTCCTCCTCCTCCTCCCCTTGCTCCTCCTCTTCCTCCTCCTTCTCCTCTGCTCCAAATGTGGGCAGCCACCAAAGCTCCACCCTGGACCCTCTTCTCTCTCAGTTATCAGCCTCATGTGTTCTTGTGGCTTCACTGCTCACCTCCACACAGTTGACTACAAAATCTGGCCTAAATCCCTCTCCTGACTACCACTCCTCTGTCACAGAGCCTCACTGGATGTATAAGCCACAGGGAGGTGGTGAAGGTGGCTGGGGGAGCATGGGAGAGAGTGCTGTATTTGGGAGTCAGAGTCAGAGAGACATGAATTCAAGTCCTGCCCCAGCTGTCACTTAAATCTGCCTCTGTTTCCTTAATCTCTGACGTGAGCTTAAATATAATAGGATGGCTGTGAGGATCAAATGAGGCATTTGTCAAGTGCTTGGCAAAGCCTACAGGGCCCCTGGGGGCTGGCTGTCATCATGATGACCCTAAGTCAATAGAACTTCCCCTACTTCCCTGCACTCACGTCCCTTTGAGCTTCCCGCTCGCACTGAGGGCCACACGCCCATTGAGGCCTCCCATGTTCCCGCTGGGGAGTGAGCCTGGCTTCTTCTGGCAAGTCTCACTAATGTCCACACACTTCGTATTCACTGAGTTCTTGATACATTGTATCTATTTAATGTAAGCTTTCTGAGAGCAAGGATGGCTATATTTGTGACTCTGTATCTCTAGTGATTGGCACACAGTAGGCACTTACTTGCCATATTCATGTATCTATCTACCTGTTTAATCAAGGTCAAGTGACATCCACAAGCATTTATTAATACACACCTACTATGTACTCTAAGTTTTGGGGATACAAAGAAAGGGAGAAATCTGCCTTCACCATTCCTGCCCTCAAGGAGCTCCCAGTCTAAAGAGAGATAATGTACAAACAACTATGTACAAACATTATACACACACACACACACACACACACACACACACATACACACACACATACATACATACATACAGGTATACACAGGGTGTACTGGAGAGAATCTCAGAAAGAAAACACTGAGCACAGCTAGGAAAGCAGAGGAAGCAGGGGCTCAGGGGTCAAAATCGGGGCCTGGCCGTAGGGAAGACAGTGAGAAGAATGGACAGGACACTAACTTTCAATCCTGGTGCTGCCCCTCAATACCTGTGTGACCTTGGGCAAATCACTCTGCCTCAGTTTCCTCTGCTGTAAACTGAGGGAGTTGGTTAAGGTCCTCTCTAAAGTCCCTGCTGGCTCTAAATCTTGAGAGGAGCCAGGGAGTGCAGGTGGAGGCCAGCTTTCCAAGGGCTTTCCAGAGGAAGTTACCTCTGCTGGAATGGGCATTGACAGCTGAATTGTATGGGGAAGATTCATTGACCACGTAACAACTGGGCCAGTGGTGGAGAAGAGAGGAAATGTCAGCCTGTTGTTATTGTAGGAGACTGGGGAGAAGGAAGGCTGTCAACCCTGGAGACTTCTCTGGCTTTTAAGTGCTGGTCAGCTCCTCTTCAGACCACTCCCCTTTGTCCTTATGTCCCCAGTGCTCAGGCAAGTGCCGGGCCCAGAGCAGACACTAAATGATGCTTTGTGAAAGAATGAGTGAGACCCAGAACAGTATTCATTGTGGGACTTGTGGTGAGCTGCATGAAGCACTGGATTCTACACTCAAGAAGCAAATAAATCTGTGAAATGGGGACAATTAGCCACACCCACTCCATGGTTATTACTGAGTTATTTTGAGGACAAGATCTCAGAGTAGGAAGGGGCCTTAGGGACCTCTCACCTGACCCTTATCTGAATAAGAACCCCCATATCTATAGCACCCCAACAAGCGGGCACTGGGCCTCTGCTCAGAGATCTCCAGGGACAGGCAGCTCACCACTGAGGCATTTCTGAGAGTTAGCAAGTTTCCCCTTATAATAATTGGAGGCAGCTAGAGTGCAGAAACCCCAAACCCCTGTAGATAATGGCCCTAAAGTCCTCCTGTACGTGGACAATTTTTCTTGGGTTCTGAGGAAGGAAGGAAGGAAAGAAGGAGGGAAGGAAGGAAGGAAAGAGGGAAGGAAGGAAGGAAAGAAGGAAGGAAGGAAGGAAGGAAGGAAGGAAGGAAGGAAGGAAGGAAGGAAGCAAAGAAGCAGTTACTGTGGCCGGGCACTTTGCACATGTATCTCACTTTATCCTCACAGTGACCCTGAGATGTAGGTGCTATTATTTAACCCATTTTACAGCTGAGGGAATTGAGGCAGACACATGTTCAGTGACTTGCCCAAGGTCCCGGAGCTAGTGAGCGTCTGAAGTTGGATTTGAGCTCAGGCCCTCTGCTTCTCTGCCCAGAGCTCTGTGTGCTGTGCTGGCCCCTGGATGGCCCTGAGCACAGTAAGTGGTCAGTTTGTGTTCGCTGAATGAACGCCTCATGGGTTCTTGCCCTCCACACCCCTTCAGGCCATGTTACCTCCCTTGAAGGCTTCTCCATCCCCAGTCCAGATCTGCCCAGCACTTTTCTGCCTCATCCACCTCAGCACTCGGTTAAGGGACGTAGAGGGGTAGAGTGGGAGGTGCTAGATTTAGATTCTGAGGTCTTGGGTTCTAATCCTGACTCTGCTGCTTACAGCTAATGAAGTCTTAGGCACATGACTTATTGTCTCCAGGCCAGGGTTTCCTCATCTATGAAATGAAGGCCCCTTTCAGCTCTCAGTCCATGGTCCCATGACCTTTGAAGTGTCCTAAGAGCATTAAAAATAACTCTGTCTCTCATAGTGACCAGTTCCTTTATAAATGACCTGGAAAACATGCTTACTTGGCCTGTTAGACTAGACTCCCACAAAATTCAGCCAACAACCATTTTTGTCTGCGTTTTTCTTCCCAAGTGAGTGATAAGCCATCTCTCTCACTCCATCTTCTTTCCACCACATTCCTTCATCTCTAGCAAGATTTCAGTGCCTGCAGGTGTGGTCCCCCTTCTGACTCTGGCTTTGAGATTGCCTTGTTCTCTTTAGAAGACATTGGGACTTTGAGTTGGGGTCCTCTGGTCCATGGTCCTCATTTTGTAGATGCTGGTGTTAAGGCCCAGAGAGGGACCTGCCTACCGGTGAGTACCAGAGCTCAATTCAAACCCAGGTCTTATGAATCCAACTTTTGGGTTCTTTCCATGATTCCAATCCCTTCTCTCCTCCACACCTCCAAATCCTGTGCTTGATGTGGCCTTAGTGGCATCTATTCCACCTTTGACCTCATCGTGGCTCTGTCCTTGTATCCCATCTAGTGGCCATTCTGCCTCTGCTTGACCCTTTCCCCTTCAGTGTAGCTCTTCAGATACTGGAATACAATCACCACACCCTGGGCCTTTACTTCTTCTACCTAAAGCTCCTCTGTTCCTTCCACTGATCCTCTATGCCATGATTTCAAGTCCCTTGGCTATCTTGGTTCCCATTGCCCCTTCTGGGCACCCCCACCTTATTCATGTCCTTCCCTTTCCCATCTGCCTTAAGGACTAAGACTCAGTGATCTCTCCCATGTGGAACTTTTTATATTTCTAGCTCCCTTCCAGGTCTGACACGTTCAATTTAGGACAAAGCCCTTGCTGCACTCACATTCAATGTTTTTGCCTTTCTAAGGTGCCTCCCAGCTCTGACACCTGATGTTCTAGGCTTGAAGTTCTCTCTCTGCTTTCATAGATAAGATTTTGGGTCCTAAGTTTCTGTATGTCTCTGACACTCCAGGATCTGATGTTTTAGGTTCTAAGGTTCCCAACAGCTCCAATGTCTGATGTTCTAGGTTAGTCCCTCCCAGTTCTCCCAGAGGCCTTGTTGACCAAAGTTCCAAGGTCTTGATCAGCTTTGATATCCTATTTTTCTCCAACCTCTTCTATATGTCTTGTGATCAAACACCTTGAAAGACACAGAATGAGGTTGGTTTTTTTCCCCTGAAGGCTATGGTATTGGGGAAGCTTGGCAGCCCCCTCTTTCTGTGGTCTTGAGTAAGAGTCCTTTTCAGATGATCCTTCTCGACCCAACGCTCCTGGGCCCATCCCCTGGTACAAAAGGGCCCCTTTGACACCAAGGAGGGCTAAAGCAGAAAGATAATCAATCTCCAGTTAATTAAACCCTCCACTCTCCCCTGCTGCCCCTTTCCCCACTTCTAGCCGGTCCATGGGCCTCACTACGGTTTTGGCCAGTCAGTGGTGGGGGGAGACTGGGCCCCGGGTTCAACAAAAGCCTGGCCAGGAAGCCCGTCCCAGCCCCAGATCCTGCTGCTAGCACAAATGTGAGCTGCATCTTGGCACCCGGAGTGGGCAGCTGCCAGGCCCGCTCCTTCTGTGGTCACTGGCATTGGCTCGAGGCTCCAGCAGATCGAGGAGGAGGGCTGAGGGGAGCACATTTATCATTGCCAGCAGGGAGAGTGGGAGCCGAGGGCGCTGGTGCCAGTGCCAAGTCCCTGTGTAACCAGGTCCATGTGCCAATTTGCTTGGTAATTGCACTGCTATTTGAAAAATTAAAAGTGGTGTCTTACAAGGGTAACCTTTGCATGGATCTCCCTAGCTCACAGGCCAGAGGGCTGAGAGCACAGAGAGTGGGGGCAAAGGGTGGCTCTGGGCAAGGCGGCCAGTGGGGATGAGGGAGGGATGGTGCTGCTTCCAGTAAAGAATTGGGTGAGCTCTCATTTGCCACAGCCTGGGCCCCAGCCATCCGGAGGAAGAGCCGGACAAAAAGCCAGAGGGCACAGCCAGCTAACAAACCTTGGGGGTGCCTGGTAACCCTTTCCACCACAGACCAGGGCTAGGTGAGGATCCTGCCCAGGGCACACAATCAAAGGCGCCAAGTAATTTTGCAGTGGTTTCAGCTGCAAGCCAGAGGCACCTTGGGAGACAAAGCAAAGTATCCACTGTACGGTCTGAGGGCCAGGTCCCAAAGCCTCTCTAAACCCAGTTTTCTTCTCCATAAAATGAAGTCATTGGAAGAGATGGCTGCTATGGTCTCTTCCAACTCATCCTCTGGTGACAGGGGACAGGGCTGGCCCAGGGTATCTGAAATCAACCCCAGGTTCCAAAGCTTGGTTCTATCCCTTGCTTCCATGTGACTGCCTCCCAACTGGGCCATCGACTGCTTTGGGCTGGCCCACAGCTGTGTCTTTGCTCTATGATGGAGCCCTGAAAATCCTGACACCTTGGGCAGAAGGCAGAGCTGGGCAGCGGCTGTGGGCTGCCTTCTTCCAGTATTTATATTTAAAGACCCCATTACTAACCACCGATGTGGTCTGCTCTATGCATGTTTTGATACCTGGAAGCATTCTTGATGCATTGTGCTGGGGAAGGGATTGTTAAGGGCTATAAATATGGGGACAAGGACCTTAAAGGAATGTGATGTTGACTAGCTGGGAGTGCTAGGTCCTACCATCCCATCCACATTCCCCTACATATGCCCTCTTCCCCCACTGACCTCAGTGACTTATGCCTTCCACTGCTCCCTCCCCCCCAAGGCAATGTGTGACAAGAAAAGAATGGGGAGGAGCAAGTCACTGGGCATCAGAGCCAGAGGGGAGGCCATGGGCCTCATCAGTAACTCCCTGAGGCTTCCCTGGCCATTAAGGCCTCTGGAGTGAGGGGAGGTGGAGGCCTATTATTGGTGCACGGCAAGGGCCCTGCAGCCCTTGGGGAGAATGTCCCAACCTTTATCTGACCCATGGAAATGAAGGGAGGTTGAGAAACCCATGCAGCTGGACTTGGGGGCATGCCCCAATATGGGCTCTACCCAGGCTCCTTGGACTTGCCTAATTAATGGGTCTCTTCACACAAGGGGTCCTAGTCTATGTCCCCATCAAATTCAGATGCTTGGCGGGAGCCATAGCCCCTGGGGATTTTCTTCCTCTCATAGAACAGTCCGATGGAGGAAGTCTTTTCAGACTCTGCCCTCTTTCTTCCTCCTTGTCTGCTCTCTCTCTTTCCTGTTCTTCTCTGCCTCTCTCCTTCTCTCTCTCTGTCTCTGTCTGTCTCTCTCTCCGTGTGTCTCTGTCTCTCATTTTCTCTCTCTTTCTCTCTGTTTCTGTTTGACTTTTTCCCTTCCCCTCTCTCTGTGTCTCCCGCTCTCTCAGCATCTCTGTCTGTCTGTTTCTCCTTCCCGTTTCCTCTCTCTTCCCCTTTCTGTCTCTCTCCCTCTTTTATTCCTCTCTTTCTCCCTCCCCTTCTTCATTTTCACCTCCTTCTTTCTCTTCCTCTCCTCTCTTCTTCTCTCCTCTCCCCTTCCCCCTCCTCTCCTCTCCCCTCTTCTCCTCTCCTCTCCTCTCCTCTGTTTCTGCCTCTATTTTTCTCTGTCTCCTTCCCTCCCTTTCTGTCGCCCCCCCCCCCCCCGGTCTCTTTCTGTCTCTTACTGCATATCTTTCTCCCTTTTTCTCTCTGTCTCTCAGTAGCACAGCCTTCCCCTCCTCTCCCCTTGGCCTGGCACCGCCCTCCCCATATTCCCAGGGCCAACTCCAGCCTGGCTGCTCCCTCTTGGCCAGGCTCAGTGCTAGGCACCCTTTGTCTCCTGGGGCAGGGCCAGTCTTGCAGCTGTTGGGCCATGCTGCCCAGGGCCTGCTGGGAAGCCTGTGCTCAATGGGCTGCTGCAGCCCCCTCCCACCTGTGGGGCTCCTTTTCCTCACTGTGAATCTTGCTCTCCAGAGTTGGGCTCAGCAGTCTCTGGTGCCAGTTCCTCAGGCTACTCTGGGCATCAGGACCCCTTTCCCATTGCGGCCGTGTTCCCAGAATGCTAATGTCTGCTTGGTTGTGGATGCCATTTATGCTCAGGGGTGAGGGCTGGCCCCTGAACCTGCTCTTATTTCCCCAGTGGGTGCCATAAGACCAAGGACAATTCCCAGGACAGACTCAGGGGCCCCTGTCTCCCAGCCACTTCCCACAGTGACCCTGGACTCTTCTAGACCAGCACAGCCATTAGTGAAAAGAGAACTAGTGTTCCTGGGTTCGAATCCTGGCATGTCTGCTTGTGAACTGTGAGACTGCAGACAAGTCCCTTTCCCACTCTGGGTCTCATGTTTCCCATTTGTGAAGTGGGGGTTGGGATAGACAGCCTTTAAGGTTCTTTCCAGCTGGTGCAATGTGATTGTTTGGGCTCAGAATGGGACCCAGAAGACCTGGTTCAAATTTCACTACTGATGCTTATGAAGACTGGTGAATAGTAGGTCCTATTAAAAGTGTGTTGAATGATTTGCTTGTGTGAGGTAAGGAAAACAGGAAGGGAGGAAGGAAAGAAGGGAGAAAGGAGGAAAGGAAGCAGTTTTCAAGTTCTTACTATGTGCCAGGTACCATGCCAAGGACTGGCCCTGCAGGGGGATGGCATGGATTAAGAAGGTCACTTAGGCAAGTTACTGAGCCTCTATGGGCCTCAGTTTCCTCATCTGTAAAGTGAGGTCATTGGACCAGATGATCTCTGACTCCTTCTAGTTCCAAGCCCATGGACCTAGGGAAGTCCCAGTGAGGTTAGTGAGGCAGGTAGGGAGGCTGGGAGCCTTTCTTTGTGTGGAGGTGAATGGGTGCCCACCAGACCATGACATGGATGCCCCAGTTCAGATAATGCCAGGTTGGGGCCTGGGAAAGGAGCTCCAGGCTTTCATCATCCTGGGGGCACTTCTTAGACAGCCCGAAAGTCCCCCAGCTGCTTTCCTTTCAAGCCAATGAGATTCTGCTATTTCTTCTTTTTCTCCCAATTTAAAACAGATCTGTTCATGGGACTCCCTTGGAAAGAATGCACCATGAGAATCTCCAGAACTCAGAGATCCAAATGGCTGATGAGGGAGTGTTCTTGTGATTTGACCAGATAAAATTCTGGGTGGCTTTGAAAAACCCAGGTGTCAGTGCTTCTCTCTCTGGTAACTATGTATGTATTACCTGGGTCAGACAGTTGGATCTCTCTGTTGGTCTGTGCTTATTTCTCAGACAGTCAGAAGCCCTGTCTGTTGTTCTTTATTTCACTGCTTGTATTTTCTTTGTATTTTCTCTGAAGTTCAAGGTGCTGATTTTTCTCCTGGACTAATGAATGTGATCAAAAAAGATTGTTGACCCCTTGAACAGTGGTATTTCCTAGTAAAATTTCCTAGTTCCTAAGAACCTGTGCTAGGAACCATTCTGGATATGCTGGTGTGGTTACTGCTACACTCTGATATCTCATGTTCTAAGAGCCCTCCCAGCTCTGACATTCCACATTTTAAGGGCCCTCCCAGATCTGACATTCAACTTTCCAAAGTTCCCCAGCTCAGACACTCTATAATTCTCTGATTTTGAAGGAGTCTCTAGATGCCAGGAGCCTGGTATACTGCAAAGACCATGGGATTGGAGACCTAGAACTAAGCTCAGATCCCAATCAAGTTTGCGGCTTCATAATTGTGATGGGATGGCTCTCCCTCACTTTCCTTTTCTGAAAAATGAGAAGAATGGCCCAGATACTCTCTATGGTCTCTCCCAGCTCTGAATCCAGTCCTCCTGCCATCTTAGCTCCCTGTCTTGGTAGCTGTATGACCCTGGGTAAGTAAACTAACCTCTCTGAGCATCATTTCCTCATCTGTCAAATATGTCCCAGGTCTGGGGTGATTAAAAAGTGTCATAAACCATGCAGAGGAGAGTTTCTCATGCTCTTCCTGCCTGGTGGCCCCTTTTTGTATCTTTCACCTTGGCCACCCCTCCCCCCCATCCAGGACACGCTGTGGCCTAGGTGTGGCAATCCACCGGCCTCCCTGTGGCCCCTGGACCCCTCACTGTCAGGTTTGGTCAGTCCAGAGCCGGCTCCCTCTGTCCTGGCAGAATTCAGTGGCTTCTGCTTTCCCCACTCTTAGGCTGTGTCTACACATGCTGCTGAGTCAAGCATTTTGAATCAAGCCACTAGTTTTAGGTATCACAGCACTCTAATACCAAACCATCACAGTGAAATGGTCATTTCTCACACCCTTCCAGTCTGTTTGACTAGGTAGAGTCAGTTCCTTTCTAGGATTCAAAATTCATCTAGTAAAACATTTATTAAGCACCTGATATATATCTGGAATATATTACAAAGGAGACTTAAAATGACTTTAGGGTGGGGAGGGTACTAGCATCTAATTGGGGGGGGGGGGCAGGATAGGCCTTGTGTAGGAACTGAGTCTTGATAGAAACCAGGGACTGTAAGAGGCCTCTGTGAGGATGGAGTGCATTCCAGGCATGGAGTTGGGAGCAGAGTCTGGAAAACAGCAGGGAGCTTATTCTGGCCCCACTGCAGACTCTCCCAGAAAATATCTTTCCTTCAGCCTGGAATGTCATGTGGGAAGGGCCACTGGGGGCTTTAGCTCTTCCTTCCCCTCTTCTCAAGATGCTCAGAGCCTCCTGTCCATCAGGATGTCATCAGTGGGACTTTTGACTCTAGCCTAGCATTCGAGGCCTCACACCTCCCCAGCCTTGCCCCTGCTCTCGCCTCTGTCTGGCTCCTGGTTCTCCCCCACCACCCTCCAATGGCTCTTCTTGGTTCTTTTTGGCCATTTCCACTCTTCTCTCTCCTCTTTGACCATCCTTGTCTGTGGCTTCTTTCCTGACCTGGCTTGAAATCTCCCCAGTCCACTGAGCTGTCTGCCCTGGACTCCCCCATCTCATGCGGATCGCTCTAGAAGTGGCATTTGCTTAGTATCTTGGTAACTGGGAAGATCATAGATTTATAAATGGAAAGAAACTTTGAAGCTACTCCTCTCCTCCTCAAACTTCATAGTGGAGGAAACTGAGGCCCAGAGATAAATGACTTGTTACAATTTTGTCTTTTCTTTCCAGTCTCAAAGACCTTCTGAGTCCTTGTGTGAGGAGTGTGGGAAAGGGTGTGTGTGTGGGGGGGGGGGGGGAGGTGTTAAAGTGATGATGGATGGCTTGGGTCTGGGGCTAGAGGATGGGATGAAGCCCAGGTCCGATTAATGGGCCTCCAGGCACTGAGACCACTCTGGACTGTGAATTACGGGGGGTGTTGATGTCTATCTATTCTGAGTGTGCAGAACTTCTCCATGACTGAGGCTGCTTTATGGGGTCGGAAGCCTTGATTACTAACTTGATTACTAAGCTAATGGCTGAGCTGGGAAGCCAATTACTTCTTATCAATGCAGTGATGGCCAGGGAGCAGAGGAGCATGGCCATCTGTAATCAGGGATGGGGAGATGCATATTGCCAGCATTTTTCCAGGCACATGGATTTGAAGATGGAGGGCCCTTCCAGACCCATCCAGTCCATTCTCCTCATTTGACAAGAGGATGAAGTGTGTGGAGAATGTCCAAGGTCACCTAACTAGAAAGACTTAGGGTCAGGATTTGAACTCAAGTTACCTGACTCCAAATCCAGAATTTGGCATTCAGGGACAGAAGATTAACTCCTGCCTCTGCTGCTGCTGAGTTCCAGCAACCTCAGTGAGCCAATTCATTGAAACGGATAGAAGAGTGTCTTTATATGCTCTAAAGTCCTGGCATTCATTGCCATTCAGGGAGGGAGGGAACCTGCCTTCACTTACCTAACACAAGCCCCTGGTAATGATACAAGCAAGGAGAACTCTTGTTCCCAGGAGGAACAGTCTGGCTTGGAGCTTGAGTTTGCTCTATCTGCCACCTTGGGCCAAGAACAAAGGCCTTTAGGAAGTGATCTAATTCATTGCAATGGCCCAGGTTGGCACAGGGGCTGGTCCCAGAGGAGATCAAAGGGCTCTCTTGTCAGAGCTGAATGTATGTCCTTGTCACCACCTTGGAGAGAGGGCGGGTCAGTCCCAGGCACCTTGGGGGCTGAGGCTGGTGGCAAGTGCTTTGCCCTGCTTTCTTTGGGCTAGGGTCAAGTTTCTGATAAGACCCAGAGCTCTCATTTCCAGTGAGTTTTCAGGCTGGCAAAATGCTTTCCTTAAAGCCACCCATGAGACCAAGAGCACAAGAAGTACTGTGTCCTTTGTCCCAGAACCATAGCATTGGAGCCAGAAGCTACCACCAACCCCTCATTTGACAGAAGAGGAAACTGAGGCCTAGACAGGGGAAGGGAATGGGACAGGGCATAAAACTTAGATCCCCATTCTTCTGACTGACTTCAGAATTCTTTCTGATTCTTGGACCTATAGAAAAGGGTTGGGCTAGTTTCCCTTCCCTCCCCTTCCTTCCTCTCACCTCCCTGCTTTAACAAGTCTGGGTTCCTTTATTAGGATCATAGATTTCGACTTTGAAGGCAATTTACAGGCCCTCAGGTCCAATAATCCATAATAGAGAAGCTGAGACACAGATTGGTTAAGCCACTTGTCAGGGATCACACAGCTGGAAAACACTGGAGACAATACCTGAACCCAGTTTCTCTCAACTCCATGCCCAGAGAAGGCTCTCAGCATTGTTGTTTTGTTATTTTGTTATTGGTCTTATTCCTTTCATTCCTTTCAAAGACATTCAGATAGAAATAGTCCTGGGACAAGCCACTCCCCAGTTAGCATCTTCCTATAGTGAATGTTTCAGAGGAAGATCCCACGGGTGGATAACACGGCTGCTTTTGGGAATCGGCTCAGAGGATGGGGCTGGAAGCTTCCAAGCGTCATCCTTGGTCCCACTGCACTTTGCAGAGAGGATGATGGGGACGATTTGGGTTCCTTCTGCTGGTCATTGTCTTTGGAAAGTTTCTTCTTCCAGGAGGCTTGAAGGTTGTGTTTATTTGGTGCGGTAAATGCCAATGAAAAACATTCTTGATTGTTTGGGGACTGGTGTTAGGTGATGCGTGGGAGATCGTGGGCAGCAGCTTGTCTTGTGATAATACTCATGGTTCAGCTATTTTCTTGGCCAAATTCTCAAAGATACTTTGAGGTCTGTGACTGGAGGATGGGGATTTGTCCTCTTTAAGTCTATGAAAGATGGCTAGCATCCGTTGTGTAACAGTAATATCATAGCTATTCCTCTCGTTGAGGAGCAGGGCAGGGTGATGGACAGAGTGCTGACCACAATGGCAGAGTCTTGAGTTGGAGCTGTCCAGTGGTGGAGTGGGCTGTCTGGAGAGATGGTGGCTTCTCCCTCCATGGATAGAGGCAGAATGACCACTCTTAGGGTTGGTCTTCAGGGTTCTTCTTTGGGGCCTGGGTTGGATCAGAGGCTGTGGGGCCCCCTCCAGTTCTCCCTTTCTATAACTCTGTGAGTCCTGCCCCTGGTGCATTTTGGTAAGCCACTGAATGCTTCGATGTCCCCAGTAATTGTTCAGGAGGTGTTATTCCTACCATTATTTTGCAGCTGAAAAAACTGAGGCTGAGATAGGTGAAAAGGTCTGCCACCACTAAGTGTCAGAGCTAAGATTCACACCCAGTTCCCCTGACTCCAAGCCTAGGAGTCTTCACCATTACCCCCCCAGTGTGGGGACCGTCTCATACTCACACATTCCTCATACTTGGCAGTGAGCCCTGGGAGCAGGAGGCTCCATGTACCCAAGGCCCTTCTGTGGACGAAGTCACAGCTCTGGGCCACAACATCCTCCCTCTAAGGCAGCAGAGATGATCCATCAGCAACATTCCTGAACACCTGCCATGTGCCAAGCTCTGTGCCAGGCACCCAGGGATGACAGTCCTGCCCTCAAGAAGCTGCTGATCTGGGGGCTCAGACACCCTGCTTTGGGCTAGCCCTAGATCATTCATCTGCTCCAACCCTCTCACTTTATAAAGGACCCTGAAACCCAGAAGAAAGAAAGAGACTTACTCAAAGTCATATAAGCAAAGAATGGAAGAGGCAGGATTTGAACTCAGGTCCCCTGACTCCAAATTCAGCAAGTGCCCTTTTCCTTGGCACCTAACTGTAAGTATGAAGTGTGTTATACAAAAGGATATTTATTAGATAGGAACCTTTTCTGTTGGCCTGAGGACCTCTCACATAAGACACACTTAAAAAAAAAAACCAAAACAAACTTGTTGGGTTGGATTAAATTGGGAGTTGGGAAGGAGTTTTTGAGGCAATGACTTCCTGGTGATCAATGCTTTGAGATGGAGGGACCAGCCAATGGAATTGCTCGGGACCTGGGAGTTAAGAGGCAAAGCCCCGGACATACCTTCATTCATATATACATTCTGCATGCCTTCTGCAGACTGAATAAGGAACACATTTCATACGTAGATGTATTGATTTTTCAGCATATAGAGAAACTGGTGTAATTCTTCCCTCCACTTCCAGACACCCAAATGTAAGCTCTTCAAAGGCCAAGGGCCATTTTGTTTTTGTCTCTGTAGCTCTAGAAGTTGGGGCACATAGTAGGTACTTAATAAACTTTTGTTGGTTATGATCGATTTAAAAACCCAAAATTTACATGAAGCAAGTTTATGGCCTCCTATTGTTACAGAATCACAAATTTGGGAGTGGGAAGGGACCTCCTTGGCTATTTAGGGAAGCCTATATAGACACATCAGAAATCCCTGCTATTACCTACCTAACAAAGGCATGTCAAGCCTCTGATTGAATATCTCCCAGGAGAAGTCTCACTGCTGCACAGGGCAGCCCCTTCCTTTTTGGGATAGATAGCTCTGATTGCTTTCCCATGTCAATCCTAAATCTGCCTCTTTGTGACTTTTACCCACTGGTTATTCCTGGTTTTTCTCTCTGGGGCCAAAAAGAGCAAGAAAGCCTTTTATATAATAGAGGATAGCTAGCATATCCCCCTGAGTCTTTTCTTCTCCAGTTCCTTTGACCAATTTTCCTGTGTCCTGGACTCCAGACCCTCCCCCTTCTAGAAGCCTTCCCCTGAGTACTTTCTGCCTTATCAACATTCTTCTTAAATGGCGGCACCAAGAAACGAACATAGTACTCAGATAAAACGAGACATTTGGGACTTTTAAGCAGCCCTTCCCACCTTTCCAGTCTTCTCCTACCTGCCTCCACCCACATTGTCTGTGATCCAGTGACATCAACCTCCTGGCTGTTGTACATAAGACACTCCTGTCTATTGGCTCTGAGTATTTTCTCTGGCTGTGTGTCCCCCATGCCTGGCATGCTCTTCCTCCTTCTCATCTCTGCCTCCCAGATGCCTTTGCTTCCTTCAAGTCCCTGCTAAAATCCCACTTTCTACAGGAAACATTTCCTAACCTGTCTTACTTCTAGACCCTTCCCTCTGTTGATCACTGCTAACTTATCCAGGATATACTTTGTATATAGGTGTTTGTGTGTTGTTTGCCCCATTAGTTTGTGAGCTTCTTGAGGAAAGGGACTGACTCTTCCTTCTTTCTCTGTATCCCCAGTACTTAGCCTGGTGTTTGGCACATAGTAAGCACTTAATAAATGCTTGTTGGATCTACTTGACCAGGGTCAAGTGGGTCCATCCCCTCCTCACTCCTGAATGCCAGGATTCTCCTCAAGCAGTCCAAGATTGCTTGACACCAGCTCTACTGGTGTCACCACAATGATATGGTTTACTAAGACTGCCCCTATCCCAATCTTTTTTTTTTGTTTTGTTTTTAAGAAAAAAAATTGCTGCCTCAACATGCTTCCTCCATTTTAAACTTGTGAAGGTGATTTTTGTGCCCAAGTGCAAGACTTAGCTTTAATCCCAATTTGATTTCATCTCATAAGCTTCAGCCCAGAGCTCCAGCATGTGTCATCCCGCAAATTAGCTTTCTCTTCCAGCTTTGGGGCATTTGGAAATCTGGTGAGCAGGCCATTTTTGCATTTATTCAAATCACTGTTCAGAAATGTTATATGTTATAGGACCAAACCCAGATCACTGGGGCACTCCACTGGAGACCTCCTGCCACACTCACACTGAACCATTGATAACTGTCTAACTAGTTCCAAAAATGAATGTCTTCTGTCTTTGCATCACCTCTTTTTCCCTCCCTCACCCCACAGAATAAAAAAAGACAAAAATAGTTCACGCATTATATACAATATCACATACGCATCTTCCCCCACCTCTGAAAAGAATAGAGGTTAATTCTCCCACCTCTTTTCACAATCAATGGATTCAGTAGTGTGACTACTGTGCTCTGTGGGTGGAACATGATAGTTTGGGGCAATTAAACAGTGTCTACCTAGTTGAAAATCCTGGGAAACAGTGCTATCATTCTAGCTAGCTAGCATTTAAGTAAATACAAGTTATTAGTACCTTTTTTGATCTTCACGACAACCTTGGGAAGTAGGTGCTATTATGATTCCCATTTTATAGATGAGGAAACTGAGACAGACAGAGGTTCAGTGACTTGCCCAGGGTCATACAACCAGTAATCTCTGAGGTTAGATTTGAACTCAGGTTTTCTTGCCTCTGGGCCCAGGCTCTATCCCCTATGGTATCTCCTAGCTGTCTCTAGAGAGCAACTGTGCCATCAGCTGGATATTTTAAATAAGATGCTAGCTGATTATAAGCCCCTTGAGGGCAGGGATTGTTTTGTCCTTGCCTTTTACCCAGCGCCTAGCACAGTGCTGGGCACAGAGTAGCTGTTTAATAAATGCCTCTTGACTGAATGAATGCCCCAACATGACAGTTACCTGCTTGCATGGTCAACAGTGCACGCTGACCAGGCAGCTGCTCTGTATGGTGCACAATGAAGTTGCCACTGTGGTCCGAGTATGGATGAGGTTCACCATCCAGTGAAGTGGGCTAGATAGGATGGGCTGAGAAAGAGCCAGCTCCCATTTCAGGGAGCAGGTACACAGTGACACCTGAGGAACGATGAAAAGGAAGAGTGTTATGTGAGCAGGGATAGTCATAGAAGGCTGCCCAGAGGAGGTGATTTTGGAGTTGAGCCTGGAAGAAAGGGAAGTATGGAGGTGAGCAAAGATGTGGTGGGGAGCTTTCCAGGAATGGCCATGCAATGACCCGAGTCTCCCTCTCTGGTGGCCATGCAATGACCCAAACTTCCTTCTTCGGTGGCCATACAATGACCCAAGCTTCCCTCTCTGGAGACCATGCAATGATTCATGTCTCTAATGGACATCTGTGTGGCTGAGAATCAAGGATGGAGAACACGACCTTGAGGACCCTTTACCACTCTGGATAATCCCCTAGAACTTACTGTTGGTGTATTTGTAATAACAGACATTTAAAAGCCCATAAAGCTGCATGTAGGGGAGAGTCCTGGTGTCCTCAGGGACCATCCTCATGGTCTGCTCCTCAGAGCCCTTCATGTTTATGGATATTGGGCAAATTCAGAATAATACAAAAATGTATAAAAAATGTTGTGCCCAGAACTGAGCTGGGCTGAAGATCTCACCTCCTGAGCCTGAGTCCTTAGACCTACCACCCTTCTCAGTGCACACCAGGAGAGTATTTTTTTTGCTGATGCAGTGAGAGTGTGAGCCCTTTGGTGGCAGAGTGTGTTCAGCTCTTGTCTGTGTATGCCAGCCTTAGTTTGATTGGTGTTTGCTGATTGGCTGATGTTTGCCTTTCCCATTCTACTGCGGATTCATTGAGCTTGGAGTCCCCCAACACTCCCCTTCTCCTTTGCTGCCTGTCTTTTTCAGATTAGCTTAAAATAGCCAAATATCCCAGTCATTCTCCATGCCTCCCCCTTAGTGTTATCAAGTTGTCATCCTGTGTGTCAGCCAGCCCTGCCAGCTTTTCCGCTTGTCATCTATGCCTTCATCTAAATCATTAATAAAGATGGGGGAAGCATGGTCCCTTGGGGGTTCTCCACCAGAAACCTCCTTTCAGGTTGATGAAGAGCTGTTAACTCTTTGGCTCTGGTCATTCTGACTATTCAACTACATCTGAATCCACCTAATGAATGGTCCAATTATTGTCAAACCCACATATAACCATCTGGCCCTTTGTCAAATGATTTCCTGAAACCCAGGTCTACTGTGCCTACAGCTTTGCATTGATCTACTAATATAGTAACCCTGTTAGAAAAGGCCGCAGGCTTCCCTGGTCATGAGCTGTCCTGGCTGAAGTCATGCTTACTCTTGGTCATCGCTTGCTTCCTTTTCTGGAGCTTGACTAACGATCTAAATACATTTTGGAATTTGGCAGGGAATTGCCGTCCAGATCTCTGCCCTGCATGGTTCAGATCCATCCACTTCCCTCTTCAGAGAAGGGGAGACATCATCAGTGCCTCTCTGGTCCTTCAACCCCTGTCTTTTCCTTTAAAGATCACTGGAGGAGACTCAGCAGGTACATCTGCCTGGTTTGCTCAGTCCTGGAGGATGTGTTCCATCTGGGCCAGGTGCCTTGGATTCCTTCAGGGCAGCTAGCTTCTTTCTTCCGCTTTCTCTCCCTCCTTAGCATGTGTTTTCCCTCCCTATTAGCTATTTTTTAAATTTTATTATTTTGCTTTCTGGAGGATGGAAGGCAACATGATTGGGGTTAGTTGACTTGCCCAAGGTCACATGGCTAGTGTTAAGTGTCTGAGGTTGGATTTGAGCTCAGGTCCTCCTGACTCCAGGGCTGGTGCTCTATTCACTGTACCACCTAGCCACCCCACCTATTAGCTAGTTTTCCCCTGCATTTTCTAGTCCAAAAGTCATGCTCTGTGGTGAAGAAAACAGAATCAAAAGAAAGAGTGACTGTAGTTTCTCTTCATCATGCATTAGCATCACTTTAGCTACTCTCAGAAATGGTCCTAACTTTCTTTTTCTTCCTTCCTTCCTTCCTTCCTTCCTTCCTTCCTTCCTTCCTTCCTTCCCTCACCAGTCCCAGATCAGGTAGGTCGTTAGCACTCCTAAGAATCTTCTTAGAGGACCGTAGGATAGAGACTGGACCTATGACCTCATTGGTATGTGAGGAAATGTCCTCTACCAATGTAGGTCAGCACCTGTTCTGCAACATACTCTTAGAGAATTGCCTAGATCATTATGAACTTAAGTGACATGTGTAATCACACTGCAAGTATGTGTCAGAGTTGGGACTTGAACCCAGGTCTTTGGGACTCTGAAACCAGTTCTTTATCTATGATGTCATGCTATTCTTTTACACTATGTTCATATTCCATTGTCTACTCTTACCTCCATCTTCTTTACATACTAGAAAAAAGAGCTAAGTTGCTTAGTGAGCTCCCTGTGCATCCACATTGATCTCTTTAGACAACTTTTCCCTTTTCCCCTTCACTGGAATTGTTTCTCTTTCTGCCTTCAAAGTTTCATTCTTTAGCACAAACTCCACTGTTATTTAAAACCCTGCTCCTCCTGCCTCCAGACTTGCTTTTCAGACTTTCACACAACTACCTTCATGCACTTGACACTCCAAACCAGCCATGTCCACGTGGCTATCTCTTGCCTCTACACCTTTGCACAAATTCTCTCTCCCTTGTGCCTGGGATGCCATCACTCTTCTGTTTCCTAGCACGTCTCGCTCCCTTTCAGGCTCAGCTTCAGGGTTACTTTCTCCATGACTTCCTTCCTGGCCTCTTGACCATTTGTGTCCTGAAATGACTTTGTATTGGGGTCACTGATTTAGCACACTTCCAGAGTCATCTAGTAAAACCCCTTCATTTTTCAGAGGGAGAAAGTGAGACACGGTGAAGGCAAGTGATCTATCATTGCTCATCAGTTAGTATGTGTATATACCTTATATTGACTTCTCTGTGTACATGTACATGTCAGTTCCCTCCCATAGCCTGTGAGCCCCTGCAGGTCAGGGAATGTTTTTCTTTTGTCTCTGAGCAAAAGAACACGATGTCTAGCACAGTGCTGGGCACAGAGTTGGCATTGAATGAATGCTCATTCCTATCTGTGGTGGGCTGACTGCCCTCGCATCTCCTCTGTGACCTCCTCCTTAGCCTTCTCCAAGGTCACGTGCCCTCTGAAGTCTGCATCTTCCTGGGCTAAGATGAAGGCAAAGCTTTGGAGAGGTCCTTCTTTCCTGCCCTGGCTGTCTGCTCTTTCTCTTGTGCTCTCCTCTGCTTTTCCGTTCACCCCCAGCCAACAACCTGCCCATTACCTGCTGTGGGAGAGCATGGTCACTTAAGGACAGGGAAGGGGTCTCAAGGTCCTGGCCCTGAGCTCTTTTGAAGACCACCCTGGCCACTTAAGCAAAGTGGATAAGAGAGAGGGGAGAGGAAGGAGAGATAAGAGATGAAGAGAGAGACAGAGACAAGGTTGGAGATGAAGACAGAGATAGAGACATAGACAGAGACAGAAAGACAGACAAAGAGAGAGACCAAGTCTAAGACCAATGCTCTGGTCTAGGTGGCAGGTAATGAGGCTCTGGAGGCAGAGGTTGTGGTTGTTCAGGCATTTTTCGGTCATATCCAGCTCTTTGTGACCCCATCGGGGTTTGCTTAGCAAAGATGCTGGAGTTAGGGGACCTAGGTACAAATTCTGTCTCTATTACTTGCTGCCTATGTGACCTTGGACAAATCACTCAGCCCCCTGGAGCCTCAATCTCCTTACCTTCCAAATTTGGGGGTTAGGTTAGGTGGCCTCAGAAGTCTCTAGAGTTAGAACCCTTGAACCAGAGGTGGGGAGGGGCACAGGCCTGGAGAGAAAGCCCCAGAGGAGGAAGACAACAAGGAATGATTTTAAACTCCCAAACCAAGAGAGCTCCCTTACAGCAAAAAACTTTTCACCCTTTCAGGTAGCACTTTCAAGTTGTTCCATTGCAAGCCTTATTGAGTGCTGAGGGGCCACGACAGCTGACTTTAGCCAGCCTCCCGATTTCACAAGTGCCACACAGAAGCCTGGACCTTTTGGAAACAGAAAGTCTCATCGAGCAGGGCTGGCTGGGATGCCCAGGCATGACCTTTCAGGATTTATCTTAATCCCTGGTTTCCTTTCCTGTTCCCTCTCCCTCCTCCCCCCCCCCCCCCGCCCCAAATCTCAGGATACAAAAACCCCAAAGAGGTTTGTGTGAGCCAGAAGGCCTCCACATCTCATTGTCTCTCCATGATGACTCAATAAGCTCATTTCCTGACAGTGAGAACCACTGTCCCCTAGAATTTAGGCAGCCCGACTGCTCTGCCAGCCAGAGAATGAGGGCTATTCGATGCAGAAGGGACCCACTGGGCCGAGCACATAGACTGCCCATTTCAAGTGACTTGCTTTTCAGAAATGTGGGAATGAGTGCTTTAGCAGGTGGGCAGCCCCCACTCCTAGGCACACTTGGAGCAGAGTTGTCACCAAGAAGAGTGGATGTGGTCATAGTTGGATTTTTGCCAGCGATGGCCATTCCAAAGCCCTCAACTCCCCGGAGTTGTCCATCCTGTTTCATCTTAGTGAATGAGAATTATCTGACAGTGGGCAGCATGAGCCCTTTGTGGCCAAGGCCGGACAGCTTGACTAACTTGGGATGGTAAGCAGATGCACTCTTGGATTCCTTGAACTGGGAGCCAAAAGACCTGGGCTCCTGTTTTGGGCTGTCACTTACCAGCTATGTCACCTTGGGAGAGTTATTTCATGTTAGGGTGGCAAGAGTGTTGGCTCTGGAGCTTGAGGGTCTGGGTTCAAATTCCATCTCTGCTCCTTCTTATATAAGTGACTTTGGGTAAGTCATATAAACTCTGGGCTCCACTCAGCTGTAAAATGAAGGAATTAGCCCAGAATCTTGTGCCCTTCCTCAGTTTCTATTTCCTTGTATGTAAATGAGGGGGATAATATCTGTCCCACTTGGCTTTGCCTGCCTCAGAGAATCGTTGTGAGGCCCAAAGGGGCCATAGCTTATGGAAGGGCTCTGTAAAGATGATACCCGTGAAATAAAGATGATACTCGCTGACCTTTCTCTGGCGTTCTAGGGTTTGTAGAACACGACCATTCCTGTTTGTTCCCCCGATGCAGTGGCTGCTGAGGAGGGTCACTGAAGAGGGTCAGACCTAGTGGGAGCTGGAAGTGTGTGGGTGTGGGGGAGTGTTTCTCCAGGATGTCCACAGACAGACACCTCCAGGATGCATCTGCATGGACGGAGCTCAGAATAGCTCTGAGGATGTCAGTGTGGCCAGAAGGCCGTGGCTTGGAGCTTCCTCTTGACCGCCAAGGACTCCCCCTCTCCTGGGGGGGGGGAGTAGCCCATGCCTACTATTCCTACTGAGAGCCATCAAGTGCCAGGGCCAGAAGGGGCCTCAGAGGTCATCGAGCATAGCATGGCTTTTGAATTTACGGTTGCAGAATTAGGGACTAGCTGAATTCCAAGGTCCCTGCCAGCTCGGCTTTGATAATTTGATGAAACTGTCTTGCCCAGAGTCACACAGGCAGTGTAATAGTGGCATGTGACTCACTAGTGTTCGCAAAATGCTTTCTATCCATTATCTCATTTGTGCCTCACAACGACTCTGTGAGGTAGAAGTGCCAGATATTATTGTACCCATTCTCCAGATGAGGAAACTGAGGCTCCGAGAAGTAAAATATACATCCAATAACTGTCAGAGACAAGAATTAAACCCAGGGCCTCCTGGTTCCATGTTTAGTTCTCTATCAAGCATGCTGGGCTAGGCTGGGGTCTTGGGATCTGAAGTTTTTGAGTCTAGCTTTTCTTAGGTTAGATCCACATCTGGTGCCAGAGGCACTACATTCGAAGGGTCTGACTCCTCCTCTGCTCAGGAGGTTGCCTCGGGGAGGGAGGCTGGTTGCCTCTGCTCAGGTGGGCTTGGAAATCAGCTCAAGGGCCTGGCTGGATTATAGGATTTGCCATTTTAGAGATCTTGTAGTCTGTCTCCTTCATACTACAAAAGGAGAAACCGAGGCCCGTTGTGGAGAAGGGCCCACGGTCTCCCTGAGAATGTTTCCAAATGAGAGGGCATATCTTCTCAGGGTTGGGAGGCATCTTGGATGTCCCCCAGATCCACTCCTTCATTTGACAGAGCTGGAGACCGAGGCCCAGGGAAGGAAGCGGCGTAACCAAAGACCCCTAGGGAGTGTCTGCAAATTACTGAGCCAAGCTGTCGGAGCTAGTTTAGAGCTCAGAACCCACCTAATTTCATTTGAGAAGGAAGGAAACTGAGGCTCAGGAAGGGAAGAGATGGGCTCGAGGTCCCTCCTGATGAGCCGTCTCCTGCTTTGGAGCCGGTGGCACGTCAGCAATTTTGACTTCTCCCCGAACACTGTTTATGGGGCGCGGGCTCTGCTGAGCAGGTAGTTGCTCCCTCCCTCGGGGCTGGCGCCACCGACCATGGGCCGGTAGGACCCAACGGCCGCCCTCTCCCTTCCGCAGGGAAGCCTGCCTCTGCCTTCTCATTTGGGAGACTGCAGAGAGCTGCTGAGATCAATGTTCCTTTATACCATGAAGTCACTGCCTTCCCCCCAAAAAGCTGCGTTTGTGTCTCCCTCCAGCATCCTGCCATTTCCCTTTAGACTTATGGCCCCATCACTTCCTCCCCAGAGCTCTCTGCTCCAAACGCCTCTCACAGCTCAGGAAGGCAGCTCCCCCTTCCAACCCTCTCCCTCCTTTCTGCCGAGGAAGAAAAGGCTCCCGGTCCTGTGAATTCCTTTATGCTGTTCTTGGCCTGTGTGCCGTCCAAGGACATCATCTTGGCATCAGGCTCTCTCCAAAGCCCGGGATCAGTCGGAGGTGGTCCCATTCACGGCCCAGATAAACCTCTGCCTATTAACCCTTTCAGAGCCTACTCGTCATCCCTGGGGGCTGGGAACGCTGTCTGGCTGCAGGGCTACGAACATTCTTGCTTTTTAGAGAAGTCTGAGAAAAAAGGAAGGAGTGAAAATCAGAGTAAAGTCTGGGTGGGGAAAATCATAGGCTTATCTCTCCTTACCTACTTGTCTCCTTGGGATACTTCCCTACCTTCACTCCTCACCAAGAAAAATACGGAAGCTCCGTGTGTATTTCCATCGTTACCAATGTTCACTGTTAACAGAGGAACAAGATGAAAAAGTCAGGTATTTCACAGATGAGGCAACTGGGACTGGGAGAGAAGTGACTTGCCCAGGGTCACACAGTCAGCAGGCAGCAGAAGGGAGATCCGAACAGGGGAGGCTGCATTCCAGGCTGGAGGTGGGGTGGGCAGAGTGAGTGAAAGAGTGGAGACAAAAGAGGGCAGGACGAGAACGGGCAAGGGGGAGAGAGGGGAAGTTGAGACAAAGAAGAACCCAGGCTGCCTGAAGCATAGAGGAGAAGGCTGGAGAAGGAGGCTGGGGAGAGTCGTGAAGGACCGTGAATATCAGTCATGAGGTTAGAGGGTTACAGACACGAAAGGACATCATCCTGGGCATCAGGCTCTCTCCAAAGCCCCGGATCAGTCAGAGGTGGTCCCATTCACGGCCCAGATAAACTTCTGCCTATTTACCCTTTCAGAGCCTACTCGTCATCCCTGGGGGCTGGGAACGCTGTCTGGCTGCAGGGCTAAGAACATTCTTGCTTTTTAGAGAAGTCTGAGAAAGAAGGAAGGAGTTAGGGAGCGTCAGAGGAAGATGCAAAAGCCAAGCTCTCCGGGACTGGGGAGCAGCCTCTCCAGAGCACTTGCTGGCCGCCCGGCAACCTGTGAAGGATGCAGTGAAAGCATTATTCTCCCCATTCTCCCTCCCCGGAAAGGGAAACTGAGGCTCGAGCCTTCCTCCAAAGGGTTGCTTTGTACGGATTTTCTATCAGGTACAGGCGATCCCTCTTACTAGAACTGAGCTGCTTGAGGACAGAACCTGCTTTTGTCTTTCTCCGCAGCCCCCAGGCTTAGTGAAGTGTTTGGCACACAGGTGCTTCAGAAATGTTGGTTAATTGAAATCGCTTGCTCGGTCTTGGGCAGCTGGTCAGTGCTGGAGCCAGAAGGCAGGGGAGCTCCTCCAATGCTCCAAGCTGCTCCTACGGACCCAAGGGCACTGGGCAAAGGAAGGCTCGCTCCTTCCCCAGTTTTATTTGGGTTCAGCTCTCATTCTTTCGGGGTGGTGCATGGTAAGAGCCCTGGCCATCGAGTCCACAAGAAGATTTGGCCCCAGCCTTGGTCCCGGCCCCTTCTCAGCCCTGGGCCTCTGGGAAAGCATGGCTGAAGAGGGAGAGGCCCTAGATCCAAACACTGGTGTGACCCTTTCTTTGCCGCCATTCTTTCTCGGCTTCATCTTTTCTTTCCACAAAAGGCAGGGCTCTACCCCTCCCCCCGGGGGCCCTTCTGGCCGTTGGTCTCTGACTCTATGATCTAGGGCTGTCTCAGTTTCTCCATTTGCACGATGTGGAAAGCGCCCTTGACATCTCCCTCTCAGGGTTCTTGTGAGCATCAAATGGTTAGAGGGTCACAGAACTCAGAAGGCATCTAGTACAAACCCTCCCCCATTGCCCCCGCTTTACAGATGAGCTGAGGCTCCTTGACATTAGATGATTTGCTCATCTTACATAGGTAATAATTCCCAGAGGCAGGATTTGAATTCGGGTCCTCCATTGTAAAACTGGCTATCTTTGTATCACCATACTGTTTCTAGCTATGCAAAATTAGTTAGCCTGGTCATGATTCCTCCCTCTCCCTTATCGTAATAGAGGGACCCTTAGGTTCCTGGCTAGCTGGCTGCCAGGCTTATGTTCTGGAACCTGAGCTCAGCTGGGTGTTGGGTCCTGGGTTCCCCCCCACTTCTCCCACCCCAGGCTGCTGTGGGCTCTGGTACCAAACCTCCAGCACACCGTTGGCAGTGGGGGCGGGGCTGGAGGCCCATTCAGTGGAGGGAGTACGGGGCCTCTTGGCCTGAGGTGAGCAGAGCCGATGGAGGCTATTAGGCATTCCGATAAGGGCGGCTGAATAGAGGCCTGGCCTTTGTGAGCCCTAATCCCGTGTTCCATCGGCTTCTGGACACGGCTAATTTATTTAGACTCTCTTTCTGTCCCTGACAGCGTTCTTCTTCATTAGCTGTGAGATCCCCGGGAGCCAAGCTACACACTGCTTTCAAAGCTCCCCAAAGCGCAAGCTTCATTCTTTTTTCACGTTTCGTCTCTGTGGATTCCCTCAGACTCTGCTCTGGCCCCTCTCAGGGGCGGGAGGACACTCAAAACAAGGTCCATCATCACTGAAGACTTCAGCCCTGGGAGCACATTCTCCGCCTTGGTTAACAGGGTCCCAAAGCTCTGTACTCTCCCTGACTCTTTCCAATGTCTGGGACTTTAGCATGAGCAATAGGCATTTCATAAGTGGTTCTGGGTTGAAAATAAAGTCAGTTTTTGTCAGACTGTGCACCCCCAGAGAGCGAGGAGCATTTCACTGATCTCTCAGTTTGGAGGTCACGGTAGATTGGGAGTATGCTTCTGTTTGAATGTATCTCTGGTGCTAGGAGAGCCAATACGGTCAGACCAGGAATGACTTTGATGGTGTGTCTTCAAAGGATGTGGACCCTAGTGTACATAGCTCATCTCTTCTATTGTAAGATCAGGGAAACTGAAGTCTCTAGCATGAGTGTACATCATTCAAAGGCAGGGAGGGAAACAAATGATCTGGAAAGCTATCCACGTGATTGTGTGACCCTAACCGCAAGCAACTAAGATTGTGACAGAATGACACGTTAAGTTATTGTCCTCTGGTCCAGGTATGGCTACAGGGAGCCAATAGTGTGTGTGTGTGTGTAAATACTGATCCTGAAACTTCTGTGTCAGTTTGAAATCCTGGTATCATGTTGTTCTATTTGAAAACATTTGTGTATGCCCTAGTTATACTTTACAACACGTGTAGCACTTGATTATGCCCTACAACACTTACACGACACTTTTCACATCTTATATGCTTGTAAATCATCTTCATATACTTTATAAGACAAACACAACACTTTGTAGAACCATCCAAAACTATTACAGCACCTTGTTTTATTTCCAACTCCATATAACTCCTTTTTGTCTCTTAAAGTCTCTTAGTAGCTGAGCACTTCATTGTGCCTTTAAAAGTTTCCACCATGTTTTATACTGTTGGATACAGAAGCAGCACCTTGTTGTACCTAGCAGCACCAGCATGGCACCTTGATATGTGATACAGCAGCTGAACAGCACTTGGTTATACCTTAAAATTATTGAATGAGTAAAAATAAAATGAGTAAAAAAAATTAAATACTCACTATGTATTAACTGTATTAAATGCAGAAGACAAATATTCAAACAAAGAGGAGACAGTTTCTGCTTTCAAGAAGTTTATGTTCTAATAGGGAAGATAACAAGTATAGGAGTGAGGTGAGCAGTGAGGGAGTTGTGACCTGGGAGGGGGAAAGCAGGACAAGGAGATGAGAGGGGAGTGCCTGGAGCCTAGAGTCATCCACTGGAGAGAGTGGCTTGTGTGTACACACTCAGCCCCTCACCGACTGGGGCTTGGATTCAGGGAAAGCCAGGTATCAAGTCTGGCATGGAGGCTGCTAGTGTAACACTTTGTAATACCACACAGGACCGGGATAGTGCTTTATTATGCCTTGCAACACTTGTATAACACACAGACTTGTTCAACCTTCCCCCCAGCCCCGTCATACCTTACACCACTAATGCAGTGCCTTAAACATACATTGATACAAATCTAGCAATTTATCTTCCCTTAAAATACCATTACAACCACTTTGTTACACTCCATAACACTTGAAGCTTTTCCAGATGCAGCACTCACACATCTACGTGATTTCTCCTACATAGCACCCAACTGGTGGGTAAGACAGGCATTCTTAAATTTAATTCATAGACAGAGAAACTGAGGCCCAGAGAGGTGCTATGACTTGAGAGAGGCTGTACCGTTGATTCATGGCAGGACTTGGGACTCAAAGTCATGTTTCCTGTTCTTCTCACTGGGCTGCTCGGCCCAGTCAAGCTGTGTGGAAACACTGGCTTCATCCTTCAGTGCTGACCCAAGATGGCAGCACTCTTAAACAGTTACAGAGCCAGCTGTGCTTGGGTCCATCCAAAGAGTCATGTTTTATTTCTTGAGTTTTCATGTGCACAACAGACACCATGGAAAGAGCCCAAGATTTGGGAGGGAAGGAATAATAATATATTAAGAGCTGACTAGGTACCAGGCACTGTGGTAAGAGCTTTACGATTTGAACTCAGGTCAAAAGATCTGCGTTTGAACCTTAGCTTTGCCATTTATTACCTGTGTGACCTTGCATGAGTCCCTTACTGTTTCTGGGCCTTATATATAAAATGAAGGGTTTAGATTAGGTCACTGCTAAAGCCCCTTGCATCTCCAGGCCAATGGTCCTATGATGTTCTGTGCTCTCTGATCCAGGGTCAGAGGTCAGGCTGTTGCCTCTCTGTATAGGGGTGACTTCTTTCCCCCTCTTGCCCCTTCCTTTTTTAGGACTTTAAAAGAAATCTTTTTTAAAACTCGATTATTTCTATGTATAAAGATAACAGAAAAATAGATTATATATTAAACTGCGAACTTTTAACATATACAATGTTTCTTAAGGTATGTTAAATTTAACAAGATAGTACCAACGTTTCCTGTTTGTCTGTGTCCCTTTCAAAATTGTCTTCTGCTCTATTCCATATATTTTCAAACATTTCACTGGCCATTTTTCTTTATTTTCTTCTTTTTTTGAAGGCAGTATTACTCTTCACCAAATTCTGACATAAATCCTCCCCACCTAATGCCAGATTACTCTTGTATCAAGTAGAGTTCATTAAAACAAATTCACACGTTGACTGTATCTGAAAAATGTATGTCTCATTTAGCACCTGTAGACCATCACCTCTGCAAGAAGTAGAAAGTATGTTTCTTTATCAGTTCTTTGTAGTCACGATTGGTTATTGCATTAATCAGAGTTTTGAGTGTTTTTCCTTTATGTCATTTAAAAATATATTATTTATTTTTAGTTTTCAGCATTCACTTCCATAAGAGTTTGAGTTCTGAATTTTCTCCCCCTCCCTTCCCGCAATGGTCTGACATACATATTTTCACATTAGTCATGATGTAAAGAATGCTCCTGCCTTTTGACTAAATGCTCCCCATAGGTTCAGCCCAGTGCCAGACCTGGTGGACCCACAGTCACATCCAGGAAGGAGCTTCTACTCTGGTTGTTGACTCGTGATCTGTGGATGCCTAGTGAGACTCTTCAGGATAACTTACAGAGAAGGTAAGAAGACCTTTATCTCTGACCAAGATCTAAAAAGAGACAGGAGGTCTTGCCACAACACAATGGGAGAGCAGGGCTCCCTCTCTGGCACCTCTGCTGCCTCTGGGTAGAGGTTGGTGGAGAGACCTCCCCACCCCATGTCTTCCAGAGACCTCCCCCTCAGTCATGAAATTCACAAGCCTTGAACACCTTCCTCACCCACCTACCACCTCAGTAAGACTCCAGAAAGAGAGGGAGAAGTGCTTTCCATACACCCTGATGGAAACCTGCTGTTGAAACTAAGAATTCTTAGAGGCCAAAACCAGAAGGAAATTTGCTCTTTAGGTGTGGGAGACAGCTTGGGCAAAAGAGCAGAGGTGAGAGATGAGCTGCCCTGACACAGTGCTGGGCTGTAAACCCAGGCCCCTTTCAACCCTAGGGCTCTTCCAATGATACCACAGATATCTCACTGCCTTCTCCTCCTAGTGATTGCATCTAACTGACTTACTGGGTGATAGGATGAATTGAAAACCATTTCCTACAAGGACTGGAGGCAGCTGTGGATGGCTGGAAGGCAGCTTATTCCATCTCTCTTGAAGGACATTCCTGACCTTCTGTGCTGCTGAGTCATGAGGGAACAAGGACAGGGGGACAGCAAGAGGTCCCATTTGGTGCCACCCACTCACCAAGGTGACTACCAGACTCTCCCTCTCTCCAATCACCTGATTTGGAATTATTGACTTTGCCGGTTGGTTTTATTCTGTAAAGATAAATGGTTGTAAAGGTCGAAGCTGTTTCCAAGAAGCAGAAGAAGGTATTTGTTGGGTTCTGGGTCTTTAAGGGTCAGAGTGGAAGGAAGCTGGCTTTGTCTCCCATTCAGGGAGGACCAGCCAGCAGGAAGGAGGCTGATCCTGGAGCCTGGCTGTCCCCTCAGTGTGGAGAAAGGGGAGAAGCCTGGGCTGCCGATTCAGCCGGCAACCTCCCAGCATCCTCGGCTCAAAGTATTTCCTTCAGAAGAAGGGTCCAGCTCACTGGTAGGTGGCATATGCTCTCACTGGTCACGAAAGAATCAGGTTCTTTTTTATTGGCTTGTGTATTGGGTGGTTTACTTTAGTTTTCTTTTTGACTGAAGTAATCTCAGGGGCTACATGTTACCTTATTCCTAGTACCCGCCCTTCCCACAATTGTATTTTAAAGAGACCCCAGCCTTGGCTCTTGGAGATTCTCTTAGAAATCTTCCCCGTGTCTCAGACCGTACAGCCAGAGGAGCCCTGACTGTCAGAGCTTGAAGAGGTCATCTCCTCCCACCCCCTTGTAATGAAGGGGATAATTTTTGGCCAAAGGGTGGGGAAAAAGCTCTCAGGCGAGGGAGACATATCCAGACAGACATTTGTTTGAAAAATATCTGGAGTTTTTAGTGGGAGGCAAGCTCAAATGAGCCAGTGATGTGTTGGCAACCAATCAGTGATCCAATCTTACTGGGCATTTCCTATGTGCCAGGCACTGGGCATTCTTTAAGGAAGGAGATGTGGGTTTGAGCCAGATTATGAAGGGCGTTGAATGCCAGCATCAAATTTTAGAAGCAGAATGAAGTAATTTTAGGGGTCATAGATTCCAGTCCTTCATTTTGCAGATGGGGAAACTGAGGTCAAAAGGCAACAAGTACTTGCTTAAGGTCCTGCTGGTGGTAACTGATAGGGCCAGGCTTTGAACAGGCATCCCCAAGTGAAGATCTGTTTTCTGTTGTAGGGAGTGATGGAATCCTCAGGGGTGCAGGGGCGGATGGACTGGGGAGTGGCTGACCTGGGGGTAGGAGGGGAAGATGGGAGGGATCAGTAGCACTAGCAATAATGGTCACACTTTCTTTAGACTTGGAGGTTGGCATATGTGATCTCATTTGATCCTCCCAACACCCCAGGGAAGCTGGGGCTGTTTATTGTTCCCATTGTACAAATAAAGCAAGGAGATTGAGAGACTTGAGGTGGTTCCCACAGGGCCATCCAGCTAAGTAAGTATGTGGGGCAGGATTTGAACTTAGGACATTTCAACTCTATGTCTAGAACTAAATGGGGAGGACAGGCCTAACAGGAGAGATATTGTGGGCATAGAAATGTCTGGACTTGATACTTTATTGAATATGGGGTAAAGGGGGAAGGGAAGGGTCGAGGACAACTCTAAGAGTTTGGAGAACCGGGAGGGTGGTTGGACCATGGTCAGAAAGAGGGAATTTTGGAGGGTGGACCCTTCCAGTTTTGGAAGGGTTAGGGCTGGGCCTAACCCTGGGGAGAGGAATTCAGTCTGGGAATTTCAATTTGACCTGCCTGGGGGATGTACTGGGAAAGATGTCCTTTCTATAGGGGGAAAAGATCTAGGTTCTCAACCTTCCTAACGCCGTGACCTTTTAATACAGTTCCTCTTATTGTGGTGACCCCCAACCATAAAATCAGTTTCGTTGCTACTTCATAACTGTAATTTTGCTCCTATTATGAATCGTAATGTAAATATCTGATATGCAGGATGTATTTTCATTGTTACAAATTAAACATAACCCACAGGTTGAGAACCGCTGATCTAGGGGGAGGTTGAGGCAGAGGTCTGGAAAAAGAAGAGGCTGAAATTATTGGTCTCCGAGGTCCCATCTGTGCAGGAATCCATCCCTACTTTACAGTTGAAGACACGGAGCCATCAAGAAGCAGGCGATTGGTCCACCTTGGCCCAGGATCCAGGTAAGCCCGGCCTCTTCCCTGCTGGTCCCGGTCTCCTCCCCAGGGCCTCCTCATTTCTGGGGCCTCTTTTCCTATGATTCCCAGTTCTAGCAGGAAACTCAGTTGGTGCCGGAGAGGTCCAAAGGCCTAAGGACAGGTCACTCATCGGTTTTCAAAGGAGATATTTATGGCATTCTCAGACCTTCCTTCAGAGTCTCCCCTAGGGCAGAGAGAAGACCTAAGAGGCTTCACTGAGGAATCACCCCAGAAACTTGCATATGATTGAAAAGAACCACCTACTCTTTATAAATCCTGCCCCTGGGGCCTGTGGGTATTTACTTTGTCTTAAGTCTTAGTATCCCGGGATTTAGATTAAGGGGGCCTCCCCAATTTACAGAAGGGGAAACTGAGGCCCAGTTTCCCTTTCCCCAGAGAAGGAAGGGATTTGGCCAAGCCCACAGAGGTAGTAAGGGGGCAGGTCTGGACTTTGAACACAGGGCTGCTGACGTGCCCCGAAATGAGCAAGTGGCTCTCGGATGTGGCCCTTGAGCACAAGTACTGAATTGTAGACTTCATTTATGCCCTCGAGTGCAATGAAGGGGTTACTGATTAATCATCGTCCAATTAAACACACACACACAACACTTGCTAAAATGTGTTTACTTAGTAGTTTGTTGAGGGTTAGTTACTCCGGGGGCCCTGACTTGCACCCCGGCAGTACAAAAGGTGCGGTGAGCAGGCAGGACCCAGGGACAGCCACAGCCAGCTGCCTTCGGCGTCTGTCCAGAGGTGTCTACACCACCCAAGTCATTGAGGGTGGGCGTTGCCTTGGGGGGTGTGTGTGTGAGGAAGGAACCTTTTTCTGGAGTTAGTGCTAGTTGAGTCACAGAGCAGGGGGTGCCCCCGACGACCCCAGCCCGGGGTGTCTGCCTATGTGCCTAAAGCTCTGGATCTGGGTTAGGCCAGGCTCTTATTTAGTAAATGGGAGGGGGGCACCCATAGACATCAAAAGACACATCGAAAGTCACACAGCTAACAAGCAAAGGAACCAAGATTCCAAGCTAGGAACATGCAGGGGTGGACCTTGGGGAAGCGGGGAAAAGCCTTAAATCTGGAGGCAGAAAGTCCTGGGTTCAAATCCTGCCTGGGACTTCTTACTGTGTGGCCCTGGGGAAGTCACTCCTCTCCTCATGTGTAAAATGGGCTGATAATTATTACTGGTCTTACAGCCTTTCTGGAGGCAAGTATCCTAAAAGGCCGGGCTTATTCATTTCGGCCCATTTGGAGAGAATGACCTCGAACAGAAACAACAACTTTGGACCTGAGCATCACTGGAGGGCTGGAGGTGGGGCTAGGGCTCTTCCCTCTTCCAAGATCCCAGGGCCCTGAAACCCGTTCTGTGGGGCAGGGGCTGCTACCCAGGTGCCAACTCGGGGAGGGGAGGGATGAGGGAAGGGTGGAAGAGGGGGCCATTTGAGGCCTCCCACCCCCAGTCCTTCCCCCAGCTTTCCCGAGGACTTGCTGTGCGACCTCGAACAGGAACCTGCCCCATTCTGGGCCTCATTTCTCTCATCTAGGAAATGCCCTCTCTAAATTCCTTCCTAGTCCTGACATTCTGTGTTCTGTTCTAAGGCCCCTCCCAGCCCTGACATTCCGTGTTCTAATGCCACCATTTTGTGGGAAATGGGGAGCTTTGGGGGTATAAGAGGCAGGAGGGGTTGTCCCCTTTCAACTTCCTCCCCTAGCCCAGCCCATTGAAGCAGCCCTGCCCCCCAGTCCTCTTCTGTGTCCCGTCAGCCCCGGTCTGTGTGGCCCTTTCCTGGGACAGGTTCAAGGCGACATTTGCATCTGCCCACAGACTAACAGAGTCCTGACCTGGAGGTGGCTGCCCCAGCTTCCCTGCTCTGATTCTGTTTTCCCTTGTCCCACCCTCCCCGCCTCCTTTCCCTTTTCATCTGTTCCCCTTCCCTGGCCTCCTCTCCTCCCCCCATTCCATCTCCAGGCCTGGTGCCTCCGGAGGCCGCTGGACAGCGCCGCCCGCCACTCTTGAAGTACTAGCTAATTGGGGGAAGAAAGGCTGCGATTGTCTGTCTGCCGGAGCTGGACAGGCCCGCATGGCCTGCTGAAAGGGCCCAGAGGAGGTGCCTGCCTGCCTGTGCCCAGCAGCTGCTGCCGCCGGAGATGTTTGGGGATTACGTCAGCACCGCAGAAAAGAGGGAAAGAGACAGAGAGAGAGACTGAGGGAGACTGGGAAAGAGATTGTGAGCTAGACACACACACACACACACACACACACACACACACACACACAGACACACACACACAGACAGAGACAGGGGAGAGACAGAAACAGAGAGAGAGAGACAGAGAGAGAGACAGAGAGAGAGAGAGAGAGAGAGTCAGCCAGCAAGAGCCTGGAGCAAGCCCGATTCTACAGAGGGGTCCCCTCACCCCGCAAAAGCCTCCTGACAATGCTGTCATTGTCAAGTACAAAGGGTTGGTAATTCTTAATGAATAGTCCATGGGGCCTCTTGACTAAATAGTGCGTTCCATGGCCCAAATCTGTCAGCTGGAGGCTTCTCCCGCCCTGGCAAGTGAGTGAGTGGTATGGCCGGATGGGAATTTGTCAGGACCTAGGCAGCTGGCAAGGGCGCCCTGGGCACACAGACCTTAGGGAACCTGCTCCTGAAATAGAGGAAGCCAGGCTTGGAAAGGTCCCTGTCAACTATCGAGTCCAAAACCCTCATCCTAGTTAGGGGGAAACTGAGGCCCAGAGGGGGAGGGACTTGCCCAAGGTCCCACAGCTGGCTCATGCCATGGTCTTTTGACTTCCAGGCCAGGGTCCTTGTTCCTACACTGCCTCTGTTCTCGCCCTAAGCTCTGTCCCCTCCTGCTTTCTGTTCCTTTCCCTATTTCTCCTCCTCTTCTTCCTCCTTTCTATTAGATTCTATGAGTTTAAATATGGATTCAGACCCATTGATGGTTTTGTTGGTCATAATTATACTGGCAAGGTTTATTCTCTGGTCCTGTCTTGGGACTTTTGTTGATTATCGACTGGCCCGGAGACGGCCCAGCAAACCCAAGCAGGACTAGACTCCTCAGCAGTCTGGTCTGGGATTTGACCAGAGGTGGGATAGTCCTGGGCTCTGGATCAAGAGTAGAAGGCATCTTCTCAGAGCTCCTTCTTTCTTGGGACTGACCTTATATTACATCTCCAGCAGTAGAGGCACGTTTGGGGATGGGGGTCTTCTGGTCTCCTTGGCGGTGGCTAGTCCAGGAATGGACCTGGTGGAGATCAGCTGTCCTGAACTGCTCCTCTGGACTTGGCATTATTCCCTGTTTTCTGAGCTGATGTAGAAACGTAGCCTCATAGCCAGGGGAGAAGCTTGCTCTACCTGGAAGGGTTGTCAGAGAGAGCCAAGGGAGAGTGGGCAGGGAGGACAAGGGGCAGTTCTGCTTTCCTAAGATCACAGGACCCTCTGTCTAAAGCTATGAGGACCTCAGGGATCATTTAATACAACCCCTTCATTTTACAGATGAGGAAACTGAGGCAGAGAAAGGAGAAGTAGAATGAATCAAAGATAGAATCCCTCATTTATCACAAGAGTGAATGGAATGCCAAGAGAAGGCGCAGGCATTTACCCACCTCCTGGGTTCTGAGGGCATCTTGCCCTGACATGATCACTACCACCCCTCATTTCACCATTATTGACACAGGGGAAATAGAGTAATCCATTTCTCCCCTGGTTAAGGCACATAAAACATCCTGACTGGGGTTTACTTTAAGGAAACAAGATGCAGGATGTTTGAATGTCCCCTTGCTGACCCTCCCACCCCTTAGACTTGCCAGAGGATAATCTGGCAATAAGCTCATCCTGCTTAGCTGGATTGGTCCTCAGACCATCAACACACAGCTGGATTAAATTCTTCATTTAACATGCTGATACCCTTTATCTGGCCTTGGACACTTAATAGTTGTGTGACCTTGGCCAAGTCATTGCCAGTCTCAGTTTCTGAACTGTAAAATGAGTAAAATAGCAGAACTTACTTCCCAGGGTTGTTGTGAGAGAATATTAATAAAAATGCTGGCACAATGCCTGCCTGGCACATGGTGCCTCAATAAAGGACTTCCAGGATCTAAAAGTCCATGTGTGTAGGTGCTCCATATGCTTGTGACCAGTAGACATTAAGTGCTGTGACCAAAGTGATTTCTGCCCCAGGTGGCTGTCCTTCTGGTGATGGAGCTCTCCACACCTATCGAGGCTGGACTTTGACCAGGAGCCACCTGGGTCAGGACCCAAAGCCTTCTCAGCATGGCAGGGCCTTCCCGAGTTCATGATCTCTTGGGAAAGTCCACAACGTGTCCAGGGAGGGGGGTCTCAGAGAAATTTATGTTAGAAAAGGTTAATGGTTGTGCTTAAGGCAGCAGGGCTATTTTTCCATTTCAAAGCTGAAGTAATTTGCAGCAACTGATATCTCTATAAGGCTTTAAATTTGCAAACCATTTTATAAATGTGCAAGCTAGGGATGAGAGTGTTGGGGTCTTCCTTTTACCATGAGGAAACTTAGGCTTTAAAGGGTATAGTGACTTACCCTGAGTGTTGGAGAAGGGATTTGAATTCAAGCTTTTCTGACTCCAATCCAGGGTTCTAGCCCCTATATCACACCACCCCTCAATTCAATGCTATTAAGATAGTGATGAAAATTCTTCTTAGACCTCAAATTATCCTGTATCTACTCATCTGTGTCTATCTTGTGTTCATCTATTAGATCGTAGACTCCTTGAGGCAGTCTGGTTTTCGAAGTTTCTCTTCGAGGGTCTAACAGAGTGCCTTGTAATTGATCAATCAATCAACATTTATTAAGCACCTACTACTATCAAGCCCCCGGTATACATAAAGAGACAAAAGACAGTCCCTGCCTGAAAAGAGTTTGCAGCCTAAAGGGGGAGACGACACACAAACAAATATTTAAGCAAGCTACTTACAAGCTAAGTAGAAAATAATTATCAGAGAGAAGGCATTGGAACTAAGCAGGGTTAGAGAAGACCAGAAGGTGGATTTTGGTTGGGATTAAAGGAAGCCAGTGAGGTCAGTTAGAGCCTGAGCAGAGGAGAGAGCATTCCAGGCCTGGAAGACAGCTGGGGAGAGCCAAAAAATGGGGGGGCCACTGGATTGAAGAACTATGTGGGGGAGTAAGGTATAAGGAGACTAGCAGACGAGGAGGGGGCTACTTGTCCAGAGTAGGTAATTAATGAGTGTTTAATAGATTAGGTTGATTTCTGACCAACCAAGGCATGATGAGGGAAGATGGTATTGAAGAAAAGAGGTAGATCTGGGGATGGGAGAGACAAAGAGAGGCCGGCAAGGGGCGGATTCCGAGATAAGAACCAATCTAATGCCTCTTCTGACCCTCAAATGAAGACAAGACTCATGGCCCAAGTTCTGTCCTCCAGGCTAAGCATCTTGTTACTTCAATGGAGCCTCATATGGCATGAGCTCAAGGCTCTTCCCCATCTGGCTGCCTTCCTCTGGCTGCTGTCTGGGTTAGCGATGTCCTGCCCCCTCTATTTTAAGACCAAGTCTCCCCTTCTGCCCCAGGCTGGAAACGTAGAGTGTCCCACTCCCGGGACACTACAGCAGTTATAGCCGGCTTCTTTTTCTACTTGATCAGGATGACTCCTTTCTCAGGTAACCTGGTGATCTCCCCTTCTCTGAGGGGCCTACCACCACACCGTGGCTGCACACCCAGTTGGCATTGTCCACTGCAGCTCAAAACTCTTGCTCTCAAGCGATCTGTTAGCCTCAGCCTCCATTGG
Source organism: Pseudochirops cupreus (assembly GCA_028627135.1). NCBI lineage: Eukaryota > Metazoa > Chordata > Mammalia > Diprotodontia > Pseudocheiridae > Pseudochirops > Pseudochirops cupreus. The sequence goes on along the minus strand of CM053583.1, from coordinate 5,673,458 downwards.
ACCTGGATTAGAGGGGTGCTTCTTCAAGGGTGGCCTCCAGAACTGAATGAGTGTAAGTCTGGAGATATTTCATGTGATACAAGGATCAAATATTTGGATTTTTGTAACTGCTCAACCTAATCATAATGTCCTGTAATGGCTCAAATCCTGGCCTGGAAAGATGTGTATGAGGCTGGCTTTGAACCAAGGCCTTCCTGCCTCTAGGGTTGGTGCTCTCTGACCACCACACCATTTCTGTGGTAGATACTCGGTCCTCACGCACCTGGCAACCCTTGATCGACCCTAAGAACATTCACCTCCCGTTGAACTTGGGAAGCTGGTTGTATCAGTCCATCATAGTGTAGGGAGACACAATTTTGAGTCTTTTTGGGTCATGTTCCCAATTGCTTTCCAGAACAGTTGGAGCAACAGCTTTGCTCTCAGGACCTCAGTGTGTCTACCCTCTTGTACCTTGGATAACCAGTATAAGATAGATGTGTGTTTCCCTGTTTAGAGCCCCACCTGCATGGAGCCCTGGCCCCCTGCATTCCATGCACCAGGCCACTTGGGAATTATAACTGTTTCATAGGAGCCCCCTAAGTTCCAGGAGAAGGGTCTGATGGCCCTTGAATCCAAAGTCAATGACACTTCTCTGGCCCAGAAATCCCCAGTGAATATCAGCAGTTCCTTTTGGGCTCTGTCCCCCAGGGCTCCTAACTCTCAATCTAAGGAGGGTCCTCCTCCCCTGCCCCTTTAGGTAGACTTAGCCTAGGTTTAACAAGGAAGGCTGGAGGGTGGGCCCCTGCCTCCTGGCAGCTGAAGCTGGGCAGAGCCTGGCAGCCTGTTGGAGAGAGGTGGGGGTCAGGGCTGGAAAAACTGAGCTGCCTTCAATATGTCATTCTTCTTCAGAGAGCTAGGAAATGACTCCGTTTGTCTCAGAATCCTCTTCTGAAGAAGGTTCAGTGTTTCAGCCCCAGGGCTGGCCCGGCTAGCCGGAGGTTGAGTCTCTTTCTCTGGAGGAGACATAGTGCCTCTGTGTGTGTGTGTGTGTGTGTGTGTGTGTGTGTGTGTGTGTGTGTGTGTGTGTGTGTGTGTGTGTCTTGAGGGGTAGGGGGCTGCCTTACAGAAACAGTCACAATAAAGGCTTGGGGATGGCAGCTGAGCTGTGGTGGGTATCAGAGAAGTACCCCATCCGTCTGCCCCTGTTCTGGCCCCTAAGCCTCACCCTACTCAGAGCTGGGCCAGCAGGCCAGAGCCAGCACATTGGGCTCATCCACAGAAACCTCCATTGTGGCTCTCCCCAGAGCATGACTCACCCCTGGCTTCTAAAAATAAAAACCGTTAAGTCATGAAATGGAGTATTTCCTTTTTAAGCCAAATGTGTCTGTCGAGGGATATACAACTGTCTGCTGCAGGGAGGGAGAGCCCAACCTCTGGCCATGCTCCTGGGCCCAGCCTGGGTGTGCTGGGTGTGTTGGATTGCGGCCCCCTCCTCAGACAGTTCTGATGTCCATTCAGGCCACCTCAGGGTCTCTAGGGGGTGGGCTTGCTTTTGGTCCTTGCCTTGTGGCGTCTCTGAAGGGGAGCACGGAGCTTGTCTCGGTTCCTTCAGGGTAGGCCAAGAGCCCGAGGAGGCTGGGCTGACCCCATACACACTCATACCCCCATGCCCCTGTAGCGGAAATGCTGCCTCTGTTTATTAATAGAAAGCAAAGTTATATTTCTCCTGGTCCGGATGGATTCCACAAGCTGCTGCCTCGTTGTTTGGGCTTTAGTGTGACCCCTTCTTGGACAAACATATGATTTATCGGTTTCCCGGGTCACGTCCTCGAGTTGGGCCCCCCTGTAGCCCCTCTGACTTCCTTTCTCCCAGCTGGTGGGCCAATCATGCAGGCAGGTCTGGCCTCAGCAGCTTCTGAGGACCCGTGTGAGTTACAGCCCTAGGACTGGGCTGGACACATGGGCCGGAAAGCGACAGGCCTGGGCGGCTTGGGCTTGGCTGCTGGCCCAGGGTCTGGACATGGGGATGGGGAGGGGGATGTCCACCAATGTCCAGAGACTGCCTTCCTTTCCCTATGGGGGCCTGCTTTCACATGGGCATTGCTGTCAAGAGGAATCGATTCCGGGTCCCAAGTCCAGCCCCCTAGCCCCCAGCACCGCAGCCAGCAATCCCTCTCACCCCAACCAGGCTGTTTGCATCTGTCCCTCAGACAGCTTATGTGCATTCCCTTCTCAGCAGGTGACCCAGAACTTTCTGCCATCTGTCCACATCCCACCCATCCCCCAAGAGCCCCCTTCACCCAGTCCAGAAGCAGCCCTCCACTGTGAGCACCTCCATCTAAGGGCAAACACCTGGGAGCACCTTGCATAGACCACGCCTGGTACAGAGGCCTTGCACATACACTTTGAGAGGCAGAGAGGTACTGGGAGGAGTGGATGTGTTCTTGAAAACGTGGGAGCCTTGAGGCCCCCACCCCCACCTCAGCCTTCTAATAGGAAAGATGAGTGGATTGTGCTAGATAACTGGAGGCGCTCTCTAGCCTCCGTGGTCCCAAGGTCCTTCCTATCTTTGACATTACTGTCTCTGTTCAAAGGCCCTCCCGGCTCTGACGATCTCTGTTCGAAGGCCCGTCTTCCCTCCACTGGCATTCTGTGATTAAATTGCCTCTGCTCTGTGACTCTTCCTCTTCATTTTCTACAGCAAAAAAACAGAGTTAACATTTATAAGGCACTTTACCAACCTTAAAGGGCCATACCAACGCTAGCCACTAACATTAACTATAATTCTTCTTAGCCGAGGACATCTTTTGTGTTGCTTGTCCTGGCCACGCTCCTTATTTGTGGCTGCAGTGGATCTTAGGAGGCATCTGGTACCACCTGCTCAATTTTACATTAGGAAACTGATGGTCTCCAGCTGTTGGAAACCTCTGGGCACTGGGTCAGGGTGGAACATCTGGCCTGTCTCTGCTGTTTGCAGAGATGCTCTGAGGCTCCGTGGCATTGGGCTGTCTTCACTGACCCCTCTGCCAGCCCAATGCTCAAAAAGGGGGTGGGAACAGTTCAGGGGCTCTCCTCCTTACTGCTGTGTCATTGACTCACCTTGCTGGATGGGCAAGAGGCCAGTAGAGATGGAGAGGCTGAGGCATCCTGTGTCTGTCTGCTGAGGGCCAGTTACTGGAGTGACCCCTCATTGTGGATGGCCCAGGGGAGATCTCATCATTGGAAATTGGGAGATGGCTTCATTGGGAAGAAAGAAGTGAGTGTGTAGGCCCTTGGGATGGGTCTTGGGCTGTTCTAGGGAGTTCTGGGTACCTGCTCCCAAACAGGTCTGGGTTCTCACAGATGGGCTTCTGCTTATGTCTTCAAGAAGAGCCTGGTGACCCTTTCCTGGAGGTATTGTCCCAGGAATTTACTCACTTCATTCTCAAACCAATCCTATGCAGTACAGCAGACAACTGTTTAGAATCTCCATTTTCAGAGAAGGGGAAGCAGTCTCAGTAAGAGGGGGCTGATTGCTGGAGCTCCCAATCCAGGGATCTCTTCTCTAAGGTGCTCTAAGAGGCATGGACTCATATGCAGGCTCATCAGATTTGGAGCTCGTGGGGTGGAGGTGACGGTGTTCAAGATCATCTACCAGGGTGGGGAAGCTTCAGCCTTGAGGCCACATGCAGCCTCCTAGGTCCTCAACTGAGTCCCTCTGACTGAATCCAAACTTCACAGAATAAATCCCTTTCACAAAAGGATTTGTTCAGTAGAACTTGGACTCAGTCAAAAAGGCTGTGCCCGAGGACCTAGAGGTTCCCCACCTCTAGAGTCAGCTCCCCTCCCTCACATGACTTTGCTGATTCCTCTTGGGTATGGGGTAGGTGGGATGGCCTCTGAGCTCCTTTTCAAGGCTCAAATACTGTGACTTGGGAAAACAAAAGCCCAGAGGGTGGAATGTGTTACCCAGGGTCATAGGTAGGGGATTTGTTTTAATTACAAAGAACCCTTTAATTACCCACTATCCATTTTGTAGATAGTAAAACTGAGCCTGGGAGAAAGATCTCTCATTCAAGTGCTCACCAAACATTTTTCGGGGCCACGGTCACCAAGGCTTTGACTGACACTTTCCCCTGTGAGTTCATTAACATAATCCTCCTCTTCACTCTAGGTTCACTATGGGTGCATTCGTAACCCGAAGCCTTGGAGCCACCAAGGGATGCTGAGAGGTCGTGACAAGCCCAGGGTCACACAGCTGGGATGTATGTCTCCAAGGTGTGCTGCTGCCAAGACAGGACTTCTATCTGCCACACTACAACTGTCTCCCCGTACAAATTAAATAAGAAGTAAGTTATCAGTAAATTAAGAGATCAATAGAGGCCGAAAGTACTTCAAGGCCACCTGACTTCAGCCAAGAAGAAGGTTCTCCTTGTCTCCTGTCTGATGAGGTTTCACAATGAGGGCATGATCTGGTTAGGGTGAGGCAAGTGTTGGCTATGGCTCCTCCAAGAGGGAATGGCCATGGGGGATGGCACCTAGGGGTTGGGTTCTAGAGGGATCAGAGCATGGTTTGTATGGGCATGGCATTCTAGATTTTCCCTAGGATTCTAATGGCCTTGTGTTTGCCCAGTGGCTGGAGAGAAAGCCATTATGTGAGCGGTGAAATGACCTGAGCCCTCAGGCTCAAGAGCAGTTTGGATTTGACAAATGCTAATGGTGGAGAGGATTTAGCATTCTCAGAATCTCCAAAGCCCAAAGCTGGCAAGTACCTTTGACACAGCTAGTCCACCTCCTTCCTGAAGAGCAATCCCTTTATAATATCCCTAAGAAAGGGCCATCCACTCTACTGGAATACCTCCAGACAAGCTCCCAGCTTCTGGTTCTGGGGCACGATGCTACACAAACCAAGATTTTAGAATGAAAAACTTCTCACCCTCCATGGGCTGGGCTTCACTTCCAGGCTGGGCTCCTATGCCCTGGCTCCAGGTTGTCCCATACAAGAGCTGTAGATTCCCCCAGCCTGAGGCCAAGCTCCTAACCTATCTATGTAGAAATGTCCTGGACATCAGGTATGTTGTTCCCAAGCTCCAGAGACTGGCCGTCAGGCTGGGTCAGGTCATTGCACATGTTGATTGGGAATCTGATGTGATGAAAGCTGAGCAACTTTCTGAACAAATGGGAGCTTGTCTTGAGAGGGCAGAGATGACTTTGCTCCATCACTTTTAGGTTAAAGCCACAGCAATAGAGGCCCTTCTAGGGTGGGGGAAAGGGATGGGAGATCCCTGCAGCTCTCCTGGAGAGTGTCTGGGAGGCCTGAGTCTTTGAAGGCAGGAGCTGGGTGTCCCAAGAGGCCCCATAGGAGATCTGGTACTTCTTACTGTCAGGAGCCTTCCTTCTAGGATGAGAAGACTCCAATGATTTCTAGAAGAAGGCACTACATGGAGCATGGCTGCTGATGGGAGAGGAGCACTTTGGGGGATTTTCAAGGGGATGTCACCCCCAGACCACAGCGACATCACCCTGGAAAGCCAGCTTCGTGTTGGCTTGAGCTGCCCCAGTGCTAACACATTCCAAGGATGAGAACCCAGCCAGTGCAAGTGAGCGCTTTTTGAGGGGAGAGAGGTTGTTTAGGAAGCCTGAGCCTTTCGAGGAATCACAGAATCTCTAAGTGGGAAGAGACGCCAAGGCAGCCTTGGCCAGCCTGAGACTGAACAAAATTCTCTTTCGTGTTCCCACTACCTGTCTGCTGAATTTTCTCTTGGGGGGTCTCCAGTGAATGGAAACCTCCCAAGGCAGCCCATTCTCCTTCTAGACAGCCTCAGGCAACAGGGCATTTCCCCTTCTGTTCCCCCTCCCCAATACAAAAGAGGGCAGTCCCTGGGACTTCCAGGTCCTTGTGATCTTTTTGGTTCTTCCCCAACCCCACCCCCCAACTCACTGGGGACAAAAAAAAATCAGTGAATCTGTAACTTAGTAATTTAGACCTCATATAATAAGAAGACAAACAAGAACAGAGTAATGTCAGGAAAATGCAGCTGCAGCTAACAGCCCTAAAACCTGGGTCTCATGCAAATCTCCTCCTCTCCTCCTCACTCCCCAGGGATGGAAGCCTAGGAGTCCAGCCCCTCTGGGGGAGGCTGCCGGGCCCTTTTCAGTGCTGCTCATCTGCTTTTGCTGTCTACGCTGCTCGACTGTCACCTGGGGCTCCAAAAAGCTGTGGCATGTGCAGCAACCACACCCCAGTGAGCCCTCTGAGCAGTCAGGCTAAACCAGGTTGGGGGTAACCAATAGGCATCAAGTTCATCAGTGAATTGGCGGGGGGGTCTGCCACAATCCTGTGAAGACTCCTCCCAGCAGAGCGGGCAGATAAGAGCAGCTTGTTTGAATAGGGCTCTGAGAGGTTGGGCAGACACCAAAGATGCCCAGATCATTCACAGAATTCGGGCATCGCCAGTCTTGACTCTTGTTCTGCCGCCGGACCTCAGTGACTCTGGGAGAGAGAGTGAGGCTGATGACTTTGCACCAAATTGCCTCACTTAAATCCAGACATCTTCCATGTCATTGGTACTCTTTTAAAAGGAAGAACAAACAACAACTTTCAAAACATCTAACATTACCAGCCTGGATCCTTCCTCCCCTAAGACAGGCAGTAGCTAGTTGCTGGTCAAGATGGTTCAAGAGGTCATGACCTGCCATTCTGCTGGGAATGGTGATCATTGTGCTTGGTTGGGCTGATCCCTCCACAGTAGGCACTTGTAAGTGGCCAGGTCCTTCCTCCAGGCTCTTCCAGTTGGCCCCATCATACCCACCAGAGCTTTTATTCTTCTGATAATCCCTGGAGGAACAGAATTTTCTCATGTCCCAATGAGGAATTATGGTGGAAATAACAAACAACTGAAGATGCTTTCCTTTTGGTCTGAGTAGAACTAATTACAAATCATACACTTGTGTCTTTTGTGTGTCTGTGAAATCAACCCAATGGAAATCCCTTTGGAGCAGATCCAGCTGATGCCGTTTTCTTTAAAAAGTGAGGGTGGGGTCACAGAGCTGCCCCTCTGAGACAAAGCAGGAGAGTGTGTGAGTGATGGGAAAAGACAGAAGCAGGCATCCATCCGTTTCTTCCATCCTCCTGGAAGAAGGAGCCCTGCAGCCAGGATTCAGCGCGATTGCCTGGTAAATGGATGGATGGTCTGGTTGGCTATGGATGAAATGAGAGCTTCTAATCTAGACTAATGAACACCTTCTCAAGTCCATCTCTGCTTGAACTCAAGCCCAGGTGGGATGTTACATGCTCTGCTCCAGGATAGCTCTAGGAGGACAGGGAAGGCTGTGGGATAGAGAGAGCATCTCAAGCCTTGGCTTCACTTCATCTCTCTGGAAGCCTTTTTCCTGTTTACTAGTGTGTTTGGTCTAGGGGTGGCTTGGCAAGGCAAGAATCCTTTTGGCTTGGCAAAGCCCAGGGCACCAGACAGGGCAAGGAAACAAGGGAAGGACCAGGGGAGCATCATGTTACTTGTCTCCTCCTGATGTTCACCCATATTTCTGCCAGATATTATGCTCCTTCTGATGCTACATAATTATGTAACCCAGATTGGACACATCTAAAATGACAGTCATTCTTATTTCTATAGACCCCCAAAGTTTATGTGCATCTTTCCTCCCAACAGCCCTGGAAGGGGGAGTGCAAGGATCGTTATTCCATTTTTAAGATGAGGAAACTGAGGCTGAGGAGGGAAGAGATTTACCTTTGTTCATATAGTTAGGGAGTAGCAGAACCAGATTTGGAACCAGATCTTTCCTTCCTTCCTTCCTTCCTTCCTTCCTTCCTTCCTTCCTCCCTCCCTTCCCCCTTCCTTCCTTTCTTCCTTCTCCCTCCCTCCCTCCTTCCTTCCTTCCTTCCTTCCTTCCTTCCTTCCTCCCACCCTTCCCCCTTCCTTCCTTTCTTCCTTCTCCCTCCCTCCCTCCTTCTCCCTCCCTCCTTCCCTCCTTCCTTCCTTTTTTCCGTTTGTTCTTTCATCCCATGCCTCTCTCTCCATTATTATTAGTGTTGGTAATATTATTGACGTCATTATTCCTCAGACCTGGATACAGCCTGTCCCTGAGGAATCTATGAAGAAGGCACCAAAGTAACTTTTCACTCTAGTTTTGCTCCACAACAGTAGCTGGCACGACCATCAGTATAGTCAAGCTAAACCAGAAACTGGCATGGGGGGTGATGGTGTGTGTGTGTGGGGGGGGGTAGGGTGGTGGTGTCCTGGAGTGCTAGGCTGGGGTTGGGGGAAGGCAAGAGGCGACCCAGTTCTAGAAGTAAGACTCAGAGTAAGAAGAAGGTGGGCGGGGGCTCTCGGGGATGAAAGCCCAGGGGAATTCCTGGGATGAATCTGCCTCATTGTTTCAAGGATCCTCATTCCGAGAAGCAGACGGTCAGTGCTTTCCAAAGACATCTGCCCAATTGTTCGTCTTCTATAACTTGACTGTCAGTGGAGCAGGGAAGTGTGGGCATGAGGAAGGATGGAACAAAAGTGGGAGAAGGACGTCCTGCAGGCACACAATCACCAGAAGAGACTGCTCCCTCTTGGGACTTTTTTAAACAATCTCTGTCCCACCCACTGACTGGTTGTGTTGTCAGTCCATATGAGGACACTTGAGAGCCATCTCTGCCTCTTTTCTCCCTTCAGTCACCCTGCTCTCAGTCCTCCCCCTGCCCCCATCCAGTCGGCTGCCAAATCCTCCCCATTCTGCCTCGGTGATCTGTCTCATGTTTGATCCCTCTTTTCTGCTCATTTCAGTCTTCATTCTGATAGCCAGGACCGTTATAGATAATAACCTCCTGACTGGAACCCGAATTCAATGGAAGGACCTGGATTTGAATTTCTCCTTCGTTACTTCTTTATTGGGTGATGAAGAGATGTAGGTGAGACACTGATGTAGTGAGGTGGATTTGGGACTGCTTGAATAGTTTGATGTTGGCTTGGCAGGAGGTCTCTAGTGGAGTGCCCTGGTGCTCTGTGCTTGACCCTGTGCTGCTCAGCACATGGCCATTGACTTGGAGAAAGACATCTGTAGCATGCTTCCCAAGTTTCCAGAGGGCACACCACTGGGAGGAATAGCTCTCATGCTGGATGGCAGAGTCAGGATCCAAAAAGGGCTTGACAGCCTAGGGTGCAGTCAAATCTCGTGGCCTATCCCTGGAATGAAGGGGACTTGACCCTCACATATCCTTGTGTGCAAATTTGCACCAGCGGTGAGGAGGATGTTGCACTCGAGTGAAAGTCTGGGGACCAAAAGGTCAGTTTTTCCATCTTGACCCACAATACTGATTTCCCGAGAATTAGATAGGAGAAGGGTATAAACAAGATGTAGCATTGGTAGTGGGCTTCACAAGCTTGCAGCTATGGCAGCTGAGTCCTAACAGGGTGTGAGGCTGCATTAGTTGGGGCATAGCTCCCTTCTCTGACCTCTCACCTGGCCACACCTTGTTTCCACTCCAATTTCCTCCAGTTAGAAGTCTTTTAGAAAAGATGGCAGATGTATGCTCACTTGTTGAGGTCAAAGTAGAGGGGACTTCTGCTTGTTGATGGCTTCTGAAGTTCCTTCTACCTTGGAGATTCTTGTTTGGGCAATCCATTGCACATTTCAATTTGCAGCCAAAAGATCTGGGTTCAAATTCTGACTGCTACTTAATACCTATCTGTGTGACTCTGGTGAGAAGAAATGGAATGGTAAGTAGGATAACCAGTTCTCAGAATGGCTGGTGGCTGGGTGAGCAGAAGGCAACTAGAAGGGCAACAAGAACCTGGAGGAGAGTGACAAGACGTTCTTCATCTTCTTTCAAACAACCAGTCAACAAACTTTGGGCTAGGGCATTGCCCATCTCTGTGGGAGACCCTGGGAGAAATTCAGATTATGATTCTTAGAGAGGATTTAGGGGGTAGTGGACAGAAGCCTGGGCTTAGATTCAAAGGACTAGGTCCTAATTCTATTCCTTTTAGCTGTGTGAGCCTTTAGCCTCACTTTCTTCATCTATATAATGGAAGGGTCAGGCTGGATGACCTTCAAGGTCCCTCAGCCCCAACTCTACGATCTGATGATCCTGCTCTCTAAATGTTAGGCAGAGGAAGCTAGATCTGATTTCATAGACTCTGAACTATCCCCCCGAGGCAATGGGGAGCCTCAGTGGGCTCTGATCAGGAGGCTAGTATTCACTCTGGGTGTATTATGGGAAGATAAGTCCCTTCTTCCCTCTCACAACAAAATAGGATCTTGGTTGCAGAAAAATGTTCAGAGTTCCCAAGAGCCACTTCAATGCTTTGTGGGTTGGAATGAAAATTAATTGATCAATTAATCAATTCACCCAGTCAGCTGGTCTTATACTGTCTGGTAGAGTGGAAGCTCCCAGAGGACAGGCACTATTATTGCTGTAACCTTGATATTTCCAGAGCTTATCTCAGGACAGTGTGTGTGTGTGTGTGTGTGTGTGTGTGTGTATGTGTGTGTGTGTGTGTTCATGTGTATATATTTCCACTCACCCACATTAATGTGATTGTTGGTACTCTCAGTCTTAGTCCAATGACAAAGGAGTGGATGTGTTATGGAAAGACCTGAATCATGGCAAAGGTTGACATTCCTGCTAAGAATGAAAGCAGATGACAGAGGAAGCTGTGGTTAAATGGAAGGATGAACCATCATTTTGGCCTCCCTTGGACCAGCCTTTCAAAGTCAGGCTCTCCTTGGAGCAGCAAAGAAAGGAGATGGTGGACTTGGTTTTGTTGTGCATCCAAAGGCAACAAGGAACCTCATTTCATGGGAATTCAGCAATGCTTCCAGGAAAATGGAATGCTTTGTACATCTGTCAATGCCTGTAGTTTCTCTCCACACCCTCCCTCCTCCCCCATGTTTAATCATAAAGTGAATTGCCAGAGTCTGACCACAGCAGGTACTGAAGTATCATTTTCTCTTAGCTCTGGGCAAAACTGTGAAGATGGAGTATCTCTCTGCATCCAAGTAGAGTGGGTGACGTAAGGCTATCTGGAGAGATTTGCTCAGTAGAAGAGTGATAAGAAATCGAGGGTACATTTCAGCAGACGGGCAGAACCCCTCTTAATACAGGAGTGTTGGGGAAATTAGGAAAGCTATCTCTCCATTTATCAAAGCCCTTGGAGGGAAATGAGACAATGGAGCTGAGGGCAAGACCACTTTCTCCCTCCCTCTTCCACCTGGTCTCTCTTTCTCTCTCTCCCCCCCGCCCCTTCTTTCCCCCCTCTTTCTCTCTCCCCTCTGGCTGTCTCTTTCTCTCTTCATTCCTCTGGTTCTTTCTCAGCCTCTGCCTAGTTCTGTTTCTCTGTTCCTATCTCTGCCTCTTTGTTCCTTTTCTTTTCTTTTAAAGCTGACATGACAAGAGCTTGCCATCTCTTCCTCTAGGTTTTAGCCCCTCCCATTATAAATATAAATTTCCAACTTTCCAGAGGGACTGCCTTTGGGTCTGCCCTCGTGCAGGACAAACAGTCAGGGTTCATTGGTGCATGAGGGATGATTGAAGGGGATATTTAACCTGGAGGAGTTTTGGGATAGGGGTGGGGCAGATGTAGGAACCAGTATGAGAGCTGTGTCCAGCTATGTTAGTAGCTATCATTTGGGAGAAAGATTAGGCTTGTTCCATTCGGGCCCAGAGGTCAGAACCGGGAGCTGTGGGTGGAGACTGCAAAAAGGCCAATTGGGCTTAAGGTCAGGAAACATTTCCTAACCATGAGAGGTATCCCAGTGTGGAGGGGGCTGCCTCAGGAGGTGGCAGGCTCTCCCTCCTCCAAGGTCTTTGCACAGAGACTAGATGTCCCCTCATGGAATGTTATTGAAGAGGGATTCTTGGTCAGGTATGGAGGACCTGGAGGACATGATTCTGGAGAGTTCTTTGACCTCTGAGGTTCATTCATTTATTCAGTCATTCATTCGTTCATCACTACTCTATACTCAACCTTGGGAGAGATACAAATATTGGATAAGACCCTGTTGCTACCTTCATAGGGCTCATTGTCCAGTTGGGCATTGGAGGCAAGCAAAGATAATGACCAAAACCCCACGGGCATATTTCACTATCTCAGAACTGGGATCCGGGACTGTTGTCTTCTCCAAGGTTGTCAGTGACTAATGAATGTGTTTATTATTAGATCAACAGATTTTTAGCACAAAATTCATTGCACTGAATGGTAGGACTTGGGAAACAATCGGACAGAGAAAGTCAATGGGGTTGGGAAGTTTGTGAAGTGGGGGCAGGACTAGAAATTCCGCTAGACAGAAGTGGGGTAGGAAGCATTATAAATCACGAGAGCCAGAGTTCACATCCCCAAAGTTCAACTAAGTCAAGGAGGAAAGGAGAGTTCCTGACTGTGTGCATTTGCACAGGCTTCAACCCACCCTCACCCCAATCTGGAAAGTCCTTCCTCTTCAGCTCTACCTTTTGGCACCTCTAGCTTCCTTTAGAGCCCAACTCAATGGCTGCCTCCTACAGGAAACCTACTGTAGTTCTGTCATTTTCTTCTTGAAGTCACATTACTTTTCTCAAATTGCCGCAGATGGTTTTCTGCAATGGGTGGACCAATCCACATCTATTCCACCAGCTGGATTCATGGGATTCTCTTTCCATCGTCCTTCCAAACTTCGAAGTTTCGGCTTTTCCTTTTGGCCATCTCTGCCCATCTGATGGGTGTGAGATGAAATCTCAGAGGTGCTTTAAGTCACATCTCTCTTGTTAGTGGTGACTCGGAGTATTTTTCCTTCAATCTGGTTGTTGATGGTTTTCATTTCTTCTTTTGACACTTCGTTCATTTTCTTTTGTCTTGGGGGACATAGACTCATTTTGGAGATAACACACAGACTGTAAATAGAGCCTGCAATGAATGTCTTTTTTCAGTGTGTGAAGCCTGTGAAGTGAAATGATCAATTGCAATGATTCCCTTCCAAATTTCCTCTCTCAAAGCTCTTACTCAAATGCTCTGGCATCCCTTGTTAACTTTGCAGAAAAGTAGTCATGTACATATATGAATTAATTAATTAATGAAAAAAGTATTTATTAAGTATGTACTATGTGGACTGCCCTGAGCTAAGCACTGGGGATGCACAGAAAAAAGTCAGACATTTCCTGCCCTCCAGGAGCTTACATTCTAATGCAGGAGACAATGCCTAAAGCTACAAGTCAGAAGGAAAAGTCCTGCAGTCCTTAGTATGGGCAAATCAAGTGGTCAGGCCTCTTTGATGTCATTTCCACTGATAAAATCACCCCAGCTCATGATGCTGAACCGTGGATGGACCCAGGACTTTGGGGGCCACAACTTTCCCTTCTGGGTCCCCAGTCACTGTGGCTACTGCCCCTGCAGGAGCAGGTCCAAGCTGCCTCTCCTCAGGTGCCACTTCCCAGGATGACCCCAGGACATGAGGCCGCTCCTGGAGGCACAGCTCCTCCAAGACTCTTGGGCTTAGGCCCTGGGCTGCCCCCTTCGGGGTCTGAGGGGAGATGGGGGTCAGGGTAGGGGTGGAGGTTTAACTCACTGGCCTGGTTCAGGGCGCCTCTTGGAGACTGGCTTCTCCAGCTAGGTTGGATCACCTGCTCAGCAAGTGGTGATTAGTTGGCTGTTGGTGAGTCTGTCTGGCCTCCTTCCCCTCAAGAACCACTTTCCCAGATGGAGGGTTTGAAAGCTGGGCCAGAAGCAAGAATGGGGGTCTGGGGGTGCTGTGACTCCCAGGACTATCTGCTTGTTGGTGTCAGTCAGAAGCTTCTGACATATGGTCCTATGTACACAGCCAATCGATTCCCTTAATTGTCCTGACACCAAGGGGAGACCCTGGCACCCCAAAGCAATGCTCGGGCATCGTCCTCTGCTCTTTGCCCAAAGCCCCCAATCTGTAGGTTTTAGCATGAATGTGGGTGGGAGGGCAGGGAGGCAGCCCTTGGTAAGCAAAGTCAGTAGAAATGTCCTAGGTTTGGGATCTAGAACATTTGATGTGGTTTAAGTTGGAACTGGGTCAGTGAAAGTGTTTTTCGATCTCTGAGAACCCCAGAGACCTCTATCACTTCTGGTAGAAAGTGAAGTCCTTGAGGGCAGGGACTGATTTTGTCTTTAGATCCCTAGTGCCTGGGGCAACTGGGTGGAGCCATAGTGGATAAACTCCAGGGCTTGGAATCGGGAAGACCCATCTTCCGGAGTTCAAATGTGACCTCAGACACCAGCTGTGTGACCCTGGGCAAGTCACTTAACTGTGCGGAGGGAAATGACGAACTCCACCTTGGAAGGAGTATCTCTGCCAAGAAAACCCCAAATGAGGTCTCAGAGAGTCAAACAGGACTAAAACAGCTGAACAACAACCATCCTGATGTCTAGTATACGGTGGGCACGCAATAAATCCTTGTTGAGATTGATGATTTAATTCTTTTGTAGAATGAGTCTCGTAACAGCAGCTCTCCTCTGGGAGCGCAGGGATTCCTACATCCAGACTAATCCGTGAGCGCCGGGCGCACGCAGATAGGGACAATGAGAAGCTGGGGTGGGGTCTTGGCTTTATTGAGCCCTAGATTTCAGAGTTAGCGTCTCTGCTCAGCCCTCCCTGTCCATCAGACGCTGGGCAGTTCCTCCACTTTCTCCCACGTCTATCACACTCATCTTGGCTTTCCACTTGTGCTCGGAGACCTTCCAATTACGCCTTACAGGAAAGGACAGTGAATTCTGTAGTTCGAGGACTTGGATTCGAATCTTAGCTTGATGCCGCTAAGCCTCCGGTTCCTCATCTGTAAAACGAGCGATTTGGCCCCGGGCGATCTGCTGGCGGTCTGAATCTGCCGCCCCCGGTTCCGGCTGTAAACGTGGGGCTCTTCTCCCGGGCTCCCCATTCTCAGCTCTGCAGAGATACCTGGGAATGCTTGTGCAGTGACCGTAGCCCTGAGCCACAGAACCTTTCCAGGGAAAAAGAAGTCGCTTGGCAGGTGTAGGGCAGAGTCAGGCCAGAGCTAGCTAAGGTGGCCAGGGCCTCTCCTGCATCTCCTCATGGCTGTGTGACCCTGGGCCCGTCATTAGCTTCGCTGATACTAGGAGGGCTCACTCATAAAACAACAGCCCTTACCTCCCAGGTCCTTCTTCCAACGAAGGATTTGTACATTACCTCAGAAATCTCCGAGTGCATCATTATGAAAACAGCCATTTTGCTCTGAATTCCATTGCAACCTTTGTGTTTCCCTGGTCCTGGAAAAAGAGGTGCCAGCTATTTTGCTCTGGGGAGTGGGCTGGGTGGTTTTTCACCATTCCTGCTTTTTATTCTGTCCCTTTGGCTAGCCTAGGGTGCATGTGGGCGGCAGAACAGACCCCAGTATCCCTTGGGCCTGAGTCACCTTCAGGATGCAGGAAGAGAGAGGCCATCAGCTACAGTCTACAGATGACCAGGGTCCTGATACAAGCCGGAGGGACCTTTCAGAATTTCCCTTAATTTGACTTGAAATAAAACATCCATGGTTTGCAAGGCAGGAAACTGTATCTTTCGGCATGACATGAAATAATGTTGCTGTCTGAGTGAACGAAAAAATTAGATGTGTAGCTAAGTTGGGGCGTATTTAAATAGTCAGGCAGGTCAGGCCTGCTTCCTCCAGGCCTTTGATAGGCAGGCTGATAACAGCTCGGGGTCTGGGAATACCCTCAATCAATAACCCCTGATCGCTGCTGAAAGCCGGCGCTCGCCTATGGGAGCAGATGGGAAGGAGGCAAACAATATTTGTCTTACCTTTCAGACTGATTTCCTGTTTTGAATGAGGCAGAGTGTGTCCATATGTTAATCAGATCGGGAGCAGAGATAGCAGAGTTCAGGTCACCAGCCCCTCTCCCTCAGCTCTCAAAGGCTGGCTCGCCATAAAGCATTCTCAGCGGCTCCCCCGTGGACCTTTTCCAAACGGTACTAATCATGTGTCCAGCTCAATGAAAATATTCCCTGGGGACCAAGGCACAAGCTTTCATCTCGGAGGCCGATGTTTTCTTCTGGGGAGAGGTTCTTGCTAAGGGGTAAATTTTGTTTGATTTGTATGGCTCCTGGCAGATCTCGACTCTGAGCTTGTAAATACAGGCTTCCCTGTCTTCTCCTTAGGTTGATGGTGAGCCTCTCACTTTATCGGAGGAGATGGTTCTCCAAGAAAATCTTTCCTTGGCTCTCTTTTCTCCTCCTTAGATGTGGGGATCCCTCTTCCCCTCACCCTGATCAGGGAGGAGGTCCTTTTGTATTTATTCTACACTTATGAGCCAGGCCTAGGGTGGCCAAGGAGAACTGGGGAATCAGAGACTGTCTAAGCCCTAAGGTACCTCAGAGGCAGCTAGTCCAAGCCAGAACCGACTTCCACTGGAACATTCCTGAAGGACCCTCCCAGGGGGAGAAGCCGCTTCAGTGGGAGACTATCAATCATTAAGTCATTTCCCTGACATTGAGACCCCTTAGAAACACTGTTCCCCTGGGTCCCCCAAGACTCCTGGTTCTCCTTCTGACCCCTCTTCAACATAACAGTGTTCCATGAATTCTTGCCGCTAAGTCATCCTGTTCCCCCTAAGTCTGCTCTTCACCAGACTGAATACCCCCCAGTTCCCTCACTGGGTCCCCCTGTGGTATTTACTCCATTCCCTTCACCACTCTGGTGACCTTCCTCTGGAAGTTCTCCTGAAATGTCCTTCCCACAATGGGGAGCACAGAACTGAGTCTAATAGGGGATGGCTCTGTTCTCAACTGCGCTCAAGACTGCCTGGGCTCTAGGCCTTGGATGTAATCCAGAAGTATGCCCTGTCTTTGTGTATGCTGCCATGCCCCTCTGGCCCTGGCTATCCTCATTGCTCTCCTGCCTCGGTGCCCTAGGAAAACATGAGATCCATCAGCAGCAGAGGGGTTCATGGCCCCAGGAAGAGAGCACTTGATTCTTAATCTCTCCCCACCCCTCTGGAAAGGAAACTCAGATGATTAACACTGAGAACCAGGATTTATTTGGCATTTTAAGGTTTGTCAAACATTTGACAAATACGTCATTTTAGGGGCAGCTAGGTGGCACAGTGAACAGAGTGCCAGGCAAAGACCTGAGTTCAAATCTGGCCTCAGATACTTCCTAGCTGTGTGACCCCGGACCAGTCGCTTAACCTTGTTTACCTCAGTTTCCTCATCTATAAAATGGGCTAGAGAAGGAAATGGCAAACCACTGCAGTATGTCTGCTGAGAAAACCCCAAATGGGGTCATGAAGAGTCAGACATGACTGAAATGATGGAACAGCCTCCTTGTGCAGATGGAGGCACTTTGGGCCAACAGGACAGGAGGCAGGTCCTGGCAGACTCCAGGCCTGGCGCTCCTCTGCCTGGCTGCCTCATGGTTCTTGGGGTCTGCACTTGGTTCCCTTGAGGAGCTGCCTGTTCAGTCTCGTGCATCCCCTGGCTGCAGGTAGGATGCTGGATACTCTGGCCCCGTGTCTACATAATTTGTAATGCTTTCTGGGAAAGGAAGGAACTCCAAACCCTTGTTTGGAGAAGGGGACCAGAGCCGCTCCCCACATCCCAGGACAGATTGGGGGTGGAAGCGGCTGCCCTTTGAAACCTGAGCAACATAGACATTTAGGGCAAATGAAAGGCTGTCTTATTTTGCAGACTTGCAATGAACCCTAATAAATGTGTAGACTCATTCTGAGCAATGGAATTTGTGAGCCAGGAATGGGAGAGAGAGGAACAGGAGCAGCCCAGCTTCTGGCATGCAGTAGATGCTTAATAAATGCTTGCTGATCGATCATTTCTTTCTAGCTGAGATTAGAGTGGAGAACTTCTTCTAGGGTCCTTCTTGTCAATGAACTCTGGGCCCATCACTAAACAAATAGGATACATAGTTAGAAGGGCACCCACTCACCTGGAGCCATCAGCCTGAGCACCCTGGACCTGGACTGGAGAGGTGGGAGAGCAGAGCCTGGCTCAGCTACATGGTCCTGGGCAGGGGCTTCCCTTCACTGGGACTCAGTTTTCTTATTTGTAAAATGAACGACCTGAACTAGGCCAAGTCTCTTTCAGGCTCTGATATTATGGTGCTGGGGTGAACTTTGACACTTCAAGTATTTTTGATGCCACCAGTGTCATGGCAAATTACAGCCTCTGCCAAGCTCTGGCAGCCACAAATCCATCCCTTTATGGGTAACCTGGAAAGGACCTGCTCCCAGACTGGCTAGTTGGATACTCAGGTTGTACATTGCCAGAGCCAAATGTGGAGTCTTTATAGGTGGAGAGCAGAGCTTGGTCCCCACTGACAAAGTCTTTGAGAACCTAGAATCCTTGCCTTTCCATCTGGAAATATGTTGCAGAGTTTACTATTATCACCTGAGGCCCTGCTCTTGTGACCCAAACCTCTTCTCTCAGGAATGCCTTGCCTTGACGAAAGCCTGCACCTTATAATTATTGTTTGGAGACTCTATTTTCTCTCATCAGGAAGAGAGCAGAGTCCAAAAACTGTAGGCCAGTCAGCTTGACTTTGATTTGTGGAAAAACCATAGAACATATCATTAGAAGGTTGGTTGGTGAACTTTTAGAAAGGGCAACAGTAGTAACAGAGAGCCTACCTGACTGCATCAAGAACAGGTTGTATTCAACCAACCTCATTCCAGTTTTGAGCAGCATTACTAAGCCATTATGTGAAGGGAAAGCAGCTGATACAGTTAATCTACATTTTAGCAAAGCCTCTTACATGGTTCTCATAGAAAAGATGGAGAGGTTTGGATTCGAATTATTCCAGCAATAATCTGATTTTTAGATGATAATACAATCAGATGAATAATTAACTGGCAAAATGACTTAGATTCAAAGAATACTCTGCATGGCTGGATGTTGCAGGAAGTCTCCAGTGGCATGTCCCAGGGCTCAGTGGTTGGTCTTGTGCTGTTTAAAGTTTTTATTAGTGACTTAGACAAAGGCATAGATGGTATGTTTATCAAATTTGTGAATGACATAAATTTGGGAAGGAACTCCATCAGGAAAAAATAATCTTGACAGGCTTGAGCATTGGTCTTACTGGAATGAAATTAAATTTAATAGGAATAAATGGAAAGTCTTTCACTTCGGTGCATAAAAAGTCAATGGCACAAGTGTAAGATGAAGGAGGCATGGATAGAAAGTTGTTTTTCTGAAAACGATCTGGGGTTTTTAGTGGACAACAAGCTCTATGTGAGTCATTGGGGGATGGAGCAGCTCCAAAATCTAATGCTATCTCAGGATGCATTAGTGACACAGGGTTTCCAGACAACAGGTTCCCTGTGCTCTGCTCTAGTCACATTTTAACTGCAGTATTCTGATTGTATCTGGGTGCCACAGTTTAAGAATATTGGTTAAGCTGGAGAGTGAACAGAGGAGGTCAGTCAGGAGAGAGAAGGGCATGGAGACCATGACAGATGGTCTTAGGTTAAAAGAACAGTGCATAGTTAGCCCAGAGAAGAGAAATGCAGGAGCACCCTAGTAGCAATCTTCACATATTTGAAGGAGGAGGGATTAGCTTGTTCTATTTGGTCCCAGAATGGGGAACTAGGAGCAGTGAGAGGTAAATTTAGTTTCAATTATAGGTCTCCCTTAAGAGACAGGGGTTTGCCTCCTTAGAGGTCTTCTAGCAGAGGCTACATAACCATTTGTTGGGGAGGTCATAGTGAGAATTCCTTTACATGTATGGGTTGGGCCAGATGGCCACTGAGGTCCATTCCAGCTCTCCAGTTGTGTGATTTTGTGACCAGTAAAGCTTGCCAAGCCATTTACAGACATTATCTCACTGGAGTCTCACAACAACCCTGTGAAATATTGCAGAGATTACTAAAGCTCATGAACCCTCCAGCATGCTTACCTTTGAAAGGAAGGAATCTTTGCAAGAAGAGTGGGTACCATCTTGGGAGTGGGCTCCACTTGTTGGGAACACATGTGGCTGAGCTAATTCCAGCTTTGCTGGGCCCCAATATTCTTTCTCTTCTTGTAGAGTCCTCACATCACTCCCCTCTGGGCACAGCATCTCTGCAAACCTCCCTCTTTGTTATTTCAGCACTGTGGGTATGTCAACAAGTCACCTTGGCTGGCCATAGTCTGTCTCTTGTTTATGATATGATGGAATCACATCCTCTTTTGGTTATGTCTTGGTACAGGGGAAAGAACTGACTGAAATCTAGCCTCTGATAATTACTATGAATGTGACCTTGTTCAAGTCCCTTTCCTCCTCTGGGGCTCAGTTTCTCCCTCCATAAAAGGAGGGGGGTGGGACTGTTGGCCTCTCAGGTCCCTTCTGACTCTGGATCTAGGGTCACATAAATCACTTCATTGATTGTTGCTATAGCTGGCCCTAAGAGAGTTAACTTTTCATGGGTGTGTCTACAGGATCCTTCAGACCCTTCCCCAGCTGATCTCTCAGCTTCTCTGCTATTGACAGCTTCAGCCTCACTCTTCCTTCCTTCCTTCCTTCACTTCTGGCCTATCCCAGCCTTGCCTTCCGCTCTCCTGACAGACGGTAATCCCCATCTTTCCCTGGGGGCTGCCTTTAAAATATTTGTAGACTGTGATCAGTTCCCAGACATCTCTTTGTCCCCTCTAACTCTCAGCCCCATTTTATCCAGATAGAGGAGAGAGAGAGAAAAGACCTTTGGTTTTTAGCCCACGATCTAGCTCAGTGTGTGCCAAGGCAGCCAAGTCAGGCATCTCTGGGAAAG
The DNA here is from genome assembly GCA_028627135.1 of Pseudochirops cupreus. Classification (NCBI taxonomy): domain Eukaryota; kingdom Metazoa; phylum Chordata; class Mammalia; order Diprotodontia; family Pseudocheiridae; genus Pseudochirops; species Pseudochirops cupreus. Next base: position 5,652,786 of record CM053583.1, on the reverse strand, counting down.
GGAAGGCTGAGATCTATCTGAGAGTCAGGAGGAGGTGTACAGAAAAGACACCCAAAATACAGAGGAGCTCTCACACACATGTGCGTTTGCACCAGTCTGTATGGGGAAATACAGACATATACATATTTTAGTTATTGAAGAACTTTGCGAGACCCCCTTCATCTGGGAAAATGAAAAAGTTAGAACATGTAATTCACAGGATCATAAGAATTATTGAATACCAGAGCTAGGCAGGTTCTATGAATCTAGAATCCAGAATGTCAGAGCCTTAAAGCACTTTCAGGTAGGGAATGTCAGAGCTGGAAGAGCACATAGAACCCAGAATATGGAATATTAGCACTGGAAGGCACCTTCAGTCATGGAATGTCGGTGCTGGCAAGGGCCTTAAACTACAGAACATAGAATGTCAGAGTTGGGAGGGCCCTTAGAATAGGGAATGCCAGCATTAGAGAGAACCTTAGAACAGAGACTGTTGAACAGGGAAGGACCACTGCACACCTTACTTTGTAAGGAGGAATCATAGAAGATAAAACAGTAAATGTCAGAAATGAGAAGGACCTTAGAACCCAGAACATAGAATGTCAGAGTCAGTGGGGAGGGACCTTAGAACATGGAACATTAGAGTTGGGAGAATCTTTGGAACTTGGAACACAGCATGTTAGAGCTAGGAGAAACCTTATTGGTCATGGCCCCAACTCCATTATTTTAATAGTGAGCAACTGAGGAGGGAAGGAAAGGGGGGGAAGGATTTCTCAAGGGCATTCAGTTAGTAGGTAGAAAGTCCAGAATTTGAATCCTGCTCCTCAGACTCCAAATATTCTCCATGTTGTGTCACACAGAGGCCAGTCCTTCCCACCTCTCCTGCTTTCTCTCCTCACCTGTTATCAGTCTAATTAAATTGGAGAAACATTTAGGGAGCACTAGGACCCTGGAGATATGCAGGTGAAATGAGACCTATTGCTTGCTCTCAGGGAGTTTCTAGTTGAACATCGTTCTCACCCAAGTGTAGCAGGAGACTTTCAGTCCAAGAAGACTTTTCTAACTTTTCACAAACAGTCCACAAAGTTCCAGTTTCTCTAAGTAAAAAGCAGGTAATTTAACCAGAGCTTGTTTGTTCTCTTGGGAAAAGTCCTAGATCTTCCATTGAATTCACCACTAGATGTCACTGATGCTTGTTGGCCGAGTGGGTGGGATTGGAGGTGGGAGTGCCACCCCTTCCCCCCCGCCCAACCTGCCCAGGTAGCTCACAGAGCAGAAAGGTAGCAGCCTCGGGCCAGGTAGCCAACTTCCTCTTCCCACCCAGCCCTGTGGGAAAGAAACTCTTTGCTGTATACTCCAGAAAGGCAAAGTTTTACCACCAGAGAAGGAAGATAAGAGAATTCTAGAGCATGGAGAGACTACTGAGAGTGTTCTTCCGGCCCAACCCCATCCTTTGACAAATAGGGAAACTGAGGTTTATGGGTGGGGGAAAAAGGGCTTGCCTATAGTCATGTGGTCAGTCAGGATTAGAACCTGCCTCTCAGGACTCCTGTTCCAACTACTCATTCTCTTTCTGGTACGTCCCTCCTATTAGAATGGGACCTCCTTGAAGGCAGGGGATGTTTTTAACCTCTGTGTGTGTGTGTGTGTGTGTGTGTGTGTGTGTTTTCGTCCCTAGTACTTAGCTAACAGGTACTTAACAAATACTTCTTGATTTGACTTGACTTGCAATGGCTGTGCTGAGGATTATAGCCAACGACAGAAAAGATACATCAGTCCCTTCAAGCTACAGGCAGGTTGATGCAGTGGAAAGTGAAGCCAATGGGGACTCAGAGTCCAAGGCTGTCACTGATTTACTGTGTGACTTGGGTCCAGTGCTTCCTCCTGTCAGAGCCAGAGTTTCCTCATCTGTAACATTATTCATTCAGACTCTCCTTCAAGTCCATTCCTGATCTAAATCTATACCCCCTCCATCAATCTTACTGTGTGCTTCCATTTACTCTTCATGTGTTTTTTGTATGTACTGATCTATGTGCCTGTTGTCTCCTGATTAGACTGTAATCTCCTTTGTTTCTCTCTGCCTCTCTTTTCTGTCTCTGTCTCTGTCTCTGCCTCTCTCTGTTTCCCTTTGTGTTTGGTTTTGTGCTTGACATGTAGTAGGCACTCAATCAATGCTCCTTGATTGTTTGAATGCCAGAATCTGAGGATATAAAGTCCCAAATAACATAGTTCCTACCCTTTAGGAGCTTAGGGTCTATCTCAGTAGACAACACAAATATACATAGATAGATACAAAACACATAGAAGAGAAATTTGTTTTGGGGTGAGGGAGGTCACTAGCAACTGGGGTGAGTGCTGTGAGAGACTTCCCAAAGCAGGTGTCTGTTGAGCAGAGTTTTGAAGGGAACGAGGGATCCTAAGCTACTGTACTCGCTATGAGATCTTGGTCAAGCTCCCACCCTCCTCTTATTCCTGTTCCTTATCTGTAAAATGAGAAGGTTAATGACCTCTAATCAATCTTCCTGAATAGATCTAAATCTATGGCCCAATGACATGACTTATAATAGTTGGCATTCATATTGTGCTACAGTAGATAGTGCACTGGTCTTGGAATAAGGAAGAATCATCTTCATGAGTTCAAATCCAGCCTCAGGAGCTTTATTGGCTGTGTGACCCTGGGCAATTCACTTACCCTTGTTTGCATCAGTTTCTTCACCTGTAAAATGAGCTGGAGAAGGGAATGGTAAATCACTCTAGTATCTTTGCCAAGAAAACCCCACATGGGATCACAAGGAGTCAGACACAACTAAGAGGACTGAACAACAGTAACTTATTGTGCTTAAAGGTCTGCAATGTGCTGTACACAGGTTCTTTCATCTGATCCTTGAAATAGCCCTGGATGGTAGGTGCAGTGATGACATCAAACTCTGACTGCTCCTAAGTGCAGTGTGTTCTTATGAGTTCTCTTAACCTGTCATCAAATTGTTTCCAAACTACCACAAAGGTTTGACATGTAAGTGCAAATCAGTTTTCATATTGATTCCCAAAGGATGGCCAAGTGCATGTGTCCTATGTACTGTCCCAGAGTAACTCTCTCATTCTTCTCCACTGCCCTTTAGCTGCACCTCATCATCTGTGTAATTATAGGACCAAGATATTAGTGTTCTTGCAGCACAAATGTCAGGTTAGTTGAAGACCATGATTGCTAGACATCAATCGATCGATCAATAAGCACTAACTAGATGTCTATGCCTGTTAAGTCTCTATTATGTGGAGGGTATGGGGTGTTCTGGAGGACTACTGTGAGAGCTGCCAAGTCTTTTTCAGGGCTGCTCATCTACCTTTGGTGTCTACCATCACCCAACTCTCACCTGTGGCTCCCATGCCCAGCAGCCATGCCCTGGCAAACTGTCTTGGGAGACAGGCTAAACCAGTCTGAGGGTAACAGATACACTTCAAACCCATTGGTGAATTAGGGGATGTCTATCCTAAGCATTTGGAGATTTCCCCCAGTGGAATAGGTATAAAAGAACAATTTGTTCTAATGACCACGAAGGTGGATGAAGCAGGTGCTGTAGAGTACGTAGGGCCTGGTTAGACACAGAAGATACCAAGGCCATCCATTGCATCCCAAGCCATTGCCAGTCATCCTGACTTTTGTCTTGCCACTGGACTTTGATGACTCTGGAAAAGAAAGTGAAGCTGATGACTTTGTGCATCTCTGCCTCACTTTAATACAATTCATGCACCAGTCAGGACATAACCCCATAATGTCAATGGTCCTTTTTGCAAAGAAAATCAACTATGTACTTGATATTATACTAAGTGTGGAATTGTGCTAAGTGCTGTCCTGAACCATCACAGATCATCACAAACATTTTGCAGAAACAGACATCATATTGCCTCTCATTGGCAGTATTAAGATGTTTTCCAATTTAAACTCATCTTCTGCCTATGTCACTAGTATCCTTTCTGGCAGATTTTCAAATGAACTGGTTGGCAACACTGGCCAGTTGTTCAGAAGAGTTTTTATTTTACCATAGCCAGTGTGCCAGTGGTAGAAGAAAAGAGAGTCACGTTTAAAGAGACTCCAGCCTCACAAGGGTCAGTTTATATGTAAACATTGTTAAAAACAAACAATATATGCAACTGTTTTGTAAATGCATTTATCATTTAATAAACACATCATTAACTAAAAGAAAAGTAAATATTTTATATTCCAGCTAGCTTGATGAAAACCAAAGATTGAGTTTGTCTTGTATTGAGTTAAATATTGAAAATCTTTGTTCAAATAAAAAAATTCCTAAATCAAAATTATGCTCACATGTGATTGTTTTGTTAAATATCTTCAAGTTGTAGCTTATTTCATTGAAAGTGTTATCTGTATTCAATAAAGTATATGTAATAAAGACAGGTGATATAAAGTCTTACAGATAATAGTAAGCATATGACACCTTTTTTTAATTCTTAAAGAATGTCCCACACAACATATTCATCATTATTTTAAGAGTTTTATAACTTTATATTTAGAATTTTTGTAAGCATAGGTGGAATTTTACATTTTATAATTTTATAATATAAATTTTCATTTGGATTTTTTCGATGGATAAAGGTTATTGTAAACATTTAATGAATAAATTCAAGAGAATATTTAATTAGTATATTAAATTACCCTGGGAGGTCACAACACTTTCTGTCATCGAAAGGGACAAGAAAATAATGGGAACCCCTGGAGTGGAGAACTTTCTTTTCCTATACTTGTCTATAACTGTCTTACATAGCTGATCAGGGTAAGGGACTTGTCCAGGCTTGCATAGACAGTGATGAAGCTTGAACCCAGGTCTTCCTGACTCCAATGCTGGTCCTCTAGAAGCTCTTCTGCCTCTATAACTAGTAGGTTAAGTGGGACAGAATGGGATACTATATAACCAATCCCAACAGACATATTTTATTTTAGGAGGGCTCCATGGATGGACAAAAGAGGCTTTGATAGACAACATAAGGTCATGGAATATTGGAGCTCAAAGGAATCCCAGCTAGCTCCCTTGGTCAAGAAAAAGGGAAGACTGAGGTGCAGAGAAAAGAAGAGCGTTTCTCAGGATCCCCCAGGGAGCTGGTGGCAGAACCAGGATGAGATTCCAAGCCCACAAGAGTCCACTTTTGCTACTATAGACCTTCCCTCATCATATGCCCCTTCTCTTTTTGCCTCTTCCTCTTTTTTTCAGTGAGGGCTAAGCCATCATTATTATGAATAATGAGAATAATGGCAATGATAATTGATGTCTAAATGGCATTTCAAGATTTGCAAACTGCTTTGCAGGTATTTTTGAGCCTCTCAGCTACATCCTGACTTCTGTTCAGTCTGCTCAAATGGACAAGTGATAGCACCCCTGGGTGTCAGACCATGCCTGAGGGTCTAGTTCTTCCATGCTGAGACTTCTGAGACAGCAGAAGCTTGTGAAGGCTGCTCCGCTAACTGGCCATCCATGGGTGGCAGGCACCAGGGTAAGGAATGGCTGGAAGAGAGGTTGGCAAGATGACTTAGGGTCATTCCACCCTAGTCCAGCAAAATTAGGACTATATCAGAGGACCATTAGGACATCAGATCCCTGGGGTAGTAGGCAGGCACCTATGGGTGAAGCCAGCCCTTTCTTCCCTCTTGGTCCATTGTAGGTAGGTCACATTCAGAGGCTGCCTGAAGTCATGAGCCCTTGGCTGTGAATTCAGCTCTTGGATAATTGGCAATAAAACTTAGGAATTCCAAGGAGCTTTCTGGGTCAGCGTCCTGTGGTGGGTTGAATAGTTCACTTCACAGTAGGGCTGTCTGACATACCTGCACCGGCCGGAACCAGCTCAGGGAGCAGTTTCCCCCAATGAAATCATCTTCGGAATAATCCCGTATATCACGGGCCATGACGTCTTGTGTTTAAACAGCAGCAGCAGGCACCAGCAGAGGGTGTGTTCTGAGCCTCCCTGGCTTAGGGGAGGTGGGTCTGCCCCAACCCCCCAACCCTTTCCTCATCATAAGGCCTTTCTTTGGGCCAATGAGGCATCTGGAATACATTTAAGAGAAATTCCTTTAGCGTCAACCTCTTCTTCCAGGTGAGCTGCATACCAGCATGGACCATGAAAGATGAAATAGGGCTGGCTGAACGCTTTCTTGGGAAGGTTTTTATAGATGCTAATTAAACACACTCAGGGGCCCAGTTTGGGAAACATAAAGCCCCTTCTCAGGTGGTGGACGGCTGGGTGAGGTGAAGGCCAATTAGAGCCCCCCTCACTGCCTCTCAGGATCATGCCCGGACCCTCCACATGCTTTGAGAAACTTTTGGTGTTGAAAGGCAGGCCTTGGGATTCAGAACTCTGCTCCCCCATCACTGGGGCCCAAAGAGAAGCCCCATTGTGTTGTCTAGAGCAGTATTTTCCAGTGCCATGGGAACAAGGGTTTTGTGAGAACACACCAATGCTAGTAGTATTTGTCTTCAAAAATATTAAATATGCAATTATACAAGTAACAGCAATACTTGTTCTATGTACGTGGCAATTTGAGAGTTTGGAAATAAGTTTCATTCCCACCCCCAACCTTTCTTTCTCCTTGGGTTTTCCACACCCCACACTCCTTCCAGCCAGCATTTCTGGACTCTGTTCACCTGTATTCCAAGCCCCAAAGTATTTCTTTGTCAAATTAGTTTGTGAAACAGCAGCCACATTTTTCTTCCATTGGCAAGTCCCTTCTTGGAATTTCTACAGTGGGAGGAGTCCTAACTACCCAGGCTTGTAGTTATTACAGTCTTGGGTGTTTCAGAATTGTTTTTTGTTCTTCAGTCTTGTCTCCCAACTACGTCGAGGGTCACAGCTCCTTGTGAGTAGGGCTTATTCCATTCTTTGTACTTGAATCCCCAGCACCGGGCACAATGCCTGGTATACTGTAGGTACTTAATAAATGCTTGTTGATTGATTGATTACTTTCCTTCTGAATCCTACTTAGTTCCAGTTGGGGTATACAGTTATAGGAGCCATGGGAGCTGTCCAAAGTTTTGAGCAGGAGAAATTGAGGTTGGCTGGCAGTTTCTAGAAAAAGCATTTGTTAGTCTTCAGTTTTATGCCAGGCACTGTGCTAGTCTCTGGAGACCCAAAGACAAAAACAAAACAGGCCCTACCCTCAAGAAGCTTGTGTTCAACTGGTAGACTGTCAGGATGTTTTTCTCAGGGTTTTCTCTTCCTTGGCACATAATCGCTATCTTACTTTCTAAATCACTCACTTGTTGGGCATTTCTTGGCCTGGAGAAGAGAACACACAGGGGATCCAGTCTTCATGTATTTGAAGGTCTGTCATAGTGGAGGGATTCCAGTTGGGATCCAGAGGGCAGATCCAGGAACAGTGGTGGAAGGTCCAAAGAAGTCACTAGAGCCATCCCAAAGTGGTCTGGGTTGCCTGGGGACCTGGGGGCTTTGCCCCACTTGGAGGTCTTTGAGAATCTAGATAACTCCCACTGGATACATGGTAGTGGGGGATTCTTTTGTTTTGGGGGTTGGACTAGATGCCACTGAAGAAAGTCTCTTCCAGCCCTCCAACTGAGTGATTTTCTGATTCGGTGACACTTTTTAGGTCTTGTTTCCCTAACTGATAACCTGGTTCTCTTGCTGCCCACAGCCCCATTGTCCCAGGCAATTGTCAAAGTCCCCACTGCATTTTCTCTGCCTTGCCCTTGGGCATCTCCTCAGAATGAAACAGTGAGAAGAGCCTCGGCTCTGGAGCAAGAACACCAGGGTGTGAGGAATGAATGGATGAACTGAAAACATACTAAGCTAAAGGCTTACTATGTAGTAGGTGCTGTGCTGGTGTTGGAGATACAGATACAGAAAGTGAAGCCAGGCCCTGCCCTCAAGGAGCTTACATTGTAATGAAGAAGGGCAGAATGTCAGGGCAATGGTGGACAGAGAGTGATGTTTTGTATTGGAAAATCCCAGGTCTGGTGAGTGGGACCTCCAGTGGGAGGAGGAGATCGGCACAACTTGTCCAGGAGTAATGACAGAATTGATTTGTTTATGATTCCAGAACTGAAAAGTAATTGGAATAATTGAGGGCATTCACATGGTGGCTACTGAGAAGATAGCTGGAGCATGAGAGTAGACCTGGATTTAGGGGCCACATGGGGCACTCATTGCCCAGGAAGGGGGAGAAGCAAGGAGCACTTGAGATGAAAGAATTGAGTCCTTTGACACTTTGTGGCTAACCTCGGCCAGTCACTTCAACTTGCTGGGCCTTGTTTTCCTTCTCTGTAAAAGGTGGTGGTTGCCTTAGCTACCCTGAGGACCCTCCCAGCTGGACAGTTAGGATCCTCTTACCAATTTATGAACCTATCCCTCTTTCCAGATTTGCTCTTGGGTTCCCCCTATCATATATAGAACCACATCCCTATTGTTATGGAAAAAAATCTCTGGTGTTCTTGGCCTCCTGTGAGCTGATGGCCTCCCGATACTCTGCCTTTCCAGCTTATACTCTTGGGCTTATACCTGCTGGTAATGGAACAGTCTTTACTGCAGCCTGCCATGGACCTCATCACCTAACCCTGGCAGAATGCTGCTCCCCTTTCCTGTCCTCGAGGGGAGCCTGTTGGCTCCTTGCTTAAATTTGCAAGGGTTTGAGGGTGGTTTCATTTCTGCATTCAGCTTTTGCTGTAAGGTTGGCTGTTCTCAATGGGCTAGGGAGGGTTTGGGTGTAGAAACCTTTCTCTGCTGGACCATAGAGATCATAAACTCTACCTGGGAATTCAGATGCTGTTCTCCTTGTTCCTTGCCTTCTAAGAAAAGGTCCTGGTTCTGAGGTACTTGGACCAAAGAGAAGCTGCCACAGTTATGCTGCCTCTGAACACCTTGACAAGGAGTGACTCCCCTGTTGGATTTGATAGCTTGTCTACTGGCATGACCTGTTTCCTGCCTTTGCAATGGTTATGGTCTGTTTTGGGGGCTGGGGAGCGGAATGAAGGACTTGTCTTTGTGAATCAGGTTTTGATTTGCATGATGCTCCACATTTTCAGGAGAGGTTGGCTCATCAAAGAATTCAGGTATTAAATGAAGGGGGTTGCAGGATGAATTTGCCTAGAGGTAGGAACCTAAGAATGTGCATAGAAACAGGTGAGGGCGCCCAGGTACATGGGGTACATCCTCTTTAAATCAGAATCCAGAGGCACCCAGGGAAGCAACAAGACAAAGGCAAGGGGGCAGCGGAAAAACTCTGACTTCTTGGGGCAATGCAGAGAGGGAGTAAGGGGAAAA
>CM053583.1:5617138-5636022 GCA_028627135.1 Pseudochirops cupreus | reverse complement strand
CCCCCCCCCCCCCCCCGCCACTGCAGTTGTTAGTGCTTCTTCAAGGAGACATGCAGAGAAGAGACACAAGAAGGAGGGAGAGAAACAGAAACCCACAAAAGGAGAGGAGAGAAAGGTCACAGAGAGAAGAAAGAAGGACAGAGGAGATGAGGAGGCTGGATTGGAGGGTTCACATCTTTCCTGCTTCAGCAAGTGTTTTCCTACCTAAGCTAGGCTTTGGAGCCCCCAGTGCAGCACCCGCTGCTTCTTATCCTGCCCTTTCTCATCTCTGTCTCTGCTTCATGCTGTTCTCTACAATGGAATGTCCACCCTTCCTTGCCTTCCACTCCTCCAAAAAGTCCCAAATCCCAGACAAAACCCCAGATAGAACTGTTGAAGTCCTCTCTCTAGTCAAGCCCCAGCTCAGCTCTATGAATTCACTAAATATTTGTTAAGCACCTACTATGTGCCAGATCTTTTGCTAGGTGATGGGAATATAAAGATTAAAGTGAATTCATTCCTGTCTTTGAGGAGACTCCAGTCTAGAGGGAGGGTGGGTGAGAATGCACTCACAGATAAATGCGGAATGGGGAAATTGGAGCAGAGGGAGCACTGGTAGCTGGGAGTGGGGTTGAAAAAGGCTTTATAGAGCAGAGGTCTCTGATCTGATGCTTGAAGAAAGAACAAGATTTTGAGAGGTACAGAGATGAAGGGATTGGGCTGCAAGCAGGAGGAATGCTTGTCTAAATGTATGGTGGCCAAAGATGAAATATCCTTTTTGGGTAAATAGTCCAGTTTGCCTGAAACACAGAAGGCATGATAGGAGTGGTGTGAAATGAGGTGAAAAGTTTGACTGGAGCCACATGGTGGAGGGCTGAAAAACAGGGCAATGGTCAGGAGAAAAGGGGAAATGAAGAAGAGACAGAGACCTAGAGAAGGAGATGAGGCAGAGACAGAAAGAGAGACAGCAGAGAGACAGGAGAGACACATGAGATGAAAGGACCAGATTGAGGGAGAGCTTCCAAAGGAGGAGGTGGGGGGGTGGCTCTGAGGGCACAGTATTGGGGTTGGCTTTGACTTAGGAGAGGAGGAACCTCATTAGCAGAGATGGGAGCAAAGGAAGCAAGGACAGGTGAAATGATAGGGGAACTCTGAGGTGTGAAGTCATGGATAGGATGTAACTTGCCATCTGGACTGCATGTGCTCAGTAAAGTAGCAGAGGGAGTCATCTTTTGGGGGATGCTGAGGGGAGGGGAAGATTCTTAGAACAGCCACAGTGAAGAATGCAATGGAGGGTCATTTGGGGAAGGATAAAAGCAGTCAAGGGGACCCAGGAGGAAGGAGAGAACCGACCCCAGGATGTGACTTCTCAAAGATTCATCTAACAACTCTGGAGTAAGAAGGGAGAATGCCGAGAGGGTGGACATATTCCAGGACTGAGTGGACCTTTCCCTTCTATGATTTTTTTTTACTTTAAACATACCTATTGTGGAGGAAAAAACCCCTTCCTTGTATTTTTAGTTCTTATCACAAACTTTAGGCTTCCTGAGATTGTTTTGTTTCTCCTCTTAAACTCCTCTATGGTTATGTTGTCTCCCTTTCTTCTTTTCTCCACATTCTCTTTCAGTTTGACCTCACTAAGAGCTCCCTATGCAGTCACATCTATTTGTCTAGATTCTTCCTCTTTGCTTTGCTATTTAGATTATTTGTGATTTTATTGTTAATTTCAGTTTTGAAAGACCTTTCCCTTCCCTCTGGACCCAGTTATGGCCACTTGTCACCCAGGTCCTGATAGTTTCCCTTCAGCAATTAATTTCTCCTTGTTCCTTGTCAAAATTAAATTGAGTGACAGAAATTTCTCTCTTGTTTCTCAACTTTACTGGGCACACAATAGGAGATCAATAAGTATCTGTAAATGAGTTGATTATGCCTAATCTTAAAGCCCCCTGTCCAGAAGTGAAATTTCAGGGTGAACAAAATTTATTCCTTCTCAGCATATTCTGAGACTAAACAAGACTAGGACTTTCTCCCCAGATAAAACATGAGACTTTTCACCAAAAAGTCTTTTCAAAACTTTCAGGTTTCCAGTCGCTGACTGAGAGATTCCATTCTAGGAATGGACTCTTTCCATAATGACATTCCAGTGGATAACCTGGAGTTGGTCTTTTGTAGACCGGTCTTGATTTTTGACCTGAAAGCAGGTGGAAGTGAGGGAAGTGTTTGTCTCTCAGTTGCCCAGGGCCAGTGGGCTGTGGGGAAACACTCTCAAAGCAGAAACCGACCACAGCTTGGCCAGAGTTGAAAGGTGGACCCAAACAAGACATTCTGTCTGCCGGGACAGACAAGGCCATTACCAGCCAGCCAACGCTAGTGAATGCATTTTGGCGATCCCTGTCTGATCGCTATTATCCAATTTTCAGGACACACTTGTCCCCCTTCTGCCCCCTTCTCCCTGTGACAAGTTTGCTTTCAGCAGATATGACAGCCACTGGTGGGGGGTCCCTGGCCCCAGTCCATGTTTCCACACTCGACTTGCTCCAAGTTCACTGGCCCGAAATAATGTCTCAAATGGAGGTCGGAGGACAGAACATTATGAGTTGGGTGGTTTTTTTTTTTATACATTAAACATGCATTAGTGGTGTTCCACCCCACTCCTCTGACAGCTGTAGAAAAATAAAGAAATTTCAGTTTGAACTTAAAAAGCCAGGGCTTAATTTATGTCCTGCACCTTTGTTTTGGGTTCCTCTTTCATTTTCCGATGGCAAAGCTCTGGGGAGTTGGTAAAATGGAGGGGCTGCTACTCTATCCATCCACGCGTCCCTCCTTGCCCGTGCCTTAATGGTCAAGACCAATCGAAGAGATGGAGGGGAGTTTTCAGATGGAAATGGGATTCGACAATGCAATCATCTGTCTCACAATCTGTTTTGAAGAAAAAAAAAGGGAGGGGAGGGAGGGGAGGGAGGGGAGCGAGGGTGGGGGAGCCAAGTGGAGAAAGTATTTTTCTTCCAGGGAGAATTTTCATTCAGTAGGTTTTGTATGAAAAGACAGATGTCATGAATACTGATGTGCAGGGCTGGCGCCTGCCTTTTTTTTTTTATTTTAAATTTTCTGTGTTGTAAAGACAAAGTACTTTAATAACACAGGGAAACACATGTTGTAGGGAGGGCACTTTGCATATCTGGGGCCCTGTTTTCTTTCTTTTTCTTTTTTCTTTTTGGTAATTTCTCCTTTGAAAGAAATCATTCCCCCGTCCTGGAAAGACAGAGCCCAAGTGAACGTTGACCAATTTAGCATCTGGAAACTCGGGCAAAAGGACAAACGAGTTTTCTTTTGGTTCCCTGTTTGGGGGTGGAAGAGAGAGAGAGAGACAGAGAGAGAGAGAGACAAAGAGAGACAGAGACAGAAAGAGACAGACATAGAGAGGAGACACATACAGAAACAGAGACACCAAGACACAGAGAGACAGAGAAACAAAGACAGAGACAGAGAAAGACAGACAGACAGGGAGACAGAGACAGAGAAGAGAAGAGGAGAGAGAGAGAGAGAGAGAGAGAGAGAGAGAGAGAGAGAGAGAGGGAGAGGGAGAGAGAGAGAGAGAGGGAGAGAGAGAGACAGAGAGATCGAGAGAGAGAGAGAGACTGAATTTCTTTGAGGTCCTTACCTTTGAGATTTTAGGAGAGCAGACTGGACTCTGTAGGATCATGGCATTGCCACAAAATAACACCTTTTCATTAATTGCTAAATGAAAGGTTGGTTCTAGAAAGTTGATGCTGGGGTGGGTTGAGGATCTGAGGACAAGGCATGTACCATTTCTGAGTTCAGAGTTTGAGAGCTGGGAGCCCCTTTAGGACATAGAATGTAGGAGCTGAGAGGAACCTTGGGATAAAGACCACGGAGTTTGGATGGAGTTCCCTGGAGAAGAGAATGTAAGTGTGAGAGGTGGAAGACCCTTGGAGGTCACACACAGGAAAGGACCTGGCTGGGTTTGGAGTCATGGGTCCTGGGTTCCAATCCCAGCTTTGCTCTTTTTTGCCGCATGTCCTTGACTAAGTCACTTGGCTCTCTGAGTCTCAGATCCCACTCCTCTAGACTGAGGGGATTGGCCTGGATGATTCTGAGGATCTTTCCATCCAAGTGTCTGATCTGGTGACCCTCTGTTTCCAAAAAGGACACTGATGCTGGGAGAGGGTGAGCGAATACTTTTGAGTGGTTGGTGGATTCCTGATGCCTCTTTGACTTGGTCCTGACCTGTCCAGCTTCTGGAGAACAAGGCCAGCTCCAGAGCTGTCTTTGTGGTCTTGGTGCCTGGCCTGAAGGAGGCCCTTGCTGATCAATGGTGAGATGGTGTGATTTTGATGGTGCATTCACATAGGAACGGTAGGGGTGTGGTGACTTTGCCAGTCTGACAAACCTCTGTTTTCTGGAATGCCTGCCTGGCAGGGTTGGTGCAAAAGAGCGCCCAGGCCCCAGCCCCAGCCCCAAGGAATGTGCTAGTGACACCCCCTGGCAGATTTGGCTTCCTCTGCCCCAGGGCCAGCAACAACGACCCCACGAGCTCTGCTTATTATCACTGCTTCTCCCTAGTCCATCCTAAGTGAGCCCAGGGTCTGAGCTGGCCGAGGGTCTGCCAACAGCCCAGTGCCCCTCTGGCCTGAGCTGGCCTCTATCTTCTCCCTGTTTTCACCCCTCCCTTCAAATGCCCCTGTCTGGAATCTCTTTCTGAGGCCGAACCTTCCAAATGCTAACTGATGAAGCAGATCAGCTCGAAGAGAGGGCTGGGGGTGGGGAGGCATTTATCAATCTCTGCCTGTGTGCCAGCCACTGTGCCAAGTGCTTTATAAACAGTACTTCATTTGATCCTCAAAATGGGCCCAGACAGTTAGTGCCATGGCCTCTATTGTATAGATAATCATCATGATAATGAAAGAGCACCAGCCTTAGAGTCAAGAGGACCTGAGTTCAAATCCAGCCCAAATGTAAAATGAGCTGGAGGGGGAAATGGCAAAAAGCTCCATTGTCTCTGCCAAGGAAGCCCTGAATGTGGTTATGAAGAGCTGGACATGAGTGAACAGCGACTGAACAACAAATAATGATGACAGATGACATTTCTGTGGCACCCACAGTGTGCCAGACAGTGCGCCAAGTACTTCACGCTCTCTCACCTGGTCCTGACATCAGCCTTGGGAGGTAGGTGCTATTCTGGTCCCTATTTTACAGATGAGGACACTGAGGCAAACAGAGGTTAAGTGACTTGCCCAAGGTCACACAGCTAGGAAGTGTCTGAGATTAGGTTTGAACTCAGGTCTTCCTGACTCCTTGAGCTCTTTCTATGTACTTCTCCCTCTTCCAGATCATGGGGACAAGTTCACAGGGGCCTTTTGGAGACACAGCCAGTATGTCAGAGTTGGGATGCAGCTCTAAAGCAAGAAGGGGCCTGAGAGGTTAAGTTACCTAGTCCAAATCATCTATCAAACCCAGGCTGGTTGCCTGTCAAACCATTTATACATCAATCAACAAGCCTTGTACATATCTGGAAGGAAAGAGCCTGACACGTGAGCTGTGTGACTGTGGACAAGTCACTAGAGTCTCTGGGTCTCAGCTTCCTCATCTATAAAATGTGTAGGGGTGGGAGCTGGGGGGATGGGTTAGGTGAATTCTGAGGCTTCTTCTAGCTTTGCTCTGTGAGCCTCCAATTTCCCCAGAAGCCATCTCTGGGACAGCTCTGCTATCTTGGGTTTGGTTACCAAGGGAATCCTGCATCTGGGAGAAACCCCGAATGAAGAGGCCCAAGATGTGGGTCAAAGTTTTTAGGACCTGAGATAAGTGGCCTCACCTTCTGTCTCCCCATCTCTTCAAAGAATCTCTGAAGCCTTGAGCTGGAGAGGAGCTGCAGGGACTAGGTCCAAACCTGACCTGAATTCCCTCTGTAACATCGCCAACAAGCCTCTGCTTGAGGACCTAAGTCAAGGGGAAGCTGCCACTGTCCCCCAGCTCCATGCTCAGGCTGTCATTGTTAGGGGGCTGCTCCTGACATCTACCCCCTCACCTCTGTGCCTTAGAATTCTAAGGTGCAGAGGGTTGAGGAGAAAAGTACAAAATAAAAATATACTTGAAGTTATTGTTGGGAGAGGAGAGGGGGAGCTAGTACCTGAGGCTATCAGGATAGAAGGTGGACTCCGAGGTGCCACCTCACACCCATCCGATTGGCTAATATGACAGAAAAAGAAAATGATGAATTTTGGAGAAGATGTGGGAAAGTTGGAGCACTAGCGCATTGTTGATGGAGTTGTGAACTGATCCAACCATTCTGGAGAGCAATTTGGAACTACACACAAAGGGCTACAAAACCCTTTGATCTAACAATACCACCGCTAGGTCTATATCTCAAAGAGATCATAAGAAAATGGAAAAGGACCCATATGTACAAAAATATTTACAGCAGCTCTTTTTGTGCTATCAAAGAATTGGAAGCTGAAGGGATGCCCATCCATTGGGGAATGGCTGAACAAGTGGTGGTTTATGGAATACTATTGTGACACAAGAAATGATGAGCAGGCAGAATTCAGAAAAACCCTGGATAGACTTAGATGAACTGATGTTGAGTGAAGTGAGCAGAACCAGGAGAACACTGTACAGTAACAGCCACACTGCGCCATAATCAACTTTGATACAGATAGATAAATAGATAGATAGACTTAGTTCTCCTCAGCAATGCAATTCCAAAAGACTCATAATGAAAAATGCCAACCACACCCAGAGAAAGAACTATGGAGTCTGAATGCAGATGGAAGCATTGCCACTTTTTTTTGTTTTTTTTTTTTGTTTTTTCTTTCTTGTGGTTTTTGCTTTTTGTTCTGATTCTTGTTTCATAACATAACTAAAGTGAAAATATGTTTAACATGCTTGTATGTATAACCTATGTCAGATTGATTGCTGTCTTGGGGAGGGGAGGGAGGCAAAAAAAAATTGGGAATTCAAAATCTTACGAAGATAAATTTCGAAAACTATTTATGTGTGATTGGAAAAAAATGAAATGCTATTAGGTAGAAGAAACAAAACCAAACAAAAGGCGAGGTGTTGGGCGGCACTTTGAGTTTGAGCCAAGTCCTACAGGAAGCTAGGGGTTCTGAGATACAGTGGTGTTCTTTGCTGTATGAGGGGGAGGCTGTGCAAAGTGCCAATGGTGGGAGATAGAATGGTGGGAATGCGAAGCACCACGCTGCTCAGTGTGGCAGGTATGGTGGCAGGTGCCAGGAGATCAGAGAACATTCAATGTGGGGCTGGGGGTTGTATTCTATTGTAGGGGCAAAAGGAAGCCACTGTGACTTCTTTAGGAAGGGAGAGGCTCAGACCTGCTCTGTGGCAATATTGCCTTAACATCTCCATGGAGGATGGACCAGAGAGGGAAGAGGTTGGAAGTAAGGAGTAGGAGGACGAGACCACTGCAATAGTCCAGGAGAGAAATGATGGGGATCTGAACTAGAGAAGTGGCCATACGGGCCCAGAAAAGAGGGTGGATGGGAGAGATGTCATATAGATGGAACCAACTGGAGGGAGCTCTGGGGCGATGAAGATAAGAATGACTCCAAGGTGGTGAACCTGGGTGATGGGGAAGATAGCGGGTGCTGGAGAGAAATCTCTCTTGAGTACAAAGCTGCCGATCTTATAAATGATAATGGGCAGACTCTTAGCACCGTCAATAGAGAATGATTTCCTGGGTCCCAAGGATTATTTGTGATTTGTGGGCTTTGTTTTTTTTTTTTTTTTCCTCTTGGGGGACGACCAATGGAAAACAGGGTAAGTTCATATCTGGGCCAGTCCCGCCTGACCTGGCCCCTCACCCAGCCTCTGAATAAAGTCTTTTCTCTCTTGTCCTGTTTGTGCCAATGCCCAGGAAGGAGCTTCAACCCAGGGTTGAAGGGTCTGGTGAAAGCTGCCAGAACTTCTTTATCTCTGAGCTAATGTCTCTCGGATGGACCCATCACCAGGCCCCAAGACAGGCAGTTGAGTGGGAGGCCCAAGTTGGTACATTTTCTTTGGCAACCTAGGCAAGAAGCTTCATGATAAAGTGGGGCCAACAGATGGAGAAATGGCGGTACACCCAGTCAGATGGCTCTAGGAAACCCCCCCAGCACACGCACACCAACAGGCAGCCGCGTCCTCAGGAGCAGCAGAGTTTTAAACAGAGTTTGCCAAAGAAATGCGTTTTTCCCCCCTCTGGGGGCAGATGCAAATGGTCTTTTCAGATCAGTTTGGAGGAAAATAAATGAACCCATGCTGAGCTTTAATAAATCTTTGGGCAGCCACAAGGGCGCGTTAAGAACCGATGAACAGCTCAGTGTTCGGCTTATGAATGATGCCCAGTGATGAATCTACCGCTCTTCCCTCCCCCTAGTTAAAAATGGATATTAAAGAATAGAAGACAAAGGCATGTTCAAGGCACTCTCCTCTTCTCTTCCAGAGTCAGTGTGGGCTCCCTGGCCAGGCAGCTCAGTGGCTGACTCATGGCCCCCCAGGACCCCCTTTTTCCACTTCACCTTTAGGAGGGTTCCACAGGCCCCCCCCCCCCCCATGCTGGTCAGTCTTGCTGTATATTCATGGTCTCTGAGCCCAGCTGCTCCCTAACTGCCTCTTGGCAATGAGAGAGGGGATGGGGCTTGTGGAAAGGGCAGGATCTGGGGACTGGCACCATCACCAGGACGGCACCTGACTGACTGATGTCCTCTTCAGGAGGCAGATAGTCAGAGATTGAAAAGAAATATCAGCAGATCTGGTTACTGAGCTAGACATTGGGAATAGGAGGACAAAACCGAATCTATCTCATCCCTCAAGTGAATTCATTTACTTCCTTTCTCTTCCACTTCCCTACTCCTAAATGTAGGACTTCCCCCAATGCTGTTTCCTTCACAGAAACACAGAATCCTGATGTCAGAAAAGATCTCAGAGGTGGCTTAGTCCAATCCTCATCGGAGCATCTGAGTTCCCTTGACCACATCTCAACTAAGGGATCATCTATGTCAGCTCTGAGGGCCTCCAGTAAGGAGGAAGATGCCCTCTCTGAAGCAGAACACCGCACTGTTGGAAGGCTCTCATTTTTAGGAGGCTCCATCTTCCCTCTTGCAGACTGGGAGAATCTCAGAGTTAGAGCAGATCTCAGAAGCTATCTAGGTCAAACTATCAGCTGGAGGAGGAGCTCACTATGGAAGCCATTGCAGTAGTGTGGTAGTGTGGAGAGAGTGAACCTGTGTTCAAATCTTGCCTCAGACATACTAGCTGCATGACCCTGAGGAAGTCAATTAACTTTTCTGGGTCTCAGTATCCTCAGGTATAAAATGAGGGGAATGTAGATCTAATAGCCTTTTATCTACAATCTTATGAATCTCTCAAGGCAATCCATTCAACTTCAGAATGTATGTAATTCATAGAGAATATTTTGTGACAATTGCTTCTTTGCTAGCTGTCCCCAAGGCCCCTGGTTCTGTCTGTCCTCTGGGATCAAGCAGAACAAGTCTAATCTTTGTTCCACAGGACAGACTTTTGAGGACCTAAAGACAGCTACCCACCAACCCCAGCCTTCTCTTGTCTGGGTTCTGAAGATTCTTGCCCATTCTGGTTGTCCTTCTGCCCTTCACAGTTTCCTTGGAACACAGCAAGCAATTAATAGATGCTTGTTGTTTGTCTGCCTGACATGCTCCAGTGGATCAATTTCTTTCCTAAAAAACTGGACCCAAAATTTTAAAAAATGTCCCAGACGGGATCTGATGAGGGTCAAGTCGAGAGGGACTGTTGTCTCATTTTTTAAAACAAGCATTTGTCAAGTGTCCGATATGTACCTGGCACAGGCTAAGTGCTTTGCAAACATCTCCTTTTGATCTTCACAAAAATCCCTAAGGCAGGTGCTGTTATTATCATCCCCCATTTTACAGATGAGAATACTAAGGCAGAGAGAGAAGTGACTTGCCCAGGGTTACATAGTTAATAAGTGTCTGAGAGCAGGATTTGAATTCTGATCTCCCTGACTATAGGCGCAGCACTCTCTTCATGGAATCACCAGTACTGAATAGCTACATAGCCTCTGTCTCTGACGTAGGAAGTTGATTTTTTTGTAGTCAAGCACGAATCTTCAAATTTATACCCATCACATTTCATCTTTTTAGATCCAACATGATTCTCTGGCCTGTTAAAAAAATCTTTCTGAATTCTACTTGTCATCCATTACATTAACTTTGTCTCCCAAATTTGTGTCATCTGCAAATCTGAGAAGCAGGACATCCAAGTCATTGATGAGAATGCTAAACAGCACCAAGGTGAGGACAGATTCCTGGAGATCTCCTTCCAAGTGATCTCATTCACTCTTAAAACTGTAGCTGCCAACTCTACCCACAGTTATGGCCAAATCTGGATGTTCAACTCTGACTTTTCTACCTTGATGTCCTACTGACACCTAGAATACACAATGTTTAAAACCAAATCCTTGCCCCAATTGATAAATGGCCAAAAGATATGAATAGGTAGCTTTCAAAAGAAGAAATCCAAGCTATCGATAGTCATATAAATAAATAAATGTCCTGTCGCTAATAATTGGAGACATGCAACTTAAAACAGCTCTGAAGTACCACCTCACATTCATCAGATTGGCTAACATGATGGAAATGCACTGTTGATGGAGTTGTGAACTGGTCCAATCATTCTGGAAAATAATTTGGAGCTATGTCCAAAGGGCTATAAAATTGTGCAAACTTTTTGACCCAATAATACCACTAATAGATCTGTAACGCAAAGAGATCAAAGAAAAGGAAGGACCCATATGTACAAAAATGATTTATAGCAGCTCTTTTTGTAGTGGCAAAGAATTGGAAATGGAGGGAATGACCATCCATTGGGGAATGGCTGAACAAGTTGTGGTATATGAATGTAATGGAATACTATTATGCTGTAAGAAATGAGGAGCAGGCAGACTTCAGAAAAAATTTGGAAAGACTTACATTTGCTGATACAAAGTGAAGTGAGCAGAACCAGGAGAACATTGTACACAGTAACACACCATTGTACAACGATCAACTGTGAAAGACTTGGTTATGCTGATCAAGACAAGGATGCACAACAATTCCAAAGCACCCATGGTGAAAAATGCTTTCCACCTGCAGAGAAAGAACTGGTGAACTCTGGAGGGAAGATCGAAGTATGTTTTCCCACTTTCTTTATTTCCCTTGCTTATTTTTCACAACATGGATAATGTGGAAATGTACTTTGCATGATTTCATATTACAGTGCAATGAGTGTTGTAGTTCTTGTCTTCTCAATTGTTATGGGAAGGGAGGAGGGAGGGAGAAAGAATTTGGAAACAAAAATTAATTTAAAAAAATCAAATAAGGGGTTCCCCCCCAAAAATCATTTTCTTCCTCCTTCCTCTCTCTTCCAAAAACCCTTTCTGACTCTCCCATTTCTGTTAATGAAGCACCCTTTTCCCAATCACTCACTGAATGATCAAAAGATCTCAGGTTTATTATCATAAGGGACATTAGAGGTCACCTATTCCAACCTTTCTTCCTTATAGACTCAGGAAAGAACCCCAGAGATATTGTGACTTGCCCAAGGTCATATGACTAGTAAGGAATTCCTTTCTTTATTGTAACTTTTGGTTCATAGGTCCTGTAGATTTTCCTTCCCACATTCCTCTAATTTTCTTCCCTTCCTTCAATTGCTGTTGTCACTGCTCTGTTCCTGACCCTCATCACCTGTCTCCTGGATAAGCACAGTGGCTTCCTAATGGGCCTGGAAGCTTCCATTCTCCTTAAGCACTATTCGGGGTGACACACCATCACATGCTGGGGAAGGAGGAGAGGATGCAAAGTTCACCAAAGGTGTGGTGTCCTTCCTGGTGGAGTTTTCAGCTAGTAAGGGGATGGGGCATGTACACAGGGGCTAGTGTACCACATTACATGATAAGAGCACAAGAGAGGACAAAACCATGAAGTCTGGCAGTGCAAAACTGGGATGTGACCACCTAAGACAATGCCCCCAGAACACCCCTGATAGCTGGTGGAGAGTTTGCCAGTCTGGTCATTGACAGATCCCAGACCTCGGAGTCCAGTTTTCCTCCAGTGCTTAGTGCAGTGCCTGGTACAACATAGGTGCTTAATCAGTGCATCTTCTTTCCCCCTATTTTACCCCATTTCCCTCCATTTCTGTTTGCTTCTTTGCTCCAGTGCTGATATTTCTTTTCAGTCTCTGACTATCTGACTATTACAATGTGAAAAAGAGACCATGAAGTCCCAGGAGAATGGAAGCTCCTTAAGGGGAGAGGATGATTCAATTTTTGTAACGGTATCACCAGCATTTATGAGACTATCACTATCACCTAGATGCTGTTGGTGGCTACAGTATAGACTTGGAGTCCAGAAGAGCTAACTTCAAATCCAGCCTCAGATACCAGCTATGTGACCTTGGACAAATCACTTGGCCTTTGTCTGCTCCCGGTTTTTTCATTGGCCAAATAAGGATATTACAGCACCCATCTCCCAGACTTGTGAGGATAAAGTAAGAAAATTTTCAAAAGCACTTAGCAAACCTTTAAGCACCATATGAATGCTAGAACATCACTACCATTACTACTACCACTACTACTACTACCACCACCACCACCACTACTACTATCCTACTACTACTACTACCACCACCATCACCACCACTACTACTACTACTATTACTACTACTACCACTACTACTACCACCACCACTACTACTACTACTATTACTACTACTACCACTACTACTACTACCACCACCACCACTACTACTACTATTATTACTACTACTACCACTACTACTACCACCACCACCACTACTATTACTACCGCTACTACTACTACCACCACCACCACCACCACTACTACTATTATTACTACTACCACTACTACTATTACTACCACTATTACTACTACTACTATGATTACTACCACTACTACTGCTACTACTACTACTACTACTACTGCTACTGTCATTGCTGCTGTTCCTACTGCTCCTACAAACACTTCTTGAGTAGAAAGGGTCATTAAGAAGGGGCCAGAGCATGAGAGGAGAGCTGGATTTGAGGTCAGAAGACCTGGGTTCTTTTCATTTATTGCCTGTGTAACCTTGGGTCATTTAAACTTCATCAATTTCTCTTTCCTTCTTGGTAAATTGAGGGGCTTGGACAAGAAGACTCCAAAGGTCTCTTTTATCACTAAGTCTAAACTACCTAGTTATCTCTGTGTTGCACAACTTCCTTAATTCCTGCTCACACTGATGGGCTTCTCCAGAGAGAGGCTGGCTCTAAGAGGCTGAGTTTCTAGAACTGTGGCTCATGAGCCCCCACTAGTGTACTCTCCATTAATCGTTATGTCAGTTAGACTTTATTAGTTTATAGAAAAGGGTGTTTACTAAGTAGGTGTGACAAGAGCAGTTGGTAGAAAACATTTTCCTCAAATTTGGGGTGCACTCTCCTTTTGCACAATGTCCCTGGCTTGAAACTTAAGAGCAAAGGTAGAGAGGCACATGTGTGGAGAATATGCATGCCACAGTGGGTAACTCCTGATTCTAGGGCCTAAAAATCCTTTTCTAATTTTGTGGAATTCCCTTGAATTTCCTTCGGGTGTAACTTGTCACTGCTGGATGGGTCATCTGCTGCTAGAACTGAGCCTCTTTTTTTCCAGAACAAGTCAGTCCTTTGATGGCCTGAGCTGCTCCACTTACTGTTACTCCTCTCCATTCCTCTCTAGTGCCGGGGAAGAGGAAAAACATGATTTGTCCCCCAGTTTCTGCTCTGGTTCCTCCTCAGGATCAGATATTGCCTCAAGATCTCTAGACTGGGCTAGGGTGGTTATTGTAAAGGAAGCAACCAGATAGAGAGGGCTCTTGATTTGGGGTCAGTGGCCCTGAGTTCTAAACCTGGCACCTCTGTGACCTTTCACCTTTATAGGATTCAGTTTCTTCATCTGTAACATGATAGAGTCAGCCCCAGTGTTTCTCAACCTGTGGGTCGTGACCCCTTTGAGGGTTGAACAGCCCTTTCACAGGGATCACAGGGGTCGCCTAAGACCATCGGAAAACACATATTTCCCATGGTCTTAGGAACTGAGACATGGCTCCTCTATCTGTCTCCAGGTGGGTCTGCCCACATATGAGTATTAAAGGATAGTGGCATTAGGAAGGTTGAGAACCACTGGACAATCTGGCTTCCAGCTCTCAATGTAATTGCTCTTACACCCTTCAACCCACATTTATTAAGACCCACTGATGATTGAGAACCTCCATGCATTGGGCTCTGGGGATGTAAAGTCAAAAGGCTAAGGGCTGTCTGGGAATTTCCAAAGATGTTTTTCCCATGAACTGAGTCAGGGGAGTCTCAGGTGTTCCCCTATGTCCCCCTGCATAGGCCAGAGCCCTGTTTGATTTTCAATTGGTGCTAAGTCTCACCTGCTCCAAGATTGCCCCGTCCTCCAAGGAAATCCGGGACTCTCCTGGAATCAGTTGTCAGAATTAGTGATTCATTTCCAGCCAGGGCTAGACATCAGCTTTGAAAAATGCCCTGGGTGTCTTGGATCTTTGCAAAGAGCACTGGGAATAGCAGTGCAAGCTCCAAAATTCCATTGCCATTAGCATGAATTCCACTGACGTGTCCCTCACCATTGCTGGGAGAGTCTATTTGCCCACAAACACACTCCTGTTTAAAACAAAACAAAACAAATCAAAACCCCAATGCTGGGGCCTCTAGGGTTAGGGAGGGAGGTCAGGTTCAGTGGGGAGCTCAAGATGCCAACCTGGTGGGGCCACCCCATGACCTGCCTTGCAGATGGGTGGTCTGCCCACCCACGCCTGTTTGGAGGACCCATAGGGTTCACGTCATTTGTTTTCCCCGAGAGTTTTCATTTCTTACATATCAGAATCCAGCTGGGCGCAGAGATAGATGTCCTTCCGTGCCCCAAGAGCATATGTTTGGGGAGATTCCCAGCCAGGGCTGCAGCCTTGGGAGGAGAAGAGAGTCCGGATGAGGTTTGCAGAGACTCCCAAACTCTGCAGTGTC
The DNA here is from genome assembly GCA_028627135.1 of Pseudochirops cupreus. NCBI lineage: Eukaryota > Metazoa > Chordata > Mammalia > Diprotodontia > Pseudocheiridae > Pseudochirops > Pseudochirops cupreus. The sequence continues at coordinate 5,620,979 of CM053583.1, read as the reverse complement.
TGACCAGCGCGTTTGTGCGCGCCTGGGAAGGTGAAGGAAGCCGAGCTCCCTGCGAGGGGGGTTGCTCAGCCTCCTGGGTTCAGGTTGTTGCTCACTGATTGTCCGCTCCAGCGCGGGTTATTGCAGCCCGACAGGCACACGTTAAGTGTACGGAGCGCTGTGCCGGCCCGGGCGCTGGGGCAGACGGCGATTCAGCTCCTCCCAATTCAACCAGCTTTCCTTGCGTTGTTGTTTTCTTCTTGTTGATACCTGGGGTTTACAGCATTTCCATTTCCAAATCCACCCCTCCTCTTCATACTCCTTATAGCAAAGAACAAAGAAAGAGAGAGGAACAACCAAAGCTGTCTGGGGTGTAGGGGGTGGAGGAGGGCGGGGGAGGATGGGGGGAGGCTTCATGGAAGAAATGGCATCTAGTCTGGGCCTTGAAGGATGGGGAAGGTTTCCACAGTCAGGAGTGGTGCAGAAGGCATGCCTCTTGGAGCAAAAACAAGGTGGTGGGAAATCACAGCCTCTCTGCAGAGCAGGTGTTTAAAGAATGATTTTTGAATGAATGCTTAGAAAGTAAAAGTTAAGCAGAGAAAACTGCATTTTAAAATAATATTATTAATAATAAGTGACCCATGGCATTTTAAGATTTGTGAAATGCCTCAATACATGGTCTCATTTCAGGGATTTGACTAATCACCAGACATTCATTAGGCACCTACTACGTGCTTTCGACTGTATTTGACGATCAAAGTCCTCGTAGTCCATACAGAGATTCCAGAGGGACGGGAATTGCTGCCTCCGAGGATGAGTGTGAGAGTGTGAGAGAGGGAGAGGGGGGAGAGAGAGAGAGGATGCGGGACTGAGCAGGCTGGGGGGAAGGGAGAGAGGGAGAAACCAGCTTGGGCCCCTTCGGGCGCCGTGCTGGAGAAGGGCACTCATTCAGTCCAATAAATACGCATTTGTGGAGCGCCGACTGTGTGCCAGGCAGTGCGCTAAGTGCTGGGGCTACAAATCGGGAAAAGAAAGCCGGCCTCCGCCCTCAAGGAGCGCAGAATCTCGAAGACAACGGGACACCGGGGAAGGCGGACGTTCAGCGGCGCTGGAGCCCGCGCCATGCACGAGGAGCTAAAACCGAGCCGAGCCACTTGTGGACAAGGAAGAGTTACCCGGAGAGTTCCGAGCCTCTGCGGAGGCAGCCTTGAGAGAGTCAGCGCCTCGCCCTGCAGCCGCCATGCGGAGGGGAGCGGCCTTGAGGCGTGGGCATCAAAGCCCAAGGCCGCCTCAAGCGTGCTGAGGCTTCGGGCGATTCGCTCATCCTGGGCAAGCTCGAGGGTTCGAGGGCCAGATCAGGCGGAGCCCTGATGGGAGCTCTTTAGTGAGAGGGTTTGTGCCTTTTTTTTTTTTATCTCAGAATCCGCCTGGGATCTAGGAAAAGGGAGATGGTTAGAATATGGATTAAGTCAATACGAGAATGAATGAATGAAGAGTGGTGGCTCTTCCCAAAGTGCCGTTTCTCAGGTCGCATCCTATGCCGGGCTTCTCTCTCTGTCTCTATCCCAGAATCATGAGCAAGGTGCCCTGGAAGGTCTCTATGGGCTCCATAAGGGGCCCATGAGTTCTGTAGTAGAGCAAATCCCTTCACCTCTCCCAGACTCAGTTTCCTTGACTTTAAAACAAGGAAAATAACAGCGTTTACCTCAAAGGGTTCTTGTGAGGATTAAATGAGACAGATTTTGTAAAGCACTTAGCACAATGCCTGGCACACAGTAGATGCTTCCTGCTTGTTTCCTTCCTTCTGCCTTCTCTTCCTCTTCTCCCTTTTCTCCATCTGTTCTTCCTCTTTCTCCTCGTCTCCCTTGTCATTCTCCCACACCGTCTTCTGCATTCCCTGTGCCTTGGGAAGAGTAGGTTGGGCCCCATCACAGGCTCTCTCATTTCTAATGAGCCCTCCCCTGGGTCTCTCTTTTAGGGTAAATGTCACTAATGGGATAATCCCTTGGTTTGGAGGTAATCCTCAAAGGAAAGAAATTAGATCCATTTATAAATTATATGTGTATCTATATCTATATCTATATCTATATCTATATCTATATCTATATCTATATCTATATCTATATCTATATAATTTTCACTTTAATGAGCAGGTAGAGAGACTTGAAATGAAATGGTTCTGTCCATGGCAGCTGGCCATCTGTGCATCTCTCTTGGGTATGGGCCTGCTTCTCTGCTTGCCCATGGCTAGCTTTGTTCCTACCAGGTCATCACACTTTGTCGCCTTGCCTTTGGCCAGGGGGATAGCAGAGCAGCCCTGGCCTCAGGCCTCCTGGTCTGTGACTCTCGAGGTGATCCCAGCAGCGGTCTGTGCACAGGCTCTCTTGACTCTCAAGGAGGCACTTCTTTTCAGTGTGGCCTTTGTCAGGTTCCTTCCCTGCGCTGGGCCCCATTTTCATACCTTTGGTGATTTAGCGATGGTGTGGCAGGTAGAGTCTAATGTATTAGAATCGAATCCCAGCTAGACCACTTCCTACCTGAGGCACCTTGAGCAAGTCATTTGACCTCTATGGGACTCAGTTTCCTCACCTGTCAAATGAAGGCATTGGACTAGGTGGCCTCAAAGATTCCTTGCTGCTTTAAATCCGTGATTTCATGGGACAAGAGAGGTTTGGGTGCCAACATTTCTCCCTCCACTCATTAGCTGTGTGTGACTGTGGACAAGATGCTTTAAAAGTGCTAAGACTCAGCTTCCCCTTCTGTGAAATAATGGCTGAGTCCCCCAGGAGGCTGGCATGAAAGTCAAATGAGACAATGGAAGTAGAATTCTTTGTAAGCATTGATGTTAGTTATGATCTTGGAGAACCTAAGGCATGTAACCTAGCGGATCAAGGGCCGGTTTTGGAGGCAACAAGTTCTGGATTTTAGTTCTGTCTCTGACACCTCCCTAGGGGCTGTCTGGCCCACCCTAAGCAATTCACTTACCCCAGTGCTTTTAAGAATGTACATTTTGGAGCAGTTGCAATCAGCATTGGCAGAGAGCATTGTCATACTGGGAGGTCTTCATACTGATGAAGTCACAAGTCCAAGGTTCCTCCTTTCCTCTGTTCATTCATGATACTGTGGCCCCTGCTCTGAAAAGCAATTTGAACTTATACAAATGAGGAACCTGAAGTGTCTATACCCTTTGAACCAGAGATTCTGTTACTGGTCTTATATCTTAAGGAAGCTACTGGTAAGAAAGTCTTCATACACCTCAAAATATTTGTGGCAGCATTTTTTATGATAGCAAAGAACTGGAAACAAAGTAAATGCCCATTGGTTGGGGAATGGCTAAAGGAATGATGCAACATGAATACAATGGAATATTATCATGCTGGAGAAAAATGATGCACGCCGCGAGTATGGAGAAGCCTGGAGAAGCCTGGGAAGATCTGTATGAACTGATACTGAGCCAAAGAAATAATCTACAGGATGATGACAACAATGAAAGAACAAAGACACATGAAGAAATCAAAAGCAAATGTAACAAAATTATGAAGATCGAGCGGGACACCAGTGAAGAGCTATGAGAACATGCTCCCAACTCACTCCTTCATGGAAGTGGGGGCTCCCATCCAATCCAATTCAATTTGATAAACATTCACCTATGTGCCAGGTACTGTCCCATCTTGTCCCATCCCACCCCATCCTATCCTGCCCTACCCTGGCCTACTCTACCCTGCCCTACCCTGCCCTACCCTACCCTGCCCTACCCTACCCTGCCCTACCTTGCCCTACCCTGCCCTACCCTGCCCTACCCTACCCTGCCCTACCCTACCCTACCCTACCCTGCCCTGCCCTGCCCTGCCCTACCCTGCCC
>CM053583.1:5586295-5616638 GCA_028627135.1 Pseudochirops cupreus | reverse complement strand
AGGGGAAGGGAGGGGAGGGGAGGAGAGGAAAAGAGGGGAGAGGAGGGAAGAGGGGAGGGGAGAGGAGGGAAGGATAAGGGAGAGGAGGGGAGGAAAGGGGAGAATGGGAGGGGAGGAAAGGGGAGAAGGGGAGGGGAAGAGAGAGGAGCTGAAAGTCTACCAGCTTGAGTCAGAGGACTTGTTTACTGGCTGAGTAACCTTGGACAAGTCACTTCAACCCTCTGGCCTCAGTTTCTTCACATGTATAAGGAAGGGGTTGCACTCAGGGACTTCTCAGGTTCCTTCCGTGATCCATCCATTCTGTCCAATATTTTACAAATGTACAGATGACACACTTGACACCCAAGGCTGGGAGGGATGGCTAATATATCTCATGTGAGAATGGGATAGGAAAAGATCTCGAAAGCCTCGAGGGGTGAGACAGAATTAACAAGTGGAAACTTAAAAGAAATAATACTACTGGGGTTCAAAACATCAGCTTCACAAACCCTGAAGCACCATTTCTCTACCAGCCCCAAACATCGCATCTCCGCTCCAGCCAGCCCTCCTCTTCCCACCAGAGCTCCCTGGGGCCGTGCGTTTTGAAAGCTGGTATTTTCCTTTATTTTGCCTGGAAAATGGATTGCCACCACAACACTTGCCCCCTCATCACAACTAGCAAGACGCTCAGTTTTGCCATCTGCAAACAGGGTTTATAATACCTGTTGTGATTTCTTATGAGAGCCGTCCATAAACATTTCAAAGGATTTCAGCCTAACTTTTCACATTGGAAAAACCAAGGGAATGAAGAATGTCTATTCTCCACACTACAATATGTAATTAGAGGGTGACTCAGGACTCATGCATCCTTCCTGTGTCTTGGACAGACCCTTTCCTTGGTCAGTGAGCTGGGCCTAGGACTGAAGAGGCAGAGCAGGACCAGATGACTTTTGGGAAGTGGTTGGGCATTTTTTCATGACCTCATTTCTCCCCAAACAAAGCCTGTCCTTTTAACCCAAATATTCTTCCAGTGATTGTACTCTGAGCAAGAGCAGCAGGTTCTCTGATGAATTAGAATTGCAACCAGCAATGAGTAGGCAAGCAGGATGCTTAAAAAGGTCAACACATATCACCAATGAAGAACCATAGAGGAGAAGTGGTGTGAGGTATGTCATCAGTGAGATTCAAGGCCAGAGAAGGGGCACAGTCATGGAATAAGAGCAAAGAATAATCAATGGACAGCTCAGAGACCCAAGGGGACCCATGCACTATCAGGACATCCAGACACTGGCTTTCAGCACCTTGGTCAGTATCCTCGAGGAAGATTTATGGGAAGCAAAAGACAAGAACAGTGCTTCATGGTGGGAGGAAGCTCCGCTAGAAATTGAGCAACAGAATGATTGGGGGCATTATAGGAATTTAAGGCAGTTTGGCGTAGTGGAAAGGGCACTGAGCTTGGAATCAAAGAACCAGAGTTCAAACCCTAGCCTTGTCATTTGTCACTTTGGGCAAGTAACTTAATTTTTCTAGGAGGCCTCAGATACTCATCTTTAAAATTAAAAGACTAGACCAGCCAGCCATTCTGGAGAACAACTTGGGACTACACTCAAAGGGCTATAAAACTGTGCTGTTCTTTGACTTAGAAATACCACTGTTGGGTCTGTGTCTCAAAGAGATCAAAGGAAAAGGAAAAATACCCATATACCCAAAATATTTATAGCAGCTCTTTTTGTGACAGTAGAGTTGGAAACTGAGGGGATGGTCATCCACTGGGGAATGATTGAACAAGTTGTGGTATATGATTGTGATGGATACTATTGTGCTATAAAAAATGACAAGCCAGGGCGGCTAGGTGACACAGTGAATAGAGCACTGGCCCTGGACTCAGGAGGACTTGAGTTCAAATCTGACCTCAGACACTTAACACTAGCCATGTGACCTTGGGCAAGTCACTTAACCCCAATTGCCCAGCCTTCCTCCCCCCCAAAAAAGAAAGCAAAAAAAAAAAAAGAAAAGAAAGAAATGACAAGAAGATGAGTTCTGAAAAACCTGGGAAGATTTATGTGAACTGATAAAGAGTGGAGTGAGTAGAATCAGAACAATGTGCATAGTAACAGCAACATTGTAACAATAATCAACTCAGAAAGACTTAGCTACTCTGATCAGTATAACGATCCCAGACAATTCCAAAAAGCTTGCAGTGAAAACTGCTATCCACCTCTAGAGAGAGGACTGATGAACTCTGACTACAGATTAAAGCACAATTTTTTTCACTTTCTGTATTTTGATTATTTTTTTTTTTGCTTTTTTGCAACATGGCTAACATGGAAATATGTTTTGTATGGTGTCACATGTATAATTTTTACAAAGAAGATGGAATCAAATGGCCTCTAAGATCCCCTCTGAGTCTATACTTGTTGCTTGGAATAACAAATCCCTGTCACTTGGGACCTAAGATCTCATCCTTGGAGCTTGAAGGGGCTTCATGGACAGCTAGAACAACTCCTTCATTTTACAGAGGGCCAGGGAGGGAGGTAGAGGGGCCCATGGTCCCATGGTCACACCAGTCGTGAGTGGTAGAAATGGAATTAGAACACAGGTCCTCTGACTCTTATTCCAGTGGCCTGTCTACTGTGCCACACAGCCTGTCTTAACTCTTCATCTGCTGGCTGAAGACACTGAGGCCTAAAAGAGGAGGTCATTTGGCCAGTACATGCCTGAACCAAGCCTCACTCTGGACCTTCTCCTGACTCCAAGCAAGAGGCTCTTTGCCCCAGATGGAGCCATCGCTCCTCATCCTTCCCTTCTCAGGACAGAGCCTGACTCCCCTTGGCCCCTATCTGGGGAGTTTTCCTTCTTGGTGTGCTGGCAATGGCTTCTTTCTACCCCCAGCCACAGCTTAATCTCAGACAGCACCAAGTAGGGACTTGTTTCTCCGAAGACAGTAGGACGGAACTTGGAATGTCCTCAGCTTCTCATTCTTTCTCAGGGTGTGACCCTGCACCCAAAGCAAGGAAGACAATTCCACTTTCGGAAGCCAGCTCAAAAAGGAATGTGCCAGGGGAAAAAGGGGCCTGGGTGGGGGGCGAGGTGCCCAGGCCCTGAGAGTGTGGTGAGCTTCCAGCATGTTCAAGGAGGGGGCAGGGAAACCCTCCCCCTTTGGCCCTCTCCTCACCAACCCACTCCCTGTCATTGAACTGAACCCGACTGTCGACAATGGGGCTTTGATCCTCCTAATGTCATAAGACAGATTGAGGACAAGCACCCAATCTGCCTGCTTGACTCCTTGTTCCCACAGAAGATGCCTCATCCAGGTATTCACACGGTGAAATTCTTGGCATGCCCTGTTGAGGTGGGAGGGGTGCTCTGACACAGTCCATCTGTGCTCTGGCTCTTGAAAATGATGGGTTAAGTAGGCTTCACTCAGATCCCAGCCACAGGCCCCACAGCTCATTTTCATAGGCAAAACTAGGAATGCTGGAGCTTTAGTTCTGAGGAAGACAAATCACTTAGCAGGAGAGAGCTTGGGCAGCCCCCCAGAGCAGCCGGCACCTGTGTGACCAGGCAGGGAACAAGCAGGACTGAATTCCTGCGGTCAGGATCAGTCAACAAGACAGCAAAGTCAGCCTTCTGGTGGCTGTGGCTGGTGAACTTGACAATATGCAGCCTGGCCCCGCTAGGGTTGACCTTAGCCAGTCCTACAGTTAAGTGAACCAGGGGACATGGAGAGGCCTGCCCTAGGACCAGAGGCCCCAGAGCAGCCGTTCATGCTCATATTTCTGAGCTCAGCCTCCCAAATGCCAGCTCTGCGGCCCCAGTCCACAGGGAGCCAGGCCCTGGGACTGTCTGCCCCAGTTCTTGCCGGTGGAGTTCCAGAACACTGCCCACACCTGTACTTTCTCCCTGAAACTCCTCCTGGCAGATCTGGTTTCGCGGAGGTTGCCTGTTCTCAGAAGGCTCCTGAAGGATATGGAAGTGGCCCAGAAAGATAGCAGGGCATGTTGACATCCTCTCCCAGGCTGGGGGTTTGTTTATAGCAGGCCCTGAATCGGAATCCACACATCCGGATCTTCTTCCTGTGTCGGCTGTCAAGTTATTTATAAGGAGGATGGCTACTGAGCTCTTTAGGATGCCAATCCTGGGCCTCATGGATACTTCGCTCCCCAGTCAGTCTGAAATCAGGGCAATGAAAAAGAGTACCAAGAAACACGGGTCACTTTCCTCACTGTCCCCACCACCATCACCACCACCCACTTCAGCTCCTTTCTTACAGCCGTCTTCTTTTTTCCACCATTAGAATTAAGCTCTTCCAGGACTGGTCTTATCTCTACTCTAATCTGTGGGATAAACAGAACAGATGTCACTATTGTTTCCCCTTTTCAGATGGGGAAACTGAATTCTAGAGCAGGTAAGTGACTTGACCACAGTCATACAGCTAGCTTGGGGCAGGATTCATGGACAATGAAAAGATGACTGACTCTGGAGTCCTAGAAGCGTACTTTGACAACTAGAAAGCATCTTAGTACACACTGAATCCAACCCGCTCATTTCACAGAAAAGGAAAAACTAGCTCATGGTCACACAGCCAAGACATGTCTGAGGTGGAATCGAATCCAGGTCCTGACTCCAAACCCAGTGCTCTGTGCCTACATCATGGCCCCAGGCTCTGTTCTGTATGACCCTGGTCAAGTCACTGAATCACCGTAGGCCTGTCTCCTCTGCTGCTAAATAAGGGAGTTGGAGAAGTGGGTCCCTAAGGTCCATTCCCTGTACCTCTGATACCAGCACCTCCAACTTTCCTCCGGGCCACGCCCTGGTCTTCAAGGTGCTCTGCCTCTCCAGAGGACTGAAGGTTCAAGGGAAATGCCATTCCTTCTAAGAATAAAAAGGAGGAATTTTAGCAATAAGGGGGAGATGAAATGAATAATAACTGAAGTTTTAAGTTTTACACCTTCCTTTGAGGAAGGTATAATAAGCACCATCATCCCCACAAAGACAAAACCAGAGAGTCTCTGACCTCGGGGACCTTGCATTCTACTGGAATCTCACTCGTGGAAATCCTCCCTCCAGGGCACAGGTCTAGCAGCCACTCAGGCCTTTCCATCGATGTGATTCTTGTGCATAACATCGCACAAGCCCCTGCCTAACAGGGCAGACCTTCCTTGGGTCTCCTTGCATTCTGTGAGTATCTGAGCAGTACAAGCCGGCTATCCAAACGCACTTACCCACCCCTTACCCTGGCTCTGGCTATGAGACCATGTCACTACTTCTTCTGCTTGTTGGTGTCCTTGGAAGCTCACATCCTCATTGGTAACCCCAAGCAGTCTGCACCTGCCTCCCATGGGTCTCTGCACTCATTCATTGCAATGGATCCCTGACCTAATCCACATGGGTGTGATAGGCACCCTCCAGTGATACAGTTAGCAGCCCACTGATGTCTGACCACCTAACGGGACTGTCAAATGCATCCTCCTCAGGTTCACCACAAGGGAGTTCACCTGTCTTTCTGGGGGCATCCCTTGCTCTCTCTACATTAGTAAAATGAAGCTGCTGCTCCTATACCTTTCCTCAGAAGCAGCATCGGCTCTGGCTTCTTGGACCTTTCACATAGATTAATGAAAGGGGATGGTTAGATTGTTTTACTCACTATCTCTGCCAGCCCAGAAGCTCATCTGAGATGTATTTTTCAGGTCTCAGGAAAATTCTTAAGGCCCATGGAGATGTGGTGACTTGCCCCAAATGCCACCTATGTATGAGGTTCCTGAGCAAAGATCTTTGTGACTCAACCCCTAGCACTCCTTCTTCTACTAGAAACAGCCTGTAGGATTCCATTTCTTTTGATGGTGTTTAAGTGCTGGTTAGTATAGGTGGATGTTCACCAAACTCCATCCCTACAAAGGCCTCTCTGTGCTAATGATTCTAAATCTACATGTCCTCAGCAGTAAAATGTTTAGGTAAGAGGAAGAGAGCTCACAGCCCAACAACCAATGCTTTGTCTTGGGAGGAAAGGAAAATTGATTGGAATCTGCCTTGCTCACTGGCATGTTTGATACTCAAGGGTCACAGAAAATATCTGGAACCTGCAACATTTGCCATGTTTGAGACATATCCTGGAGGTGCGGGGGTTTGTTTTGCCTGGGCCCTCGGCCAGCACGGGAGAATCCAAATTTCAATAATAAAGCATTGGTGGACAGAGTAGGACTCTCTGGGAGGCTGGGAACCTTCTAACACCCTCTGGGAAAAGGCAAGCGAGTTGTCTGAGATGGAATGTCCTTTTACAATCTGTCTGTGGCAGGTTCATCCCTGCACAACTCCCAGAGCTAGGCGGAAGCAGGCTGCCTGACCCCTTGGCTTCCAGACCCATCACGCCATTTCCTTCCTGTTTGACTTTGGCTAACTCCCTCCTCTTTTCAGGCCTTCGTTTCCTCATCTAAAAGATGAGGCAGTTGGACAAGGTGCTCTCTGGGCAACACTCCCATCCTAGAATTCTCTGGTTCCAAACATTTGAGGATAGAGCATGCACACCCTCCCTCTGACCTTTTTCAACAGAACAAAAGTTCTTCAAGGGAGAGCACCAGGATAAGCATCTTTGCATCCCCAGTGCTTAGCATAGCACCAGGAACATGGCAGACACGATCAATGGAATTCCAACATTTAACAGGATATTAAAGTCAGGAACTGCTTGGGGGAAGTTTTGCAGCTTTTCCAGATCACAGGAAAGTAGGTTTTAATTTAGAGATGTAAAGCCTTGGGAAGTATGCCCGGCATCCACATGTACCACCTATCATTCCATTAATGATTGTGGCTGAAAGGCATGGCCATAGACCATCCACTTCAAGGCTTGGGACTCCATCAGGTCCAGCTTTCTCATTTTACATACAAGGACACCCAGAGCACTTAAAACTGGTCTGAGGTCACACAGCTAGGAAGTGTCTAAGGCAGGGTCGGAACTCAGGTCTTCCTTACTGAAAGTCCAGTGGTCCACCCACTACCCACTAAGCTGCTTCCCTTGGGTATAACCATTAGTTACCTTGCAATGTTGAATAGAATATAGTCAGAAGAGCTGAGTTCAAAACTAGCCAAAGATACTTATTAGCCATGGGACTCTCCAAGTCACATAATCATCTTGGGCCTCAGTTTCTTCTTCTGTACAAATAGGGGTGGTACTGGATGCATGACCTTCTCTGGTTGAGGAAAAAATCAACAACAACCAACCAGGAACAACTATCTCTGTATTAGAATTCTCAACTCACTTTGAGAATCTATACCCAGAGCTCTCAGTGGGAGGGGGAGGCAATGGACAACATTCGTGCCCAGTCCACCCAATATACCTCCTTGACAAAGATCTAAAAGATGCACCAGACCAAAGGCTGATCCAGAAAGGAAAAAAAAAAGCACCACGAGTCAATTTTTCAGCCCAGGGCAGCAGAGTCCGCAGCATTGCGTGGAATAAGGACAACAGCAATAACCCATCTCTGTGACTCTGAGTCTAAGAGTAGGGAGTACAAGGGAAGGGGGGTGGGCTCTGCTCTAGTCTGTAACCCTCCAATAAGCCCTCAATGAATAACAAGGGCAGGAGATCAAGATCAAGGGGAACCTACCAACTCTCCCAGTGGACTATTACTGAGTCCAGAAGCAATATATGGAAACTCAACCAAACACATTCCAATAGATTCAAACCTAGTTTGGGAACTTGCAGAACTCAGACCAGGAGGACAGTAACCAGACCTCTGCCCAGATAACAACACCTTGGAAGCACCAAAAACTTGCTGGCCCCAGAATGGTCTGTGAAAACAGCAGAAGGACATAAAAAGACAGAGATTCAGTCCAGACATCGCTCCACCCACCCCCAAACCAGAAATGAGCAGAGCCCAACACTAACATAAAATGCAAAGTTGAGAAGTAGGCTGAAAGAGTGAGCAAACAAACAAGCCAAAAAAAGAACCCAACCATAAAAGCTTCTATGGTGACAGGAAAACTCAAGACTCAAACTCAGAAGAAGACAATGACTTGAATATATTGACAAGCAAAGTCTCAAATAAAAATTTAGATTGGACACAAGTCAAAAAAAATTGTAGAAGAGCTAAAGAAAATGATTTTTTAAATACCAAAAAAAGTTTAAACCAAATAAGAGCAATAGAGAGGGGGGCAGGGGGAATGAGAAAAGAAATGAGAGCTATGAAAGGTTATAAAAAGATAATTAACAGATTTGTAAAAGGGATGTAAAACCTTGTTTAAGAAAATAACTCCTTAAAAATCAGGATTGGCCAAATAGAAGTTAAAGAGACATAAAGAATAATGAAACAAAGTCAAAAGACTGAAAAAAAGTAGAAGAAAATGTGAAATATCTTATAAAAAAAAAACCAACTAACCTGAGAAAAATGGATCAAGGAGAGACAATTTAAGAATCACTGACCTCTCCCTTCACCCTCCGGAGCCAACATAGGTCGAGTTCGGACCAAGACCCTGAAGAAGGTGGCAGGTGTCATCATCGAAAAGTACTATACTCACCTGGCCAATGACTTTCACACCAACAAGTATGTGTGTGTGAGATCACCATCATCCCCAGCAAGAAGCTCTGAAACAAGATTGAGGGATATGTTACTCATCTGATGAAGTGGGCCCAGAGAGGCCCTGTGATGCAGGAAGAAGAAAGAGAAAGGAGGGATAACTATGTCCCTGAGGTCTCTGCTTTGGATCAGGAAATCATTGAAGTAGACCCTGATAACAAAGAAATGTTGAAACTCCTGGATGTTTGCAGTTGGTCCAACCTGCAAGTTCCCCAGCCCACAGTTGGGATGAACTTCAAAACACCAAGAGGAGCTATTTAATATTTACTTTTGCCTTTTTTGCAATAAACTTGGGAACTCTCCCCCCCCCCAAAAAAAAAAAACATCACTGGCCTACTTGAAAGCTATGAATTAAAAAAAGAACCTATATATTATATTTCAAGAAATTATAAAGGAAAACTGCCTAGATATCTTAGAACCAGAGGCCAAATTAGAAAAAATAATCCCACTTAACAGTATTTTATTTCTTCTAATTACATGTAAAGATAATTTTCAACATTTGCTTTTATAAAATTTTTATTTTCAAATTTTTTCTCCCTCCTCTCCCTCTTCCCCAAGACAGCAAGCAATCTGATATAGGTTATACATGTATGATCATATTAAACATATTTCTACATTACTCATGTTGTGAAAGAAGGATCAAAGGAAAAACCATAAGAAAGAAAAAAATGAAAATAGTATTCTTCAATCTGCATTTAGACTCCATAGTTCTTTTTCTGGATGTGGACAGCATTTTCCATCATGAGTCTTTTGGAATTGTCTTAGATCACTGTATTTATTGCTGAGAAGAACTAAGCCTGTCATAGCTGATCATTGCACAATGTTGCTGTTACTGTGTACAGGGTTCTCCTGCTTCTGCTCACTTCACACAGCATCAGTTCATGTAAGTCTTTCCAGGTTTTTCTGAAATTTGTCTGCTCATCATTTCTTACAACACAAAAGTATTCCATTACATTCATATACCACAACTTGTTCAACCATTCCCCAATTGATAGGCACCCCCTCAATTTCCAATTCTGGAAAAGTAGAAATTAAAAGACTCCATCAGTCACTTCCCTGAAAAGAAATTCCAAAATGAAAACTCCCGGGAATATTACAGCCCAAATACAGAACTCAGAGGTCAAGGAAAAAATACCACAAAGAGTAAGAAAAAAAGAGAATTCAGATACCAAAGAGCCACAGTAAGAATCACACAAGATCTAGCAGCCACCACTATATAAAAATGGAGGGCTTGAAACATGGTTTTCCAGAAGACAAAGGAACTAAAATTACAGTAAGAATAACTTAGCCTGCAGAACTGAATATAATCCTACAGAAGAAGAAAATGGATATTTAATGAAATAGATGACATTCAATCATTCCTGATGAAAAGTCCAGAGCTGAATAGAAAACTTAACATTCAAACACAGGACTCAAGAGAAGCATAAAAAAGTAAAGATGAGGGATAAATGATAAGGGACTAAACAGGATTAAACTGGTTAATATTTTATGTGGAGAAATAATACATGTAACCCCTTAGAACTTTGTCATCACCAGGAATCTTAAAGTGATTCCAATTAGACGGAGGACCCAGATGTGATACTATTGGGATGATCTCTCCACTTGGGAGAGAGTGGAAGAGAGAAGAAGAGGGAAAATTACCTCACATAAATAAGGCACACAAAGAAGAACTTATATAATAGAGGGAGCAGTTGAGGAGGGAGCAGGCAACATTTAACCCTCACTTTCAGCTAAACTGGCTCAAAGAGGGAAGAACAAACACACAGACAGATGAGTACAGAAATTCATCTAATCCAACAAAGAAGATGTGCAGTGTTAAGAGAGAAAGGAAGTGGAAGGAATGAAAGGGAGGATAGATTAAGGGTGGCAGTGGTGAGAAGTAAAACAGACTTTGGAGGAGGGAACAGGATAAAAAAAGAGAAGGATATGTATAAGAGAAAAGGATGGAGGGAAATGCACAGTTAGTGATTATAACTGCGCATGTGAATGGGTTGAACTCACCCATAAAATGTAAGAGAATAGCAGAATGGATTAGAAACCAGACTCCAGCATGTTGTTTACAATAAACCCATCTGAAACAGAAAGATATATAGAGTTAAAATAATGGGCTGGAACAGAAATTATTGTACTTTAGCAGAAGTAAAGAAAGGCAGGGGTAGCAATCATGATCTCAAACAAAGAAAAGTCAAAAACAGATCTAATTTTAAAGGATAAACAGGTAAAATACATTTTGCTAAAAGATACCATAGACAATGAATTAACCTCAATACCAAACATACATGTACCAAATGACATAGAATCCAATTTTTTACAGGAAAAGTTAAATGAGTAATAGGAAAACATAGTATGACTATATTACTGGAGGGATCTCAGTTTACCCTCTTCTCAAGCCTAAATAAATCTAACCATTAAAAAAAATAAGAAAGAAGTTAAGGAGATGAATAAAATTTTAGAAAATTTTAGAAAATATTCTCTGGAGAATATTGCATAGAAATAGTAGAGTATACCTAATTTTCACCTGTGCATGGCACCTTCACAAAAATTGGCTATGTATTAGGGCATAAAACCCTCAAAAAACAAATACAGAAAAACAGAAACAGTAAATATGTCTTTTCCTGACTATAATGTAATAAAAATTACATTCAATAAAGGACCTTTGAAGCACAGGTTAAAATTAATTGAAACACAATAACCTAATCCTGAAGAATGGGTGGGTCAAAAAGTGAATTATAGAAACAAAGAGCAATTTCATTAGAGATTAGACAACATACAAAAATTTGTGGGATGCAGCCAAAGCAGTCCTTAGGGGAAAATTTATAACCCTAAATGTTTGCATCAATAAAAGAGAAGAAAAGCAAATAAACAAATTGTGTATGCAACAACAACAAAACTACACTAAAAAGCAACACATTAAAACTCTCCAAACACCAAAGCATCCTAAAAATCAAAGGAGAGATTAACAAAACCAGAAGTTAAAAAAAATGAACTAATAAAACTAGAAGCTGTAAATAAAAGAGATAGACCATTGGCTAACTTTATTTTAAAAAGAAAGAAGAAAACCAAATCACCACTAGCAAGAATGAAAAAGGTGAACTCACAACCAATGAAGAGGAAATAAAACCAATTACTAGGAGCCACCTTTTCCAACTCTATGCCAATAAAGCCAACAAGCCAGATGAAATGAGTGAATATTCATAACAATATAAATTGTCCAGATGAGGAGAATGGGAAACAGGGAGCCCTTGGTAAGGAATGTCCTCTGCTAGGGCGCTTTAAATTCTGCAACACATTTACACAAATTATCTCATTTGATTTTCAGAACAACTGCGTGAGGAAGGTGATGTCATTATCATCTCTAGTTTACAAATTAGGAAACTGGGATCCACGGAGACAGAGTGCTTGGCTCTCAGCTAAGTGTCTGAGGCAGGAATCAAACCTTGGAGTTGAGGACTGCATGCCCAGTGCTAACCACAGCAACATCTAGCTGCCCTGGTCACACAGGTGACACACATCAGAGGCAGAATCTGAACCCAAGCCAGCTCTCTACCTATGATGCCCCACTGCTTCTCTCTATGAGCATGTACAAAATAAACACATGGTGAATTTTTATAGGGGGTGGGGGAGAAGCCCAGGCTTTCCTCCCCTTCCGGAGCTATGCTCCTGCCCTACTGCAAGGTGTCTAGAACAATGCCATGGACCTGAATCCGTTTGCCTTGACCAACAATGTGGCCCTCACCTGGAGCTGGGCTCTTTCATCTCTAGATTTGCTCTTGTCTTCCTGCCTGGGGGAAGGGGGGTGGTTACGCAGAAGTGGGAGCTTAGATCCCTGAGAAGCACCAGCCTGGCCCTGCCATCTGCCCTGGGCAGTCTTCTCCCCAGCCCTGAGTCACTTGAAGGAGGGAGCCCAGACAACCTGAAACTTAGGCCAAGTCTCCTGGGACTTGTGGATGGAATCAGCAGCTGGGGCCAAAGCCCTTCTCTTCAGAAGATGAGGGCAACCTGCTGCTTCTTCCCTGAGATTCTCCTTATGGTGAGTGCAGTTTCCAGACAGAGGACCTGCCCTCACCACCGGAGGGAGGCTAGAATGGAGTGAGGCTAGGCCTGAGCCCACCATGGTCTATCCAGGTGGGCCCTGCCTGGATTCTTCTGAGGGCTGGGGATCTGCAGGGAAAGTCAGTGCAGGTCCCTTGAGCACCTTCCCTAGTCTCCATGGAAATGCCTGGGAAAGGCCATTCCACTAGTAAGAGCAGAGGATGGATCATAAGAGCCCAGAGCTGAGGGGGCCTCCCGGGCAGCCAGTCCAGCTCCTGCTGGATATACCTGCCAGGTGGGCATCCAGCCTCTCCTCAAGGACCTCCAGTATCCGTCCAAAGCAGCCCATTCCACTTGGAGACTGCTCTCCTTGTTAGATCTGGTTTTGTCAGAGGGACGGCTGCATGGTAAAGGAGATGCAACCTACACCTGGGAGGGAGGAAAATCTGGGTTCAAATCTACAAGCCTTGAGGAGACGCCAGGCTTTTTTGAGCCTCAAATTCCTCAACAATAAAACAGCGACACTGAAATCTGTATCGCTTGTTTGATGGGATTGGCATGAGGGACAAACGAGGTTGGGCCTAGCTCGCACTTTGAAGCTGGTGTCAGCGCCGGCTCTCATTACTGGGGGAGTTTGTGGGCCTCCATCTGACCTTCTCCCTTTGCCCCATCACTCCCGGTCCTGCCTGTGGAGCCAGGCAAAGCAAGGCTGCCCTGCTCCACAGGATGGGCCATCAGTGAGGGCCATGGTTCTGCTTCCATAGGTGTATTGCTGGGGACACAAAACTAGCTCTGGCTTTTGAAAATTTCATGGAACCTTAGAGCTGGCAGGACCTCAGGAATTGTCCCCCCTGATTTTTCACATGGAAGGAAAAGGGACTTGCCCAAGGTCACTGAGGTGGCCAAACAGGGACCAGAACCTGGGGTCTCTCCCTCCCTGTGGGCCCAGGGGGTCAGCTGGTGAACCCCCTCCTTCCTTCCCTTGCTCCCACAGTGCCTGTGACTGAGCAGGGACAGAACCACGAGGAGCAGCTGTTTCCCTTGCTATGGCTTAGAAAGAATAAGAAAAGCAACTTTTCCTTTTTGATGGGGCGGGAATGCTTGGTGGCTGCTGGGGGCTGGGCATGCTTAATATTCCATGCTGGGGCCCTGGGGTGATCCCAGCACAAAGATGGTGATTCTCTAAGGCTTCCAGGACAAAACCCCAAGTCTCCTGGGGGCTCTCAGCACAGAGGGAGGGAGGGAGGGAGCCCGCCCAGGGAGCATGCATTCAGCAGTGTGAGAGGGGCCCACACTCCATCATTGCCATGGTTTCTGTTCCCCAAAGAAATGGACGACCGAGCAAAGCTCCAAATGTCCCCTCTGCCTTCCACTAGGGCAGGAGGGCTAAACATTTCGCCATCAGAGAAGGCCAGAGAATCATGAGAGAGGGGGCCCAGCTTCCCCTTATTAGGAGATTTGATCAGCAACAAAGACAGAAATCTCAGAGTCCAAGGAAAGGGACTGGGCACCTGCACACAGCAGGTACATGATAAATGTTTGTTGAGTGAGGAATGTGTTGTCAATAGAAGAAATGCCTCCCCAGAGAGCACCAAAGGATCAGGACCAGGACAAGGAGGGGACAGCAGACCCAAGGCACGGGAGAATTCTGGAACCCAGAGAAGCCAAGTCTCAGGTGCGACGCAAGGGCTGCCTCTGGCATCTGAAGAGCCTGCACAGCGAGGTCAGGTGGGCTCATTCTGCCTGGTTCCAGAAAGCAAAACCAGGAGCACAGAGCAGAATCTGCAGAGGAAGATTTGGGGTCCATGCCAGGAAAAAAGAAGTTAGTGAGGTTCCCATTTTCAAGCCAAGATTAGATAGTCCCTTAGATTCACAAGCAGAGAGGGCTTGGATAAGAAGCTTCAGACAATGAGATTCTAAGATGAATGGGGGGTGAGAAGTGCAGATTGGGTGCTCACCCAGCCTGCAGTGTAGCCCAGCTCAAATCTGCTTCCTCCATGAAACCCTCTGGGACCACCCCAGCACTCTGCCTAACAACAGCCCATCCTCGGAGCGAAACCTGGGGCATCTCTCCTTATGGAGACTTTAGCATCCTTGCTTATGTCTGGGGAGCACTTTTTCCTCCTATCCTGCAAAAAGATCCCTCTGCAGCAGATCTCACATTCCTGGATGCACCTAAAACAAGATATTCATTTGTCAGCTGATTATCTAGGGCTGAGCCTCTCTGGGCTTAGCTAAGCTGCTTCTCAGGAAACAACCAGACAGTCCATCCTTAGACCTGTACTTGGAAGAGACCTACAAAGCTTGTATTCCAATTTCCCCAGAAAAACTAACCTCTAACCAGTCAATAAGCACCTATTAATCACCTACAGCGTTCCAGGAGCTACAAGAACCAAAAGTTCCTTACTCGAGAGGGGAGGCAGGATATGTCCTTAAAATGGAGGAGGCCCTGGTGCCCATAGCAGAGGTGGTCTTTGGGCTGAGCTTTGGAGGAAAGTAGGGTGCTCAGTCATAGGTATGGGGCCTCGCCTTCACAGTGGCATAGACTGGAAACAGAAGGCCACGGAGTCACAAGAATGAGAAGAACCGTTCTAGATCCATGTTCTAGATCTAGACTGATGTGGCTTGTCCTCCCTCCTAGACTGTAAGCTCAGTGAGGGCAGGGACCATGTATCATAAAACGAGCATGGTATAGTGGAAAGAGCCCTGGACCTGGAAGCCAGAGAAGTTCTGGGTTCAAATTCTTGTTCTTACACTTCCTAGCTGGAGAGCATCGTCCAAAGCATTTTACTTCTCAGTCCCTCTGTAAAGAATGTTCTCACTCCCTCCCTCCAAGGCCAAACACTCACGAGGCATCTATTACACACCGAGCATCGTGCTAAGCGCTGGGGGTACAAATAAGGGTAAAAAGCAGGCTCTGCCCTCAGGGAGACGCCGTGCAGACTGTGATGTCCAAACCGGATAGAGGGGGGATAGATGGGAGGCATCCTTAGATGGATGACGCCTAGAGAACTTTAAAGCCCTACAAAAACACGGGCCATTGTCCTTATTGGTGCTGCTTCACAACCCTCACCCCTCTTCCTGGCCCCAAAACCTGTACATAGTGGGTGCTATTGACCCACTGACCTCTCAGCATCCACAGCAAAGTGGATTCCAAGGCTCAACACTAACTTTTCCTTTGCAGAGACCTGATTTATTTCCCAAGGAAGATGTGAAGAAGATGAAGAAGAAACTGTGTAAGTCAGTAGGCGGGAGAAAAGCGACTTCTGTGCAGAGAACTCAAGCATTTCAGCCAGAGCCTTTCCGCCAGCCACACCAAACAGCGTTGCCTAGGGATCGTCGGCCAAGGCTCCAGATGGATTCTCTCATTTAGACATCATATGGCCAGCTTTGATATTCTATCCCTCTGCTTATGCCATCTCATATCCCAGCCACCCCTCTACCATTTTTTTTTTCATTTCAGCCATACGCCTGGGCAGAAGGTTTCCTTTGACTGGGGACAGGGGAGGGGGAAGGGGGATCTTTAATATATTTGTGCTACATACACTGAAGATGGGAGAAAAGATTTGGGAAAATGTGCTTTTGAGGAAAAAGGGCAAAACTGCCAACCAATTATAAAATAAGCTTAGTTTTTTTCTTCCTTATTTACTAATTTTTTGGCTGAAAGAGATTCTGAGCAGGGACCACTGTGCGGATGTAGTTTCTCAGGGCACTAAGACATGGAATCAGTTTCCAAGAATATGCCTCTTGGTGATGGAGAAATCAATGAGACAACCAGACATGGCCAGGAGAGCAGGAGCCCATTTCCCTCCCTCGAGGTTGGGAAAGGGCCAGGACAGTGGCCAGGCTTTTCTGGTAACTGGAGTTAACCTTGGACTCTCTCTATGGCAGACCAGCTTCTGCTCTGAGGGCAAGATGAACTAGGGCTACCCAGCCTTTGAAATTGCCGTCCAACAGCCCATCCTCCCATCCTCTGCTAAGGAGATTTCCCTAAAGTGCAGTTTTGACCATCTCACACCACTCCTCAATCAAGGGATCCAACATGAAGTCTAGCTGGCATTGAAAACCCTTCATAACTGGGCCCTTCCAACATTTGCTACCTCTTGGTAACTGCCCCCAGTATTGGTAGAGACTTTCCAGAGATTGTCTGTCATGCACCCTTTAGAAATTCCACATGGATGCAGCGGTTTGCATTTTCTCTCTCCCATTCAATAGAAGACAGCGTCCCATTAGATGCTGATAGAAATACAGTTGTTGAATTGCATTGTATGGTAACTGGGCCAAAGAAAATTGTAACAAAAAGCCACTTAATACCTCGGTTGTGACCTTAAGCCACTAATGACTAGCTAATTCTGGGCCTCAGTTTCCCTATCTGTAAAATGAAAGGGTTGGAGATCTTGGCTCAGTCCTTGGAGTATGGGAGATGCCTTAATAAATACTTATTGATTGATTGGTTTCCCACCCATGCTGACACGCTCCAGTTTCCTCTGAGAATGGAGCGGCTCTGCTTCTGTCTGTCATATGCCCTGACAAAGCACTTAAGGGAGCTCAGTCAGTCAATACATGTTGATTAAGTGCCTGCCTGCTGTATTCCAGGTACTTTGCTAAGCACTGGGGGTGCAAAGGAAGTTGTTTTTAGTTGAAGATGGGGAGAAACATTACTCAGTTCACTTTCGTGCTTATGGTCTCTTGGATTTTTCAGTAAATTGTTTCATAATCATCTATTCAAGCTGTACTTGTGAATGAGATAGAGAGATGCACATACAAAAAAAAAATCTGGGGCTTCTAGTGGATAAAAACTCCTCTTAAGCCACTAATGTGCCCTTAGGACAGATGAGGAGAGGCTCAGATCCAGCTTCTCTTTGTCCTCTGCTCTGGGGAGCTAAGCTGGAGCAGCAATGGGCTGCATTCTGGGCACCATGTTTAGAAAGAGCATTGACAAGTTAGTGGACTGAGCCCAGGATAGTAAAAGGCTCGAGGCCATATCACTCAAGGATTGGTTGTAGGACCTGAGGACTCAACCTGGATCAGAGGAGACTTGTGAGGGACCAAGCTAGCTGTCTTCTAGCATCTGGGGGCTGTTCTATAAAAAAGAAGTCTTCCCCCATTGTTCTGCTGGGCCCCAAGGAAAAACAGAGGAATGCTACAGAGACCTGGAAAACTTCCTCACAATGGGGCATGGGTTACCTTGAAGTAGAGTCTACCACCAATGTAGGTCTTCAGCTGAAGGCTGGGTGGCCTCTTGTCAGGAAGAGCTTTGCACTGAAGCATGTGTTGGACCAGATACCCCAGAGGTCCTTTCCTTACCCTGAGCTTCCAGTATTCTGGGGTAAAGCCCATTGGCTAGCCCACCATGACATAGTCCATGGCCCTGGGGACTTCCCAAGCTCTTCTGGAGAGGGAAGGAACCTGGGTCCCTGTTCATACCCAGCACAGATGAGATCAAGTCTCTGCTGAAAGACCAGAACTGAGGCTAGTCAGAGAGACCCAAGGCCTCTTCACGTTCCCGTCAGTCAACGTCCTTGTGGGGCCCCGTAGGTAACAAAAGAGAATTCTGTCTCCCAGGCAGGGAAAGAAGCAGCGGGTCCTTTCTTATTTACGGGAGCCCAAAGTAAATATTTAACCTACAACCTTGGAAACCAAAAAGCTCTTTCGATCCGTATATATCAGGGGACAAAAGTTGGTAGAAAGAAAGGAAGGAAAACTGGATTTCCAGGCCCTATTTTCCTATCTATCCTGAATAATGCACTCTCTGCGGTGCAAATAAAGGCCTCTTTGTCTGATACAGTCTTTTTTCCTTCTCAATGAGAAGGGTGCTTGTGTATGAGTGTTATTTTAAATCTGGGCTTCATAAAAGATCTCCTTAAGAGGTAAGATTTACATTCCAAGCTACAATATGTCCATAGTATGTATCTCAAGACATGAAGGGACTATGATTTCATCTGTGTGGTAAGACCCAGGTTCAAATCTCTCCATGGACATAGATGAGATGCCCTGTCTCAGAGTCTTCAGGACCAGAAGAAGCCATGACCATGTGGCAAGCCACTGGTGGTAAGAGCCTTGGAACTTGGCTGGGCTGGTTCTTGGATGATGAACACATCCTCAGGGGCCAGGGCATCATTCAAGGCCTTTCCTATGTGGTGGGAACTTGTCTCCTTCCCCTGGCACAGCTTGGGAGGCCCCATAACCACCCCCTACAGAATGACAGAACGTGGGATCTCAGAGAAGCCTCAGCGATTGACTGAGGGATGGACTCAGTGGCCTCTGCAGACCTTTCTAGCTCTAAATCTGGAGCCCTATGCATGGGGCAGACCAGATCTTCCACAGCCTCACTGGTCAGGAAGGACTAATACACTACCAGGGGCTTTCATGGCACTTGAAGTTCAGGAAGCATGCTGCCTGGATTCTCTCCTTTGAACCTTCTGACAGCCCCGGGAAGGAGGTACTCTCCATTTTACAAATGAGGAAGTAGGGCTTCTGGTCAGAAAGCAGGATTGGAGCCCAGGCCTTCCCTGAGTCAGGGTCACTTCTCAGACCACTTTGCCATTCTGACCCCCTGACATTCATGGAACCTCTAGGGACAACACTGGAGCCTCTTTGAGGCTGGCCATCTGAGAAGGGAGGGTCTGGGGTTGTTGAGGAAGGTTCCCTGGAAGGAGAAAGGTTTGGTCTGGACCATGGGCAGGCAGAATCAGGAGGTGTGCAGGCAAAGGAGGGCTGAGCTCAAAGCTAGCACCTGTTGAGGGTGAGGCCTGGTCGCTTAGGCCCCCCCCCACAGATGTTGACAAGATGGAAAGATTGCCAAGCCCAATCCTTCCTTGAACTCGGCTCTCTCCTCCAGTGCAGGGAAGGGATGGGGCCCGGGTCATGTCCACTTGGTTTAGGCCAGTGCGGTCTGCTTTCTGGGCTTTAGAGAACTTCCTGAGGGTGCAGGGAAGCCAGGGCTTGGGAATTGGATGGCCAGAGCTAGAATCCCAGAATCCACCAATCCTGGAGCTGGGGCCATTCTAAGAACAGAAGAAGCTCTGGGAAGACTGGGCCCTACCAAGGCGTGTACTCCTCATCCCTCCCCATCCCCCTACCTCCCATCAATACAAACCCACACCCAGGCACACTCTTCTGTCCACTGGGTCTTCCTGCCTACTCCCCTAACTGAGCCTGTCCTCAGATAGATGGTCCCTCAAACAGACTCAGAGCCCTGGCACCCTCAGATTTGGGCCTCCACAGAGGGTAAAGAGAGAGAGCTGACATTTCTACAATGTCTCAAGTTCGAGCCTTTGACCTACACAAACCCAAGTGAACCTCGAACCCAGCCAGGGCAGCAAGCGCCACAGCATGCACCCCTCTGCAGAGGACAAAGTGTACCTGGGAACTGGCCTAACTGGAGATCCCAGGCTCCCCTGAGGGGGCGTCTGAGGACTCTCATGGTGATGGGAGATTAACCTCGAAGGCTCACCCCGCCACCCTGCCCACCCCACAGTTGCCTCCTCCAGCAGGAAGCTGGCCCTGGTTCTCCTGCCTCCCCCACTCCCTCCTGACACAAGTCTTCTGTGTTCCCTTCAGCAAAAGGTGGGACTGCTTCTTGTCTTTCTGTCCGCAATGCTGGCTCAGTGCTGCGCATACATTTAAAGGGGCTTCATAAACCTTGAATGGAATTGAAGTGATATGATGGAAGCAGGAAGCAAAGACAGGCTGCTGTACGGGGACGGCTAGCTGCATGACCCTGGACC
This sequence comes from Pseudochirops cupreus, assembly GCA_028627135.1. Lineage (NCBI taxonomy): Eukaryota > Metazoa > Chordata > Mammalia > Diprotodontia > Pseudocheiridae > Pseudochirops > Pseudochirops cupreus. The sequence goes on along the minus strand of CM053583.1, from coordinate 5,596,327 downwards.
CTGTACAGGGACGGCTAGCTGCATGACCCTGGACCAGTCTCTTCACCTCCCTCAGGACTCAGTTTCCTCATCTGAAAGATGAGAGCATGGACCGAATGAATGAACGCTGTACATGGTCTGATGATCTCAATGTCCAGCATGCAGCAGATGCTTAATCAAGAACATCTAGGCCTACAGTCAGGAAGACTCATTTCCATGAGTTCAAACCCAGCCACTTCTTGGCTGTGTGACTCTGGACAAGTCACTTCCTCCTGCTTGCCTCAGTTTCTTCATTTGTAAAATGAGCTGGAGAAGGAAATGGCAAATCCTTCCATTATCTCCACTGAGGAAACCCCAAATGGGGTCATGCAGAGTCAGATAATGACTGGCTGAAGGTGCTAATCAGTGCCAGTTTACTGAGAGCTGATGTTTACAAAGTTTACAAAGCACACAACAGAAATGATCATATTTAAAAGTCACCGTGGCCCTGGCCATTATTACTCCACATCATTATCTCCATCTTACAGATGAGAAAACTGGGAGTCAGTGAGAGAAAATGACTTGCCCAGGGTCACACAGCAAGTGCCAGAGGCAAAATTAGAACCTGAGTCTCTCCTGACTCTGCCTGTCCCACCTCCCACTCCTTGGCATCTGAGGCTCCAGAGAGCTACAGGCCAGGAAGATGCCCAGCCAGGAGGCACCTGCCCCCTGGTTTCCAGTGGTCGGGGGTGGGGGTGGGGGTTGACAGAAGTCATGCCTCCCATTCTTGAGAGTCCAGGAACGATGAGGAGAGTCGTGAGCCCTGGGAGGATGAGGGGCTTTGGGGGCTCCCCCAACCAAAAGGCGAGCCAAGGCAGATGCCTAATGAGGGCCCCATTCCCATCCAGCCCCGATGGCCACAACCATCAATGGGATGACAAGGGCTTGAAACACAGGGGTCTGGGAGCTTCCCCAACCTCAGCATTTACAGCTCCCAATGCCGGAGTTCTCAGGCTCAAGGGGCGTGACTCAGAATTAGATTGTTTTAAGGAAAAAAAATGAGACAAGCTGCATTAAAACAGGTCAGGAGGCCACAGATGGTCTGCAAGGCCCCCCTCCCCTTTTTTTTCCTGTAATTGTTCTTGAAAGACGAGATTCCATTTCATCTGAAACTCGAGGCCTCTGGCTTTGCAAAACATGGTGCACACCCCCCATGGAGCCCAGGTTCATTTCAGCCGTTCTATGTAGCTACAGGAGGGATGGAATAAAACAGACTGTTCCCAGCTTCTGGGAGAGGGCTCCTTTTTTCCCCCTAAAAGGTTTGTTCCTGGTCATAAATTCTCCCTCTCTCCCAAGCCGGCCCCACTAGGATGTACACATTGGTAAACAGTGCAGTTAAAAACACGTTTAAAGTCTGCAGAAAGGGCCCAGGACAATGAGGTATTGTCCCCCCTGGCGGACTGGACGTCCACCTTCTTTGATTCTTTAGCTTTGCCGTCGGCCTGGATGAGACTGGCCCCATTCCGGGCTCCATCAAACCTTTGCTCCAAGCCTGGCGTGAGTGTCGTCTACCAGGCCGACACCCTTTGGCCCAATTTAACAGCCATTTCTGGGAGGACGTCCGGCTCCTTCTTTTTACTTGGTGCACATCGAAAACTCCTTGACAAAGTTCCCTGGAAAATTTACTTCTTTTCTTTCTCCCTCGTTTTCTGCTCAGATCTTTAGTGCCCGATGTAGCCCAAGAAGACCCTAGGACAAAAATGCCGTCTAGCCCTGCCAGTAAATCTGGCCCCCATTCAGTCAAGTTAAATAAGTGCTTTATGCCCATTGTCCGGGGCTCTGAAAAAGAGCCCGCGTCCTTGAGAGTTTCCTACAATAAATTAAACACATCACACCCACTGAAGGGTGAGGGGCAGGCAGGGAGGGGAGAAATGCTCCAGCCTAGGGGAGTCAGAGCCAGCCCTCTGCAAAGTCATACTTCTCATTCCAAAACACACCCACAGATAAGAGTTCCCCAGCTCCCAACAGGCACCGAGAGCAGAAGGTTATTTCCTTAGGAATTCAGTCCTGCTCGGCTTTTGCAGCTGCAGAAATGCACCCAGCTTAAACTTGGGAGGGGAGGCGGAAATCCATGGGGACCAACCCCAGTTCTCAAATACTGGAGTGCTCACCTGCTGCCCTCCTCACTGGGGGCTGACAAGAATAACAGCCGCCATTCCTAAGATGCTTCAAGGTTGGCCAAGAATGCCCTTCTTTAAGGCTCTGCACATCCCTTTGGGTCTGGTGCTGCAGACATTGGTGCCCCCCATTTCACAGATGAGGATCTGGGGCTCAAAAGAGTTAAGGGCTTTGAGGAAGTGGAGTTCCCGGCATCCAGCCTCAGATGAGCCAGTCCATCCCTTGAAGCAAGTTGGCAGCCCTTGGGTGTTGACTCTGCCATTCTATGAACTCCTGGTCTGCCTGACTCGCCTCAAGCACAGACCCATGTTACTGGAGGAAGAAAGACGGGGGCTAGCTTTGGAACCACTTCTCCTTCCTCAGAAGATGCCTCAGAGGGTACAGTCCTAGAAAATACTTTGTCTCCATTGGCAGGGTAAATGATGATAACAATGGACATGAACATTGCAAAAAACCTTCTGTCACCCTTACATGGGTTAGGAGCATCCTTATCCCCATTTCACAGATGAAGAAACTGATCATCCCAGTCATTCTGGGGCCTTCCCCCCCTTCCCCATATCCAATCTGTTGCTGAATACTATCATTTCTTCCTTCATTACCTTTCTCCTTGCCCCCTCATTGATCTTCCCACCTCAAGCCTCACTCCCCTAAATCTAATCTCCTCAGAACTAACTGCCAAAGAGATTCCCCTAAATCAAAGGTCTGACTGGGTCACTCCCCTGCTCAAACAGCTGCAGACTCCCTATTAGCTCCAGGCATCCTTTTGCCCCAGCTGACTCCCAGGCCTGGAATGAACTCCCTCTTTCCTTCTGCCCCTTAGCACAGCTGCTCCTTTCAAAACCAGCCACAGCGCCACCTACAGAGGTTTTTCAGCATCTCTTTGACTGCTCCACTGCTTCACCCCCAACCTTAAGCCTGGAACTGTCTTGTCTTGGCTTAGTATCTACTTGTGTGGCTGCATGTTCTCCCCACCCTCCCCACAGAGCTCTGGAGGGCTGGCATGACTGCTTTGGACCTTGTATGCACAAAGTCTGGCCCCCAGGAGATACTTAAATGCTTGTTGATTGATTGGCTGATGGGAGAGCTTGAGATTTAGCCATGGTTACTCAGCTAATATGATAGGCAGATGTCTAATTCAACTCTTCTCTAATTGGAGGGGACTATCTGGAAACTAACTAACCAACAAGACTTGCTCGGTTCTGAGGAGCTCCCTGGGCTGGTGCTTGGGGCCCCCAGAACCTCTGGGTCTTCCCCAAGCCTGCTGTTGAATAAACAAGTAATGTCATAGAAGGATTGTTGATGGAATTAAGATGTTTAGCCTGAAGACAGGACTCCGAGGAACATTGGAGGCGTCTTCAAGAACGAGAACTTTACTATAGGAAAGAGACTGGACTTTGGCCCCAGAGGGCCAGTTAGAAATGAGGGCCAAGGTCATACAGAAGCAGACTCTCAATATAAGAAAAGCTTTCTTTTTTCCATTTCTTGTCACGGAAGCTGTTGAGAATTGGAATGAGTAGGATACCTTGGAAGATAGGAAGCGCCCCATCCCCAGAATCGTTCTAGGTAGTGCAGCCGATGATAAATCCTGCCCCAGGAGCTCAGGAGCTCTGTTCCACTGGGTGAATCCGAACTGCACAGGTTCTCAGCTCCTCACACCTGCCCCCCCACCTCCCAGCCCCAGGCCTACGCTCTCTGCTTGTTCGTGGACTCAGCTGTCAAACTGATCTTCCCTGAGCCCAGGTCCCATCACAGCAAACACACCTCCACTCAATAACCTCCAATGACTCCCTATTACCTCCAGGATCAAATATAAAACCCTCCGTTTGAACTCTAAAGCTTTTCATGGATGCCCTTTCCCACCTCCCCAGTCTTCCTACAGCTCATCCCCAAGTTCATCCCCTGTCCATCCTGTGACCCTGCCCTCCTCACAGTCCTTGAACTTGACTCTTTGTCTCTTAGCTCCTGAGCAATTTCTCGGGCTGTTCCCTGTGCCTGGAATGCTGCCCCTCCTCCTCTCTACCTCCCGACTTCCCTGGTCCTCTTCAATCCTGGGGCCTTCCCTCTGAGATGTCCCCCCAGCTGGTCCTCAATATATCCTCTCCCCTTCAACTGTGAGCAACCTGGGCTAAGGTGCCAGTTCTTCATTTTGGGTTTGGTTTGGTTTTGTCTGTCTTTGTATGGTAGGTGTCGGCCTCAGTTTTCTCATCTATAAAATGGGCATTATAACATCACCTTTTTTTCAGAGTTGTGAGCATCAAATGAGACGTTTGTAAGACGCTTGGCAAACCTCAAAGTGCTGTATGGATGCTCGTTATTATTATTACTATAGTTGTTAGCTATGAAAGCCCAGGTTGGCTCCCCTCCTCCTCCAGGGGAGGATGCTGGAAGGGGGATTCCATACAGGGAAGCGACTATATATGTGCATATAGGTTCGTTCCTTCCCACTTGAAGACGTGTGGCCTCTTGCCTCGACTTACCTGAAAAGATCATAGGATTTTACCGTTATAAGGGATCATAGTCTGCTCCCTTTGTTTTGAGGATAAAACCCGGGGAGGTCGACTTCAGACTCAAGGCTGGTTCCAAATCCTCTGGCCTCCTCACGGTGGGAAGGGAGGGAGGAGGGAGGAGCTCCCAGCCCTGGACTGGGCCAACTCTGACTTCTGACTCACTCTGGACCAGCCCTCCTTCTGTGCCTGACCCTGGGGCTTCAGAACTTTCCCAGCCCCGCCAGCCTATGAAGAACCCAGGTTTCTGAGGGTGGGCTCTACCTGGCTCTCCTAGCTCCTCGGCCCACAAAAACAACAATCCCAGGCTGAATGTCCACGCCTCGCACCCCCTCCCCCATTCTTCTTCTGGTCTCGGGGGGACTGGATCCTGCTGAGGTCCCACCCACCTCAAACATTCTAGGGCTCAGTTAATACTTCCAAGGAGGCCTGACCACAGAGAGCACAGGACTTAGTCTCATCTCGGGGCTTTCCGTGAGGGGTCCTATTCATCCTCTGGGCATCTCACAGCCATGTAAAGAGACGGGGGTAGTCTGCAGTCAGGAAGAGACGAGATCAAATCCAGCCTCAGACAAAATCTGCTTTGTAGCTGCCCTGCCCGGGCTGATCACGCGTCACTCACCTTCTCAAGTCTGTCTGCATAATACTCCTAATATTTCTATAATGCATTGAGGTCTGACTTTCACGTCCCTGTGAGCTAGCTACTATTATTATACCCGTTCTGTATCTGAGAAAATTGAGGCTTAGCAATTAAGTAACTTGCCCAGGCTCACATGGCTTTTCTGAGGCAGGATTCGAGCTCAGGTCTTTCTGACTCTTAAGTCCGACAAATGCATCTGCCCCGACTGGAGCTAACACCGCTCCTCTCACTGACCATTCTACGTCCTAACTCCAGGCCTTCGAGGTCTGTCTCCCCTTCCCCAACATGTTTTTCTTCATCTCTCCACTGCTTGGATCCCAGCTCCCTTCAAGGATCAGCAGAAGCACCTGCCAGGGGCCTGCCTTGACTTGTCCAGCCTTAGCAAGTTCCCCTCTGCCCACAGTTTTTGTCATTAATAGTAACAGACAGTATTTTCTATAGCAGTTAAGGTGTGTGATGTGGTATACATGTGTCCTTTCATTACCGTGCACATATTTTCTATGTCCTGAGTTTCCTAGATATTTTTTCCTCCCGATGCAATGCAAACTCCATTAGGGCAGAGACACCCTGGATGCTTAACATATTGCCCAGCACACAGCAGGTACTTAATAAATGCTTGCTAAACTGATGGGATTGGATTGAGTCATACTGCCTATCACATAGCAGGTATTTAATAAATGCTTGCTGAATTTATTGGATAGGATTGACTCTAAAACAGGCTACAACAGACTCCTTGATGTTATAGTGCTTAAGAGCCAGGAAGCCTGGGTTTGAGTCTTCAGTCTCCCACTAAGCAGAGGACGAAAAAGGTCAGAATCCTCATTTGAAAAGGGAGAGGGCTGCATTTCCGGTGGCCTTTCTCCTCCCTGGGCGTCCGTAGGATGGCAAGGTTGGACTGTGGGAAGCCTGAGGCCTCTGCTTCCAGGCTATCAGCACCTACCCGGGAGGGTCTGTTTCTTAACCTTCCCAGTGGGAAGGTGGGGCGGGATTCCCCACATGAGCCTGGCAGGCACCAGCCTTGGGAGAGAGCGTGAGAGAGCCAGGACAAGGCAGAGAAGCAAGGAGGAAACGGTCCCCAGGAGCTCCTGTGGAATGTGGGATCGGCCCGATCACCGCCCCCAGATTGAAGACAAAACCCAGTTCTGAAGAACTTCTCTCTCTCGGCTAAGGCCCCTCCAGCGAGGGAGCAGCTCAGCCCCAAAACCGAGAGTCCCGGGGTGCGGTGGGGTGGGGGAGGGAGAACGAGGGGAGCCACCAGGCGGCCACCCAAACCGTGGCTGGCAAACCCTCCGCCTGAGGCGAGCCCGCTCCCAGCCAGGAAGCCGAACTTGGCCAGCCTCTCATCTCAGGACCATTAGAGCCGTACAACATCCTGTCTTGGAGAGAAGGAGGGAGACACCCTCTACCCCCTCGCTGGTTGTAGGGGATGCCCAAGCTGCCAACATCCCCTTAAAGGCAAAGCTTTTCTGTCCTCAGTTCCATCCTTCAAGTCCTTCAGGAAACACAGCTAATGTGAGCAGCTAATCCCCCAACTCTAAAGGAGTCCCGGCAAATCGGTGTTTGGCCCACTCACGAAAAACACGGACACTTTCTGAGAGATGTTCTGGAAACGCGGTGCCTCACTCCCCCGCCCCAAAAATGGAGAGAATGATGGGAAATCGGCCAGCACCTAGATCAAGGTATTTATCTTGTAAATGCGTAAATACAGCCAAGCACTGAACTAAACCATTGGGATACAAGCAGTGCCTGCCCTCAGGTGGCTTACATTCCCTTGGGGAAGTCCAGGTGTGCATATAGAAATATCCACAAAAGAAATCCCAGACAGAGGGAGGGGCCAGAGCCATAGCTGGGGGTGGGAATGGGTCTGAGGTGTGAAGGGAACCAAGATTTCCAAGATGGCCCTGGGATCCCGCTGTGCCGGCCACTCCCTGCTCCGCCCCCATCCAGGGCTGGCTGTTTACCAAGGTAGGACACACAGAGGCAGTTCTTTGTGTCCCTTCCAATCTTTCTCTCTCTTCCACCCAAATAGCATTGGGTCCAATGCTTTGCTAAAGCCCACATACACCATCCCAGTCCTCTCCTGGGTTCTTCCTGGCTTAGCCTCTCTCTCCTTTGGGACTGTAAGATGGCCTCATTGAAACCCTCCCACCCTCATTGTCTGGAGCCCAAGTACTGGACATGTAAGGACTCCCCCGTCTCATCCTGTATCACTGTGCAGCATCACAGACATGATGCATCTGCCAGCCCCAATCACAAACCGCTTCAAATAGGGCATTGTCTCTGTTGGTGGAGAGGTGGCACCTTCTCTGTGACTGTCTCATAAACTGCCCGACTGAGCAGTTAAACCCCCTGAGCATAAACACCTGTAAGGTCAGAAGCTGGCCTGGAGCCCAGGCCTTCCTGACTCGGAGACCATCTCTGTAACCACCATGCAACACTGTCTTTCTCATACCATAAATGGCAAAAGCCAAGAGTCCCTGACCTCAAGAAGCTTCTCATCTATTTGGGAGATGCGCCATGTGTGCACCAGTAATGACTGGTCAATATGACCCAATATAGGGAGCCAAGAAGACAGAGGAATGTTCAGCTGAAGAACTCTGGGTAAGTCATAGAACAGAGACTCTGCGCCCTCTGTCTGAATAACTGCTAACCCCATGTGAATGAGGACACCCAGAGCTGGGGGCCTGCTGCCGTCCTGCTAATGGACAAGGAATTTAACAGTGAGCCATGCAAAGCAAACCCAGTGGTGAAGACCTTGCAATGGAAGGTGGGCGCCAATGAGCCCCACCTCAGGTCTGACCTTCCAAGTCTCTGCCTCCTTACTGGGGGTCATTCCAGGACACTGAGGAAATTCTTGTTCCAGACAACCAGACCACCAGCTCCCAAACTGGGACAGTTAGAATCCCACCATCCCAGCTTCTAACTTTCAGGTTAATTAATGCTTTCCCTTCACGAAAATGTAAATAACAGTGAGAGGTAACATTTCAAGCCTCTAAACCACAGAATGTCAGAGCTGGAAAGAACCTCCTTAGCCACCCAATCCAATGAACATCCCCCACCCCAAATAATCCTGAACACAACATACCTCCCACATGGTCATTCCACTCTTGCTTAAATGTCTACCATGGGAGAAATCTCCCACCTACCCCCACCTCCCAAAACAACCCATTTCACGTTGGGCAGCAATATTTGTGAGAATTTCCCCCAGAAATCCAGCCTGAATTGGCCCTTTGGGACTTCCATCCACTCATTCACTGTTCCTCGTTTTACCCACTGGCACATAGCAGGACAAGGCTGATCCCGCTCCCACTGGACAGACCTTCAGATACCTGAAGACTGAAGTCCTGTCCTTCACTCCCTTAAGCCCACCCATCTCTGAAGCCTTAACCAATCCAGATCCTCCTACTTACTGATGCCCAGTGACGCCCTCCATCACAGAGCTGCCCTTGCCTGGATATTCCCCAGTTTATCAATAACCTTCCTAACTGTGATGCATAGAATTGATTTAAACAATCTCCAGAACGACCAGGGCAGAGAGGACAGTGCAATGTTGCCTCATATTCTGGAAGCTTTCTCTGTCTTAATGCAGTCTGAGACCACATGGTAATTCTGGGTCTCCTATCTCACCATGAGCTCATATCAAGTTTGTGGTCCACTGAAACCACTTGATCTTTTTCAGAAAGATTGCTGTCTCAGCCTGCCCAACCTCCACCATGCCCTTGTGAAACCCACGTTCTCTTCTGAGCAAATAGCTGAAAATAGACTGGGATAAAAATCAAGAAATGGGGTGGTCCCACATTTAACCCGCTGGGGCATTCTCAGCTCTGTCAGTCACAGCTTCAATGAAAGTAGGTTGCTCTTTGGAACCCAGTACTTTTCCCTATTGGAAATGTTTTCTATCTCTCAATCCAGTGGTGGATGTACCAAGGAGTGACAAATCCACTGGCTCTGACTCATGGACCATCAGCCTGAAAGCTCTGTCAGAACTTGAAGGGTGGTACAGATTTCCAAAGATTTGGGAGGGTTTTCGTTAAGTCTCTGAAAGGTCCGCATTTCATAACTGTGGCCATGGGGAAGAAAGAGCCTCCCCTGTCCAAGCTGTGATGTCAATCATTCCAACAAACCTCTCCCAGTCAATCAGAGATGGGTCTTTTCTTTTCTGATGATTGAAGAGGTTCTTTTCTTCTATTGCAAGAAGACCATATTCACTCACAAGTTCTCTGGGTCCTTCTCAAGGCCAATGAACTCTCCAGTTAGTCTTTAAAGCAAGATTCCCAGTGAGCAAGGGACAGAAGTCTCTGGGAGCCCAGAGCCTAACCTGGAATCTCCAGCTCAGTTCAAGCCTGGCCAAAAATAATGTCTAGACCCCCCCGCCAGGTTCAATGGGAAAAATATAAGGAATAGATGGAGAGCCTGCCCTCCAGGGTCTTGGAGTGGAGGTGGCTAGACTGCACAGACAGTATAAACTGAGAATACAAGTATAGACAGAGGGTTGGGTATGAAGGTACTGGAAGAGGTGACTGGAAGGAAGTGGATTGGGCCAGAGAAGGCCAGAATGGTGCAGTGGAAAGAGTCTAGCCAGAATGACACAATGTAAGCATCTCAAGGCTAAGGACTGTTTCATTTCTAGCTCTGTATCCTCAGCATTGGGCACAGAGAGGTGGTTGTGTAGTAGGATCTGATGAATGCTTAATGGGTAGGATGGGAGAGAACAGAGATAGGGTAGGTTAGGGTAGGGTAGGGTGGGGTAGA
>CM053583.1:5523794-5585795 GCA_028627135.1 Pseudochirops cupreus | reverse complement strand
AGGGAATGAAGGAAGGGAAGGAAGGAGGGAAGGAGGGAAGGAGGATAGGAGGGAAGGAGGGAAGGAAGGAGGGAAGAAAGGAAAGAAGGAAGTAAGGAGGGAAGTAAGGAAGGAAAGAAGGGAGGGAGGGAGGAGGGAAGGAGGGAAGGAGGGAAAGGAGGGAGGGAGGAGTGAGTTAAAGGAGATATGAATAAATAAATGAGTGAAAGAAGCAATGGATGAGCAAATGGGGAAGTGAAAGAGAGAATAAGCGAGTGAATGGAAGAAGAGTTGTAGGAATGAATGAGCCACTCAGTGATGGCGGGAAGCCAGATTATTCAAGGCCCTGGATGCCAACCTATGGCATACATACTCGATTTCAGCTTTGGGACTTGGGAATAGTATGTGCTTAATCAATATTGTTGAGTAGAGGAACGTATGAAGGCCACCGCCGGCTTTGGCCATCCTCTCCCAGTCTGACTCCTCCAACCCACCTCAAACCTCCCTCCGCTCAGGCCCCAGAGGGCTCATCTCTCAACAGTTTGGTTCAATGGCTATTTCGTGGGTCTGAGTCGCTTGTCCCCAGTGATGACGCCCAGAGGAAGAGGGGCACCTGCCTGCCTGTCCAGAGCTCATGGTGCAAATTTTCAGAGTCCTGCTCTGTGCTCGGCCCAAGGTACAGAGCAGGAGCTCACAGGGCAGGACTGAAAGGCTGGACTATGCCCCTTCTGCTCAGTCATTTACCTTTTAGTGTGAATTAGCTCTACCTTCTCCAGCCTGATCATATAGAACGTCTCAGCCCTTAATGATTTGTTTGTTCTTGGTCCAGCACAGAGCAGACGCCATACAGATGTGGCACCTAGCGTCCTGCCCCCTGTCCCCTGTGCTACTGATGCTGCTGATTCAGTCACCCAAAGACTGCCTGAGAGCTGAGGGCCAGAGGAGAAGGGAATGGGCCCAAGAGTAGGCCGATGCCATCCTCAGCTCTGCTTTCTCTAGCACCTAAAGGTCAGCAGCATGCTTTCCTCCCAGCAACTATGGGAGATTGACTATGTAAATGTCGCCATGTCCATTTGACAGAAGAAACCGAATCTCAGAGATTAAGCAAGATCAGGGAGGGAGGAAGCTTCCCGGCCAGGTCTGGCTCGGAGCCTGCTCCAACACACATCTAGTGAGACTCCAATGAGGGGGTGAACACACAAGCCCCTGTGGATCTTCCCTCTGGCCAGAGGCGTGCCATCACTCAGGTCTAGTGAAGCCAAACTGAGGGTCTTGAGGCTTTTCAGGACATGTGCCACTGCAGTGAAATCACAGCAATTAAAAAAGCCCACCTTACCAGCCCCCAGCCCAGAGCAGACAGAGGCAGATGGTCAGAGGGGAGAAAGCTAGTGCGTGCATCACCGAGGAAGGAGGCATTGAAGGTCCGCTGGCTCTCCTTGGAACCAAAGGACCCTTTAGGCTTCTTGACCAGCCTCTGTTTAGCTGTATAACATAACTGGCCTCTCTTCCTTTTGCCCAGAGGCAGGGGGGATCGGGTAAGAGGCCCCCCTCCGCCCCCCCCCTCCTGTCAGACTCTGTGGCTTCCTTGTTCTCTCTTTGGGCTTCAGATTTCCCAATTGTAAATGCGGGAGTTGAGCCCTGTGCTCTCTGAGCCTCCTTCCATCCATTTCAGCACCTAATTCTGGTCCTTTGTGAGGCTTCTCTTGTCACGGCTGTCCTCTGACACACTTCTTTTTGGTCTTTTCCCTTTCCTTCTGTTCAGAGCAGGGCACTCCTGGTGCACTCACTCCCTTCACCCAGGCATATATTGCTGCTGTACAAATCAACAAATCCGTCAGCATTCATTAGGCACGTGCTGTATGCCAGGAACTGGGCTTAGCCTCTGAAGACACAAAGACCAAGTTTTCCCCTCAAGGGGCCAACATTATTAGGGCAAAACATCAGTAAAGAAACTTTATATACACAACACACTTACAAAACAATTTCCTGGCACTGGGGGGAATCAGAAAAGGTGGGGGTCCCTGATCTGAAACTTGAAGAGAGCTTGAGGTTCTAAGGCAGTCACTTGACAAATATTTATTAAGCACCTGCTGTATCCCATACACTGCTTTTATTATTCACATTTTGCAGATGAGAAATTGAGGCCAACATGTTATATGACTTGCCCAAGGCCACACAGTTAATAAGAAGGCCTGGAGTCAGGAAGACCTGAGTTCAAATCCAGTCTCAGATAGATACTAGTTGTTTGACCTTGGACAAGTCACTTATCCTCTGTTTGCCCCAATTTTCTTATCTGCAAAACTGGGAAAACAACAGTACTTACCTGCTAGAGTTGTTGTGAGGGCAAAAGGAGATGATGAAATTGTTTGCCACAGTGCCTGGCATGTGCTCAGTGCAAGAGAAATATTGGCTGTTATCATGATTAAGTGTCTGAGGCTGGATTTGAACTCAGGTCTTCCTGACTCCAGACCCAGTGCTCTATCCAAGATGGCACCACTGATGGCGCCACTGAGCCGCCATGTTGCTTCCGATTCACAGGATTTCATTCTTGAAGTTACTCTATAAATCCTTTCATCCTATGTCCTGTGATTCTCCTCTGGGCCTGCCCCCCTCCTCCCCACCAATGGAAAGGAAATTCCTCAAAGGCAGGGACTGTATTGTTTCTACCTTGGTGATCTCAGTGCATCCAGGAGAGCATCCCAGCACCAAGTGATTAATGAATGCTCATTGACTGATTTATCCAGGCATCTCTGTGAGGGCAGGGGCTGTTTCAGGTTTTATCTTTCTATTCCCAAAAGACAGTGTAAGGCCTGGCCCACAGCAAGCATTTAATGAATATGTGTTGATTGACAATTGATAACATTGTGCTGCACAGGGCTAGAACAGGTCCCTAGTGCCTCCCTTCAGGTGATGAATCATCATTGACGAGGTTTCCCTGTTCCAACCAGTTCTACCTGCACTAACGGGACAGTCACCCACTGGGCACCATGCTTTCCATCATGTCCACGGGGGTTGCATGAGAAATTTGGTCCAAGTTTGGCATTCCCAGGTGAGGAGCCCTGTGACAAAAGGACATCTAGTGACTTTGGTCCAACTCTGTCTTGGGGCAGCCATGTTGACTTTGGGTGATCACTGCTTCTTTATCTAAAGGTTCTTGCACCATCTCTCTAAGAACACATTCCATAAATTCACCAGGAATGGATAGTCCAGCTGATTTGCCTATGTCCTGGGCAGAACATCTTTCCCCTGTCTTAGAAAATCAGGACCACATCACCCAATCTCAAGTCCAGCAGCCCAGGCTAGAGACCCCAGTCTCACTCTCCACTCCTACCTTTCATCCTGGCAAATCCAATCTTGTTTCGACGTCACAACATCTTGTGCATGTTTCCTCTCTTCTGTCACTCAGCCACCTTCCTAGCTCAGGCCCTTATCACCTCTTGCCCATCACAACAACTTTCTCATTGATTTCCACACCTCAAGTTTGTCCTGACTCCCATCAACTCTCCACTCAGCTGCCAAAGGGATTTTTCCTAAAGGAAGTTCTGACCACGTCACACTTCTACTCAATAAACTCCATTGACTCCCGAGTCTCCCCAGGATCAAACATAACATTTTTTGTTTGTCACTGAAAGCTCCTTATAACTTGGCTTTTCCCTGCCTTTCCAGATTTCTTAAATTCGATTTCCCCTTCAGGCATTCCACAATCCAGCCAGACCCTCCTTTTTGCTGTTCCACTAATACAATATTACATTTCCCATCCCCATGCCTTTGCATTATCTTTCCTCCATGACTGGAACAACATCCCTGCCAACCTGTGACTCTCAGAATCTTTGACTTCGTTTAAGACTCAAACTCTCCTTTTGGCAGGAAGCCTTTCTCAAGACTCTTCCTCCCCCACCTCCCAGTGCTAGCATCTTCCATCTACTCAGCAACTTTGGTCTGCATTTATGCTGTCTCCTCCATCAGATCATGTGCTCCTGGTGGGCAGGCACTGGTTTTGTCATTCTTACCTACTCAGTGCTTGGCACAATACCTGGCATGTAGTAAGCTCCATGCATTCCTGTGTGACTTCTTAACACAGATGGGTGATGGCCATTCCCCCTTCACTGGAGGGCTCCTCTAGCATTGGTTCCATGCCCGCTCATCCTGGAGGCTGTAGAGAAGTTTTTCAGTCAAATGGGTCTGGAAGGTCTCTGAAGCCCCATCTAATTCAGAGATTCTGGGATTTCTGTATCCCTACTGTCCATAGTAGGTGCTTAATAACCATTTGTTGAATTGAGTTGCATTGAACTGAGGGGCAGTGGTTGGGGAGACTCACTCCATCCATGAGGCAACTTCAGCCAAGCATAAATGAAGGGATTCTTGACCCCTTAGCCCCTTAACCCCTCAAAAGCATCATTTTAATAACTGTAGTTCAATATAGTGGGTCTTCTTTATAGTCTTACATGTTCTTATTAAATACGTTTATAAACACAAGAGGGCCCCTAGGTTTCATTGGACCACTGAAGGGGTGCAGGACACAGAATGAGGACGGCCTCCCATCTAGAAGAAAGCATCCCTTCACCTCTCCCTGCCCCAGAATGGAGAGCCATCAGTTGACCACGGCTGGTGCCCTGAGGCAAGGAGGGCACAGAGGTGAGAAAACGAGGCATGGAGAGGAGCCTTCTGGGGACTTTGGGACCGTCTTGGGGGGCAGCGGGGGTATTTCTTGGAGGCCTGCCCATCCCCAGAGGCTATTGATGATTCTAGGGGATGGTAATCTGGGGTTCAGGGCAAAAGGATGATGATGCAGTGGCATCTTTGGAGGATAAGGGAGGGAGTCTTCTCCAGGAAACAGCCCTTGGCAACTCTGCAGGATTCTGCTAATGTCAATCAGATTTGTATCTTTAATGAAATTACCAAATGCCTTACTCTATCTTTTTCTTAAAAGCAGACCATCCACCCTTCCCACCCCAATCCTTTCTTGTTAAGGCCCATAGGGGGCATCTAAATTTGTCTTTCTTAGTCCTCTTGCTAGGACAGTCAGGCAATAGCCTGTAGGGAATATTATGTGCTCGGTGCTGGTGGGACAAATAATTGGGGTCCCCGCCCTCTAAGGGCTTACATTCAAATGGGGAGGAAGCTGTTTAGAACCTTAGAAAGGCCCTCAGAGATGTCTAATCCAATTTTTTTGTCCAGTCCCTTGGCCATTGGGCAGCATTGCTTACAAGCTTCTTGTAGCCTCTGCTTGGACATCTCCTGGTGGGAAGAGCTCCTGATTGTGAGAGGCAGCCCTGCCATCGCATGAGGGAGGTGCGCCAGGGGTCAGGAATTCATGCTTGTTGGATTGAACTAGGAAGTTTCTGCAGACCCTGAGCCTGAAATCTATCAATCCTGAAATCCACCCACTGGTCCTCGTTCTGCCCTCTGGCACATCAAGCCTAATCCCTCCAATGTTTATAGCAGGATGGGTAAGTTGATCACAGAGCTTTTTGTAACTCAATCCTGGAATTCCAGAGCAGAGACCACCTCGAGAAGCCTGAGAAAAGGAAGTCCTATTTCACATATGGGGCAGTGAACCTATGGAACTCATTAACCTCAGGAGTGCTACAGAGGAAAAAAAGAGTTTGGAGAAATGAATGCATGACTGAACCATGGAAAACAGACCTCTAAAGGGAAGGGAAGAGGAGACCAGGCTGTCTGGGGCCCAGATCTAACCTTTGAGGTCAGCTCCATTCATCCATCCATCCATCCATCCATTCATCCATCTGTCTGTCCTTCTGTCTGCTCATCCAACAACTATTTCTCAAATGCTGCCTACTCTGTACAGGGGCCTGTGTCTGTAGTCCCTGGGATCCTGGTCCAAGACAGAGCCACAGCATTTGAGAGCATTGAGGCATTAGGAAAAGAAAAGCCTCCTCATCTCAGACTCTGTAGCTCTTGCCCAGAGGGGCATTTTCGATCGTTCTGTGTGCCTCTGTTCAAATGAATCAGGTGCAAACTCACTACCTTCCACCAAAGTGCCCCTTTCCCCCAGCTCCCCGCAGTGCCCCAGTGGGGGAGTGAGGCTCTCGGGGGCTGCACATGCTCTGACTGGTCCTGCAGAGGCTGGGAAACCGCAAATGTGGGCCAGCGGCGGATGAATGAGCCTCTCTTGCTGTGGGTCAGGAACTGGGCTAGACTCTGAGGCTGTAAATGCAGACCCTTTCTGTCAAAGGTTCTGGGTTCTAATAGAAATAGTCCAATGGGAATGGGACTTTAGCGGTCGAGGCCTATGTGGGCGCAGGATGAACAGCCACTGCCTTTGTCACGTGTTTGTAGTCCTGGAACTTAGCGCAGCGCTCCGTATACAGTAAGTGTTTAATAAGTGCTTCACCCATTCGTTCACGGCAAGGCTCAGTATCCGCTGTCGGGCTCATTTACTTTCTTCTTTGTGTTCCCACTCCCCACACAGGTCCTGGCACACAACACGGTACTCAGTAAATCCTTGTTGATTTGATTCAATTAAACTTAATGCAGAAGAACCCCTGGCTCTCATCCCCCTTTAGCGACCACCAAGGGCTCTGCAGCCCCATCACCTTGGCACTCTTGCCCTCGAGCACCTGCTGTGGGGGGAGGGCATTTGGTGATGCAGCCCCACAGCTGACTTATTGAATTGTCACCACAGTTGGCCTGGAGATATCCGGTCAGGGTCTGGGAAGCCCCTCCAGGCGCAGGGATGGACCCTCGCTTCATGTAACGTGTCTCAGTTTCTCTGTCAGCTTTTTTCCTTTGGCCAGAGCATCCTGCCAGAGACATAACTGGTGGGGCATGAGCCAGAGCTAGGAAGGAGAGGAAGGGAGGGTAGGGGTTGGGACTGGGGCTTTGGCTAAATTCCCCCCCCCCCCCACTTGGATCTCTTGCTCTTCATTGTCAGTGCGGAAATAATAGAGCTTAGCATCCATCTAGCAAGAAGAACCAATCAGAAGATGTTAGCAAAGACTTGTGAGGGGTGAACTCCCAATTCCTCCTGCCCCGTTGAGCAGGAAGCCTCCTGCTGGTATCCTGGGGTCTCAGCTCCCCCTAAATGGGGTGGTGTCCTCCCCACCATGCACCTGGAGTGTTTTCTTCAAGCATGCTTGACTCGGGTGTAGCTGGTGCTACTTGCCCTGGGCTCCAGAATTCCTAGTGACCCCTTGGCTGGGTCACCATTTTCAGACGAGCTGGGAGGGATGTCAGAGGTCCAGCGCCTTTATTATACAGAGGTGGTTTCGTGCCTTCCCTAGTCTGGCTAGGAGCAAGGAAGATCCTTATAATTCTTCAACCTTCTGAAGGATTCATTCAATAGCCAACTTGAAACCACTCAGGGCAATATATTCTTTCCTAAGGTTCTAAGGCAGCCTTTCCCTACAAGAAACAAGATGAATAAGAACCCTAGATCCCACCCAAGCACATGTACTGCCTTCTCCCCCTTTCCTGGTGATTAATTCTAATTCCAGCTTTGGGATCAGGAATGGGCCCGACAGCCCTGAGCTCCACGGGGGAAGCTCACCCGGACAACGGCCTTTTCCGCCTCTGGTGAGTCACAGAAGGTCGGAGCTGGAATCTGTGGACGGCATTTTAAAAACACTTTAGGGATGGCTACGTCTCTTATACATCTGGCCCCCTGGGGGGGGGCGGGGGACTGAGGCACAGGGTCACATGCAGCCGGTGGGTGTCTGAGGCAGGATTCAAATCCTGAGCTCCTGACTCCAAGGTCAGCACGTGATGCTTTCTCCATATTTTCTTTTTTATTCTGGAAATTGAGGCCTTGATTGGTTAGGGGACTTGCTGAGCCAGAACTCAAACTGTTCTTCTGACTTCCAGCCCAACTCTCTTTCTTGTTCAATTGTTTTCAGTCATGCCTGACTCTTCCTTGACCCCATTTGGGGCTTCTTTGGCAGAGATGCTGGAGGGGTTTGCCATGTCCTTCTCCAGATCATTTTACGGATGAGGAAACTAAGGCAGACAGGGTGAAGTGACTTGCCCAGGGTCACACAGCTAGGAAGTGTCCAAGGCCATATTTGAACTCAGAAACATGAATCTTCCAACTCCATGTCCTTTGCTAATCTTCCCTCCTTCTGGCGCCTACCCCCTGTGGATTTGCTCTCTAAAGAGCTTGTTCGCACATTCCGAGCTGTGTCCCCCATCTCAACGGGACCTTCTTGAGATCACAGACTGTCCTTTGCCTCTCTTTATATCCCCACTGTTTAGCACAGTGCTGGGCACGCAGTAGGCACCTAATGAATGTGTATTGATTGATTGGTGAGGACAGGAGGACTTGAGCAGAAGGTCCTCTGAGGAAGAAGACCCTGATCTAATCCAGTTTGACTCCAAATGATGGCCCAGAACTGGAGAACAATGCCTGGGGTCAGAGAAGAGCCGAGGATGTACAGATGTGAGTCTGGGCAACCACGAGCTTTCCACAGTGAAGCCCGTCGCCGCCCCAGGCACCCTCTGAGCCCACAGGGTGGGCCCATCCAAGGTTGCTCTGTGCCTTTAGCTGGGGTCACTATGTTCAGGGGATAAAGAAGTTTCTCCCTGGAGTTCTTGGTCTGGGAGGATAATGGCATCATCATTCAGTTCAACTCAATTGAGTCAACAGATATTTATGTGTTTACTACGTGCCCAGGAATTGTGCTAAGCACTAGCGATCTCCCCTGCCTCCCCCCGCCCCCTGCCCCAGCACAAGGCAAAATATAGTCACTGCCCTTCTAATGGTGCCAACAACTCATTTTAGCAAACACACATTAAATTCTTATGGATTGTGAAACTGAGGATACAAAGATGAAATTGTCCCTGTTCTCATCAAGCTTGTGTTCTATCAGAACAGACATAATATACATAAACACACATATAAAACAGTCATGTGTGTGTATTTATATAAATACATAGATATTTACAAGACATATTGGAACAGACACAGAGTAACCCGGAATGGGGAGGCACTCACACCCAAGGGGACCAGCCAGCACCTTCTGAATTAGGTGATGTCTGAGCTGAGTCGAGGTTTGCCCAAGATTCTGAGCGGAGTGAGTGCAGTTCAGAGCGGAAGGACATTGTTGGGAAGGCATGGAGATGAGAGATGCAGGGTTGTGCGAAAAGAAGTGAGTAGGACAGTGTGACCAGACTATGGAGAACACGGGAGGGGCGCGACTGTCAGAAAACTTAAGGGGGCAGGGGGAGGGACAGCTTTAGATGCCTTGTTTATTTGATCTAGAGTTCCTGGAGTTAATTGCCTTGAGGGATGGCATAGTCGGATCTGTGCTTTGGGAAAATGACTGTATTTAGTCTGTACACATTTTGAATGGAGTTATCTGAATAGATTTTGTTTCTTTCCAGTAGGATGGATGCTCCTTGAAGGAGTGAAATGTTCATTTTAGGCTCCATCCCTCCAGCTCCTCGAACAGTAATGGGGCCGTAGCAGGCGCTTAGCTTGTTGAATGAATGAGTAAAATCCAGTCCGTGCACACTGCTGCTAAGCCTTCTGGTTATGGAGGGCTACAAACTGTCTGGAATGAGGGATCTTGATTAGGGATTAAAAGAAAAAAGAAGCAGGATGAAGACATTTATGAAACTGGGTTCGTTTTATCATCTAACTTTGGGTGTTAATCATGAGGAAAATGTTTCTGGCCAGTGTGATAATCAAATGCGATGGGCCTGTAGCTCACTGATCATCTGTAGGGGTCTGACTGTAGAATAACCCTCCAAGGTTTTCTGTAGATTCTGCCCCAGGAGGAACTCCTGGCACGGGAACTTCCTCCCCCAAAGCAGACAGAGCCCTGTCTATGACTGAGTAGTCTCTCCCTCTTGAACTGCCTGCACCTCAGACTTGCCTGGGTATTCTTAGCCAGGAGGTGTCAGAGGTGGCATCCAAACCTATGCCTTCTTGACCCCAAGGCCAGCCTGAGGTTAGGGTCATCATTCTGCCTCCAGAAAGAATAAGAGAAATGTTCATTTTACTTCACGTGTTTGTAATGGTTTATAATGGGGTGGCTCTTTGGTGCAATGGATACAGTGCTGGGTCTAGAGTCAGGGAGATGCATCTTCGTGACATCTTACTACCTGGGTGACACTGAGCAGATCACTTAACCCCTCCCCCATTTGCCTCAGTTTCCTCATAGGTAAAAAGTGTTGGAGAAGGAAATGGCAAACCACGCCAATAACTTTGCCAAGAAAACCCCAAACGGGGTCGCCAAGAGTCAGACACCACTGAACAATGACTGACTAAGAACAGGTTTTTAAAAGGTGCCACAATTCCCTCTCTTCAGTCATTCCAACCTAGCCCTCCTTAGAGGACTCAGCACCTTTCTCTAGAGAGCTGCATTAGGTGAACTGAAATGTGTTCATCAGCTGGATTTCCATGTTGGGTAAAGTTGGCCCTTGACCCCCTCTCTCCTCTATCTCAAAAGCAATAGCGTTCCATGGCAGATGGAGTCCCATGGGGAGGATCATAGGCCAGGCTCCCTCCGGACCTATCAGCCAGGTGATACCAGGCTTTTCCATTCTTCCCAGACTTCTGGGTGTGGGCACACCTGGCTGATCCCACCCAGGGCAGTTCTGAGATATGGATGAGGGCCAGGATTTTATAGGAATGGGTGGATTCTCATTCAATTGTGTCCATTGGTTTCCCACTCCAATGGGACAGGCAGGTAGGTGCTAATTTTACATGAACCCGAGAATTTCCGGCAAAGAAGATTCCAGATTGAGGAGGTACCAGAAATAGGGCAAATTGGGAGAATCTGTCTAGAGAAAAGATTTTTGTCATTGTTTGGTAGTTTCAGTCACATCCAACTCTTCATGATCCCCTTTGGGGTTTTCTTAGCAAAGATACTAGAGTGGTTTGCCATTTCCTTCTCCAGCTTATTTTTACAGATGAGGAAACTGAGGCAAACAGGGATAGATGACTTGCCCAGGGTCACACAGCTAGTAAGTATCTGATGCTAGATTTGAACTTATGAAGATGAGTCTTCCTGATTACAAGCCTGACTCCAATGCACCACCTAGATGTCTAGCGTAGAGATTGTCTATTGGAAAAATGATAGACCCCTCCCAACCAGGTGCCTTCAGATGACCACAACCTTCATTCCATAGGTGAGCTAAGGAAGACATATACAGGTTCAGTGACTTCCTCAAGGTCACACAAACACACTTATGCCAACCCAGGACTTCAAATTCCCAACACCTTTTGGCCTGTCCCCCAGTCTTTCCTCACATAGAAGCTGTGATACAGGACTGGTTTTAATTACTTTCATTATCCAGACATCTACTGAAGTTCTCCTTGCCACAACTCAAGCAGCAAATCATTTTCTCACTTGTTTTAATGAGTTTCATCCTTCAGAAGGTGAAGGAACCAACCAGGCAAAATTCTGCTCTGAGGATATGATTGCTGGGATGGAAAAGATGGGAACATTTGGCAACAGTGGCCATTATCATTTCAGAAACTGTTAAAGAAATGGAGAGAGAAGACAGGAACAGTCTGAGATATGCTCTGGATTTTCAAGGATTCAGATTAAGGTAGACTGCAGTGATGAAGGGAAGATCATGAGGAGGAAAGGGAAACTCTCAAGGATGGAATTCTGAAGACACTAAAAGAAATAATTCCATTGAGGAAGAAAAGAAAAGAATTCTCCAAAGAAACCAATGTTTATGTGCAGGGAGCCCACCAAACCAACTTAGGTACTAAAAAGACATGTCAAAGATAGAAATAAAGAATAAAAGGATGCGGCTTAGTCCTGTATGGATACTGATGGGCGTGCTGGAGTTCAGAATAAGCTGAACATGAGAAGGAATGCTAGAGAAAACAAAAATAATACTTTAAAAAGTCTTTCTTTGGGGAGAGATGAGGATGAAAGGAGTGGGACCAGCACTTGGGGTGGATGGGATGATAAAAACTGGTGATCGAGAGATGGCAGATCTGCTCAATTTATACTTTGCTTTTTTGACCCAGGAGAATGATCTTTGGACTAGAAGCAAATATGGCAGATGGGAGTTGATATTCAGGATCCATAAGGAGATGGTAAAGGTTCCTCACCCTCTAAGTGAGCTCAGGTCATCTGGGTTAGGTGAACTACATCCTTGGATCCTAAAAGAACAGGCAAATGTGGCAGTGAAGCCACTGTCTTTGAAAAAAATCATTGGGACCTTACAAACATTAACAGAGAGAGAAAGAGAAAAAGAGAGGGAGAGAGAGAGAGAGAGGGAGAGAGAGAGAGAGAGAGAGCGCCTAGAGATTAATGAATTGAATTTACATTTAAAAAACTAGAAAGTCAACAACTCTAACAGATCTAAAATAAACATTAAAAAGTAGATATTAAAAATTAGTGTAGAATTAGAGAAATTGAAAAAATCATGTGGCATGTGAGAAGAGCCATGGAACCAGAGAGGGACAAACCTCCCAACTTTAATCAAACAGAAGGGAAGAAAAGGCAACCTGTGAACAGCAGGCCAACAAAGCAGGACTGGGAATCCTAGTGAAATTCTGGGATACATTATTATTATTTGAATTGATTTATTTATTTACTTTTAGTTTACAAGATTCAGTTCCACAGTCCCTTGAGTTTCAAATTTTCTCCCCTCCCTATTCCCCCCCCCCCCCCATGGTGGCGTGCAGTCATGTACAGGATCTGCAGATACTTTCACACTGTACAACAGTCGGGTTGTATAGAAGGGTTGTAACCAATGGAGTAAACAATGGGAAAAAAGAAACAAAACCAAACATGGAAAAGAACAAGAGCATGTAGCTTGCTTCAGTCTTCATTTAAACTCTGTTCTTTCTAGATCTGTCTCTGAATGTAGGTATCTCCTTCCATCCTGAGGCTTGTAGAGTTGTCTTATAGCTGTGCATTGCTGAAGAGTCCAGTTTATCAAGGCTGGTCATCACACATACGATGTGTCTGTGATTGTGTACAAATTACTCCTGGTTCTGCTCTTCTCACTTAGCATCAGTCCATATAAGCCTCTCCAGGTACCTATGAAGTCCATCTCCTCCCCATTTCTTATAGCACAATAGTATTCCATTACATTCATATACCACAACTTGTTTAGCCATTCCCCAATTGATGGGCATCCCCTTAATTTCCAGTTTTTTGCCACCACAAAGAGAGCTGCAATAAATATTTTTGTACATATGGGTCTTCCTCCCACTTCTATGATCTCTTTGGGATACAACCCCGGAAGCGGTATTACTGGGTCAAAGGGTATACTATTATTTATAGCCCCTTGGGCATGGTTCCAGATTGCTCTCCAGAATGTTTGTGTCAGTTTACAACTCCACCAACAATGCATTAGTGTTCCAATTTTTCCACATCCTCTCAAGCATTTGCCATTTTCCTGTTTTGTCATCTTAGCCAATCTGGCTGGAGAGAAGTGGTACCTCAAAGTTGTTTTGATTTGCATTTCTTGAATCAATAGCGATATAGGGCATTTTTTCATATGCTTATAGATATCTTTAATTTCTACCTCTGAAAATTGCCTATTCATATCCTTTGCCCATTTATCAATTGGGGAATGACTTGTATCCTTATAGATTTGACTCAGTTCCCTGTATGTTTTAGAAATGAAGCCTTTATCAGAGACACTGGTTGTAAAAATTCTTTCCCAATTTTCCACTTCCCTCTTAATCTTACATTGGCTTTATTTGTACAGAAACTTTTCAATTTAATGTAATCAAGATTATCTATTTTGCATTTTATAATGCTCTCTGACTCTTCTTTGGTCATAAAGTCTTCCCTACTCCATAAATCTGACAAGAAAACTATTCCTTGCTTCCCCAGATTACTTATAGTATCGGCCTTTATACCTAGATCGTGTACCCATTTAGACTTGATTTTGGTATATAGTGTTAGATGATGGTCTATACCCAGTTTCTGCCATACTATATTCCAATTTTCCCCACAGTTTTTGTCAAATACTGGGTTCTTATCCCCAAAACTGGAGTCTTTGGGCATATACTATTTGATAATCCCCAAAACTCCAGTTTTTGGGATAAGAACTCACTATTTGGGACACATTATTAAAGAGATGGTTAGTCATTGTCTAGGAAAAGAAGTAGGGATTAGTCAGTCAATAAACATTTATTAAGTGCCTACTGCATGCCAGGCACTGTGCTAAGCACTGAAGACACAAAGAGAGGCATAAACAGACTTTGCCCTCAGGGAGCTCACTGTCTGATCAAGGAGAGGACATGTGGACAACCAGGCACACACAAACTATAGATGGGAGGAATGGAAGATTATCGACAGAGCCAGTGCACTGGCAAGAAGGGGCATTGGAAAGAACCTGCTGGGCTTCCCAAGGACAGATTATGCACCATTAGCCATATTTCCTTTTCGGCAGAGCTGTCTGGCTCATAGACCATGATGTGAATAAAGATCTAATGACTGACCAATGGGTCAGTCATTTGGAAAAAAAAAATCTCTCCTGCTCTGGAGAAATGTGGGCCAGATGACAGAACCACCCGATGACTTTGAAACTGGGTGAATGGCTGGATCCAAAGGGCAGTGGCTTCATGTCAACATGGCCGGAAGCATCCAGTGGAGTAGCCCAGGGCTCTGGGCTCTGCCCTGTGAGGTTTAGCATTTCTATCTGTGGTTTAGAGAAGGCATGACTGACATGCTCAGCAGATTTGCAAGGGACACAAAACCAGGAAGAATCAATTGATCAACCACCATGTATGTACCTCTTATGTGCCAGGCACCATGGATACACAGATCAGAAAACTCCACTCAGAACTTCTCCCTCTGAGTGGTCTCACATTCTATCAGAGGATATGATGATTACATATGAGCATATGCAGATTTAAGGTGTGGAGAGGAGCCAGACTCTTCCTTTCACTGGCAATGGTATATTCTAGATATACAGGAGGGATACAAGGCAGTTGGGGAGGGAGGATGCTTGAAGTGGGGGGGAGGATCAGGAAAGACGTCTTGGGGAAGGTGGTGTTTGAGCTCCACCTGGAAGGGCTTCTGTAAGGTCACAGGGAGAGATTGGGGAAGGCCTGAAGGGAGATACAGAGATAGAGGCTGGAATGTGATGTGTGAAGAACCGAGAAAAGGCTAATTGGACTGCATCACAGAGTAACAAAGGGAGTGCCGCGAGTAAGTGTAAAAAACCCCCCACCCCAACCACTGTAAACACAAAAGCTCCAGATTTCTCTACTGACTCAGTCAAAGGTACAAACAAGGAGTGGGCATGTCCACAGTCAATCTGGGAAGCATGAAAAGCTTTGAGCCATTGTATGAAAGCAGATGATACTGCACAGGAAATGCTTTGTTTTTGATTGAAAAGAGCTAAACATGTTTCTGAGCCTATGGATGATGCATAAAACCAGTCTAGTGGTCCACCTACTCCAGCAAAGCCCCCAATTGATGGTGTTGATGGAAAAGGGAGAGGGGGGAAAGAAGAGCATCTGCCTCCTCCCCACCCCCAACAGGACAACCATGTGAGACCTATTGTAGCCATCTGATAGCCTTCTCCCCAGAGCAGCAGCGGCTGATGGTAATATCTTTTTCAGGAGCTGAGATACACACCAAGGCGTGGACAGAAAAGGCAGTCAGGGCTCTCAGATTCAAACAGAGAGTTATATCTAAAGGGTGTCATGAGGACTACACTAGAGTAACCTAGAATTATGAGTTTACCCTTTGGCCATGTACCTTCTAAGTTTGAGCCCCCTCTCCTCAGGGGAAAGTGTGCCTTGCTTTAGGGGTATATTTCTGAAACAACTCTGTTTGCTGCTTGATAAATACCCTTTCTATAAGCCAAGGAACTCTGGCTGACAGTGAACGTGGAGCATCTCGGATGTGGGCTCGTGAGCAATATTGTTAGAAATGCCTCAGTGTTGTCCCTGGGCTCCCAAAGGGAGCAGTCGTTAGCCATTCAAAAAGGAACTTAGCCCACCAACGTGAGAGAGAGTTAGAGAATCAGCTTCATAGGGATGCTGCATTCTTATGATGAGGCCAGTAAATTAGATGTGGACTTCAGTGTGAAGACTTTTAAAAGCAAAACAGAGAAATGTATAGTTTATTCTAGTGGCAACAGGAACAGACTAGAATCTACTGAGGTGGGAGTGACACGATCCGAGCTTTGCTTTAGGAAAATAACTTTGTCACCTGTGTGCAAGTGGAGGCTGTTGGGCTAGTCTAGGAGAGAGGGAACGAGCCCCTGATCTAGGTGTTGGCCATGTGGAAAGTGAGAAGAGGTCCTGATCACTTTGGAGAGAGCAAGTCTGGATGAGCGATGATGGTGGAAATATCACAGCGGAAGAAAAGAAGTAAAGGCAATCAATGAAGATTGATTTGTGGAAAGTCTGGCCATAGTGAGATCTTGAAAGGGTGTTTGGAAAGATGGGGGAGACTTGGGCAGATGGAACAAAGCAGGCAAAGCCCCAGGAGATGGAGCGAGAGCTGAGAGCCAGCATCCCCAAAAGAGTGGCAGGGTCAAGATTCGCAAACGATCTGGACAGGCTAAAATATTGAGGTGAATCAAATAATAGGAGGGCATTGAATGGGGCTAAATGCAAAGTCTTCCACTTGAGCCACATATCAGGTTTCCAAGTACAAGGAGACTAGTGGTGATATGTCTGAAAAGGCCCCGGGGCTTTCGAAGTGAGGAGCTCAGTGTGAGTCAGTGTGATACAGGATGGGGGCAGCTATAAGATCTAGTGCCTGCCCTGGGAGGCTAAATTAAGGGAGGGAGGCCTCTGCCCCAGCAAGGCTTTTGTTCCTCTTCAGTCCTTGGTCATGGGTCGGGAGAGCTTTCCTCCCACCTAAAGACAGTGGCAGGAAGGCCTGGCCGTCCTCCTGAGTCCTGTGGGTGGAATTCGGAATATTCCTCTTCCTTTCTCCCCTTACACCTCTCCCCCTGCCCCCACGCCACCCTGATCATTCTTTCCAGGAGTTGCAGCATTGTAAAAATTCCTCCAGCAGGAAAGCAAAACCTTTACACTGAATATTACAGGTTATAGAATAATTACATTAAATTATAAAGAAACCATATGAGTCCCCTCAGGCTGTTCCAATGGGCCTTTGAAAACAGAAAGGGGAATAGACAGTCTTAATGGAAGGGGGAAAGATTGGGTGCTTTTATCCTTTGACATTGAACTCTCCTCACAAATTAGGAAAAGACTGAATGTTGGCCTTTATTTCTTTTGTTTTAGTAAATACCATCTAACTGTTGATTCTTAGGCCCTGAGAGCTGAGAGCTAATTGATATTAGAGCTGTGGAAAGACCCCCTCTCTTAGCATGTACCTAGTGCCCCCTTCTCAGGGTGGCCACAAAATGATTGTCCTTCCTTCCTTCCTTCCTTCCTTTCTTCCTTCCTTCCTTTCTTTCTTCCCTCCTTCCTTTCTTTCTTTTCCTTCCTTCCTTCCTCCCTCCTTCTTCCCTTCTTTCTTCCCTTCCCTTCCCTTCTTTCTTCCCTTCCCTTCCCTTCTTTCTTCCCTCCCCTTCCCTTCCCTCCCCTCCTCTCCCCCCCCCATTCCCTTCCTTTCCCTTCTCTTCTCTTTCTTTCCCTTCCCTTCCCTTCTTTTCTCTCTCCTTGTATTTCTGCCTTGCCGCTCTATTTCTTTCTTTATGTGGATGGAGCTTTTGGGGTGATCTCTCCCTGGAGTTCCAGGTCCAATACCTTCCTCTGACACTTGCCACCAAGAAGGCATGCAGCCCACAGCCACCAGGGAGCTCCCCCTGTGCAATGGAGGCATTAGGTATTGGAAAAAGTGAACTGATTTCCTTTGCAGAAATTCCCCTGGCTGCCCTGCTGGTCCCACTTTCAGCGTCCGCACCAGTTGCAAATAAAGTCTCTGCTGGCTGATTTATGCACAAGCCCCATCCGGCTGCAGATGATTCATGAGCGAAGTGCTCACAATAAATAGGAGACATGTTCTGATGATTTTCTATGAATTTGGGAGAGGAAGGGATTTTTTTTTCTCCTTTAAGACACGTGCTGGGGACAGAACTTTTCCTCATGTGGTCAAGAGCTTTATGGCTAAAACTTCCCAGCTCCTTCATCCCAAGCAGGCCTCCCTGGAGAACCTGGGTTCTCTCATAGTCCTCTGGGCCAGGAGTTCCTGTGGCCAGGCTTGGGGATTCCCCCTCTGGACAGAGGAACTCTGGGGCCAGGAGGGAAGGGCAGAGTGTGGGGAGAGGGAGGATCATGAGGACTCAGGGTTCCAGAAACTATGCTGTGTGCTTGGAACAGGCAAGTGCATGTTTAGGGGCCTTTTGTTGAGCTTGTGGTGGTAGTGGGGTATGTGTGTGGCAGGGGGAGGGCTGGGGTACAGCCACACCAGCAGGAAGCAGACTGAGATGCTGGAAGAGGCCCCATTGGAATCGTTCTTCAGACCTGGCCCAGCTTTATGGGGGCCAGGGAGCGATAACAGAGGAGTGTCACTTTTTATTAGGATGGGAAATGTGCTTCTGTCAAACCTGGTGGCCTAGACCTTGAGGGAGGCCCTGGTCTGCCTAGCCCTGGATAGATTTGGAGCTGGAGGCCCCTTGAGAAGTCACCAAGTGCCAGAGCCCCAAATCCTAAGGGTTGAAAGGGACATCCCTGGCCCTTACCCAGCATTCATTGACCTCCTACTGTGTGCCAGGATCCATGCTAAGCATTGGAGATAGAAAGCAAAGCAGAACCCCCAAATGGAGCTTGTCAGCAAGCAGCTCACAGTTTAATAGAGAAGCTCACAGTCCAGCCGGGTCTCCAAGGTGACATCCCCATAGGCAGTGGTACTTGGTGACCTTCAGAGGGCGGGGGCCTACACTCATTCATTCCCTCATTTCTACCATACACGTTCCTTTCCCAGAGAGGCCACTCGTTTCTGGGCAGGATGTTTCTAACTCCCACACTGGCTTTGTGACCAAGCAAGCCTGTCTTCCCTGGACTCAGCCGGCAAGTGTTCCATTGGGTCAGCCCAAGGGCCTGCCACCTTCCTTCTTCCAGCGCTGAGTGGGTGTGCACCATGGTGAGAACATGCCTGGCTCTGCCTGGGGACGGCATTTCTCGGGATTATCTCCCTATCAGAACCACACTGGCTTCAACCTCGGACTTATTTTGTATCTCAGTTCGTTTAGCAGATAATGGCCCAATTAAGCACATCTTGCCTTTATCACCCCCACTTACATCAAAGGTGGAAGGCCCCAAAGAATCTAATTAAAGCAGGGTGAGGCAAGTGGTTGGCTTGTTTTTTGTCGAATGTGGAGGTTCAGATCTTCAAGGCCCCCTCCCGCCCCCAGCCAGATTCTCAAAGGGCCTGACTCCCAGCCCTGATGCTGGGCACATCTGGAAAATGCCTCTACTCCTTCAGGCTGCTCCAGGGCCTGAGTGGCCCTATTTTGCCTGGGAGCTGGGGCAACGATGGGGACTGGGGCAGGATGAGAGCCCAGGGTGAGCTGGAAGCCAAGCTACATTGGGTTCATTGCCCCATTGGTGATGCCTTGGTAGGAGTTAGTGGCCCTGTCTTTGAGCAGGTGGCCCCAGGGGGACACCATTTGGTGGGTGCAGGATTCCATGGCATCTCTTGTTACAGCACCATTTTGGGGGCACCCCAAACTTTGCAATCTCACACCACAGTCTGGGACTGCAGATCAGAGACCCAGCTGGAGAGAGACTTAGATGTTACCATGCCCTGATTTTATAGAAACCGTAGCCTGGGGCAGAAACGACTTTCTGGAGGTCACATAGGCAGTTAGCAGGGGATTTGAATTCTGGATCTGTCAGCCCCAGTTCAGGCTTGGGGAGCTGCTAACTAACCTTCCTCCTTTTCCCCAGCCCATCTTCCACACAGCTACCAAGATTATTTTCCAAAGGCACAGACATGTCCCTATCTGTCCCTTGTCCCCAAATCTTTGTTGATAGTGTTCCACACTGTTGTCTGTAGAGACAGTCCCCACTTCAGCTCTCAATGTAGGGAGGTGTACTACTGAAAGTCAAGGAGGCTCCAGTTCACATTTAGCAGCATGCTGACTGGGGAAAACTAGAGCTCTCTGGGAAGATGGGAGTTCCCACCTTCAAACTCTTGTTTGCAAGAGTCTAGTGGGGGACAGAGGAATCGGACCCCAGCCATTGGATCACAGCATGGCTGCTCTGTCCACACAGAGCCTACAACCCTCAACTGGGCCCGACATGGGTCCAAGATTCATTGGCCGAGGGAGGAGCCTTCTTGCCTCTGCCTGGAGCTGGAGGACGGATCTTCAGGCTTCCTCTCAGTTATGGTCTTAGTCACACAAGGATGGGAGCCTGTTGAAAGAGAAATACCAACCCCCATGCACTGGAGGCTTTCTGTGATTACTCATTTGATCATACATATTGGCAGGGCCCTGGGGTTACTGACATCTTACAGGCAAGGGAAGGGAGGCCCCGAAAGAAGAAGGGGCTTCCTGGGAATGGCAGGGGGTGTCACATGCTTAGCATCCAGCAGTTAGAGCCTGTTCCTTCTTCTGACAGAAGAGGAGACTGGCTCAAAGGGTTGGCCTTTGGCCTTCACCTAATTGCTCTCTTGGTTTCCATGGCTGGCCTGAGCATCTTGGAAGTGGTCAAGGGGGAAACCTCTCTTTTCACATTTTTTCTCAGTTTCTGACTCTGTGAATATTGTGTTTGGGAGATGTTTCCCTTGATTTCATGAGGGCCAGAGAAGAAACGAGCAGAGCATTTATGGCCCAGCAATAAAAACATCAGGGAGAATCTTAGAGCCACAGCACCTTGACCCCCTGGGCTCCCTATAACTCTCCCGGGGTCCCTTTATAGCATCCCTGCCAAGTGGACCTTCAGCAATGGCTTGGAGATCGCTAAGGAGAGAGAATCCACTCTCTCTCCCTGCAGCCCCTCACCCCCTTCCTGACATCTGACCTGAATTTGTCCCAAAGCCCATTGATTGGCAGAGACCAATACTCTGCTCCTATGTGGGGTGGAGCTGAGATGGTGGGAGCAGGAGGGCTCCATGATTCCTGGTTCTGCTCTCTGGGACCAGGCAGGACAAGACTAATCCATCCTCCATGTGACCACCTCCCTTGTGCTCCCCCCTTTTTCTCCTCCAGGCTAAGCAGCTCAGGTTCCATCAAATAATTCTGATCTGGCCTGAGGCCTTGAAACCTGGCTCCATCTTGGTTGTTCTTCCTCTAGCCTTGTCTAGATGCTTAAAGAGTGGGCACAAGCCCACCACCGCAGCTCAGGTGTGCTCTGACCTGGCCAAGCCTCTCCAAAGAGGGATATTTAAGGAATCTTAATCTCCCCCAAAGGAAAGGTTTCGACCATCTGAGGCACAGACTCCAGGAGGCCCAGGAGTGCGGTGGGAACAAGCAGATTTCTGAGCAGCTCCTTATCCTCACTCAACTGTTGGCTGTGGAGTTTTTCTGAGTTTCCTTGAAGTTGGCCATGAGACTTGACTTTCAGGTGTTTGCAAGCATTTGGGGAAGGATGGCACGTTGCCGGAGCCAGAAAGAGCTTGGTCAACAGTGAAAAAACACTCAGCAAGTGCTTCCAATTTCTGAAGGGAGCTGATAAGGGTCGGGTCCTTGGTCACACCCTTCCATGTTGACAAGCTCGTGCAAATATGGGAAGTCCCCCTGCTGGCCAGGCAGCCTACCGTGGCCAGACCGTACTTGTTCTAGGCCTGTCCAGATGTCTAAAGGCATCTCAGGGCTACAGGCCTTATCTCCTACCCCTACGAATTGAAAAGGTTGGACGTCACCATGGCTTCTAAGTCTCCTTTTGGGTCCGTGTCCATGACTCATTAATTCTTCCACAAGTTTTTATTATGTATCTATGGGGTGCCAGGCACTCTACTGGCTCCTTCCTGTGATTCTAGGAGAATGGAAGGATTTAGCATGGCTCACTGCCCTGCCTGGACTTTCCCCTTGATATCCCACCCAGCTTAGGAGCTTCCTCCTAAAGAGACTGGGAGACCTAATGTTGACTTTGCTCAAAGAATTCGAGGAGGGGGTGACCCAGGGAGGGCTATGGTGAGGTGGGGGTTGCTTCAGACTAGATCTGGGGATCAAGGCAACTTATTCTAATTCAGCAATTTACCTTATTTTAGCTTAGTGCTGGCTGTTTTGCATTTGGGAAGGGGGAAGGTTCAAGCCAGCTAATGAGCTCCAGGCTTCTTGGAGAGAGGCAGAGTGTCTGGGAGGATGGGTGGGTCTGGTCCCACCTTTTCTCTGTGCAAGAGGGAAGCTGGACAGTTACTATGTACTGTTTGGAGGGTCTCATTTTAGGGAGGACACCATAGCCCTGACTTTGGGGACTTGGGCTCCAATCTCACCTCTGTTGCCTACTCTTCTCCCCCCCATATGACCTCAGCTCCTCACTTATCCTCTGGCCCCATTTCCTTAACTGAAAACTGAAGAGTGGACCAGATCTACTCTAAGGCTCCTGTAGAGGGACAGAAGAAGAGAATCGGGATGAAGATCAAATGAGAGGACCCATGCAAGGGGCTTTGCAAACCTTAAAACACCCCAGGCATGCATTTACATGCGTACATGCATGTGTGTACCTATGTGCACACATGTAAGTGCATGTGTACGTGTGTGAATACATGTATAAGTACATGTGTATGTGTGTACGAATGTAGGCAGGCAGCTAGGTTTATATATATGATGTATATATGCATTGCATATATTTTTAGAACTTATTTCTGGTCTGGACCTTTGAGTTTTTAGTGTAGGAAACCATCAGAGACCTGAGTTCAAATCCAGCCTCAAACTCTTCCTAGCTGTGTGACCCAGGGTGAAGCATTTAAACTTACTCAACCTGGATTTCCTCCTCTCTAAGATGGGGATAATAACAGCCCCTCCCTGATACCATAAGCAAATGAGGAGAGAGAGGAGTGGTTTACTTGCCAGATCTATGGAGAAGGTAAGAATTTGTGGTCAAACAAGAGATAAGGAGCATCATGAGATATAAATGAAATAATTTTGACTATATTAAATTAAAAAGATTTTGCACAAGCAAACCCAACACAGCCAAAATGAGAAGGGAAGCAGGACGCTGGGGAGAGGGACCGGCCGGGGAGCGTACTCCCAAGCTGAACCACGATTCAGCTCAGCCCGGCCTGAGATGTTTGCCTCTTGGAGCCCCTGCTAAAAGACAGCTGAGCCTAGAGCCCCTTCCCCTGGGCCTGTGGAGAGAATTTACTGTCTAGAATTTTAAATCATGAAACCAAGAATGATACAAACGCTGGCCCACATGTTCCCTGAGCCAATGAGATCTCAGGGAGGAGAAACTCCCCGAGGCCAGGCATGTGTCACTTTGGTCTTTGTACACAGGCAGCATGATTTAGTGCTGGGGTTGCCTGCTCCCCAAAGGACATCGGCCGAGCTCCTCACTGACTGCCAATGGCCACTTCAGCCAAAGCTGCTCACCTGGCAGGAGGCACAGGCTGCCTGCCAAGGGTTGGTTACTCCAGTTTGTTTGGGGGAGAATTAAACAAGAATGTGCAAGGGAGGCAGCTCCTCTCGGGGGCTTCCCCCCTCCTTTGTGGCCCTCCAGTGTTACAGACACCTCCCAAGCAGCCCCAGCATTATAGGGCCCCCCATCCCCCCCATCTTTGCTTCTGGCGTTTTGGTAACAGTTCACATTTATATGGTGCTTTCTGCACATTTTCTCACATCAGTCTCACAGCAGCCCTTTGAAGGGGTAACCAGGTCATTTCTCTGCTCCAGAACTCTGAATGGCTCCCCAGTACCCCAAGGCTAAACTGTAAAATACTCCATTTTGCCCAACACCAACCTTTCCAGACACTAGCAATTACAGCTCTCCTCCTTCTGGGGTTTTCTGAAAAGTTGGTCTAGTTTTAATGTCTGGTGCACCCCATTTCCAGGCCTGGGAACCATAAATCCCCTCTTCAGTGTGGAGGCATTCTTAAAATCCCATTAACCTAGTGCTTACCTCCTTTTGTAGAGACCTCTGGAAGGGCTCAGAGTGGGACAGAATCCCAACAGTTAAGGGGACCTTCTCATGAGTGTGGTCAGTGTCTGGGTGAGTGGGGAAGCGAGGGTTTACCTGCTGAGGTGCCAATGGCTGGATGGTCTTGAAATGCCCTCTCAGGGGCTACATCAGGAGTCCTCCTCCCTGCCTTCCTGCTTTGCAGCTAGGGAGCTGCCGATCTCCCCTTCTTTCCCGTGGGAAATCCATGGGGGGTCAGCATGTGGCTGAGCAGAGGTGGGGGCTGGGACCAGGTCGGACGTTTTCAAGAAACATGTCAGGGAATCTGGGGCTGGGGGAAGCAGGGGCCTGGCCAGAGTGGTACATTAACTAGGCAGGAATGGGAGTTTAATTTGTATGGAAATGTGTCAGGGTCCATGACCAGGTCCCTGCAGAGCCAGCCCGGGCCATCAGCCTAGCCCTGGCCAGGAGAGCAGGGTAGATCTCCGTTGGGGGTAGGAGCCGAGTAATGGGCTCAAGAACCATCGCTAATTTGTAGTTCGTCCGTGGCCGGCCATTTAAGTGGAAGGATGTCGGGTGGCTGTGTGTCCAGATGATCCAGAGCACTTGTTCGGAGGGGCTGCCCTCACCAGTGGCCGTGTCCAAGGTTGTGCCAAGACACTGTCATCACGTCCTCCCCCCCTTCCCCCCCTCCCCCCCTCCTCCCCCTGCTCCACGGGTCAAGGCCGGAGGGCGGAGGACCCTGCCTGTGTGGGGGAAGGGCCTGGGAGGCATCTACTTCCTCCTTCGCAGGGGCTAACGTGTGGACTGACTTTCAAGTGCTCTTAAAAGTCACTCAGGAGGGTGCTTAGCCACCCATGTTTTTGTTTTGGTTCCGAGGCCCCCGAGTTGCCCGGGGTTACCTGACTCCATCCGCACCTCCCCGGTTTGCTTTCTTTTATGGCTTTTGAATGACTGAAATGAGCTGCTTACACCCTGAGCATGGGGGGGGGGGGGGGTGGACTTCCCTCCCGTTTCCCCCATTCATAAATCTGTAATTTACCATCCTCCTTCCCAGGCTTATTCCACGCCTTTCAGGGATGATTCATGTGCCGTTGAGATAGCAGCATCAAAGCCCACGTACACAAATAGTGAATGTGAACTCGACCTGGGCACAAACACACCTGGGGCCCTTAAACAAACGCAGCATGGTGCCAGGCTCCCCAGGGTGGGGGAAGGCAGGGAGGCGCCTTGGGCACGCCCCCCCCCAAGGGCTCCTGGCTGGGGGTGGGGTTCAGAGCAGAGAGGGTCCAGTCTTGAGCAGCTCACTGTGCCCTGCACTGGGGGCTTCAGGCACTTGTGGAGAAGCCTCATGGCCCTGGGTTCTGCCTTCTCAGGTATTTTAGCTACAGGTAATCAAACTAGGGTGGAGGGAAGGACTGGCTTCTGTGACCTGAGTGCACTGCCCTGATCCCCTCCTCCACACTGGG
The DNA here is from genome assembly GCA_028627135.1 of Pseudochirops cupreus. Classification (NCBI taxonomy): domain Eukaryota; kingdom Metazoa; phylum Chordata; class Mammalia; order Diprotodontia; family Pseudocheiridae; genus Pseudochirops; species Pseudochirops cupreus. The sequence continues at coordinate 5,560,472 of CM053583.1, read as the reverse complement.
CACAGCTGCTAAGAAAGGTTCCTGGAAGGCCTGGGGTCTGGGAGGGAGGGGCCTCTGAGATTGGTGGTTGGAGACCCCTGATTTGGCAGAGAATGAGACTGAGGCCACAAAGGGGAAGGATTGGTAAGTCAGGGCTGGGGTTCAGACCTGTTCCCCATTCTGCCCATTCCTGTTCTTCTCCAACAGTGGCCCTTCACTCAAGCTCTCAAAGAAGGGGTTTGGGGGTTGTTTGCCCTTCAATCTCTGGGTCTCCAGTGGCTGTGGTCCCCTTGGTACAGGTGAGGACATTCCTTCAGTTGATGAAAGTCAGCCCCTCCTCTGTTTCTCAGCCCTAGAGCTGCCTGGAGCGCAAAGAGGGTGGGCCACCCAACCAGGATGGGTTACTGGGCACTCAGGCTATTTTCAGTCATGTGCCAAAGGAATGACTGTTGAATTGAAGTGAAGTGAAAAAGGCAATCTCTAAGTACCCTTAAGCAAGCCTTTTAGATCTTCATCCACAGGACTGGAAAAAGGTGACCAAGGCCCAGAACAAGGGCTCCATGGTCCTGGAATCACTTCATTTTCTAGACTTTTCAAGCAGTAGAGAGATCTCAAGATGGCAAAAGTTTTTAGGTTTAAAAGAGACGCAGATCTTTCATTCCGCCCAAACCTGCTGTTTCTGGAGCTGCCCTGGCTAATCAAGGGCTTCCTCTCCATTCTTTGTTGGCCTCACCATCTCTCCCACCCCCCTCCCCCAGCCAGGGCCCCCTGCTTGCCTGCCACCCCCTGGGCTCTCTCCTGTTACAGTCCTGGGATCTCTGAAGGCATTCCTTTGTCAAAGCCCAGAGTCTCCAGCAGGTCCCTGCTAACAAGAGGAGGCAGAAAACAGCCCAGGAGAATCTTGAGTTCTTGGTCTGGCCACTAGCCAGTGGCATCTAGGGTGAGGCAACCTCGACTCCTTCTGAGGGCATCAAAATACTGAGGTTGCTAACAGTTCCTTGGAGTTCTTTAGCAAAGCAGAAGCAACATCTAGTTAGCAAGAATTGGAACCTACCAGGGCTGCTCGGAGATGCACTCCAGAGCTCCAGCTGGAGACAGGAGGATCTGAGTTCAAATCTGCCGTCAGACACTTCCTAGCTGTGTGACCCTGAGCAAGTCACTTCACATTTTTGTCTCAGTTTCCCCACCTCAAAAATGAGCTGGAGAAGGAAATGGCCAACCATTCCAGTATCTTTGCCAAGAAAACCCAAAGGGGTCATGAAGAATCTGGCATGACTGAAATGACTGAACAACAAGAAACTCCCCAATGATGGTCACTTTGTTCCCTTCCCTACCAGGGCTGCTGGCTCATTTCGCCCCTCCATTTTCCATTCTCTGCTTTCCCCTCACAGGGTTGTGTCCTGTCCCAGGGTCTACTCCCTCAGCCTCACGAAACTTAGCTGATTGTGTCTTTACAGAGCTGGTGTGAGGGGACATTTTATATCACTTGCCCTGGTACAACCCAGGCTAATCATAGCTGGCTTATTCCCTTCCCTTCCTCAGTATCATCTATGGAAACTTCAGGAGGATAGCTGGAGAGACACTTTGGGGGTTCTCATTGATTTGGGTGGGGGTGTCGCTGAGGCAATGCCCTGATGAATTTCCTGAATGGATGGTGGGTCTCGTGCTACTAATGCTCTTGGGTCAGAGGGCCCCTGCCCCATGGACAAGCAACCTTTGCTCCAGTGATACAGGCGATTCCTCACCTCCCCAGATATCTACCCCATTCCACCTCATGATGGCTCTGTTAGGAAGTGACCCTAGACCTGCCTCTTTCCAGATGGAATTTTTCGGGGAGGAGGGGCAGTGATTTCAAACTCCAAAACAGATTTTCATTACATTCTCCCTAGGGGTTCTCCAACCAAGGACATTCTTGGCATTATTCCCATTTTAATTTTGGTGGTAAACTGAGGCTTTCAGGGGTCACAAAGAAAGCTATGGCAGAGATTCTCCATTGCGAAGATGAGGAAAGACGTCAAACAATCACGCCACAGTAAATGAGCCAGAGGCCGAGCTGCCGGGTTGAGGACACTCATCCAGGATTCTTTCCCGGGGATGGTGCTGTTGGCCCCCATTTTCCCATGTAACTGATCCATGAGGTGAGCAGCAAAGCCTTAGACAGACACATCCGATTTATGCTTTCTTAAACACCACGTTCCCTTTCCTGCACAGTGGCTAAGTATCTTGTCAGGGGTAGATTATTTACTTCCCTTGCCCAGTGAGGACAATCCGCCCGCCTCCCATCCGCCGCGAGTCTCGCTGCTGCTTGGTGCAACCTGAGTCCCTGTCCTGGAACGGTTCTGCCCTCTCCCAAGGTATTCAATTACACTGACTGCACATATCTCAAGAATTTCCAGCAGGGCTGCCTGTTACAGGATGTGAACATCTCAGAGCATTAGAGATGGAAACGACCTCTTAGATTACCTGGCTTATTCCCCCTGACAATGCAGAATTGTTCCCCACCGTTAGGTCAATATTGCTTATTTACCTGGTAACACCACGGCCTTGGCCAGCTCTGAGGATATCATTATATAACAGTCACACGATTTCTGGGCAGCTGCCCCAGGGTGATGAAGTAAGCTTTCGTGATGGGACTTGCTCTGTGACACAAGGAGAGGAGAGGGGGAGAAGAGCATTTGGCCCTAGCCTTTGAAGGATGCCAACCCTGGCAAGGCTGGGTTTCGGGGCTCCAGACAGTGGCACTGATAACTTGAAAAGGAAGGAAGAGACAAAAGTATCTGTTCCGAGTGGGTTGCTGAAGAAGCCAGCTTGGTGGCCCCCATAACACGTGGCAGTGGTGGGGTGCCACGTGGCATTTGAGTGGACATTCTACTCTTAGGCCTGCGATGGCCACGTAGCCACCAGGAAAGGGTTCTGATCCAGTCGATGGAGCATCTCATGGGACTGTGGGACTGGGGAGCTCCAATTGCCCGGGTGCCAACCGATGTCATACCACCGCCATAGGGGGAGACTCCAAAGGGACAGGATGGAGGGAAGGGGTATATGTTAGCAAAGACCCAGCCTCGCCCTGATGGCGGAGGGATGGAGAGCCTGGCACAACCTGGGAGTCCAGAGGCACCTCCCCTTTCAGCCAGAGCTTAGCCATTGGGCCACGTCTGACAGGTGCCTTTTCTTATCCAGAGAGCTAGAATTCTCTTTCTCCTCTGATTACTGGGCATATGTCGATCTGTTTAGATGCCATATGTCCTGGTAGACTCTAAGCTTCTGGAGGGCAGAGATGGCTTCGATTTGTCTTGATAGCCCCAAGGTGGCATTACGCAGCCCGCGGTGAAGGGGAGGGGCTTAATAAGTGGTTCCTGGGTTGGAAGATGCAGTCAATAAACCGGTCAGCATTTGTTAAGCCGCTGCTCTGGGCCAGTCTCTCTGCTAGACGCCAGGAATATGAGGACAAAAACAGAGCCGGCAGCGTGGTCTCCAGGAGTCAGCGTTCCTTTCGGGAAATACAAGGGGGCACGGGATGGAGGACTGGGGGTTATCTTGGGGCTCTGGGGCTCCGCAAGGAAATAATAGTTTCTTACACCAAGAATCTTAGAATCCCATGCTCTCGGTGCTCCCTAGAGCCCCTACGATGCAGATCCCGGGTTTCACAGAGGAGGATGCTGAGGCGCAGAGGGGCCAGGGGAAGCTGCCCAAAGTCACACAGCAAAATCAGTAGAGTGACTGCCAGCTGTTGGGGGGCTCCTGGATTCCTCCTCTTCTTTAATGCTAGACAGTTAAGGAAACAAAGCAAAGGATCCCGGACCCCCGAGGCTGAGCCCCTGCCTCCGCTCCAGGGTCCTGCCCGGGGGAGCTCGTTTCCAGCCAAGGCCGGCTCCCCCTTCTCCTGCCCAGCCAGGGCGGGCGCCCTCTTCTCCTGGCAGGACGAGCCCCTGGGCCCCCCAGGGCCTCTGCCCCTCCCCTGCTGGCTCCAACCCCCCTGGATCGGGCTCTTACGTAATTATCTCCTCTAGTTCCAACCAAGTCTCAGGCCGCTCACTGAATGTTTACTCTTTGGCTCGAAGGTGAGTTTCATTCAGAAGAAACTGTCATTGTTTCTTTGCCTTCCCATGGGAAAGCGGCAGCTTGGCTCGGGTTCAAGCGGCGTCAGGTATGCGCTGCGGGCCCAGCCGGCTTGGCCAGCATCTCGGTGGAGAGGCTCTGCTCACCGGCTGCTTTCCTGCTCAGAAGCTTTCTGTTCTGGATAATCTCCGCAGCTGGCCAGAGACAAAGCCGGGCCCAAGCTCTCGGGGGTTGCCTGATCTGGGGCGGCCAGAGATTGTGCCCTGAGCGGGGCCGGACTCTAGGCCTGAGGACGCTCTCGTCCTCACTCAACACTGGGAGCTAGAGGGAGAGGCCGGACAGAGCTTGGAAGCACAGGGAAGGGCCACCAGGAACGCCAGACTTCAGCAGCAGTGTACCTGAGGAAATAAGGCCTGAGGCTGCCAGCTGCCCTGGGTTCAAATCCCACACTTTTGTGACCAAGCCATGTAGCTCTTTTTACCCTCTCAACTCCAATTTATTGGGCACATGCCCCTCTGCCACGTGGCCCTTGGGCGCATGGCTCAACTGTAAAAAAGAGGGATTTGGACAGGGTGCCCCCCAGGTCCTACTGACTAGCTATAACAAATACTCAAAGCAGGAGGGTGCCTGGTGGTCAGGGCCCTGCTGCTGAGAGGGGCATTGACGCCCACTGGACCAGCCCCTCTCCCCAGTTAGTCCTAACTGGACGCTGCTATGGAGTGCTCTACCTGGTGGCCTTTCCCCCTGAACAGAAGGTCTCTGAGGGCAGGGGCAATCTCCCTTTGGACGCCACGTCCTTGGCACCAAGCTCGGCCCAAAAGAGGCATTTGCTCAATGAAGGATTGTTGAGCTGATCTGATTAAACACTATTTGTGCTCGTTTATGCTTTCTTTCCGTAGGCCTTTTAGGGTCAGACTGAGGACTGAGTCCAGAGCTGGAGAGGGACCTCAGGTCTATCTGGTTGAACTTGCTCATTTAGCTGATGTAGATGATTAGGCCACAAGGGGTCACAAGGGGAGTTAGCCGGTGGCCAGATTTGAACCCAGTGGGCGCCATGTTGTTTTTTTCTGACTTGGCTCTGAGAAAGAGGCCCCTGGAGGCCACCAGCCTTCTCCTGACACCCATTGCCTTCTTTCTCCTGGGGTGCTGAGAGCCGTGACTGGGCCACGCACCCCTCTGTACTGTGGCTGAGTGTAGCTTCCTCCTGTCCCCCTCACTTGGCTTCCTCCCTCAGCTTGGGCCCCAATACCTATATTTAGCCTTCCCAGTCTCACCTCTGCTTCCCTCCCTGGGGATGACATTTCATCCGCTGGGAACCTTGACCTGCCCCCACTACTTTCCTGTTGTGAGCTAACCCTGCGTCCAAAAACAATAGGCATCTTCTTTAAAATCGGAAATACAATATTGACATTAATGAGCTACCTTTTAACCCTGCCAGCCCTGGTTGGGGAAGGGCTGAGGAGCTTGGCCCGCCTTGGTTGGCCCTGGACACCAGAGGGTTAAGTTAATCGGTCTTCCGTGCTTGGGCCAAAGGAATGATGGGGAGCTGGACAGCCTGAGGCTGGTCATGAAGCTGAGAGGGTGAGGGAGGCCAGGAAACTTGGACAGGGGCCAGGGGCCCTTTAGGAGAAGGGTGAGGGAGCCCAGGACACAGAGAAAGCCCGACCAGGGAAGCAGGTCCTTGGAGAAATCTCAGCACAAAAGCATCCCAGGAGGGAGGGAAATCACCGGGGCAGGGGAGAAGGGGAGGCCCTCGGAGCCAGAGAGAGTTTCAGCCTTTGTCTTAGTAGGAGCTTCATAAATCTGGACAGATTGAATTAGTCATATAATGAGCCATGACCCTCACACACAGGACCCAGGAGAGTCCTTTGGAGCCCTAAGCTTTCTTCAGATCTTGTCTCCTCCAGGAAGCCTGCCCTGATCTCCAGAGCACAGACTCACACTGTGTGCAGTTATATCTCCAGGGCCTGGTGCTTCATAATTGCTGGCTGGAAGGGGCTGGACTCCACCTTCCCTTACTCCAATTTGCCTGTCCTTTGCTGAGCACCTCCTGTGTTCCAGGGGCTAGAGGGAAGGTCTCAAGACTCAAGGCCCAGGCTCAAGGCCTCTGCCATGTTTGTGCCCTAGATGACTCACTCAGATTCCAAGTCTTGTGCCTTGGGCATTCTTGACACCACAACAGTGCAGGTCACAGCATTCTGGGTTTAGGCCTGGAAGGGCCCTTAGGCTTTATCTGGACTGACCCCCCCCCCCCATTTTTCAGATGAGGAGACTGAGGCCCAGGGGAGGTCACCTGCAGAGTAAGCAGCTGAGCCCAGACTTGAACCCAGGACCCCTGGCTAGATACAAGGATGAGAGTGGGTCTCATGCTGCATAGACCCTCTGGTTGTGAAAGCCAGCTGCCTGGCATGGTCTAGTCCAATCCCCCAGTTGCCTAAAGAGTCAGGAAGACCACTGTGAGTCCAAGTGGGGTCTCATATATGCCCCCCTGGGAAGGAAGAGGGTAGGGGGCTCCCAGGAAGCCTCACTTCCTACCCATGTCTGATCATAGGCTACCCCTGCTGGTTTAGGGATGATACAAACTGTTTGATGGGAGGGAATCCAGGGGTGGGCTGGAGGCCGGGCAGTCATTGGTGGTTGGGGACACAAACATCCCCCTCCCCTTCCAGTGACCTGGGGCTTTCCTCTGGGGTTGGGGTCCCGTGGGCTCAGGTCAGTAGCAAGGCCAGCCTTCAGGGGAGGCTGCCTTCAAGGCTGAGGCCATTTAGACAAGCCAACCAAAGGCCATCAGAAACAATCCCAGGCTTTCATGTGTGGGGTGCTGCTGGGGGAGCCGGTCGCCTCTGAGCCTTGAAGAAGAACGGTGACGGCGTGGAGCACAGGCCTAGGAGGAGAGACTCAAGAACAACATTCTCTGCAGGAAGTTCCCACGAGCTGGAGCCTTGGGGCTGGGCACTGGGGCGTGGGGTGGGGCCTGGGCCTGGCAGGCCTCTGCAGGAGGAGGTGCCTGACTCTGGGCAGTCAGGGAATTCTGGAAACGTGTAGACAACGCAGTGCTCTGGGACTGGCCCCAGCTCTGCCTCAACTCCCCCATCTGTTCAATGGGCGTCCCAACTGTAGAGCTAGGCAGCTTCCCCATCGCGTGGAAGAAGGTCCCAAGTGCGAGGGAGTCACCTCAGACTCAGATGTGCGGAGTAGCAGAACCAGAACTCGAGCCCAAGGGCTGTGATGCTGGACCGAGCTTATTCCTTCAAGGGCCAAGATCCAATAACCTCATTAGGGAGCTGGCAGGGATCCCAAGGCTGGCGAGCATCAGCCTCAGAGAGAAGTGACTCATCCCAGGTCACACAATGGCAGGGTCAGGATTTGAACCCACATCTCCCGACTCTGGACTGAATGTGCTTTCCTCCTGCCCACTCAGCCCTCAAGAACACTAGTGGACATTTCAAACCTTTCATTAGTGGGCTCTGGGCTATCTCATTAGGCTTTTCACTCATGCTGCAGGTAAATGGGTCTGGGGGGGGGGTCTTTTCCAAACTCAGCCCTTCTGTGCCCACCTCTGGGCATTTGCCCAAGCTTTACCCCATGCCTGGATTGTTCTTCCTCTTCAGACCCCTCCTTCTTGGAATCTTTTCCTTCCTTCAAGGGCTCCCTCCCACCCTCAGTCTTTCCAGACCTCCCTGGGGGCTGGCACTGCTTCCCACAACTTACTGGCTTTATTTTGTATATAGATGCATGTGTGTATGTATGTAGGCATACATATATGTGCATGCATCTATGCATATAGTCAGACACAAATAGACTTCTCTGTTGCATGCACACATATGTGACCTACATGTATATACACACTTATTTCTGTCTGTCTGTCTCCACATTGTCTCCCCCAAGCTCCCGGAGGGCAGGGCCTCCTTCCATTGTGTCAAGCCCAACAGGGGCTCAATTGAATGAAATGAATGGGATGGGCATCATCCTGGCATGAGACTGCAGGGCCCTTTGCATATTCATGCATATTCCACTGAGAATCATATCCAGAAAACTCTTTAAGAATGTCTTTAAGATAGCAAGTATCACTGGTCCCCATTTCACAGCTGTGGAAACTGAGGCCCTGCGAGGCCAACTGGGTTGCTGAGTACATAGCATCCCAGAGCCCTTTCTGGTATCTCATGCTGGTGTGAAGGTGGCCCTACCCGCAGGTCCTGACCTCCTGGGGTGGCTTTGCAATGGCCCCTAATGGCCCCTGAGTGCCTTCCTCACCAGACTGGCCACAGAAGCTCTGAGAGACCCCTTACCCAGTGGAGGTGGGGTTGGTCTTGGGACCAGGGGCGAGGCAGCCTCGAGGAGAAAACCACTGATGCTTGAAATACCAACGTCTCCCAGTCCTGGGAAAAGACTTTGGAGTTTACTATGAAGACGGCAGCCTGGGGAGGGCCAGGCCGGGGCCTTTGGACCGTTTAGCAGAGGGGCTCCTGAGAAGGACCAGCAAGAGTGTTCCCAGAGTCTGTTTTCTGAGGACAGAAAAGCCCTGACAACATCCTGGCTGGGCCAAACATCCTCCACCTTTCTGGGAGGATTCGAAAGGCACTTGGGGCTTCCTTGTCTCATCATGACCAGCTCTGGCTTTTGGAATTTTGAGGTTTTTCTGACTTCTGGATAAACTGGAATTTACTGGGACTGGCTTCCTGGGAAGCTCCAAGGCATCCTGGAAAGATCTGTCTCTGCTCCCAGGGGAGCAGTTCCTTCCCAGACATTCCCCCCAGGGCTCATCCTAGGATGAGATAATGGGAAAAGGGCAAAGCTCTGATTAGCAGAGAAAGACTAGGTCAGCTCCTCTCAGTTCCCAAAGCCTGGTGTGAGAACATTGAGAGGAGCCTGGGGGGCCTCTGATGGGGGGCTCCCCCATTTCCCCACTGTCTCCAGTCACCTTCTGGCTGTTGGCTGTCTGGATACTGGTCAGCCAAGTATCCCCTCACCCTGTAGCCCTCAGGATCCCCAGCATCCTTCAGCCCTCATCTTGGGAGCCATGGAGGAGGGAGGAGAGCATGGGGCATGGAGTCAGCAAGACCTGTGTTCAAATTCTCGCTCCAGCACTATTAGCTGCATGATCCTGAGATCTCTGAGATGGGGAGGTTGGGTCAGCTGGACCCTAGCATCCTTGTTAGCTCCAATCTGTGACCCTACATGAAGCTTTTCCCCAACCCCCAGCTTCAAGGGCCCCCCTCCTCAAATGAGCTTGGATTCATTTTGCATTTACTCAGTTTATCCTTCCATGAGTGTGTGTTGTCTCCACTGTTAAAAGGTAAGCTTCCTGAGGGCAGGGACTGTGTCACTTTGGCCTGTGTCCTTTATCTACCCCAAGTGCAGAATGAGAACAATCTGTTCTGAAGGTGGCCGAAGCAGGCACTGTGCAGCGCTCAGAGCTGGGCCAGGCACAGAAGACCCAAGGTCATCTGCTGTCTCCGGGCCCATGGCCAGAAGTCCTGAGTTTTGTCTCGTCATTGGACTTGGACGACTGTGCACAGCCCAGTCTCACTTAGATCTGAAGGTCCAGAGCGACTTGTGGTCTCATTGCTCCTCTTCCAAAACAAAGGACAAACCAATCTGGCGTAACAACATGCTCGTAGTGGGTGCTCAAGAGACGATTATCGGATTAATGTTCAGCCGTCCTGCCCAATATCCCTCCTGGTGCTAGGCAGGGAAGGAGCTCAGTCTGCTCCCCACAAAGGTGGAAGCTGGAGCGCCCCTGGGAGCCCCTTGGGGTGGGCCGGATCCTGGCCAAGATCCTGCCGCATCCTTCAGTAACCAAGCTCTGGGGGAGCGCTAGAAAAGTGGAGATGGCCCAGTCTTCAGGCAGCCCATTCCAATAAAGGGAGACACATAGGAAGTTTGAGCTTCAAGGCAGATAGGGGGTCTTTTGGGTTCGGTGGTAAAGCATCTTCCTTCATGTGATTTCCATGAGCAAAAAGCTTACCTGGAGCTGATTTTGAGCCACTTGACAGTGCCAAGGGTTTTTATGGCAAGAATTTTTTTTCCTGGGTCTTCAGGAGGAAAGAATCTTAGTACCTGCAGAGGCCAGGACAGACCACATTCTGTACTGCCCTCTGGACAATGGCTGTGGATGCCAGGCTGGAGGCAGAACCTGCTGATGGATCCCACTGATCCTGGGACTTGTGGCTTATCTGGCCATGGGGGCCTTCGGTTGGTGATAGTGGCAGAAAAGGTAGACTCCTTCTCTGCCAGGATTTCTCCTTTCCATGACAGCTCCAAGAACTAAGCTGCAGGTGAGCCTTTACCTGGGATTTAGGCAAGCCTCTCCCCACCAAGGACAGATCAGAACATTGGCACATTTTAGCACCTGACTGGGTATCAGGGAATGCGACTGCCTCCAAAATGGGCTGGCTGTTCTGAAGCTCTTCCTCAGTGTCTTCTAGAAGAGGGCTTTCAGCCCCCCTCCTGTCCCCAACACCCCTATCCCACCCTGTGCACAAACACATTCGTATATGAAAATAAAAAGCCACACAAATGCACCAGCACCCACAGACACAACACCTGACACCCTCAGACCCGCCAGCCTAACCTCTGGGGCAATGTCTTTTCCATACAGGAAACAGACAGTTGGAGAAACATAATTTTCCAGGTTAGCCCCAGGTGCCCACCTGCTTTCCCCAGGGTCCTGTACTGTTTCTGGCCAGTGCCGTGGGCAGGGCAGCTGCTTGGCTCCAGCTCTGAACTGGGCAAAGACTAAGCCAGAGCTTTTCCCCTTCTCACACTGATGAATTCACCTATGATTGTAGATTAAAGATACAAAGGGAGCCATTATTAAAAGAAGGAAAGGGGAGACGTGCACAGGACGGCTTCACTTCATTTCCTTTCATATTTTTTGGCCACACACATGTACAAAAAGAGATTAGCTCCTGGACTGATGTGGAGACAGGCTTCCCACCTCCCAGTGCCCACGAATCCGTGCAGGAGGGCTGGCGTCCAGGGTAGAGGACAGGGCTCTTGTCTCCCTCTCCCTTTTCTCTCTCAACACTGGGCTTTTCTTAACCTGTTCAGAACTCTGGGTCAGAGGCTCCATTGCAGAGTCCTTGTCATGCATTTGGGAGGCTTTGGACAGAAGGCTGGATTTGGAGTCAAAAGGCCTAAGTTTGAGTTCTCAGTCTGGGAAAATATATTCCCTTCCTGGGGACTGGATTTCCTCCTCTAAAAAAAAAAAAACTGAATGAGCTCTCAGGACCCTTCCAGCTCTAGAGCCTTTGATCTGACCCACCTCTGTCCCCTGATTCCTCAGTGAGAAAATACAACCCACAAATGCACCAATAATCAATGTGTCCTCCAATGTTGCTTCCCAGTGTGGCTGGATTATAGGGTACAAAAGGCTGGAAAGGTAGGGAGAAGGGGCCAGATTTTGAAGAAAACTGTATTTGATGATGGCGGTAATGGGAAGCATTGGATATTATTGAATAGGAGAGTACAATGGTCATACATGAAAATCCCATTGGCAGTGGAATGGAAGCTGAGTTGGAGCGAGAGCAGATTTGGAAACCAGTCAGAAGGGAGCGTCAATACTCCGGGTGAGGGGCTGTTACCGAGGCGGCAGCAGCCAGAGTGTAGAGGAGGGAGTGTGTGTCAGCAGAAACAAGGTCTGGCAAGACAGGAGGGAGGCAAAATCAGACCATATCCCCCGGCAACCACGAGAGTGGAGAAAAGCAGCTCTGGAACTTCAGAACCCTGAGCAGGAGCGTCTACTGATGACATCAGGTGTTCGGCACATACCTCTGCTGTCTCAGAAGTCGACAGATGTAGAATGGATTGATGTGATGGGACCTGGCCACCATTTTGTAGGCTAATCTTTAAGTGGACACAGTTGTTATTAAGAAGGGGTCTATAGGTGGGGAGGGAATCACGTATATTCTAGAAAGTAGCAATGATGTAAAAAAAAAAACACCTCTAAAAACAAACCCACCAATACCACTTCTGAAAGGTATCTTGCCTCCTTTCTGCACCAGCACATTGTGACTCATGGTCCATTTCTCCCATGAAACCTCCTTTCCTAAAGTCCTCATTTCAGTCTCAGAATTCAAAAGCTCCAGGACCCTGGACAAGACCTTCTCCTTCTCTGATTTGTCATCTGGAGAGCTGGGAGGACCCCTGGAGCACCTCTGTGCTGCGTACCTGTGGGAAGGCACCAGCAAAACCCTAAAGGGGGGTTCCAGAGGGCGCTAACAGGGCAGGGATATTTCAATGTCCTGTTCCGTCTCGGAGCTCGGCAGTCTCTTGTCCACCTCACTCCTGTCGACTCTCGCCCCCATCTTGCTTTGTGCGCTCATTCCTTAACGTTCTGTGTGGACTTCTGGTCTCCCCAAGGAGACAGGTACCACCTCTGTCGTCTTCTGGATGGAGCACATGTCACCAAAGCCCTCCTTCAATGCCGCTCATGGGGCCGGGATGACTGACCTTGAGCTCTAAAGAGTCAGACAGGACCCAGACATTTACCGGCTGCATGACCCGAGGCAAGTTCCTTGCCTTCTGTCTGCCCCAGCCTCCTCAGCTGTAAAACGCAGGTGACAGTAGCACCCACCCCTCAGGCTGATTGTGGGGACCAGAGGAGATAGGACGTATAAAGCTTGTAGGGCTGCATGAATGTGGGCTCTTCCTGCTGTTGGTGGATGCAGTCCCGGGGTATGTCTGTGCTCGAAGCTGAGTCTCACCGATTGTGATGGCGGCCTCTGGCATTTACATATGGCTTTCTATGGGCCGGGCACCGTGCTAAATGCTCTACAGACATTGTCTCACCTGATCCTCCGAGGCAAGTACCGCTATTTCCATGTTGTAGCCGAGAAAACGGCCAGGTAGCCATTAAGTGACCTGCCCAGGGTCATAGAGCTGCTAAGCATCTGAGGCTGGATTTGAACTCACGAAGATGAGCCTTCCTGGTTCCAAGCCCAGGACAGAAGAGAACTTCCACATCTGCCAGCCTGGTGGCAAGTGTGGGTCAAGGGGCAGAGCCCTTCAGTTACCGGTCACATAGAGGCCCCACATGTACCTGATGTGGCCTTAGGATGACCTCAGGCTGCTCTCCTCTGTCTGGCAGGGGATGGAGACCGGCCCGATTCCCCACGTTGGGCTCCAGGGCGCATGCCCAAGGCTGTGCTGAGCCAGTGTGCTTGGCAGTCAGATAAGGCCTCACTGATGGGGCTTTCCTCCCGTGGGGAGGCCATTGGTCACGGAAAGAAGATACTCTAGAAACTATTAGGCCTCGAGAAAAGATGTGAGCTATTTTATACCGAAGAATGTGGGAAGGAAGTAACAGCAGGAAGAGAATTAAATCAAATTGTTAGTATTTTTTATTTGAGGTGTAATTTCAGACACCTCCTGATAACTGTCATTGCTTGAGGCTCAGAAGGTTTAGTTCTCTTTAAGTAAAAGCCGGACGGTGTTGCTTCCACCCCCCCAGCCCCCATGTGCAGCCACGGGAGTCACGTGGGCCGGCCTCATGTCCAGGCAGAGTAGGTGGGTGCCTGCACGAGTCTCTCAGCCACTGACTTTCCGTGGCACCTGAAAGTCCCACCCCTGGTGCCCCTGGATGTGCTCAGGCCTCCTTTCTGGGAGGCTTCAGTGAAAATGCACATTCTGGTCTGGAGTCCCAGAAGCACGGAGTTTTATGTCCCAGTTTGAAGGGCTTCGGACGCTGGAGGACTTTACAACACTGAGCATAAAGTGCAGAGCTGGAAAGAACCTAGAATTGAGGCTATCAGAGCTGGGGGAGGACTTGGCAATGACCTAGAATGGAGAATGTGAGCTCATTGCAGGAAGGAGGGACCTGAGGCTAGCTGGTGGCAGCTTGAAATGGGACCTGGCTTTCTTCTCCCCAATGTCCGTCCTCCTTTGTGAGAAGAGTCTGTCCATGCTCTTTCTGATAGAATCTTAAAAGTCCTGGTGGAGACAGGGGTCGGGCACTGATTGTCTGACGTCACAGAGCCAAGGTTGGCAGAGCGTGGAACACCCATCTCCCATGTTCTCCTGTATCTGCTGACACCGCTCCATGTTAGAGGCTCTTCCTGCCTCTGGTCCCCCAGACTAACCAGGGTTTCTTGGCCAGTCATGCCACTGACTGGCTGTGTGACCTTAGTTGAGTCCCTTTGACCTCTGCTGTCCTCAGCATCCTTTCTTTCCAGTGAGCAGAGTGAGCTTGGTGATTTCAAAGGTCCTTCCAGTTCAGAAATTCTGCGCCTTTGTGGGTCTCTGTGGCAAAGTTACAAAAGCCCCATTTGTCTCAAAAGTCACACTGCTGCCCCTTCCCAAACAAGCATCCCATTGAGGCCCCCAGAAGCTGGGCATGTGTCCCTCAGACCTGAGCTGTCCAGAGAGTCCTGGGACAGCCACACACAGCCGGATGACCAGATCTGTGCTGGCTCATTACAGGATGGCAAGTCTGAAGCCATTCACCTTGGGCCTGTAATTCCCATCTTACTAAGCCTCAGAAATGACCACAGGGGGTAAGGCCAGTCTGGTCTGGGCTCTGTGGTGCCCAAGCTGGGCTTTGCTTCATGTGGGAGGGACGGGAGGGTCCCTGAGGAGGCGTCAAGACAGACCACAGCAGACCTCCTGATGGGAGCATGTGCTCCCTCCTGGGAGGTCAAGGTGGGCTGGGGCAGCATCCCCTCCCCGCCCTGGCCAGGGGCAGTCCTTAGGTGGCAGGCTTGAACCGCAAGGGGCAGGCGGGCTGGCCAAAGGCGGGAGGGTAGACATGTGGTAGCTGCTTCACGCCTGCCTGGGGAGTTCATTCCCGCACCACCCCTGGTAATAGTTTCCAGCCATAAAGAGGCCTTCGTTTCTTCTCTCCCTTTTAACAGCGGAACTTTGCTCCCTTTGTCTTCAGGAGGAACACCCAGGGGTCACCATGCTTTGTGCGTAAGGAAATATTTTCCCACCATTTGGCAGAGCTGCTGGGGCTCTGTTGGGCTGGGGTGCCCCCTCGCATACTCCCCCTCCGTCCGGCTCCACCTTGGCGGCTGGAGGCATCCTCAGGTCTCGGGCCCATTTCCTTCCCCTTCCTGCCCCTCCCCCAGCCCACCCCAAAGCAGCAGAGCCCACAGACTGAGCCTTGTGCTGGGGTACAGACAAAGGAAAAGTTCCGGATTCAAATCTCACTGCTGACATTCACTTACAGCACAACACTGGGCAAGGCCCTTCTCTCTCTTACCTCGTTTTCTCTCTGTATAATGGGGTCCCAAATTCAGAGCTGAAGGGACCCCAGAGGCCCCTGAGTCCAATCCATGCTGTTTTGTGGGTCTGAGAAAGCAGAGTGAGGAAATTACATCTTTATGAGGGACAGAAATGAGCTATGGCAAAAGGGCCCACTCAGTTCAATTAGCAAAGTCTCCAGTGTCTCCCCAAGGAGGAAACAGAGGTTTGAGAGAAATGACCTGCCCAAGGTCACCCAGGTACTAAGTAAAAGAACTGGGATTTGAACCTAAGTCTGCTCACGCCAGACCTGGTGGGGTTTCTATTCTCCCAGAGGGCCACTCATGACAGGGTTTTCTGAGGTAGCACGGTGGTCATGGCCTCACGTCACTTTGTAAACTTAATAAACCTCCACCAGTGTTATCTCCTTCATTCAAGGCTCCAAGGAGAAAAGGGGAAACCTCAGACACTGTCCTACCAGCGTCTGTCAGAGGGAACAAGTGTCTTGTTAGGAGAGAAAAGGGCCACATCTCCTGACTCTGCCCCACCCAGGAGACCCCAGACAGGCCCTGTGCAGTCAATTCTGCCATCTCCTTAAGGACATCCGCCTCCCTCCCCTGGCAGGCACTGGGACCCTTACTGTCCTTTTCCTGCCCCCTCTCCTTTCTTCTTTCCTTCCTTCTTCTCTCCTTCCCTTCTTCTCTCCCTCCTTCCTTCCTTCCTTCCTTCCTTCCTTCCTTCCTTCCTTCCTTCCTTCCTTCCTTCCTTCCTTCCTCCCTCCCTCCCTTCTTCCCTTCCTACCTTCTTTCCTTCCTTCCTTCCTCCTTCCCTTTCTTCTTCTCTCCCTCCCTCCCTCCTTTTCTTCCTTCCTTCCTTCCGTCTCCTAATGCTACCACTACCTCCTCATCCAAATAAAAGACAAAAAGGAAAACACATCATTGGAACAAAGAAATGCAGAGCAGACGAGCAGACAGAGTCCGCTGCTGTGGCTGGCTGCCTGGTGGGATGCCGTAACCGCCTCCTCCTTCGTCCTCTGAAGTCCAGAGGCCGGTTTCTTCCTGATCTTTGTGGCTCTCCCGGCTCCCTGTACCTAGGAAGCCCCTGGGGATTGAGCCGGGGTGGGGGGGGGGGAGCTACACTGCTTGGGGAGTTTGCTTCCCCTCCCTGGGCCTGGGCTGTGATCTGCTCCTGTGTCTCCATTTTAGTAACGAGGAACTAAAGTCCGGAGCAGGAAGTGATTGAATCGGGGTTTGAATCCAGGCCCTCAGGCTGAGATCCAGCTCCTCCACACTGGGCAACGATGCCTTTCTGTTGAGGAGGACCAGGTTTATTACCAATATTTGTATGAAGACAAACACAACGCTGTCCCTTGCCTTTGTCCGGTACTTTCACCAACTTCTCTCTCAATTATTCTTTGTGTCCTCTTGTGAGGTGATTGAGAGGCATTCTTGTCTTTACTGGACAAAAGAAGAAACTGAGGCATGGATTGGGGCTGTAGCTTGCCAGTGGTCACACAGGTACATTAGAGCTAGTGGAGGATGAGGGGTTGGTTAGGCCAGTGAGGCTCTCGAAGGGGAGGCCCAAAGCAGGGAATTTTGGGGGAAGGGTCAGGCAGGGTGCATGGCTGGACTAGGGTGTGGATGGTAGGTGGAGAGATGGCACCTCTTGCAGGGCTGGGGGGTGGGGGCAGAATAAAAGAAAGAGGCTAGTGTCCAGCAGTAGGGAGCTGATGGCCCCGTGTCCTCCATCCTGGGCTGACTGCTTCCGGAGTGTAAGGCTAGTTCTGGATTAACACATTTTAATCTGGAAAACATCTGGGGGCAGGTAGCCCGGATGGGGAAGGGTCTAATATTCACCACACATGAGGATCAGTTAAAGGAACTGGGCATGTTTTAGCCCAGAGAAAAGATGATTTGAGGGGACATGATGGCTGCCTTCAAGCATATGATTGAAATATCGCCCCATGCTAAATAAATCTTGCTAACAATCAGAGGTGTACCAGGGCTTGTGGAGGTGGTGGGCTCCCCTCAGGGGCAATCTCTAAGCACAGCCTGACTGGCCCCTGGGGGAGGTCCCTTGTAGCTCAAACGCTCTGGGATGCTGTACATTGGGGCCCCCAGGTCACAAACCTGGCAGGTGGGAGGGCTGGGGGTGGGGTGTCCTGGCACGCAACATTTCCTAGAGAAGAACGTGAACTTGGGGTGTGTTTCCAGCAGACCATGCATACTAATTAGAAGACTGCCTAGCTGATTACCCAAGGTCTTGGTCTAGCGACTAAATACCTGTGGTGAAGTGAACGCCATGGTACCCAGACACTTATTACTTGACTATGAGATGCCAGTTGCCAGCCAACGGTGACAGGGCCATGCTTTACTTCCTTCCAGAGACGCTTCCCATTGTTACCTGCTGACAGGCCCCCTCCCTATTCCTTACCAGCCCCAGAGCCCTTATAGAATCCCCCTGGATCCCTCAGGGGAAGGTGCTTTTCCTGACTAGAGCATGGAGACGCATTACTTGTATCTCTCTTATCCAGAGAACACAGTTGGGTGGCATGGATGGATCATATGGCCACAGGTAGGAAGTGGGAAGGCACTTGTATTATATATTAAGGGTGTTATGATGCCCCCTTTATAGATGAAGAAAGTAGGGCTCACAGTGACTTATCCACCTAAAAAGTATGGGAGGGGATAGGATTTGAACTGAGGTCCCTGATCACAGATCCCACAGCCTTCATCTCAGGCCTTTCAAACACCCCCTGGGGCTTGGGCCTGAAGGGCCACTGTGTTACTGTCTTCTGGTTGGAGGAAAGCCAGTGCCCAGTGGGGTCCCTGGTAGAACTGGGGAGGTCCCCCCAGACGCCAGCTGAGGCCACCCTCTCTGGCTTCCTTCTAGTCCTGGCTCCAGCAGGAAGTCTTCCCAAATCTCCTCTTATTTATCTTCCCTTCACCCTGACTTGTGTCTGTCCATCTACATGTGGTCTCCTCCAATAGACTGTAAGCTCCCTGAGGGCAGGGGCTGTCTTTTGCTTCTCTTGGAATCCCCTGCGCTTAGCATGGGGCTTAGCACGCAGTAGGGACCTAATGCATATGGATTGGCTGACTGACCGTCTATTGTGAGCCAGGGAGTTATGGATGCCACCTGGGGGAGGCGGAGTCAGGTTTGCCTTTAGGTGGATCCATCTGGGGTCCAGTCAAGTTTTTTGGTTCAAGGATGACTTAAGGGCCATTTTAAGAGTATTGGAGGTCGGCTCTGGAGACTCCAGCTTGTAGGTTTGTGTCTTCCAGACAACAGTGGCAAACACTTCTACCTGAGGGGGAGAGGGGCTTGATGGGATTGGTTATTTGAAGCCTTGGTTCTCTCTGGTTTGTTGGAGCAATCCTTGACCCAAGACTGAGACAGGACGTGTCTGTGGCTGGTCCTACTGCCAGCTGCTCAGGCTTTCGTTGGGTGGGTCTGGGATCAGGGGAGCAGCTGAGCTAAGTTCTCAGGGGCTCAGCTGCAGAAGACTAGGCCTGGTTTGGCTTCTCCAGACATCAGTGACTGACAAAAGTTCCTTAGTCTGTGCCAGTCGGCAAAGTCGCAAGTGTGTCATGGAATCAGAGCAAATTACCTGGAGTCCCTGAGCTCAAGACCAGGCCTAGATGGGAAGGGTCCATGGGAGCTGAGATCAGGGCTTCCTGGAGCAGGGGAAGCTGGGTAGATATTGGGTGGGTGGAGAGCAGAAGGAGCCTCCTGTCTAGCCAGCTCTGAGGAGGCCAGCCCAGCCCAGGACAGTATGTGGGAGGAGGGTGTGTGGCAGGGCAGTGGCCAGTGGGGAACCTGCCGCTGGCCTCAGCCTCAGAACCAGACGGGGGCTTTCTTCACCTCCTCCCAGGGTCCCTCTCCTGGGCCTAGTCTCCTTGGTGCAGACTGGGCTTCTGAATGTTTAGTCTGGAGGAGGCTGCTCTGAGCAAGTTAGAACCACCCTTCCCCAGGGGAGCTCTCCAGCTCGGGGGCTGTCCCCAGGCTGCCCTCAGCAAGTTTAATGAGCTACTTAGAGAAAATTGGCCCCAGCTTTGGGGCTGCTGGGGTTCTAGGGATGAGGCCCCTGCATCATTAGGGAGATAAGTCATCACTATCTGGTGGATGGGGCTTTTATCCAGGTGCCAACAGTTACACAGCTCCCCTTGCAAAATCCACAGCCCCCCAGGCCCGTGGGCAGGGGCCAGAGCAGGCAGGGCAGGAGAGAGAGCAGTGCAGCTGCAGAACGCTCTGGGTGGGAGCTGCCTGCCTCCCTCCAGGGGTGGTGGCTACCTTCACTAGCAGCCTGGCCACGTTCAAGAATGCATGTGGGTGTGGGGAGCCGTGTGGCTGCCACGTGAGGGCATGCATGGATCTATGCATGCACGTGCATGTGTGGGAGTGGGTGCTTGCCTGTTTCTGCCTGGTGTATGCCTAGGGTACTTTAAGATCTTTGCTGTCTCTGATATAGAGACATCTGATGTCACAGAATGAGCAAACCTGCCCCATCAGGGCTCGGGAGCCTGGAGCCTCTGTGTCCCCCCATCATCCTTCTCTTGGCCTTCTTCCTTTTGCCGCCCTTTGGTAGGTAAGCTGAGATGCGGCTCTCACTCACTGCGGAGGGAGGAGGAATGGTAACTCACTGGAGTGGCCTGTGGTGAGCTGTGGCTCACCATTTACATGGATGGCGAGCCCAGGTCCTGGCCCCTTGATAGAGAAGGCACAGAGTATCACGAGCCTTACCCTCTTTTGCTATGGAGGAGAGAGTGCTCTGGGCCCAGCTTGGAGCAAATCCAGGTGAGGTTTCCCATCTTGGGACGTACAAGGTCAGACCTTAGAACAGAGAACAGAAGATCTGAACTGAGAGGGAACCTAAGAATGCCAAATAGAAGAGGTCCAAGCTGAGAGGGCCCTTAGAACACAAAATACACAGGACTTCAGAACTGGAAGGACCTTAGAACAGAGAGCTACAGAGGAGGGAGGATCTGTAGAACCTGGAACGTCAGAGAGCTTGGCAAGCCACTCCATCAATCAGGCAGTCTATATGAAGAACTTACTATGTGACAAGTAACGTGCTCAGCCAGGGTGATATGGGACTGATCAATGTTGGTGCGTCTGGTGGGCCTGATGGTGTGGAATGATGGGGCCCGGGTCTCTGAGGGTGTGCACAGAGTCTACAACAGAAGAAATGGGATTGTGATTGGTTGTTGGGCCAATACTAATGGCGCTGCCTGGCCAAAGTGAATTCTTTCTCTGGATGTGTGGTCTTCTCCATTAGAACGTGACCTCTCTGAGGGCAGGACTTGAGCCTTTCTCTTTCTTTGTCCAGCCCACGTAAACTTGGGAGTTGGGAGGAGGAGGTGGGCCTTGGGGCTCTCTCTTTCTGAGTCAATGAGAAGCCACCAGAACATGATCTCTCTGTTTCTTTCTCTTCTGTGTCCATTCCTTCCTGCTGAAGGAAGATCAGACATTGCTCTGCACTTGTGGTCTTTGGAAGGTTAAGCTGCCAGAGGCATAGGAGCTGGAAAACCAGGGTCTGCCAGCACCCAGCCCAACAGGCGGTGTGACCTGCTTTACCCAGCCCAGAGGAGGGTCAATGCCAAGACTGTCCTGCAGTGCTCAAGTGACCCCACACCCCTCTCAGAAGGGAGTTGAGGGGGATGAATGTTTTGAAGCAAGTCCCTTTATGCTTGAGCCCACTCTCCTCAGGGCCTGATGTGCAGAGGGAAGGTAACAGGGACCCCTGGAGTTCATTGAAAGGAGGAGTGACAGGGTCAGACCTGCCCTTTAGGAAAATCTCTTTGTCCACTAAGTAGAGGCTGGTTTGGAGGAAGGAAAGTGAGGGAGACCAGTCTCCATGGAAGTCTTTTTAAAAGTAATGAAGGTAGATGGGTGCTCATTGATATTAGGTGACATTTTACCTTCAGAAATTGGACCTATTGTGTCCTACTTTGGACCTACAAAGCAAATGCTGCATGGTTCGAGGGCAGCCTCTCTGGCACTTTTCTTGTGAGTGAGATGTGAGGTATTGATGCGTGTGAAAATGTTGGGGCTGGAACAGAGGACCACAGCAGAGTCCTTGGGGCTCCAAAGCTGAGCTGGTTGGAGCGGGGACAAAGCTCTGAGCTGAGATTCAAAAAGACCTGGGTTCCAGTCTTTCCTCAGACCCTTACCAGCTGTGTGACCCTGGACAAGTCACAGTATTTCCCTGGGCCTCAGTTTCCCCATCTCTAAATTGGGTGTGCTAATGAAAACCTTCGCCTTAGAGTAAGGATCCAATGGGACAATGCTTACAAAGTGCCTATAGAAATATTGATGATCACTCACACTCATACTTTATAAGCCCAATGACCACAAAATACTGTGTAAGTAGGAGTCTTTATTATTAGGGCCTGCACTGAGATACACATGGGCAGCCAGATGGTGTCACCGTGGATAGAGGGCTGGGCCTGGACTCAGGAAGGCTCATCTTCATGAGCAGCTTCCAAGCTGGGTGACCCTGGGCAAGTCACTTCACCCTGTTTGCCTCAGTTTCCTCATCTGTAAAATGAACCAGAGAAGGAAATGGCAAACCCCTCAAGGATCTCTGCCAAGAGAACCCCAAATAGGGTCACACAGAGTCTGAAATGACCGAACCACAAGATACAAACATTTTACCTGGGAGGGGCTAAAAATCAGTGCCCACTAACCTGTATTAGTTTAGCCTCTTACACTCTGTTCCCCAGTCTATTGCTGAGAGGTCAAGGTCAAGGACAGAGAAGTCTGGAAGGGGAAGAAGGAAAAGCATTTGGGAAATATCCCAATATCCCAGGTGGGCGGGTAATAAGAGCAGAATCATAGACATAGAAGGCTGACTAGTCTGTTATTTTGATGACAGGGAAACTGAGCCCCAGCAAAAGGAACCATCTTGCTCAAGGGCCACACAGAGGCAGTGATATGTGTAAGATTGAAACCCTGGTCTTTTGGTCCTTGTTCTAAGCCCTTCCTCCACGTGACTCTCTGCTTAGCACATGACCATCCTTCACTCTTCTCTGTGTTTATATTCATTTCAATCTGTCCAGGGATGTGCCAGCAAATGTTTAACAACTGGCTCTCTGGGGGTTGTGGAAGCTTTCACACCAGATTTTAAGTTTAATGAGCTTAATAACATTTTCTCCACCACTTTTTTTTTGGTCAAGGCAATCAGAGTTAAGTGACTTGCCCAAAATCACACAGTTAGTAAGTGTGTCAAGTGTCTGATGTCACATTTGAACTCAGGTCTTCCTGACTCCAGGGATGGTGCTCTATCCACTGTGTCCCCTAGGTGCCCCCAATCACTTTCTTAAGTCTAGACAATCAGCAAAATGATAAATCAAGTCCTAATTTGTAGTGTTTGCTGATTTCTAAGGTGAAAACGCTAACAGTAACAACTTAATAATCAGCTCTCTGAGTGTAGAAGGTAGAGATGGCTCCAGTACACCTCTAGAAGTAGGTAAAGAAGGTCTTGGTTTTGCTCTAATATGTTTCTAGATGAAGACTGCCAAGCCTGGCTAATGAATTACAAGCACACGCCGCTCACAAGCAGTTTTTACAGTTGAGGAAACTGAGGCAGATAGAGGTTAACTGCCTTGTCCAGGGCTACCTAAGTGGGTTTGAGCTCAGACCTTCCTGACTCCAGGCTTAGCATTCTATTCACTGCACCACCTAGTCCCCTCTAAGGCGGTGGGATATAACTTCCTACGTATATACCCACCAAGCTAAACGCCTTATAGAGAAGCTATAATGTCGGAAGAATAACAAGACAGATTCCAGTAAATTACAAAAACCCTTTGCCTCAGATATCTATATACAAATATTTAAAGTATATGCAACAACCAAGAGGGGCTAGAGAGCCTAATACATGGAAGCTGTTCAGCGTCAGGGGCAGGTTTGGGGAGATTAGACCTGAGGCAGAATGGGATTGTGGAAGAAAATATATCTATTATTTTTTTAAGAGCAGGACAGGTTGTAGAGCAGAACAGGTGGGTGGTAGAAGGGAGTGTGAAGGAGTAGCATTCTTTATTAAAAAGGTAGACTCTTGGGAGGAAATCTGGGGACCAGAGTGGGGAAATAAGGTAAAAAGTATTTGTGTGCAGACCAGTGATAGGTGATATAGGTAATTTGATACCAGAGTATGCTACAGACCTCCTGGCTAGAAAGAAAACAGGTAACAAAACATAGGTCTGATATGGAGGCTTGGTAGTGTGATGCTGTGGGAGACCTCTTTTATTAGGACACTGTTGGAGCCCTCTTTCTGCCCAAAGCATAGCAGAGATGATTTTTTGACTTGATTTAATAATTTTATCCTACAGAAGATACAGGAATCAATGAGGGAAAATTCTATTCTGACTCTGATTCTTACTAACAAGGAGGAACTAACTGTTTGTTGAAGTAGAAATGATGGAAAACTTAGGGAAGGCTATGACTGTCTTGAGATTTTTTTTTGGAAGTGAAAAAAATCCTGGTTCAATTTGCACTTAAAGTTCTCTCTCTGGAGGTGACTAGGCAGCATTTTTCATTACGTGTTCTCTGGATGGTCTGAGTTCACTGTCTTCATTGGAGCAACTGAGGCATTCCCAGTTGATCATTGTTACAATGTTGCTATTACTGGATACAATGTCTTGGTTCTGCTCACTTCACTTTGCATCAGTTCATACAAAACTTCCTAGACTTTTCTGAAACCATACCAGTTGTCATTTCTTCTAGCACACTATTCCATCACAATCATATGCCACAACTTATTTAGCCATTCTCCAATCGATAAGTATCCCTTCAGTTTCTAATTTGTCACCACAAAAAGAGCTGCTATAAATATTTTTTCTACATGTAGGTTCTTTTCCTTTAATCTCTTTGGGTCAAAGGGTATGCGTAGTTTTAGAGCCCTTTGGGCATAGTTCCAAATTGCTGTCTGGAATGGTTGGATCAGTTCACAACTTCACCAACAGTGCATTGGGATATTAGTTTTTCTACTTCCCCTTGATATTTGTCACTTCCCTTTTGTGTCACATTAGCCCGTCTGAGAGATGTGAATTGGTATCTCAGAGTTGTTTTGCTTCTCATTTGTCCAATCACTAGTTGTTCAAAGAATTTTCCCCATGGCTACAGATAGTTTTGATGACTTTATTTGAAAAGTGCCTGCTCACATTCTTTGACTGTCATTTGAGTAATGGCTCTTATTTTTATAAATTGCCTCAGCTCCCCATATAGTTGAGAAATGAGGCCTTTATCAGAGAATTTTACTGTAAATCCTCCCCCCCACCAAGTTTCTTATTTTCCTTCTAATTTTGAGTACATAATTTTTGTTTGTGCAAAATCCTTTTAATTTCAGGTAATCAAAATTATCCATTTTACTTCTGTTGATCCTTTCTATCTCTTGTTTGGTCACAAACTCTACTCTTTTCCATAGATCTGACAGGCAGATTTGCCCATGCTCCTTCATTTATGATATCAACATTTATGTCTACATAATTTACCCATTTTGACCTTGCTTTGGTATACTGTGTGAGATCCTAGATTATGCCTAGTTTCTGCCAAACTGCTTTCCAGTTTCCACAGGAATTTCTGCCAACTGGTGAGTTCTTCCACTAAAAGCTCAGATCTTCGGGTTTATCAAATGTTAAAGCAAGTTACCGTGCTCGCTTAACGACTGTATATCATGTGTCGAATCCCTTCCACTGATACACCGCTCTATCTCTTGGTCAGCACTGGACTGTTTTGGGGGTTGCTGCTTTATAATGTGATTCGAAATTTAGTTCTGATTGGCTACTTTTCTTTGTTTTTGTCACTGATTCCCTTCATATTCTTGACTTTTTGTTCCTCCAGATGAATTTTGTTATTATTTTTTCTAGCTCTATAAAATAATTTTTGGTAGTTTTACCAGTGTGGCACTAAGTAATTAAATTATTTTACATAGAATTGTAATTTTTATTATATTGTCTCAATCCATCCATGAGCAATTACCATTTCTCCAATTGTTTAAATCTGTCTTTGTGTGAAAAGTATTTTGTAATTGGGTTCGTTGGTTTGTCTCAGCAGGTAACCTCCCAAGAATGTTATACCATCTGCAGTTATTTTAAATGAAACTTCTATTTCTATCTCTTCCTGCTGGGTTTTGTTGGTAATCTATAGAAACACTGATGATTATATGGGTTTATTTTATATCTTGCAACTTTGCTGAAGGTGTCAAGTGTTTCAATGACTTTTTTAATTGATTCTCTAGGATTCTCTAAGCACACCATCCTAGCGTCTGCAAAGAGTGCTAGTTTTATTTTCAAATTGCCTTTTTTTATTCCTTCATTTTTTTGGACTTCTTACCATAGCTAACATGTCTAGTACAATATTGAATAATAGTGGTAATAATGGGCATCCTTACTTCACCCCTGATCTCATTGGGAAGGCTTCTAGCTTATAGCCATTGCAGATGATGCTTGCTCTTGGTTTGAAATAGATACTACTTATCATTTGAAGAAAGGCTCCATTGACTCCTATGCACTCTAGTGTTTTTTTTTAAAATAAGAATGGGTGCTGTATTTTGTTTTAAAAAAGTATGTATAAAACAAAAAATAAAACAAAAAAATTGCATCTGATTGTTGTTATCAATATGTTCAATTATGCTTATAGTTTCATAACTGCATTCCTGGTATAAATTCTACCTGGTACATAGTGTATATATAATCTTTGTGATATATTGCTTGTAGTATCCTTGCTTATCTTATTTTTAAAATTTGCATCAATACTCATTAGAGAAGTTGGTTTATAGCTTTTTTTCTCTGTTTTTGCTCGTCCTGGTTTAGGTATTAAAAACCATATGTGTATCATAAGAAGAATCTGATAGGACTGCTTTATCTATTTTTTCAAATGTCTTAGAATTTGTGATAGAGGAAAGGAAAGCTGGGCAGAGCCTGACATGCATCCTAGATTTTTGGAGAACACATTTTAAAGAGTTTGAATTAAGAATTGGTAGGTTCCCAGAGACTAAAATTCTATGGTAGCAGTCAACCCAAGAGGAATGGTAAACTATCACAAATAAGATTTTGAAGCTATAAAGAGAAACACTGAATGAGAACCAAAAGAGAGAGTTATCCAAAGAGGCAGATGAAGCTGCAAGGGGAACTCTCCATCAAATCCATTCAAAAGAGAGATGATTCTGGCAGACATAATCATTGCCTTAAAGTATTTGATGAGCTGTCATATGAAAGACAGACTCATTCTGCTTGACTTTAGAGGACAGAACTAGGAACAATGAGTAGAAGTCGGATTTGGGCTCTACATAAGAAAAAAAGAAAACTTGCTGATGCAAGCTGTCCGATAGTGAAATGGACTTCCCTGAGAGATGGTGTATCCTTCAATTATTGGAAGCTCTTATGCAAAGCCTAGATGTCAGGAATGTCATAGATCCCTGTTTGGGTGTGGGTTGTACTGAATTTGCTCAAGTCAATTAATAGAACCAAATCAGCAAGCATTTATTAAACACCTAATATATGTCAGACACTGGGGATAAAAAAATAAAAGTGTGTTCAAGGAACTTAGTCACCTACTATGTCCAAAGCTCTATCCTAGAGAAATAAAGATGGTTAGGAAGGAAATATTTTGTGCTTTTGAAGAGCTTACCTTCTTTTGGAGGGGGCACAAGCTGTATACAGAGTTGTGAGTATAATACAAGGTGGGGTAGGATAGGACAGAGTCAGGGAAGGCTCCAGGATGGGAAGCATGACTCCACAATTAGAGTATGAGTGTTCCTAGGTCTGTACCCGAATTGGCCCCATCAGGGATGCCCTCATGTGTAGAAAGGCATCAATGTCAGCAACAGCATCAGAAAAGGCCAAAAAGAGCCCTTGTCATATGGAGAGCTGCCCAAAACCAAGAGCTCAGGACTCTCACTTGTCAATGCCCCCTTTCTGAAGATAAATATTTGATAAATTTTCTGTCCAAGCCTGAACCTTCTTCACATGATGGAGAGTGGTTGACAGAAATCTGGATTTCAGTTCCTGCACCCTGCTTTCCAGGTACGTTTGACGTCTCTCTGTGCCTTCGTTTCTTCATCTGTATCAGGGGGATAACAATTTCTGTCTTGCAGTATTTTTTTTCCTGCTCAGAGAGCTTTTGTGAGGCCCCAGGGAGATAAAGTTAGTAAAGTCCTATGTCAATAAATGTAAGCTGTGATTATCGTCATTGTCAGAACTATAACCAGGGTGGAGCAAAGGAAGCTTTGCTCCAGGGCACCGCAATTTAGAAGGTGCAAACCATTTAAAATATTGTGCAATTTGTACATTTGTTATTTTCGTATTTTCATGATGCTTGCAGTTCCTCAGCAACAACTAAGCTTGAGTTAGGAATTGAAGTGGAAAGCTACCAGTTGTTAGGATTCTTCTTCATCTCACCACCAGCTGCACCCCAGGTGAACTCCTCACTAGTCCCATCCTATTTCTAATCCATCATAGGACTCCACAGTACATGCTTCTGGGGTCTCTTCCACTGGAAGCTAGTAACCTGGACCGTGTATGTCTACAGGACAGGAAAACATCCCACTGTCATGGAGTTTCCCCTGCATGGGACTGCATTTCTGGTTTCTTTCCCCCTGTGGTGTCCTCCAGCAGACACTTGTGTCTCTGGATCTCCTCTTCCATTAGATTGCATTTTTCACCATTACTTTTTGCATTATTTACATACTAGAAGTAACTAAGTTGACTTCCGTGCTTTGCTAGTTATGGTTCTGGTCATTCACATTTTGATATATCACACATTTTTACATTTGTTGGGGTAGACCTCATACTTCCCTGCCATTGGTGTTGATCACAGCCCTTCTACAATGCCAGGGGAGGTGTGTGAATGCTTGTGAATGAATAAGTTGTCACCCTGTGACCAAACTGCAGATTGCTCTGGTTAGTCTTCTGGTGACAAAGCTGTAGTTGGGTCCATCCCAGGGTCCCTACTCAACACCTTCCCAGCTATCAGGACCTCCCAGGGCTTGTGCTCCAATAGCAATGTCTTACAGAGCTCCATGCTGAGGGGAGGCATCAGAAGAGGATTAGTCCTATGACATTACTCACCTCCTTTGACTTGCGGGCTAATCCCAGTCTCCAGAGGGGGAAGAGGTCCTCTTCCAGACCAATGCCTTCATTTCAGAGAGGAGGCCCATAGAAGGGAGAGGCTTTTCCTAGGTCACATCGTAGGTGCTAATAAATGTTTATTATCTTACTCATTATACTTACTCCTACCATCTACCTCCCCGAGAGCCATCCCTTAGAATAAAGTATGATTTACCTTTTTTTTTTATTCTGAATTTATCAAACACCAAATCCCAACATATCAAGCAAGTCTGGATCATATGTAGTATTTCACATCCAAAGCCCCCCACTTTTTGCAAAGAAGGTTTACTCTTACATCTCTTCTTGGGGAGCGAGTCAAGTTGTAAGACTCTCACAGAAGAGTCTGTATTGTTTTGTTGCTGTTTGCTTCATTTTACATTGTCAGAGTCACAGCCAATGTTGTTTTCCTGGTTCTGCTTCCTCCCCTTTGCATCTATTGGCGTGTCTTTCCAGTTGTCTTTCTAGTAACCCTCTCTGTTTTTTTTTTTTCTTACAGAACAGTACAGACAGAATTGCCTTCATGGGCCTCAACTTGTCCAGTCTTTCACCAATCACTGGGCATTGACCTTCTAATTCTTTGTTGCCATAAAAAGTCCTACTAATATTTTAATGCAAGTAAAGCTTTTCTTTTTATCCTTGATTACCTTGGGGCATGAGCTTTGCAGAGTGATTTCTGGGTCAAAGGGGATAGATATTTTAATTACTTTCTTAGCATAATTCCCAATGGCACAAGCATTTATTTAAAAGAATCAGAATATTAGACCTGAAAGACACTTTGGAGAGGTTGGTAAGTGACTTGTCCAAGGTCACACAGCCAGTAAGCAGTACAGTGGAGAACTGACTGGTCTTTTGACTACCAGGCATGTGCCAATCTCACTGTATCTCTGGTTAGTTGGTCATTTGAGATTCTATAGTTAAGCGTCCGGAGAATCAGACTGCAGTGTGTGAGGCACTAGGGGCTTATGGAAGGGTTTCAGAGGGTATGTGGAGGATGATGGGAGCTGTGTATTGGGGAAATGACTGGCTTCTGAAGGAAGCTTTAAAGAGGGGTGAGAGCAGTTAAGAAACTGGCACAACAAAACAGCCTCAAATCCTTAAGGGACCAAACTCTTGAGATAAGTGTCTCATGGGCTCCTCTGCAGTGACCTTGAAGATGGAACTGAGAGGCAGTGGGAAGTAGCTGGACCTGGAATAAAATATTGCCTCTGTCTGGTGGGTTCTGCCATGAGGAAAGACTTCCTGTATGGGTTTAGGGTCTGCCTGACCGTGACCCTGTGCTCCAAGAGGCAGAAGAAGATGCCCCGTTCTCAGGAGAGCTCTGCCTGGTCAGGTTCGGCGGGGTAGTGGTAAGTGGATTCCACTCATAGCCCTTGCCCAGAACAACCTCTGAGTTTGTAGTGAGAGCAGCTATATTATCTTAATGAGACAGTGAGAATAAGTCTGTCAATTTAACAGAACTGACTCCATTTTGTGATTGAGTTATGTGTGAAGGGGTAGGGAAGGCAATGATTTCCTCTCTCACTGAAGAAATCTCAGATCGGGTCTGACTGGCCTGCTGGCTGTTCCCTGCACAGTACACTCCATCTCCTGCTTTCCTGCCTCTGTAAAGATTGTACCCTCCACCCCCATGCCTAGAATACACTGCCTGCTCAGCTCCATCTTCTAGGGACCCCTTCTAGGTTCTTTCAAAGCACAACCTGGGTCCCACCTGGAACACAAGACCTTTTGGGATTCACCCCCCTCCCCCTTAGAGCTCACTCTCTGTCTGTCAGTCTGTCTCTCTCTTTCCTCTTTGACTTTATCTATCTCTGTCTTCCCTTCCTCTCTCTGTCTCTGTGTCTGTTTTTCTGTCTGCCTTTTCTCTATGTCTCTGACTCTCCTCTGCGTCCCTTCCTCTTTGGCTCTGTCTCTGTCTCTCCTTCCTCTCTGTCTCTATGTCTCTGTCTTCTCTCTCTCTCTCTCTCTCTCTCTCTCTCTCTCTCTTTCTCTCCTTCCCTCTCCCTCCTTCTCTTTCTGTCTCTCTATGTCTCAAATTTGCCTTCTATTTCTCTGCATAGATAGGGCCTTTATGTGCCTGTGCCCACACTGTGTCCTTCCCCTCCCCCCTCCGCTGCTCCTTTCTGGGGCTCTGCAGCCTAGGCACGCTGTGCCCTGGCCACACCAGCTGCTGGTTAAGACTCTGCTGGAGTGTCCTGAGATCCGTATTGTTGTGGTTAGGGAGCCCATTTTTCTGGGCAAACCTTGTTGTCTCCATTTTGTTGAGGAGAATCAATGGTTTTTGGAGATGAACGGATCTGTTCAATATCGCTCTGCTGAGAAATGCCCGATTTGGGTCCATAGGATTTAGACTGTGAAGGGAACTTAGACTTTGTTTAACGGAACCCACTCATTTTCTAGGGGAGGAAACTGAGGCTCGGAAAGAAGAGGGGGCTTGTCTCAGGCACACAGAGACCAAGCAGGCAGTGGGGGCTGGAACCCGCAGCCCCGGTTCGGAATCCAGCCCAGGCACCGTCAGTCCTAGGACTATCTCGGCCCTTCATCCTCTCAGAGACTCGTCTGCACAAGGCGGAAAACGCTTGTCTCCGCGCTTCTTTGCAAGCCCCCAGACAGCACAGAAATGTGATGTCTTATTTTAAAGTGGAGAAGCTGGGATTTGAACCTGGGCTTGGAAAGCTCCTCCTCTGACACCCAAGGTTCTCTCTGCCAACCCAGGCTGCCTCCCCCCAACATTCATTCCATTATCCTTGTGAAGACGGTGCTGGCGAGGGGGATGATGAGGAATATGACCCTGGCTTAGCCAGTGAGTGCCCCTCAGACGGAGCATGGGGGCCCAGCATCGCAGGGGCCTCCTACTCACAGGGGCACCTTCTTCCCCAGTTCCACCATTGGCCCGTAGGTGGTGCTATTGTGTCTCCTAAAAGGTGCCGGGATGGGGCTCAGCCCAGGGAGAAGGTGTGAGCCATGGGGCAGGGGAAGTATTCGAAGGCGGTGGGATGCCGGCTCCCAGCTCCCCTCGGGAGTGATAAAGGAACATGTGAGAAGACCATCTTGGGATACAGGATGCAATGGGCTGCAGGCTGGCTTTCCTGCCCAGGGAAGCATGGAGCCCTGGGGAAGCTGGTTGGGGCAGCTCTGCAGAGGCTGGCTGGAGAGCCCTCAAGTTGCCCTCCTGCCAGGGAGAGGCCACTTTAGTGGGCAGGGTAGCTGGCAGAAAGGGGAGCAGGGGCCACCTAAGGCAGCCAGAGCAGGGAGCAGGACCAGGTAGAGCAGCTGAGCCATTCCAGAGACCTTGGAGCAGGCTGCCCCATGGGCACCTTGGGGGGCAGTGCAGGGCATGGGGCTGTGGGCAAAGCCCAGCTCCTCCTCTTCCCAGACTTTGCATTTCTCCAATGCCCTCCTGGCACATGGCACAGGCTTCCTCATGATGGTTCACTCTCTCTCTCATTCTTCCCTTCTGGCTTTCTTTCCCCAGCTCTGAAAACCAAGGAAAATCCCATCTCCTCATAGGCAAAACTGACTGTCTTTGCACCTTTGGCTCCACCAGACCCAGGCAAACAAATGGTGCTTCATAAATGGGTCATAAATCTCCACTTGAACTAGCATTGACCATCCCAGAAAACCCAAGATTGTTTATCAACCTAATCAGCATTCATGTTGTCCTCCTGAGCCTTGAAGAAACCTCAAAGATCAACCAGCCTTCATTTACCACAGGAGGAAACTGAGGCAGAGGTGAGGGGGTGCCTAAGGGAACGTGGGAGATCTCTGCCTTGATCCAACCCAAGCCCATCATTTGGTACTGGAGGAAGGTGAGTTGAGAGTGCAGAGGGGGAACGCTGCACCTGGGGTCTGCAGGGGCTGGATGGCCCAGCTCTGGGGCCACCTTCCCTCCTCCCATCTGCCCACAGCTCCTCAGAGCCCACAGGAAGTGAGCAGGACAGGCATGATGGAGAAGGCCCCCCTCCCACTCTGATCCCCACTGCATGCTACGCTCCTGGGATCAGGGCCTGGTTCAAGGGGCCTCCAGACTGCTGGGAAAAGTCCCTAGAGAGTCAGGCTTAGAAAATGTCACTCATAATTTCCCCCCTAATCAAGTTATCTTGGTTTGATCACGGTTTCTATTGCTACCTGAGGTGAGACTGTGGTACAAGCCTGGCCCCTGGTGCCTAACCCGACATCCTTCAAGGCCCCAGAGTGTGGATGTGAAGCCCCCCACCCCCTCTCCCAGATGGAGTTGTCTCTCTTAGAGAAATGGCCTGGCTCCTGGGGCTGCTCCTGAGTCCTCTGGGTGGCCTCTGGATGCCAAACCTCAGTGATGAGAGTCAAGAGTAAAGGGGGAATGGCTCCATTATTGAGACCCTTACACGAGGCATGTCCACCTGCTCAAGGGCTTCCTGCTGCCCCTTTGGACTCCCAACAGAAACAAACCCAAATCCTGGGGGAAGAAGCCTGATGAACACACATATGGGGAGGGGGAATCTGCTTTGTCTGCCTTCCCACATTCCTCCTTCCCTGTCCTCCTCCCTGACAATGGGAGATCGACTCTGTGCGGGTCAATTCCATCAAAGCAATGTGGAGTAATAGTTAGAGCTCTGTACTTGGGGGTGAAAGCTCTGGGTGAGAATCCCATGTTAGATACTTGTGACTGCATGACCGCATTCACGGGACACAGGCTAACATCTTTGTGCTTCGTTTCCTGAGGAAAATAACAGCAACTTTAGAAGGATGGCTGAGGGTTGGCTGATCCAGTGTGTGCCCAGTACAGCCACTGAAGATGGTGTGGAGGCCCCCTGGGGTCCCAGGCCTGGAGTCCCAGGGTCTGGGCTTGGAGACACAATGAGAGCCCTTCCCCTTGCTGAGGTTCAGGCTCCTCAGTTTTCAAATGGAAACAACTATGCCTCTAATATCTCTGGGACAGGGTGCTGTGGGGCTCCAGCGGTGATTTCTGTTTATTTCAGGCATCTTTTGCTTTCATATTCATTTTCAAATGCCCCTCCCCTCTCTTCCGTCCCTCCTCTCCCAAGAGAGCAAAGAATGTAAAAGAAGTGAGGGGAGGGGACAGTTCAGCAAAATTAGCCAACAGCATCAGCCAGTATATACCTATGTGTGCAATATTCACACCAGCATATACACCTGTGTGTTGTTCACTCTAGCATGTGCAGGTGTGTAGTGGTCACATCGGCATATACACACAGAGTGGTTCTGTCAGTATATTGTGTACATATATGTGTATATAAAGGCACACAATGCTCACAGCTGTGTGTGTGTGTGTGTGTGTGTGTGTGTGTATGGACCTAAAGTTCTCACCAACAAATGATGGAGGGTCACACCACCTCATGTAGATGTGTGGTGTTCACACCAGCATACAGCATGTGCAATATGGTATTCACACCAATATATGGATGCATGTGGTATTCACACCCACATATGCCTCTGTGGGTGCTGTGTTCACATTGGTATGTGCATTGTTCACACAATTCTGTGTGGGTGTGCAGTGTTCGCACCAGCAGGTATGTGTATGCACAGCACACACAGTGCTCACACTAGTATGTGTACATGTTCATGGAGTATTCACAGTTATGTGTGCCTGTGCCATGTTCCCACCAGCAGTGGGAACCTGTGCTGTGTTCCCACTAGGGCACTTGTGGATGCAGAGTTCCCCTCAGCAAAGAAAGGTGACAAGCTGAGCTCAGTCAGCGGATCAGTTGCCTGCGACCCAGTTTCATTTATGTTGTCTCCTTTTACTGTATTGAGCTTACTGTGTATCTTGTTTTCAGGACTCTGCACTAATTAACCTAAATCGTCCCAGGCCTAGAATACGCCAGCACTGAATTAGGTGAGTGAGATTCCAAGATAAAAGGTGCCCAAAGCTCCTGCTCTCAAGGAACTTACCTTCTGAGGATATAAAACACGTAAAGTGTAAGTAAAGTTCACTTATCTAAGTGAACAGGAGACATTTTGAGGAGAGAGACGAGGTCTCAAGAGGGGCTGCCCACAGGAGGTGGCAGCTAAGCTGTCCCTTGAAGAGAGCTTGGAGATTCTAAGAGGCTGAAGTGAGGAGGGGATGCATTCCAGATAAGAGGGAGAGCCGGGGCAAAGGCACAGAGGTGGGAGATGGGCTCTCAAGCTAGGGAAGCAGCAAGTTGGTTAGTTCAGCTGGAATGTAGAGTAACTTGAAATAAGTCTGGATAGCTTGGTTTCAGCTGGTCTGTGAAGAGCCTGAAATGCCAAGAGAAGGGAGTCAGTGTGGTCCAAGGGAAAGAGCCCAGGCTCTAAGTCAGAGTGCCTGGATTGAAGCCCCTCCTCTTCTAATGACCTGGGCCTCAGTTTCCTCATCTGTAACATGACAGTTGTATCTTCTGCGGCCTTCAAGATCCCTCCCAACTTGAGATCCCTGCTCCTGTGACTCAAGAGTTCCTCTGTTAGGGGCCCCTGCACACCACTGGATGGCTTTGCATATTTAATAATTTCGTAGTGTTTCTACATCCAAACCAGCACCTGTTGTGACCATCTAACAATTTGCACATCAGGAGGGCTGGTGTGCTTTCCATGCTCATTTGAGCCTCACCATTACCACACTGGGACTGCACCATGGGCAGGGTGGTAGCCTCATGCCCATTTTACAGATACAGAAACTGAGGCACTGAGAGGCCAAGCACTTGCCTGGGATCATAGATGTGTGCTGAGGCTGGGCCATGAGCCCCGGGCCTTCTGGCTTTCAGGGCAGCCATCCTCTTGATGCTCTCCTCTCTCACCTCATGGGATGCCTTCCCCTCCCTTTCCTGTCCTGCCACACCTCCCCTTACCCAGGGCCAGACAGGAAATCATTCATAAGGCCTCCCAACATGTGCCGCTGCGGAAGTGCTGTGGCTGTTGTTGTCCCTCTGTGTAAACAGTCAAGACGCAACCAATAAAGCAAAGACAGGAGGTCCCACCAGGCTCCCGCTACCACCCTGCCACGGCCCCGCCACACTCCCAAGGGTCTGGGACATCTCTTGTCTTTATGGTCTGTCCAGACTCGACATTCACCCAGAGTCCCTCTCCTAAGGAGACACTGCTGTCTGTAGACAATATTTATAGGATGCATGTTCTTCTGGACAAAACAAGAGCAACCAGGGAGTACACAGGCTGTCCTTGTGGATAGATAGCAGCCCATCATCATCTCCATGCTTGGGAGAAATTGGGAGAGAGTCCAGGGGGAGGGGACAAGGAGGGAAGACAGCAAGAGAGAAAGAAGGGGAAAGGTTGCTAGGGAGAGGGAAGTTAGAGGGTGGAGAAAGAAGACAGCAAAAAGAAAGGGTAGCAGGAGGAGGGATGAAAGTGGGGGAGAGACGTCTTCTTTTATCGTAATTTCTTCCTTCCAGTGGGGAAGGTGGTGCCCCTGGCTCCAAGAGGCTCTCCTAATCGACCATCACTTCTGGCAGAGCCCCCCAACCTGGAGAGGCCATGATGGAGAGCATGTGGCCACCCGGTGGTCAGAGATGCTAAGCTCACAGAGGCTCATCCCCAGGTGATGTGTGTGTGTGTGTGTGTATGTGCGCGTGTGTAGAGGCTTCAATTCTTTCCACCACAACAGCCTGTGAAGGCCGTGTGCCAAGAGGGACTGCAATGAGCATCAGTGAAGGGTATGCCATTTGAATGAAATCATGGACTGCTGAAGTAAGGAAGGGTGATAGACGTTGAGCCTTACACGCCGCATCCAAACAGCACCATCAGGAAGACATTACCACCCAGCAAACATGGAGGTTCAGAAACTAGAGTGACGGCAGGAAATGCCCAGACAGACACGGCCATTGGCTTGCCTGCAGCCAGTGACATGCCAAGTCCCCTTTGACCCAGAGTTGGCTGGCCACCGGATCCCTTCGGAGACCCCCAACAGGGAGGTAGCCAGGCGACCCCAACCTCTTCCTGTCCAGGAGACAGACTCTGCCCTCCCTGAGCCAAGGGCGTGATTCCCTCAATGAGACACTGGCCCTGCACACGCCCCTCTGGGGCTGTGACTGACCCCGGCCTCCCCTGGCTTGGCCAGCCAGCCCATTCCCAGCACGGGTCTGTCCATCTAGGGCAGCATGCCTTCCTCAATTCAATACCATTCCCCAAATGTTTACCAGGCCTTGGGCTATGTTCTAGGATAACACCACAAAGGGGAACCTGTCCTGCCCTCAAGGAGCTTCCATTCTGGTGCTGGTAGGGGGATGGAGACTGTTTTACTCTGATATTGTATCAGCAATGCAGTATTCACAATGCCTACAGTAACTATAAATATGCTGATATAGTTATTAATCACAAAATGGAACAGGCTCTCTACATAAGAAATATAGATAGTGCATTCATTTAAATACCAGAAAACTGA
>CM053583.1:5482971-5523294 GCA_028627135.1 Pseudochirops cupreus | reverse complement strand
TGGTTTTGGGACTCAGTTTTCTGGTATTTAAATGAATGCACTATCTATGTTTCTTATGTAGAGAGCCTGTTCCATTTTGTGATTAATAACTATATCAGCATATTTATAGTTACTGTAGGCATTGTGAATACTGCATTGCTGATACATAGATGAGGTAACTGAGGTTAGAAAAATGAGCAGACTCACCCAGATAGAGGCTCCTTTGAGTTTCAGTGATCCCAGGGAGATACCTTTTGTGGGTGTTATTATCTACATTTCCAGATTAGGAAGTTGAGGCCAGAGAAAGCTAATCACTTGCCCAGGGTCTCATATGCCTAGTAAGTGTCAGAGAAGGATTTGAGTCTAGAGGCCCTAAGGCCATCATGGACATCGTGCTTTACCTTGTAGCAGCCTGAGGAGACATTTTCATGGAGACTCTAGATATCAAGCCCAGTCAGTGGGAAATAAGCAAGCACATCTTCTCTGGGAAATTTCTTGAGTCAGTGACAATCCTGAGCTTCCCTTGTCCATGGACAACTTGTGGGATGTGCCACCCACACCAGCTGCTCTCATCCTCAGAGATGCTAAGGGTCCCTGACAGCCCCACTCCAAGAGAGAGCCCAGAGTCTGTTCCAATGTCTAAGCTGGAACAAGAGCTGCCCCTGACATGAATGACCAAGTGGAAGTAGCAGCAGCATGACCACTTTCCTTTGGATTCCCAGAAGGTAAGCCTTCTCAGGGGAAGTGTCTTCTTAGATCTCCAGACATTAGGCCTCGTGAGGTTCTCAGGCAGGATGGAGGATAGGTCACACTTTCCCTGTGCCTGGTTTCTTCTCAGGTCCTCGAAGGGGCTGCCAATTGAAAGAGAAGATCTTGTCTGTGACTGTCCAGCACCTGTTTGTGGACAGAAACCTTAAAAAGAAGAAATCCTCCATCTAGCAGACCAGTGATCTTCGTCAGGTGCTGAGGATGGTCTAGACTAATGACATCATCAGAGCAGGGAATTCCCTGAAGACAGAGACAGACAGACAGACAGGCAGACAGACAGAGAGACAGAGACAGACAGAGACAGAGACAGACAGAGAGACAGAGATAGACATAGAGACAGAGAGAGGAGAAAGGTGTTCATATCTCTCTACGTAGTGTTATATGGAAGGCCCCAGAATCCAATATAAACCCAATGTAAACCAATCCAATTAAATCCATTCCATTCATTCCCATTCAAACCAGTTCCTACTCAGTGGTAGAGAGGGCAGCTTGTCTGTGCCAGCCACAGTGATAAATAGCAACAATCTGGGTGGGTCCCTCAAATATAACAAGTATCCCCTTCCCCCACAGGCTCCCTGAAAGTGTTCCTTTTACACTTTCACTTTCCCCAAGTCTCATGGGCTGGAACCTGACTCAGGCTGGGAGTTTAGGTTAAAACCGAACACTTAAGAATGAGCAAAATCAGGCTTTCTCCTCCTTTGTAGCACGGTGATGGGACTTCACTGAGGAATAAGCATGGTTTCCAGTGAGGACAGCGTCCAGTAGGGTTCATGCTGCTGATCTGCGGCCAAAAACTGGAGGGAGCCCTTTATCTTCTCATCAGAACAGCTACTTTGCCCTGCTTTGTAGCCAGGCAACCTGGAAGCTAGATCAGTAGCCTGAGGCTTCATCCCCTGAGCCAACTGAATCTCCAGGAGAGTTGTGATACATTTTAACAAAACAATACAATATAGTAGCCTTATTTTATGGGAGGAAGAAGGGGTTAGGTTTTGGGTATTGCCCTGCTACTATACCAAGTTCATTCAGTCCATTGATAGCAACAGTAGGTATCCTGTGGAAAAGTGTACCCTGCCCTAATTTTTCTTTGAAGTAATATATCTCTTCTGGTTGGCTAGGGAAAAGAAACACACCACGGGGGGCTTAGGAGCTGTGCTTTTGAGTTGATGTTAATCCACAGCCTTTACGGACAGACAACAGTGGCATCCTTGAACTCTTGGGAGATAACCTCCTCTTGCCATATAACCCAGAAGAGTTCAGTCAGCTTTTGTCCAAACCTTGTAAATCTCAGCTGGAATAGAATCAGCACCAGGCGCTTTGCCACGTGAGAGGAACCTAATGGCATTCAAAACCTCTTCTTCAGCTGGAGCTTTAGCTAGGGAGAGATTGACTTCAACTTGAGGTAAACTGGTCAATGGCCTCAGAATTGATTGATGATGGTCTGTTGAGAACACTATGGAAGTGCTCAGCCCATCTTTCCAGGATCATGTCCTTATCACTAATCAATGTGGTTCCATCAGCACTGAGTAGTTGAGATGCACCAAATGTCTTTGACCCATAAACAACCTTCAGGGTATTGTGAAAGAGCTTTGGACTGTCACTATCAGCGTAAAACTAAATTTTATCTGCCAAGAATCCTGCATCTCTCTAAGCTTCTCTTGCATGTTACTTTTGATGGAGTGAAATGCTGCTTTCTTAGAGACAGTTGAACGATTCTATTGGTAAACTCTGTAGAGTTCTCAGTTTTCATTTAGCAGCTTCTGAATTTCCCCCTCATTTTCATCAAACCAGTCTTGATGATTATGAGTGTTCTGGCCCTGATGGTTCAGTGCTTGGGAGATTCTGAAGGAAAGTATGGGAGAAAAGATGTATGCCTACCAAACTGAAGGTCTGCAGAGCCATTTGCTGACTTCATTGTATGCCGGTGAAACCTGGACAGTCTGTCAGCCCCATGCCAGGAAACTGAATCGTTTCCATTTGAATTGTCTTAGGAAAACTTCGAAGATCACCTGGCAGGATAAGGTACCAGACATTGAGGTCCTTTCTTGAGCTAAACTGTCCAGCATTCAAACTCTGCTTCAGAGAGTGCAACTCTGATGGGCTGGCCACGTTGTTTGAATGCCAAACATATGTTTGCCTAAAAGACTATTTTATGGAGAACTCACACGAGGCAGGAGCTCACATGGACGTCAGAAGAAGTGATACAAGAACACTATCATGACACAGTACCACCCACCATTGCATGGCTGCATCAAAGAAGGTTCTGTGCTCTATGAGTGAAGCAGAATTGCAGTAGCTCAAAAGAAAGGTGAGATGCACAAAGTAAGAGACGTCTCCACTCCAAGTGTTCACATGGACTATTTGTGCCTTACCTGTAGTAGAGTCTTCCAAGCTTGTGTTGTTCTGATCAGTCACAGCTTAACATACTTTATTCCAACATAATGATGCCATTTTGGTCCTCTTTGAGAATGAAGGGTAACAACCAGCCAATCTATAACTGTGAGGTACTTTCATATATATATATATATATATATATATATATATATATATATAGTTTATTTCTTTAAGTTTTTCCCAATTACATGTAAACTCTTTTAACGTTCATTTTTCAAAATTTTGAGCTCCAAATTCTCTTCCTTTCTCCCCCCCTCCCCCATTCCTTAATAAGGCAAGCAATATGACATTAATTATCCATGTGAAGTCACACAAAGCATAGAGGCATAATCGGAGAAACTGCGGGTTTGGTTCCAGACCACTGCAATAAAGCAAATATCACAATAAAGGAGTCACACAAATTTCTTGGTTTCCCAGTGCATATAACAGTTATGTTTACACCATACTGAAGTCTATTATGTGTGCAATAGTATTATGCCTAAAAAACCCCAACATATATACCTTAATCAAAAATACTTTATTGCCAAAGAATGCTAACCATAATCTGTGCCTTCAGTGAGTGGTAAGCTTTTCACTGGTGGAGGGTCTTGCCCTGATATCAATGGCTGCTGACTGGGGAGGTGGGGTGGGGTGGGGTGGGGTGCTGCTGAAGGCTGGGATGGCCACAGCAAGTTCTTAAAATAAAACAACAATCAATTTAGCTGCATTGACGGACTCTTCCTTTCATGAAAGATTTCTCTCTAGCATGCCATGGTCTTTGATAGCATTTCACCCCCAGGAGAACTTCTTTCAAAATGTCAAAATTGTGCTCTCTGCAGTAGAGTTCTTTCAAACCTTGCCACAGCTTTATCAGCTAAGTTTCTGTAATATTCTTCAATATTGTTGTGTGACAATGAAGAACAGCAACCAGCTGATCTATGGCCGTGATGTACTTCCTATATGTGTGTGTGTATGTATATATTTATTTCATTAAATATTTCCCAATTACTTGTAAACTTTTTAACATTATTTTTCAAAATATTAATGTGCCCTTAAAAGCTCCTAAGTGCTCTATGTGCAAAATATTGGGTACCAGATGCTAGGGATGGTACAGGCATGTGATTTCACCAGTGAAGGCATTTCCCTATGTGGAAATTCCTTCCACTAATGCAAAGCAACAATTCTGTTACAACTGGTGTGTGTCTTAGAGAATTGAGTGGGGGCACTGAAATGTTAAGTGACTTGCCCAGCGTTACAAAGCAGGATTTGAAACTATATATATATATTTTTTACTTGAACACCAGCTCTGTTGACTCTCTCAAGTGTTAGAAGTTGCCTCAAGAATAAAAGTCTCTGTGTTCAAGGAGTTTACACTTTCCTGTGGGGTAGGAGTAGGGGGAAATGAGCTGTACACATATGTAAAAACATGAGGTTTGAGGAGGGAGATGGAAACAATAACTAGAAGATCTAGGGGAGGCTTCACAAAGAAAGTGACATCTAAGCTGAGCTTTGTAGGGTAGCACCCCACCCTTGGACATTCCCCTAACTGGGCACTCACACTCCTGGCTTGGGGTATCTCCAGACAGTCAGTTAGGCACCCTAGCTAAGTTTCTACCAGATAATAATGAGGGACTGAGGCTTATAGTATAGTTGCTCATGAGCTCCCATTGGTGTGCTACCCATTATCAATCAACCCATCAGGTAACCTCCACAACTCAGAGGCAAACTGTGCTTTTGGATATATGGTGCCAGGGTGAGGGAAGTTGGGGATTAGCCCTTCCCTGCCTGGCAGCTCATAATAACTGCCCCCAATGAAAACT
This sequence comes from Pseudochirops cupreus, assembly GCA_028627135.1. NCBI lineage: Eukaryota > Metazoa > Chordata > Mammalia > Diprotodontia > Pseudocheiridae > Pseudochirops > Pseudochirops cupreus. The sequence goes on along the minus strand of CM053583.1, from coordinate 5,518,357 downwards.
TCCCAGGAAACAGCCTAAGAGATAGGTGGGTTTCACCTTTTGTTCAAACTCTAAGTTCTAACCCCTGAGCCATCAGTCCTTTGTCTCTTCATCCAATTAGAAGATTTTTCACCGTTCCAGACTACCAATCCCTTAGTCATTGTTCCTGGAAACGACGTCCTTCAAATAAGCAAAGAATATGTGTGTACGCTTGAAGGACTGAAATGAGGTGTCAGGAAGAGTCTGTCCTCATTGGAACCATGAAAGAGGAGATGGAGAAGGGAGCACATTCTAGGCACTGGGGGAGGCTTAAAGGTGTTGGGAGGAGTCCCTGCGAAGGCCCCTGGAGAGTGACTGAGAACCAGGCTTCAGGCATCTGACTCTGACAGGCACCCAGCACAGAGCCTGCCTTTGACCCCTCAGGCTTATTCGCAGCAGTGAGGACAGACCCAAAGGACAGAAGCCGGGAGTCACCTTCGCCTCCTACCTCTCCTTTACTGCCCCCACCCCTCCCCCATTCAACCATTCCATCTTCACTCGCCCCTACACCGGTGTGCAGGCTCCCATCCTGCTCCGGCATCCAGACTTGGGCAAGAATCTACTGCTGGGTCATCCTGCCTCAAGTCTCTGCTCCACGCGGCTGCCAAAGGGATCTTCTGAATGCATGGGTCTGACCTCCTTCCTCCCCTACTCAAAAAGCTTCAAGGGCTCCCGATTGACCCTCAAATAACATGCAAATGAATCTGTTCACTCTGTAAAGTCCTTTACAATTTTGGGTGTAACCTGCCTTTCCTGAGGGATCACACATTGACCCCACCCTCCCATCCCATGTACACACACAAACATATACATTTACACATGTATGTATGCATGCGTATACATGTACAGGTGTATGTATTGTGTGTATGTATACATATGTATATATATATATGTATGAATATATGAGTATGTATGCATGATATTTTCTCCAATCCAGACAAAGTAGCCTCATGTTTTTAACACTCTCCTCTGACTCTGGGCCATCCCCCAGGTTTGGAAGGATCTCCCTCTTCCCCTCTGACTCTCTCACCCCTTCAGAGCTTGGCTCAACTGCCATCTCCTACACAAGACCTTTCCTGATTTCCCACCCCCCCCACACCTCAAGTGACTTTTTATCGACTCTCGTAATATTTTACAAGAAAGCTCTAGGTTCAGTGGATACGGTGCTGGGCCTGGAGTCAAGAAGACCTGAATTCAAATCTAGCCTCAGATACTTACTAGCTTACTGACCCTGGGCAACTCACTTCACCCTGTTGGTCTTTGTTTCCAGAATGAGCTGGGGAAGGAAAGGTCGAATCACTCCAGTATCTTTGTCAAGAAAATCCCAAGATGGGGGAACAGAGAGTCACACACAACTGAACGACAACAACAAAAAATTTACATGTATTAGACGCAGATACACATGTGTGTGTGTCTGTGTGTGTAATTGTCTTTGTATGTGTAGCATTTAGCTACAGAAGTTCAATTAGAGCTGATTAAGTCTTATGGAATTGCATTGAAGTGGCCCCTGCCTTCTGCCCCCTTCACTGGGTTGAGGGTCTCAGATATCAGTCCCCAATCTGACCATGGGCTCATACAGAAATTGGCCATTTCCTTCCATGTGCCTGGGCCTGGAGGGATTTTGACTGGGACAGAAACATTAGCCTGTTACTTCCAAACATAGGTGAGGAAGATGGGATTCTGGAGTGGTGGTCCAGCATGTTCTCCTTGGGTTCTAGATCAAGGGACTGCCAGCCCCCAGAGAGCAGAGAGCAGTTGGATTTTCTGTGAATGGGAGCCTCCCCATCCTTACCCACCGCAGTGCCCCTCACACTCAGACTCACCAAAGTCATTTTGAAATCTGAAGAAACAGAGCAGTTCAGGGTCAAATGTTTCAGGCTGCCCTCAATAACAGGGGCCCCTCTGCAAGCCTTTTCCTTCTGTTCTGAGCTGAGGCTAAAGAGGAGGAAATGCCCATTATGGTGTGACCTTGTGTCACCGAGGCTGACAGGCCTCATATTTAAGGCTCAACGAGGCGTTTATTTTTAGCCTGAGTCGGTTGCAGAATGCTGGGGGGCAGCGGGAGGGGTCAGGCTGCTGGGAAGCCCCCGTCTCCACTCTCTCCCGTATCCTGTGTACAGCTCAGCCTGGACTGTTTACATTTCTGCTCTCTAGGTTGGATAACTTCCTTACTGGTTTGATGTAGCCTGGCCAGCCCGATTTCATTATCCTGTGTGGTCACTCTCTTGGGGTGCACATGGGGGGCTTTCAGATCCTTCAGCCCAGAGATCATTTCCTTAAGGATGCAGACTGCCTGAAAAAACAGAGGAAGAAGGAGGTGGGGTGGGGGGCATCCCATGTGGCCTCAACTGTGAGGATAAATATTATCTACTGAAAAGTTCATAATAATTCCGCATGTGCTTGTATAGCTCCTCAGAATGCCTTTCTTCAACATTTTAGGGATCTGTGGTTTTATATAAGTGGAAGATCTTGAGCTATGTTCATCATGAACTGTTGTGGCTGAAAACATTGATCCCCTGGTAGCCAGGACTCTGGTGATGAGACTTTTTTGGTTACAAAAAATGTAGAATATTTTTAAATATTTTAACTATTTTAAAACGTGGAATAAGAACAAAAACAAAGATGGCAGCCATCAGAGACTAATTTGGGGAGGGGGAGAGGGGAGGGGGGTAAAATCAGCTTAATTCATGCAGCCCGGGGGAAAATACCAGGAACATGTTCTATTTATGTGCAGAGTTTCAAAAATAAAGTCTCACTTTACAAGTCCTTAGTGGTGGTGTACTCAAGACAAAAATGTCCCACCATGAACAGATGAGACCGTTTTCTCTGCCAAGTTAGGACGTGAGTGAGGGTCTTTCATCACTGAATGATAAAGGTAGACAATTTAAAGAATGTCTGTTTTCTAAAATGAGGCATAAAATCTTTTAGGAAGAGATTCTGCCGAGCCTCCCAGCTGTTAGAGGAGAGGAGGGCTCCATTATCTCAAGTAATAGCAGCTTTAATGATGGGGATCTTTCAGGACTTGGCTAAAACATTAGCGATGTGCCTCTTTTCTCCCTCCTGTCCCCTCTTCCCTTTATTCCCCCCTCCCTTTTCTTTTAAGCAACTATAGTAATTTATCCCAAGGAATTGAAAAGCCTCCTCCTCCTCCTCCTCCTCCTCCTCCTCCTCCTCCTCCTCCTCCTCCTCCTCCTCCTCCTCCTTCTTCTTCTTCTTCTTCTTCTTCTTCTTCTTCTTCTTCTTCTTCTTCTTCTTCATCTTCTTCTTCTCCTCCTCCTCCTCCTTCTCCTTCTTCTCCTTCTTCTCCTTCTCCTTCTTCTTCTTCCATAAAATAGAATTTTGTATTCCCAGCCCTGCAGGGTTACAGTGGGTGGTGGGGTGTTGTAAACCAAATATAATCATGCTCTGCTTACTTTTTTTGATGGATATTTTCCCCCCATGAGTCAGTAGCACCTGAGAGAAACAAGGTTCCGTACTTCTGGGCCAAATGAACGCTTCTTTCCATGTCGTTCCCCAGGCCTGGAATGCACCTCCCCTCCCATCTTCCCCTGCTGAAGTCTAACCTATACTTCAAAATCCAATTCAAATAGTGCTTCCTTCAGGAAACCTTCTGTGCACCTTCCCAGATTGAACTGAGCTGGATAAGTTTTGCCATTCGCCTCTCCCACAAGGGTCTCCTCTGTTCAGCTTTGCCTCCCTCCCCCAGTCCATGCCTGAGTCATAGTAGGCTCTTATGTTGGATTAAATCGAATAGTCTTTTGTCCATCCATCCATCTATTCATCTGTCCATCTATCTATCCATTCACCACATGACACTTATTATACCTGCTACATGGAAGACAATATGATAGAGATACAAATGAACCCCCTCCTGAGTGAATGTAATTGTAGATGGCCTGGGCACCTCGATTGAGTCAGTTAAAAATATAAATAAGTCTATAATCCATATGAGAGGATTACAATGCTTTGACCATTGGTGAAGACCAATGATATCACACAGGAAATGTCTTTGATTGGTTGAAAGAATCAGTCACATCTCTGGACCCACATAAAAATTATAGTTAGCTCAGCAATGAACCTTCAGCCAAGCTATGAACCCATCTTGGCCCAGGGCGGCAGATAGAGATGGAGCCGAGCTCTTGCAGAGGATTCACTGTGGGGGGTGTTTTGTTGTGGCGGTGTGCATAGATATGTTTTATTTTTTAAAGAAATTATAAATATTCACACATATAAGAATTTTATTCTTGAAAGAAGCCCTCAAATAATTTAATCCCATCCATTCCTTAGGAACTATTCTTCCAACATTCCAACATCTTCTTCCAACTATTTATACTCATGTCTTTTTTCATTCTTATTTTGAATCCCAGGGCTCTCAGACATTCCTTGTGAGCTTCCATTAGGTGTCCACAGTGGTCTTCTTGAATCTCGGACTTTCTTCGTTCCTGGATGTGTGCAGCACAATTTCCGCGGCTTCTCCACGGCTTCTTCCAAGGAGCCGGAGTCACAGCTGGCAGCCGCCAGAGGGGACATCTCTGCAGCACGGGCACTGGAAGGCTCCCTCTGAGAACTCAGCACATTTCATTGTTGCTGTTTAGTCATTTTTCAGTCATGTCCAAATCTTCATGATCCCATTTGGGGTTTTCTTGGCAGAGATGCTGTAGCGCTTTGCCGTTTTCTTCTTCAGCTCATTTCACAGATGAGGAAACTGAGGCAAACAGGTTGAAGTGACTTACTCAGAGTCACCCAATTGATTTCTGAGGCCAGATTTGAACTAAGGTCTTACTGACCTCAGCTCCCTTACTCGTCTACTGTAGCAATCTAGCTTTTATTAACTTGGGTGTCAGCAGGACCTGTTTGATGGCCTCTTCCAATCTTTGAAAGCTGAGAATGTCTTAGCATGGTTCATTCCATCTCCAAGTGCTCATTCATGTTAAATTAAGAAATGGGTTTAAAAATAGTCATATGTGTCTGGAAACACATGGCAGCTGGGCGGGGGGGAGGGGCAGCGGAGACAGCACAGCCTGCTACTTCCCACCAGGGACCTCCCTGGAGTCCCCCTTCCTCCAAAGCTGCTCTGGAAGAGAAAATTCCAAAAGGCAGCCCAGGGAAAGGCATATTGACCAGTTCCTGCCAGCTCTGTGGTCAGTCCTTGTGACTTTCCAAAAGCTTGTTGTCACCACACAAAGCTGGCCCCCCAGTCACTTACAGCAAGGAAGAGGCTCACCAATTCTCCATGCGTTAGCTTGGCAGCAGGCAAGGAGGGCCAGCACTCTCTGAGACCCAAGGAGGTTATCACTGAATGAAATAACTCTTCACCAGACTCAGCTCTTGTGGCTGATTGTAAGAGCTAACATTAATTATGGCACTTGAAGGTTTGTAAAGAGCTTTACAAAGATGTTCTCATTTGGTCCTCACAACAACCTTCATGGGTAAGCGCTGTTATCAAACTCTCATCCCAACTCTACCCCCATCCCGCCCTCCATTTTACATCTGAGACTGGATGGGTAGGAGACACACTCAGCTGGAAGCGGCCATCACTTGAGGAAATAGTCACATATGTCACATGAATACCCGCTGTTATTATTAATTAACCTTTCTGGGACTCAGTTTCCTCATGTGTAAAATGAAGGGAAGGAACTCTGATGACCTTTAAGGTCCCTCAAAACTCTAGACCTTGGATCCTGGGTTCAGAAGGTGGAGTTGAGTGAGTGAGCAGGTGAGGAAAGGCTGGAAAGGTAGGGTGGGACCAAGCTCCAAAGGGGAGGAATAATTAGGATAGCCACTCTACTGAAACTACCAATCCAGGAGGATTTTGCACTTTCCCTCTCCTCCCTCTGGGGCATCCTCCCTGGGAGTTTGATTCTGCCTTGAGATTTGGCGGATTCTGGAGTTGGGCAATTTATTTCTCCGTTACCTTTCCAGCAAAATGGGGCTATTAGTCCTCCAGGTTAATGTGGGTGCTTACTGAGAAAACAACATTATGTAAACACCTTTAATACAGAAACCTCTCCTGTGCTGCCCACTACATTTCCATATTCAGCACTCACAGTGTGTGAAGCAAGAGTCATTACATTCACCTCCAGCAGCAAAAGCTACACTTTGGCTTGATGGATCATTGGTATCATTGAGGTTAAAGCTGGGATCTCAGGGGATGATGGGAAGAATTAGTTTTGAGCAAGTTTACTCTTCTCCTCTTAGTAAAAATGACTTCAAAGACCTTGAGAAGTTAACCCACTTGGTCTGGGTGAGGGACCAACAAAATCAGTCTAGACCAAGGTTCAGCGGTCCAGTCAGTCAATTTGCCTGCTCTTTTACCCCGCAAATGTTACATGTCCTTGAGGCTGACCAAATGTCCAGGGATAGCTCAGCACAAATCCATCCTCTCCATTGGGAGAGTGAGTCCAAATGTATGTATTACCAATGGTGGATCAGAATCCACCAAGCAAGTCTTAATTGCCTGTGCATTTGTATACATAGTGTAAACTTGAATGCCTAGGGTACACTCAGCTCTCAGCGGGACCCTGCAGAGGGAACAGAAGTAATCATTATAGTCCATGTTTCTACAGGGCTTGGAGATTTGCAAAACGTTTCCTCCAACAGCCTTGCGGGGGGGGGGGGGGGGGAGTGACAACAGCAACAACAGCCGCATGAACCATGAACCACAACAATAACAACATTAACTTTTACACAGAACTCTGTGACTCAGGAATCATTTTACACACTGTCTCACGGGAACCTCCCAATAACCCTGTGAGCTAGGTGCTGTTGTCACCCCCATTTTAGGGGTACAGAAACTGAGGCCAAGAGAGGTCCGGAGTCATGCACAAGTCAGCGTCCAGCTAGTATTCCACACGCTCTGACACGCTGCCTCTCAGTCCCCATCCTCAGCATCCTTAGATTCCAGACTCATATGCAGAGACAAGAAAAAACCTGGGTAAATTATAAATGCATAATCTTCTACTGGGTCTTCACTGCAACAAAGTAATTCTTTCATCCTTCCTTAATCGATTCCCTGTTTCACTCCCTACAAAAACTTTTTCATGCTTTCTCTTACTTTCCTCAAGCCTGCCACACCTCGATCTTTGCCCGCCCCCCCATCTCTCAACTAAGGATTTTACCTCTTCCTTTATCAAGAGAATGGAGACATGTTGACCTTCTCTTTCCCCCTTCTCTTCATCTCAAAACCATTTGACATTCTTCCTTACTCTTTCTTCCTTCCTCACCTATTCTTGTAGTGAACAAAAAGATGGCCCTTCTTGCTAAGACCGACTCCTCTACATCCTTGATCACATCCCCTCCTCTGGATGCCGACCACTTACAACCTAGCTCACCTCTCTTCTTTCTCTAATCTTCAACCTTTTCCTAACTAACCGTTCCTTCCTTACTGCTTTTAAACACATTCAAGCCTAAACCAAGAGCAAGCATTATCTGTAATAGAACAAACTAGCAACTTTTCCAGTGAAATCAGGGATGAAGGAAAGATGTGTATTATTACCATCACTCTTCAATATTGTACTAAAAATGCTAGCTACAGCAATAAGAAAATAAAAAGACATTGAGTGAATAAGAATAGACAAGAAAACAAAACTATCACTTTTTGTAGATAATATCTTCAGACAACCTGAAAAAATCAGCTTAAAAAGATGTCAAAACAGTCAATGATTTTAGCAAAGTTGAAGGATATAAAACAAATCCACATAAATCATCAACATTTCTATATATTACTAACAAAACCCAACAAAAGGAAATAGAGAAATTCCATTTAAAATAACTGCAGATAGTGTAAAATGCTTGAGAATCTACTTGCCAAGACATATATGATTTATATGAACACAATTACAAATACTTTTTATACAAACAAAGACAGATCTAAACAATTAGAGAAATATTAATCACTCATGGGTAGGCTGAGCAATATAATAAAATTGACAATTCTATCTAAGTTAACTCAATTATTTGAAGTTATACAAATCAAACCACCACAGAATTATTCTACAGAGCTAGAAAAATGATAACAAAATTCATTTGGAGGAACAAAGGGTTGTGCGTGTGTGTGTGTGTGTGTGTGTGTGTGTGTATACACTTATATCAAAGGAATCAATGGAGAAAAAAAGTCAAGGAAGGTGGCACAGCAGCACCAGATCTCAAACTATACTACAAAATGATAGTCATATATACGACATATAGTGGTTGATAAATGGAATAGATTAAGCACACAATATAGAGAAATAAATGAGCACAGTAATCTAGTGTTTGATAAACCCAAAGATATTGGGGGCAAAAACTCACTATTTGACAAAAAACTGCTGGGAAAACTAGGAAGTAGTCTGGCCAGAACTAGGCATAGACCAATTTCTCACACTTGTATATCAAGATGAAGTCAAAATGGGTATAGGATTTAAACATAAAGGGCAATATCCCAAGCAAATTAGGAGAATATGAAAAAATTACCTGTCAGATCTATGAGTAAGGGAAGAGTTCATGACCAAAGATGAGACAGAGGGGTTCATGACAGGTAAAACATATTTTGATTACATTAAATTGAAAAAGATTGGTACAAATAAAACCAATGCAGCCAAAATTAGAAGGAAAAGAGGAGACAGGGTAAAAAATTTGCAGCAAGTTTCTCAGATAAAGGTCTCATTCATTTCATACACGTGTGTGTGTGTGTGTGTGTGTGTGTGTGTGTGTGTGTGTGTGAAAAGGGGAGGGTACCTGAGTCAAGTCTATAAAAATATAAACCAGTACCCAGTTGATAAATGATCAAAGAATACAGACAGTTTTCAGAAGAAGAAATCAGACTATCAATATTCATATGAAAAAATGCTTTAAGTCTCTATTGATTAAATAAATGCAGAGTAAAACAATTCTGAGGTATCACCTCACACCTATCAGATTGGGTAATATGATGGAAAAGGAAAATGACAAATATTAGAGGAGATATGGGAAAATTGTACTGTTGGTAGAGTTGTGAACTGATCCAACTATTGTGGAAAACAATTTGGAACTATGCCCAAAGGGCTATAAAACTGAGCAAACTTTTTGATCCCGCAGTACAACTATTAGGTCTGTATTCCAAAGAGATGAAAGAAAAAGGAAAAGGACCCAGTAACACCACTTCTGGAGTTGTATCCCAAAGAAATCATAGAAGCAGAAGGGAGACCCATATGTACAAAAATATTTATTGCAGCTCTCTTTGTGGTGGCAAAAAACTAGAAATTAAGAGGATGCCCATCAATTGGAGAATGGTTAAACAAGTTGTGGTATATGAATGTAATGGAATACTATTGTGCTATAAGAAATTGGGATGAGATGGACTTCATATTTACCTGGAGAGGCTTATATAAACTGATGCTAAGTGAGAAGAGCAGAACCAGGAAAAACGTGTACACAATCACAGACACATCATATGTGTGATGACCAGCCTTGATAAACTGGACTCTTCTCAGCAATGCACAGCTATAAGACAACTCTACAAGTCTCAGGATGGAAGGAGATAGCTACATTCAGAGAAAGCTCTAGAAAGAACAGAGTTTAAATGGAGACTGAAGCAACCTACATGCTATTGCTCTTTTTCCATGTTTGGTTTTGTTTCATTTTTCCCATTGGTTACAACCCTTCTATACAACCAGACTAATGTCCAACGTGAAAGTATTTGCAGATTCTATACTTGACTGCATGCCACCATGGGTGGGAAAGGAGGGGAGAGGGAGGGGAGAAAATTTGAAACTCAAGGGACTGTGGAACTGAATCTTGTAAACTAAAAGTAAATAAACTAATCAATTTTTTAAAAAAAGGAAAAAGAAAAGGAAAAAGACCAATATACACAAAAATATTTATAGCAGTTCTTTTAGTGGTGACAAAGAATTGGAAACTGAGGGATGCCCATCAATTGGGGAATGTCTGGACAAGTTGTGATACATGATTGTGATGGCATACTATTGTGCTGTAAGAAATGACAAAAGGGATGGTTTCAGAAAAACTTGGGAAGACTTATATGAACTGAAGCTAAGTGAAGTGAGCAGAACCAGGAGATCATCATAGACATTAAGAGCAACATTGTAATGATGATCAGATGTGAAAGACTTGGCTAGTATGACCAATATGATGATCCAGGACAATTACATAGGACCTCGTGCTATCCACCACCAGAGAGAACTAATGAGCATTGAGTGTAAACTGAAGTACACCTTTTTCATTTTATTTTATTTTTTATTTTGCAAAATAGCTAAGGTGGAAATGTTTTGCATGACTTCGTAAGTATAATGGGTATGGTATTTTTTTACCTTCTCAATTGGTGGGGGAGGGAAAGAGGGAAGGAGGAAAAAATTAAAATTAAAAAAAATTTTTAATTAAAAAAGAGAATTTTCATTAAAAAAATGTTTAAGCCTTCTCCTTCACATTATATTATCTTTTCAATCCTGTATCTCTTCTCCATTTCTCAGCCAAACCCTTTGGAAAGCTATCTACACTGTCTGCTACAAGTCCTTCTTCTCTGAATCCCTCCTCAACTCTTTCGGTTTCCAACCCAGTCTCCTGAAATCACCTTCTCCCACCCATGCATTGGGCAGATGGTACTTTTTCCTAACATTATTCAATCACTGAGAATTTGTCAGCAGTTACTCTGGGTACAAGGCATAGTGCTAAGTGCTGAGAATTGAACACTGGGACATAACGATGACAGTAATAATAGCTAATATTTTGTAAAGTGTTTTGAAGTTTGCCTGTCCTGATAATCCCACATTCCATCTCCAAGCCTTTGCACCTATGCCTGGCATGTTCTCCCATGGCTCCTGAGCTCTCACAATATTTTATCTACCTTCAAGGCTCAGCTCAGCCATAATTGATTCTCCCCTTTATTTTGCTTTTGGTTTTTTCTCATTCTATTGTGTTCATGTCGTATCCCCACTAGAATAAGAGCTTCTTGAGAGAAGGTATTGTCCAGCTTTTGACTACAATCTTGTGAGATCTGTCCTACAGGTTTTATTGGAGTTGATCGTGACTCACCAGGGAAAGAGCATTTCCTGGCTCTGTTACTTATTTATCACCTGCATTACCTTGGGCAAGTCCTTGGGCCATCATGGTTCCAGAGTCAGAAGGAACCTCAGAGGTCATCTAATGCAAACCCTCCTTGAAGAGATGGAGAAACAAGCTCAGAAAATCCCACTTCTGGTGTAAACTTGCTCCCTGTGTGACCATGGGTGAATCATGCAGTCAGCCTGGGCCTCAGTTTCCTCATCTGTAAAATGAGAAAGTTGACCAGGTGATTTCTAAAGCTCTGATTCCCACTTTACATCTTTGGACACTGAGGTTCAGAGTGATGAGGGGATTTCTCCATGACCACCCAAAGGTGGAGGTGACATGTTTCTTACTGAAAAGATTCACATGACACTCGTGAGAGCATATGGCCATGAAATGGGCTACAGATTGTCCATGAATGGATCTTCCTGGAATCTTGAGAGATCATTTCCTCTAGTCCTCTGCCAGTTGTGGGTTTGTCATTTCCGTTTTTGTCCAAAGAGTTGTCATTGAGTAGCATCTTTAGGTTTGAGGCTCTTGGTATGTCTGCCACATAGACCAGAATCAATTAATCAGTAAGCATTTATTACATACCTCCAGGTATGCACCAGGGATGCAAAGACAAAAGTGAAACAATCCCTGTCCCCAAGGAGTTTCCTTTCTATAGATGTAGCCTATACATACAGATATGAAAACATACAAAAGATACTAAAAATAAATTCAAAGCATTTGGGGAAAGGAGAGGGCCCTAGCAGCTGGACTGATCAGGAAAAGGAGTATGTAGAAAGTGCTGGGCTAAGTCTTGAAGGACACTAAGGATGCTAAGAAGTAGAAAACCTGGATTCAAGTCTCAGCTCCAATATACACTAGCCATGTGACCTTGGACTGCTCTCTTAGCCTTGCCCATCTTCCAGTGTGTCTATGATCTCATTGGTATAAGTGCAGCTTTCATTGATACAGGTAGCAACCTACCACTCTCATGGGTTGCCATAGCCAAAAATGACATCTCCTTCTGACTGCCTTTTTGGTGATGAGAACTTCTGACTTAGCTTTCAGATGGTCTCACGTTATCCACAACATATTTTATCCCCAGTTCCATTCTGGGACACTTTAAGCATAGTATGGCCTTCTGGAACCCTTGTGAGACAGAAATAAGGCCATTGAGTGTGAAAGCGGCTTGAGGGGGCTACACATGCACAAGGTGAGGTGAAGGCTCCATGATGCCACAGTCACCGAGGAACTGAATTTCTCAGCACCACAAAAGGCCACCAGGCAAACAAGAGGGGAGGTTGCAATTCTTGGGTTTAAACTGGATACCATGGGTCCACAAATCAACAGATTTCCGTGAAGTCTGTGGCATTTCCAAAGGTATAGACAAGGGCCAGGCAGATGCTAGGCATTAGAGGCTACATAGGAAGGAAAGACAATAGTGGGTGAGCATAATTGCTAACGTGGCATTACCCCAGGTCTAAAGAGCATCTCCTTTCCTGTGACATTTGCAGGGTCACACAGCCTCCTTCTAGCCTTACTCTCCCTTTCCTCCCCACTCTCCCCTTCCATCTTTCTCACCCCTTTGGATTCTGGGCTCATCTTCCTTAGTCACCGATCTGGTCATTCTACTCCTCTGCTCCAAAATTTTCAGTAGCTCCCTGTGGTCTCCAGAGTACAGTGTGTATTCCTGCCCTGATATTCAGGGCCTTCCACAGCCAGGACTGTCCTGTTCCGTTGACCACTGTAGCTCCTCATGTCCCTCTCCACAATCTCTCTGTTCCCACCAAAGCATACAGTTCTCTGTGCACAGAATACACTCTGAGCTCCCCAACTTTCCACCTCAGCCCTCACTATTTTCTGTGCCTGCAACACCTGCTAGTTCCCCCTTCTCTTATTGATTTTTTTTCTTGATTCTCTATAGCTCAGCTCAGATGTCCTCTCCTGTGTTTATTGTGGATGTATTTTCTATTGATGCCTTCTCTGACTCAAACTGGCTGGATGACCCTGGGCAAGTCATCTCACCTCAGGGCTCTAGATAACTGACCTATGTGGGGAAGGAGACAACCTACATCAGCACAAGGAATTCTTTGTACCAGGATACTCCCTATGTGAGTGAAATCACAGGCCCAGCCCTCTCCTTATCTTCATCACAAGACTCCGACCTAGGATTTCTCTTCCTTTATGCTCTTTTGTTTGGAGAGGTTCTCAGCTCCCATGGATTCCATGATCATCTCCCCACAGGTGATTCCTGTGTCACAAAGTCATTAGCTTCCATTTGCTCCAATCTAATTCTGAAGGAATTATTCTCTTCAGTGAGCTTTTGAGATTCTTTTTCCACCTGACAAATTCAACTTTTTAAGGTGCTCTTCTCCTCATTGACTTTTTGGGCCTCTTTTGCCTTTTGAGTTAGTCTGTTTTTTATTTTTTTGCATTTTGGAGGGCAATTGGGGTTAAGTGACTTGCCCAAAGTCACACAGCTAGTAAGTATATCAAGTGTCTGAAGCCGGATTTGAACTTAGGTCCTCCTGACTCCAGGGCTGGTGCTCTATTCACTGCGCCACCTAGTCTATTTTTTAAGGTGTTATTTTCTTCAGTCAGGTTGTTAACTCTCTTTTCATGATTTTCTTGCATCATTCTCATTTCTCTTCCCAATTTTCCCTCCACTTCTCTTACTTGATTTTCAAAATCCTTCTTGAGCTCCTCCATGGCCTGTAACCAATTTATATTTTTCTTGGAAGCTTTTGGTTCAGGAGTTCTGACTTTGTTGTCTTTCTCCCATTCTATGCTTTGATCCTTTTTTGTCCCCAAAAAAGGAATCTAAAGTTGGATGGCTGTGCTTGCTTTGCTTGCTCATGTTGCCACTCAATTACTTGGCTTTTTAGCTCTTTGCCACAGTAGAACTCTGCTTCCAGAGGGGAGAGCTTTGTCCCAAATTGCTGGGGGGTTTGCAGCTGCCAGAGCTATTAAGAGGATGCCATCCCTACAGACCCCACCAGCTTTGGCTCACTGGTCACACACCTCAGGACCACCATCCAAGACTGAGATCCCAATCCAGGCAGGTTAAGGTAAGAGTGCTTAGCCTCTGAATGATTGCTTGGCCCTCCTACGGTCTGCAGGCTGGGAGCTCTGAAGCAGCCATGTGGAGGCAGCTGCAGGGCCACTGCTTCCACAGCTTCTTGCTCTGGGAGCAGAGACTGGACCACACTCCATTCCCCCCCCCCCCCCACCCAGATTTAGCAGGGTTCCATTGACCTTTTACTTTGTCTTTGGCATTTATGGGTTGATAATTCTGGAAACCACCATAGCTGCTGGTGATCTACTCTCCTGAATACCGCAGCTGGTCTGGGCTGCCCTGGGGCTAAAACAGCAGGCTCATCAAGGGGCTGGTCTCGGCTCCCAGAGCACTGAGATGAACTCTTCCTATATGCCTGCTGAGCTACCTTCAGGGAGAGATTTGTTTCTCTCTGTCACTTTGTGGGTTCTATAGCTCTAAAATTTGTTTAGAGTCATATTTTATAGGTATTTGAGGTGGTTATCGGGGGGAGACACAGAGTTTTCCTGCTTCTGTGCTGCCATCTTGACTCAGCCCAGTGATTCCTTTCTTTATGCGTGCAGCCCTAACCTCTCTCCTTACCTCCAGTCTCCATCCTACCCTCCTGCCTTACTTGACTTTTTGACCTACATGTCCTATAGACATCTTAACGTCAACTGACCTCATGGTCTTTCTGCCAAGCCCTTCCCCCTTCCTAACTTCCCTCTTACTGTGGAGGGTCCCAGGCTCATAGCCTCAGAATCAGTGTTTTCTCTTCTCTGTCAGGCTTCCCCCACCCCCCAGTCCAATTAGGTTCCAAGTCCTGTTATTTCTACTTTCTTCCCTTTTCTCCTCAGACCTTCCCACCCCCTGGTGCGGGCCCTCATCATCTTCCTCCTGGACTATTGCAACAGATGCTGGGGGTCTGTGTGCCCCAAGTCTCTCCCCTAGGTCTCTTTGGTCTAGTCCATTTTACACTCTGCTATCTAGATGATCTTCCTAAGGTGTAGATACCACACTGGCTTCATAGTGTCTACAGCATCAAATAGAAAGCCCTTCATGATCTGCCCCCTTCCTGCCTTTCTGGTCTCCATAGACCTTTCTTCTGTGCAGCCCAGCACCTCTAGCCTCCTGGCTGTTCCTCACACAAAGTGCTCTATGTCCTGACTCCAGGCATTTTGCCTGGCTGTCTCCACACCTGGAATCCCTGCCCTCCTCACACCAACAGTAGTAGACCAGTGTTACTGAAATCACCCTGTGGACTGGCTCTGGCTTAATTACATTTCCATACCATCTTCTCCCTGGTAGACATTCAGCTGTCCAAAGGGCCTCCTGGGAGAAGGAATCATGGATCCAGGGTCTGGAAACTCTGGAGGCATTAGCTTTCCTGTCTCTTCTCCACTGGTTGACAAAGATTGTGTAAATCTCCATGTGACTCAGCCAGAGGCAGCCCAGGAGGGGAAGGAAGGCTGAGGAACAGATTCCACGGGGTACATTGTCCTTGATCTGAAAGTCCCATTTTGGATAAGAAAGTATTATTCTCCCTCTTTAAAATAGGATACAAAAATCCAAAGCCAACTTCTACTGACTCTTCTCTTTTCCAGCTTGGTGGCTCGATGGCCAAGATTGGCATCCCTGTGGCACTATCACCCTGGAGTGGTTGTTGATGGGCTAGGCACCCTGAGGACAACCTGTGTGGGATTCTGGGTGACTCCACTCCTACCAGCATTGCCAGCTAAGCAGAGAGGAAGGGGAGTGGGATCTGGGGGATCCGGTTTGCATTGCACTGAGATCTGCAGGAAACAGACAGGTTGTGGAGGAAGCTGGCCCAGATGAGCTGGGGAGCCTGGCTAGGTGGGTGGGCACAGCCTTAGTGAAGCCTGCACTGGGCCTGTGGCATGAGCACCCTCCTAGAGAGGGGAGACCGGAGGGAAGGTGTTAGGCAACTCCCATAGCAGGGAGCGTCCAGTGGGAACACCCAAGGGCCTTGTAGTTAACCTCCAGTAACCTTTGGATGGCCAGAATGCATTGTGGAACCAGCCCTGCCTTCCTAGCCCCTCCTTTGCCGTTGAAAACAATGACCAAATCCTGGCCCAAACATGTAGTCTCTGGTGTTTGCAGTATTCTGTATCTGCTGCCTTGGAGGTGGAAGGGGTGCAGGAAGGACCGGAATGCTGCTCCAGGGGAAGTCTGGAAGCTCCCAAGTCCCCTCCAGGAAGTCCTCCTTTTCATCTTGTATTGGGAACGATGGACCAGCCCAGATGCTCACAGGCTGCATGAACTCCGCCCCTCTCTGAGCCTTGTCTGTCCTGTGGAGAGGGGAGGAGGCATTGATGAAGCTCCTACTGTGTGCCAGGCACAGAAAAAGGCATTTTACAGGCAGCATCTCATTTGACAGGGGACAACATAGCCTGCTTTATCAGTCTCTAAGATCCAATGAGCGCTTGAATGGCAAGGGCATCGGGAAAAGTCAAAGCTTCTGGCAAAGGAAGGAAGGATGATTCTGTGAGTCATGGAGCAGGAGCAGCTGGAAGGGGGAGACTGAGGAAGGATTCAGTTTTGTTCAACATGCATTTATTATTCCCCTATTGCATACCAGGCACTCTGCTCAGCGCTTGTGGGCAGAGCAGGACAGGACAAACTTTGGGCTGCCAGCTGGTCAGAAGCTCAAGCTGGGTCCCTGGGGGACCGTGGCAGGGGGCAGAAGAAAGCTCACTGCCAAGGGCAGAAGGGTCAGTGGACACAGCCCACAAACCAGAGAGTAAGAGAAGCGTGAGGCTCTCCCCCAAACGACCTGCCTTCTGGACTCAGTCCGCTAACAAGTGTAGATGGAAGGGAATTTCAGGGAAGTTGGGGTGGAAGGAGTGTTCTGGAAGATGAGTCCCTCTGGGGTGAGGGCTGCCTCAGGGCTGTTCACCCCACTGGCGATGTCCATCTGCCACCCAACTCCCCCCCTTGACTCCTGGAAGCTGTGGCGTGCACAGTGACCACACCCCAGTAAAACTGTCATGGCAGATGGCTAAACCAGGCCAAGGGTGACTGATGGGCCATACTCTCATTGGTGAGCTGGGGGGTGGCTACCTCAAGCACAGGAAAACTTCTCTTGGTGGAATGGGTAGATGAAAGCAGTTTGTTCCAATGGCCATGAAGGCAGCTGAAGGAGGTGCTGTGGAGCCCGTGGAGCTTGGTCAGACATGGAAGAAGCCAAGGCCATCCACCGCACCCCCGGCCATTGTCATCTTCCTGACTTTTGTCCTGCCACTGGACTTTGATGACTCAGGAAGAGTGAGGCTGACTTTGTGTAACTACCTCATTTTAAACCAATTCATGCCCAAGTCAAGATGGCAGGGTAGTGCCATTGATCTTCTTCAAACAAGAAAGACAAACAACAAGGAGGCAGGGTGGCCCATCCATCCATCCATCCATCCATCCATCCATCCATCCATCCTTCCTTCCTTCCATCCATCCATCCATCCATCCATCCACCCATCCATCCATCCATTTATTCCACTTCCTGTTCCTTCTCCTCCCCAGACTGGGCAGGGGCTGAACTAAGCTGAGCTGGGCAGGGCAGGATGAGCCTCAGGCCCCCCGGGGGATTTGCCTGCAGTGAGAGTCATTCACAGTAAGAACCTGGTTCACCTCCAGTGTCTCCTCCTAGCTCTGTCTGACAAGCGTCATCTTGGAGCTGTCTTCTCAGACCCCCTCCAGCTCCCTGCTCCTCTGGGATGTTTCAGTGATCTTTAGTCTCTGCTCAGCTCTGGGGTGGGGGAGGGCTAGAATGGGACTCATGTGGGTGGATTTTGGTATGAGAAGCTCAGGCACCTTTGCTTCTCAAACACACCTACCTGTCTGTGTGAGGCCCTGAAACGAGGGGAGAGAGCATCCATACATCTTGGATCCATAAATCCAGCCTTCAGAAGGCTGGTTCAGGGTGCACAGGCTGAGCCTGGGTAGACGACAAGCTTTGGCCCAAGGGTCTGCCCTGAAGTCCATCCCAGAGTCCAGGAGACAGCTCCAGGCTAGAATGAGAGAAGGCTCTGGTCAGCCAAGGCTTGGATGAGACCACAAGAAGGGTAGAACCAGTTTTGTGGTTCCCATACTCTGAGATCCACCCTCCCCACTAGAAACCTCGGGCCATTGTTAGACACATGTGTAGCAAAAGGTGTGTGTGTGTGTGTGTGTGTGTGTGAGTGTGTGTGTATGTGAGGGGGTATGTGTGTGTGTGTATGAGGGTATGTGTGGCGTGTGTGAGGGTGTGTGTGGTGTGTATGTGTGAGTGTGTGTGATGTGTGTGAGTGTGTGTGTGAGGGTGTGTGGTGTGTGTGTGTGAGGGTGTGTGTGTATGTGTATGTCTGTGTGTGTGTGTGTGAGGGTGTGTGGTGTGTGTCTGTGTGTCTGTGTCTGTGTGTCTGTGTGTGTCTGTGTGTGTGTATGTCCTTTCGGGAAGGAGTCGGGAGACCTCTCCAGGACACCAGCTCAGGATGCCATCTCTAGGATAGTCCTTCACGTTTTCACCAAGCTCCCCTCTCAGTGACTCCCCTTCTCAATCTGCCCAGCCCTGCATGACAAACAAAAGAACCCTAGAAAACTCCAGTCCTCACAATGTATGGGATAATGACAGGGCATTCTGAGGACATTCCCCCAATACTGAGAAGATGGATGGTGGTCCCCTGGGTGGGCAGGCGCCTCTATCAGCATGCGCCTCTCTTGGTCACTGGAACGAGTTTCTGAAGGGATGAGCTCACAAGTCCATTCAAGGCCAGAGTCACACCCTCAAGGCACCGGGGACATATACCAAGAAGATTCTTTTCCTGAGCTGTCGCTTCCCTGCTGGAAGGGAAGTCATCTCAGCAGAAACATCACACCCCCTGAGGTCCCTGGAACGCTGAGATCATCAGAGGTCCTGAGCCTTTGAAAGGAAAGGAAAGGAGGTTGTACAGGCCTCCCTGGCCCAGCCCTGGCATGTCTATCCGCTAAGGGCCCCGAGATTCCAAAGGAAGTCAACACCCAAAAGCAGGAATGGAGGGTGGAGGGGGAGAGAAAGAAAGAAGGAAGGAGAGAGGGAGAAATGAATGAAGGATGCAAGGCAGTAAGAAAGGGAGGAAAGAAGGAAAGGAAGGAGGGAAGAGAGAGAGAAGAGAGAGAGAGGGAGAGAAAGGGGAGAGGGAGGGAGAGAGAGGGGGTGAGGCAGAGAGAGGGGAGAAGAGAGAAAGAGAAGAGGGAGGGGGAGGGAGAGAGAGAGGGAGGGAGAGAGAGAGGAAGAAAGGAAGATGAGAGAAAGAAAACAATCCCTTACTTCAGTGGTGACCCCCCCCCCCAAAAAAAATCTAATGTTTATGGGGATCAGGGGAGGCTCCAAAGATGGAAAATGACTGTCTTTGCCTTTGGAGGCTGCAGAAGTAGCCAATAGTTCTTTTTGCATCAAAGTGGGCAGAAGGGCACTGTTTGATAGAACAGCCCTTGGTTTCTGGCTCCCACTGAAAACTCCAGGGAGCTTTCACTAGGGACGCATCTTTTCTGTTCTGCGCATCTACCAAGTGTCTCTTTCGTCTGGGTTCATGAGTTCACAGCTTGATAGCTCCAGCTCACAGAGACATTGGAGAATGGCCAGTTAGCTGCCGCTGCCTCCCTCCACCCCCACCCCCTCCCCATTATGAAGAAAGAACAAAGGAATGAATGAGCAAGCATTTATTAAACGCTTATGAACCATGTGCTGCATTAAATAGTAAGAATGAAAATATAAAGAGTGTCTACCCTCCAGGAGCTTACACTCTACTGAGGGAAGATGGTGCACACAAGGAGGATTGACTAGGGAGAAGAGCTTTGGACTGGGGAGTGACAAGGCTTGTCTAGAGAGAGTAGGAGACATACCCGGGTAAGCGATAAAGGCTGAATTTGAACTCATGACCTCTGACTCCCAGTTAGTTAACTCAGGCACGGAATCGCAGTATCTCAGAGCTGAAAGGTCATCCACACCACGCCCGAACACGAATGCCCTCTGTGCATCCTCTGGCCATCCCGCCTTTGCCTGAAGACTTCCAGTGAGGGGGCAGCCCCGTGCAGCTTGGGAGCCACTGCCAGAGGTGAGAGGTTTATCCTTGGTGCCTATTTCTCTTTGGCCTCAAAGCCCAAAGTCCTTAGGATGTACTGATGTGCTTGGCATCACTGCAGCCCTCAGGATTCTGTAGACATCTGAGGCTGGCAGCCTGCGGTGGGAAGAAGGCCCCTGCCTTTTCTTCCTGTCCTCAGCCCCCATGCTCTCTCAAGCCAATTCAGCCAGCTCTCGGTAAGCAGCCACTGTGGACGGAGCCCCAGGAGAGAGACAGGACCCACACATGAAGCTGAGGCAGGAAGAAGGTAGCTATGGTCTCTGCCCTGGAGGGTCCTGGGCTGGCTAGCAGGAATTTAAAGGAACTTGAGTCTGCATCATAGGAGGATAGATAGATTGCCAAGGATGAATGATGGCTGAGTGAATGAACATTTGCTCAGATACAAGAGAGGTGAGGGAGTAGATGGCCCTCGCTGTCCCCAACTGCCCTTCTGGGGCCAGAGTGAGGATCAAAGGCAATGAGGGGGGAAGGGCTGGGCACATGGGAGGGTGGGCATCATAAACAACAACAGTAATAAAACCGTCCTGGCCCCTGAAGGCCAGGCAGAGCACAAAGGGGAGGAAAAGGAAACGAGAGGCTACCTCGGGAGGGCTGTGAAGGGACAGGAAGGGAGGGAGGAAGGGAAGGAGATCAGAGCTTGGCTTCCCATCCTAGTGGGGGCCACTGGGGCCCCCAGGGCCTGGTCACTCTCTCCTCCCTCTCAGCACTGGCAGAGCCCAGAGAAGCTCAGCCCATGCTACTGGGGCCACCCATGTCATTGTCCTTCTGTGTCTAAGACTGGACTTGAACTTGGGCCAGCTCTCTATCCACTGCTATCTCCTCACCCTTGCCACACTGAACTTCCCTGGTCTCTTCCAGGGATCCTTTGAAGCCTTGGGCATTAGAATCTTCCATCCTGGTCATCTCTCTCTGGACACTGTCCTGCTGACCAAGGTCCTTGCTGGCCCATGGCCCCTCAGAGGTGTCAGCCGGGTGTGGATTCACTGTAGGATCAGGGCCAAGTCCCCACCGTTTCCTCATCCATCAAACAGGACTTCCTCCCCGGCTGTTGTCCATCTTGAAGCCTGAAGGAACCAGATTCAGTTGAATCTTGTCTCTGGGCTGCTGGAGGGCAGGCAAGGACTTTCCGAACCTTTCTGAACCCAGGGCTGGTACATGGTGTGAGCTAACACACACTCCAGGCCCTGGAGCCCCGGCCGACTCTGATGTGCCAGGATCAGGGCTTTAATAAGCATTTACATTTTTCAGAAAGGGAGAGCCAAAGGGAACAGGGGTTGCCTCATCTGCCCTGTGGGTTTCTCCCTGGCCTAATGAGCTAGACTTTACTTTCCCAGGATTCACAGGGCTTCCCAAAAGTGAACAGAGTTTTATCTCATCTACCAAAACAAGACTAGGGGTGCCACAGGAGCCCTGAGCTATTGAGGAAGGCCTAAACCTGGGAAAAAGTTCCTGAAGCCTTCTCTTCCCCCCAGCCCTTGGAGGCCCACTGAGGCTCTCCATTTCTCCTGGAGGGGGACCACATGGAGAGGCAGGACCCTGAGGACCAAGCAGCCAGGCCTCAGCCCAACACAGGTCTCCTGGACGACCTTGCAAGGTCCTCTTGTGAAAACCTGCCCTCACGTGGGATGCTTGGGGCAGAGGCCCTGATCCTTCCATTGAGCAAAGTTCACAAGTCAAGCCTAGAGGACCTGAGCCTGGCCTCAGAGCCAAGAAGAGCAGGGTCCATGCCCTGCCTCTGAAAAATACTTTCTCTGTGACCCCGGGCAAGGACCTTCACCTCTCAAGGCCCCAGACAGCTCTCTACAAGAGATTTAAGCCAATTTGCTGGTCTCAGTTGGTGGAGGGAGCTGTCACACTGGGAATGTTCTGTCCCAGGGAAATCAGAAGTCTGCCTCTGCCCATGTTTACATATACAAATATATGTAGATATACCTAAGATCACAGATCTAGCAGGGACTCCACTCACCCGGTGGTCCCTGGAGGTTAATGAGGTACCCGAGGTCATGCAGTGAATATGTGGATTTGAACCCAGGTTCTCTGATTCTAGAGGGAAAGAACCTCCTCTTCCACTCATAAGGGCATGGGAGCAGGCATTGGGAGGTGTGGGTTTGGGCCCAGGCTTAGCTGTTGTGTGGATTGGCCGAGAGTGGGGGCTCACTCCTGCCTGCTCCAGACTCTGAAGGATCTTTAACTGGATTCCCAACCAGCTGGGGCACGGGTTTTCTAGGGTCCCTCACATAAAAGACAAGAGGATCAGTCCAGAGTGGGTGTCAGGACAGAGATTCAGCCTCAGTCTTCATGGCTCGAGACATTGAGAAAGGGATCTTGGGAGCCATTTTACTGTGGGCCCAGTGGGAAGGTGGTGGTGTTTGGCAGAGGACAGCCTGAAGTCTGGTCCTTCCAACCCTCCATTCTCTGTCTGGCTTAGGGGGGGAGGGATTGGAGTAGAGTCAATAAGCATTAATTAAGTGAACCTTCTATGTGCCTACCAGGGCAACCAGGTGGCAAAGTGAATAGAGAGCTGGCCATAGAGTCAAAAGGCCCCAAGTTCAAATCCAACCTCAGACACTTACTAGATGTGTGACCCTGGGCAAGTCACTTAGCCCTGTTTCCTTCAGTTTCCTTATCTGTAAAATGAGCTGGAGAAGAAAACAGCAAACCACTCCAGTATCTTTGCCAAGAAAACCCCAAATGGGGTCACAGAGAGTCAGACACGACTGAACAGTCACCTACAAAGTCACAGAGGGCTATCATCCTCGTGAGTGACAGGAATTTGCCACACTGGAGATTACTATCAGCTTCATGAAAAGGGGGTAAGGTAAGCTCTCCCACAGCCCTAAACAACTCTGAGAATCTATTACTATCCATCTTTTAGGTTAGAATTTCTCATCCCTTTGTGGGTCTTAGTTTATTCATCTATAGCTTACCTACATAGACCTATTTTTGCATATGGAATACCTGAATCCTAGAGAGGGGAACCGAATTCCTGAAAACTGTCCATGGTGGCTCAATTTGCCCAGAGGCACCTGGGTTCTTCTCTAATATTTCCAGCACCCATTAGCTCCACCCATCCAGGGAATCCTGTGTGGCATTCTAGTCCAGTCCAGCAGGAGAGAGACAAGGTAAATAAGTTAATTAAGGGATGGCTTTAATAATTATTTTGGCAGATGGATCCTTTGTTAATGACTTCCTCTGTTAAGGATTACACTGGATAAAAGGGCACCAGGGAAGCAGAGTCTGCCATGATCCCTTGAAGGATTGGAGCATGCCAATGAATAGGAAGGGCTTTCCCATTTGGAAATCACCTGAGCTAAAGAACTTTTGCAAGTCCTAGACCCAGGTCCGCAGTATAAGATTGGGAAGGTGCTAGACATCAGTTCATCTGAAAGAGTTCTGGGGGTGCTAGTAGACCACAGGCTCGATGTGAGGCAACAGTGAGATTACTGCCAAGAAGGTGGACTTGACTCCTAAGGTCATGGAGGGGGGTGTCTAAGGGAGGCAATGATCCCTCTGTCCTCAGTCCTGATCAGGTCCCATCTAGAGGGCTGTTCAGTTGGTGCATCTCAGTTCAAGAAAGACTGACCATTTGGAGTGGCCAGAGAAGGGCCACCAGGATGGCTCAGTACACAGGAAGGGAATGGTCCGCTTAGCCCAGAGAAGAGAGTGGAGTTTATCCATGGGAGCTGTCCTCCAATATGCAGCTGAGCCATGGAGGAGGGACCCTCTTCTTGGCTGGCTGACCACTTATTTGTCCAGGAACGGCAGGGGGGCCTCCTATCCCTCTGATTCTGAAGCTTCACTGGGGTCTCTAAAATCATGAAGGACATCTTCATCAAAATCCTCCCCCCAATCGCCCTCCCCGGACTTTAAAGCCAAAAGTCATTTTTGGGTAAGTAAAGGGAAGGTCTGCTTTGGGGGAGGGCTCGCTCATTCCCTAGTGAACCCTGGTTCCCCCACTCCTAAGGCCAAGGTCTCCGCTTGGACAAGAGCTGAGATCAGGGTTGTCAGGCCAACCCTGGGGATTGGAGCCACCAACGGAAACTCATCCCAAAGAGCTCTTGAGGGATTAGCCTTCCTTGCTCTGGGTCTTTGACTCAATGCCCCCGTGGAATGCCGTATGAAAAATTAATTAAAAACAGCCGGGCTCTCAGCACTTTAGAGGTGCTGGAAAACTGGCCGGAGCCTGGGAATCCCGGGTGGTGGCTACGGGAGGGGATGGACGAGGGCGGCTGCTCTGGTGGGAGCAGAAGGATCGCTATTCAGCTGCGTTTGATTGAATGGGAATTAGGGAAAGGAATTAAGGACCAAGTTAATAAAATGTTGGGGGGAGGGCAGCCAGGCCTGGCCCCAGCAGGAGGCAGGGTGGCCGTGGGGGGTGAGCCACCCCCGCGGCTGGTGAAATGCTAGGGGTACGGGCAGGGCTGGGGTCGCGGAACATGCCGGGTAGCGTCCCAACAGAGGACTGGGGCGGAGGGGCGCACAGCTTTTTTTACAGAAAGGGAAAGTGAGGCTCAGCGTGAACCACCTTGCTCACAGTTAGCTCTTAGCAGCAGAGCCAAGAAGAGAAAGCAGATCTATGAGCTCCTGGTCTGGGTAGGCAGCGCTGCGGGACGTGGTGACAGTATGGTCAGCTCTGCTCCCCTCACCTGTGTGATCTCACACTTCGGGCCTCAGTGTCCCCATCTGTCAAATGCAGGGTGGGACAGGCTCATGTGTGGGCTCTGCTTCGCTGTTCATAATCTCGGGTCCGCGGCGCGCTCCAATGCTGACGTTCTACGTGCCCTCGCATCCGCCAAGCCTTTTTTTGTGCCCAGCTCTGTCTGGGATGCGAGGGATCCACACTCAAACAGGCCCCTTCTCTCAGGGGAGAGCACGTCTCCAGAGACAAATGTGGACAGACGTCAGTACGACCTAAATGCAAGGAGGTTCAGCCGGAAGGGCGCGGGCAGTAGGGAAATCACGGCAGCCTTCCTGAAGGAGATGATGCTTGAGGCGAGTCTTGAAAGAACTGAAGGGAAGAAGCATTGCATTCCGGGGCGGGAGGAACAGCGGCAAGCTCTTCCCGCTCATTTCTTTCCTTTTCTTTTTCTGTTTTATTTGTGCCTTTTGGTTTTTCTACCATAATCATTTCCGGAGACAGCCCACTCCCCAACAAGAGAACCCACGGACATTGTATGCCACATTCTGCTCCCGAAGTCCCCTCCCTCTGTCCTGAGTACATTTTATGATCTATCCTCCAGAACCAAAGGACTGGTCATTGTAACTGGCCTCTGTTCCAATGCTTAGTTTTGTTGAAGATGTTCTGGTCTTGTGTCTGTTCCCTCTGCATCCATTCATATAAGTCTTCCCAGGCTTCTCTGAAGCCCTCCACATCAACGTTTCTCAGGGCAAAGTCACCTTCAGATACATGCATAGGCCATGTCTTGACCCAACAAGCACTCACTTTGTTTCCAATTTTTTGCTTCCAGAAATGTGTAGCTATGAATACACTGACAAAGTGTGTCTTCTTCCTACCAATTTTTGCTGAAATTCTTTAGAAAGGAGCCTTTGAAGCAGCCCCCTGAATCACATGGTTATCTTCGCGTTTGGCCCTCCCCTGACTAAAGAGCAGCTCAGCCAGGGCTGGTTTCACCTCTCTCAGCCTCTTCTGTCCAGTGAGATGGTGCTGGTGGAGATTCCTGGCCTTTGTGAGATGGATGGGACTATGTTGTGACTTCTCCTGGCTTCTCTTCTGCATCCAGAAAATGAGCTTTAGGGGGAAGCACATAAGTGACCAATGTGTAAACTAAAACACTTGGGGGGCTGAGAGCTGGGAGGGGTCTCTGGAGCCAGCTAGACTCCAGCCCTCACCCCCCAGCCCCACATTGTAGAAATGGGAAAACCAAGCCAATGGAGACTGAGTGACTGGCCCAAGGAAGTGTTGGAGTTCTGATTCAAATCTGGGTCCTCTGACTTGAGAGCTGGAGTCCTCTTTTTGCTCTTATACCTAAGAAGTCAGGGAGAGGGGTAGAGGGGGCAGAGAAAAGGCCTGAAGAGAAACCTCATCTCCCACTAGCTGCTCCTCCTGTCAGCCCCTCTGGCATGCTCAGAGACCTGGGGGATCACAAGAAGGGCCAGTCCGGGGCCCCTCTTGCTTCCTAACAGATCTCCCTGTCTACACAGTTGGGTAGATGCCTGAACTAACTAGCTTGCTCCCTTTCTTCCCCAGGGTCTGACTGGGGGTGTTGCTCTTCCAAATCATAGTGTTGGAAGGAGGATGATGGTTCTTTCTAGAGCTTGGGAGTGGTGTCTGTGTGGAGGCCAGATTACATCGAGGAGCCAACAGGAGTCCCTGCATGAGTTTTGCAGGGTCATTGGGTCTGCCTCCATACTTTGGCCAAAGAGCAAACAGAGGCACAGAGGAGTGATCTACCTGTGACCACACCTTTAGGAAATACTAGGGATGGGATTCAAATCCAGCTAGTTTGCCTCTCTGAATCTCAGACTCTTCTGGAAAACAGAGATAACAAAGTTTCCACTCTCTACTGCCCAGTGCTCTTGGGAAGACATAAAGAGTCACACAAATGGGGGTCTCAGAGACCGTGGCAAACGCTGGATTTTCCCTGCTAGTGAAAGGAGCAGGAAACCAGAAAAAACAGAAGCCCAACACAACCGAGATAAGCTGCCATTCATCCTTTGTGGTTTGGGAATACAGTCGCCAGGATGTGGTGGGAGAGCCTTGGGCTTGGAGTGTGGAGGACCTGAGTTCAGATCCTTCTTGAGTTCTCTCAGCTGTGGACTTGGACAAGTCACTTGGTCTCCATTCCTTCATCTCTAAAATGGGGATAATAATACTAGTTGTTTCCTAGGGTTGTTGCAAAGATAAAATCAGATAATATTTGGAAAGTGTTTTATAAAGGGACATAAAAGGCTACACAGATGCTGGCTATCATCAGAAGAAGAGCTGTTGTTATGACTTGGGCCAAAGCTTTGCTGTTTAGCACCATTGGTGACTTTGGGCCTGGGTTTATTCATATTTACAATAAGGAGGCCAGACCAGGTGGTCTCTTAAGCTCCCCCCTCTGGAGCTCTAAAGCCAATGGCTCTCTGGAATCCCAGGACAATCACACACAAGTGCCCCTGTCTGTCCAAGCCCCCTTTAGTCCCCAGCTCCACATTTGGAATGATCAGCATCCTCTGCCCAGCCCCGGCCAAAATGGCCTCAACAGGGCCGCACCCCCTCCCCCCATGTATGCACACTATCTCTGTCTCTCTTGTCTCTGTCTCTCTCCACTCTCTGCGTCTCACTGTCTTTGTTTCTTATCTCTGTCTCTGATTGTCTCTGTCTCTCTTCTGTCTGTCTCTACTCTCTCCATCTCCTCTCCCTGTGCGTCTCTGTCTCTGTCTCTTTCTATCTGTCTCTCTCTGTCTCCCACTCTGTCTGTCTCTGTCATTCTCTGCTCTCTGTCTCTCTGTCTCTCTTTTCTCTCTCTGTCTCTCTCTGTATGTGTGTGTCTCTGTCTCTCTCTGTCTCTGTCTCTCTGTCTCTGTCTCTCTCACTCTCTGTCTCTCTGTCTCTCTCTTTGTCTCTCTGTCTCTGTCTCTGTCTCTCTGTCTCTCTCTGTCTCTCTCTGACTCTCTCTCTCTCTCTCTCTCTCTCTTTCTCTCTCTCTCTCTCTCTACCCAGCACCGTCACACCCCTTAACCAGCTAAACTAGCCAGATAATCCAGCCCCTCAGGAAGTCTAGGCCACAGTTTGGGATGAGACTTGAAGAATTGTCCTCCTTCCAGTTAAATTATCAGGGGAATGAAAGTGGTGAAGTCCAGGGTAGCTGGTCCCAATGGCTCAGCCAAGAGAGCAGCACTTTCCCCCTCACTCATCCCAGTTAAATGGAAGCTTAAACAAGATTCTCTGAGGCCCCTCCCAGCCCCAAGTCTGTGATTAGATTAGTCAGAGCCAGGCCGGGCTGCCCTGGGAGGATGCTTGATACACTGTCTTGGTCAGAGTTGGCCTGGGGGAAGAGAACAAGAGAAATGACTGTTCTGTACACATGATGTACACATGATACCCTATTCCCCACCTCTGGGCCATTGCCTGGGCTGTGCCCCCTGCCTTGAATGCCTTCCCTTCTCACCCCTACCTGCTGATATCCCTGATTTCCTTCAAGGCTCTACTTGAGGACCACATGACCCCTTTCCCAATGCCCCCAACCGCTGGGGCCTGTCCCACACTGCACAGACTTAGGTTGGCTCCCACATTAGAACATGTGCCCCTTGAGGACTGGGATGGCGTTTCTTTTGTCTGTCTAGACTAGATGTCCTCAGAGCTCCCTCCCAGCCCCGCATCTCTCTGGGCCCCTAAACCTGGCTCCCCACACTAGCCCTGGAAGGCAGCTACTGTATTCTGAGTCCTTCTCTTTTCCTGTTTGTTCAGCTGGTCCTCATCTGGCCCTATGTGGATGCCCTCCAGCTTGGTCTTCCTAACATGTGGCCCCCAGAAGTGAGCACAAGGCTCTAGATGGGGTCTGACCAGGGCCAGGGACAGAGAGCCCGACAGCCACCTCACTCAAAAGAAACCCTTCATTGTTTGGAAGACACAGATGAAAGCGGCCTCTGGGATCCTCTGGGTCAATAGTGCACAAGTGTTTTGGTCTCGGATCCCTTTGCACACGTAAAATTATGGAGGACTCCCCCCCAAGAATTTTTGTTCATGTGGATTCCATAATCTGTTTCTCTGTTTGCCTCAGTTTGCTCATCCGTGAAGTGAAGGGTGTTAATGAAACTTGCTGCCCAGGGTTTTTGTGAGATCAAATAAGATGATGAAGTACTTTGCAGACCTTAAAATGCCATCCATATAAATGCTGGTTATGATAGTTTCTGAATTGGGAATTAAAATGCCTTAGGATTGTTATAAAAAGAGTTTTGACCTGATGGCCCCTAGAAGAGTCTTGAGGACTCTGGGATCCCCAGACCGCACTTTGAGACCCTCAGATCTCATCTCACCCTATGTGTGATGGGGAGGGGCTGCCCCAGGCCACGCCCCTTCAAACTCACTTTTTGCATCCCCATCCCGTGTCCTACAAACTGGTCAGTTGCTTGTAAGCCTCTTGAGGGTAGGAAGGCTGGATGGTTCACAGCCTTGGAGAGTAGCCTGAGGCACCGTGAGCCCAGGGTTGCTCAGTCCTTGGAGGCTGGGCTTGAAGCTGGTTAGTCTTCCTGACTCTATTACCACACTGCATAGTGGCAAACAGTAGGTGCTCAGATAATGCTTGATGAATAAATGAATGAATGATTCCTGAGTCTAGCACAGGACCTCAGCTCATAGTAGACATGTCAATCAATGCATTAGAGATAAGAGGCCCTTGAAAGCTGGCTTCATGTGGTACATACCTCTCATGGTGGCCCTTTGTGGAAGCCCCTCTAGGAGTTCATTGGAGTGAGTCCACAATGTCATGGGGAAGAGCCTGACACCCCATTCCCCACCTTTGTCCCTTTGCCTGGGCTGTGTCCCCTGTCTCGAATGCTCTCCTTTCTGATCCCTGCCTGCATTGTTCCTCTCCTCTGCCTCTGCCCCAAGCCAACATCCCTGGGTCCCTGATGGAGCTCAGATCAGGGTTCACATGGCCCTGAAACATTCCCAGATTTCTGCAGCCCCCAGAGACTCCTTCCTGGGCTCTGTCAGAGGTCTCCCCAACTCGTGGGAATGGGAACTCCCTGAGCTCTGCTTCTGGACTCTCCCTGACTTCACAAATCCAATTGATAGAGAGAAGGGTCATTCCAGCCCCTTCGAAACACAGCTGTCTGCACTCACAATGCCCTGACTGTCAGGTAAGTCCTTGCCAGGGCAGCCCAGCAGAGCCTGCCCATCCTGTGCCAGGGCTCACTGGCTCACTCGGGGGCCCAGAAGGCTCTGTCAATCAAGTAGGCCCGGAAGCCTCCAACATGGCTTTGGGGCCCCCAGCAAAGCTCAACTTCCCAGTCTGGGGACATCAGCCCCACCCAGCCCAGCGCCACGGACAGCCTCTTCCCCTTCAGGCTGGGGAATGGCAGGGCTGGCACCCCAGGAGGACAGGGCTACATCCTCCCTGGCCCTCTGCGGGCCCTGGGCACAGGAGCCTTTGGAACAAGCATTGAAATCCTCACCTTGGCCCAGAGCCATGATTGTATTCATGGACGGGCGGTGATTCTGATGGCTGGTTGTAATCTGGCATGTACTGTATCTAAATCTCTTTCATCTGGGAATGTTCCTCTTTGTCAGGCAGCTCCAATGCCCTCCAAAATCCTACGGGAGTCTGAATATCGCCCTTTGTCTTTTTGCATGGCTGGAGAGATCTGGAAACCGGGAAGGAAGTGAGCTGGGGGGTCAGGCCAGCGATGGGCTACAACCCGGATGTTTTCACTAGTTTGGCTGGAAGGAGGATTTCACCTCCTTGGCACAGCCCCAGCCCCCTAGCCTGGCAGTGCCGGGCCATGCCCACCTGCCTCAAGGGAAGAGGGACACGGCCCTGGTGACAGGGACAGAGCGGCATCCCAGGGCCAGGGAGCAGAGTGTCGTTGGAGAGAGGAACAAAGCTTCCTTTAATGAACATGGGCACTAACCTTCTGCAGAAGAGTGAAGAAGAGAATGAGGCAGCTGAAGGGGAAAGAAGGTGGAACTTGAATCCTAGGACCTCAATCTGGAGTCTTGGCTCTGCTCCGTGCTCTTCGAGCAAGGCTCTGGGCCTCAGTTTCCTCATCTGTAACCACACTCTAAGGTTCCCCTCCCAGTCCTAAATCCTCAAATTATCTTGGCATAAATGGAAAGCACATTTGCTGTAGCGTTGGGGATTTGAATCTGGGACTTGCCGCTTGCTCATTTTTCCCATTTGGAGGCCTTGATGGTCTCTGAGGCCCCTGCCCCCTCTAGGCCTACGATCCTTTCAGCTCTAATCAATCAAGTCCTGAGCATTATGAAACACCTACTCTGTTTTAGGCTCCAGGAGATGCAAAGATGTGACTGGATGCCTGTCCTTGGGGCGTTTCCATTCTAGGCTCCTCTGAGAATGCCCACCCACAGGCTTAGTCTGTCTGAGAGTCCTGCCCCGACTGGACGATGGTGCTTGTCTCTCTTGAAGGAGGGGGAAGGAAGCAGCTGGGCAAGGCCCGGGAGCCTCTCTGAAACCCCCCAATTCTCTAATCCAAAAGGAACGACGGACTCATTCTCTGAATGGCAGAGACCAGATGAGACCCCCGTGGCCCCCTCGAGCCCTCGTGTAATGACCCCAGGGCTGCCTTGCCTTCCTCCCTCCAGCAAAGGCGAGGAGCAAGGGCATGTCGGATGTCTACTTGTCACATCAACTGGTTTTGCTGGGCTTAATGGGGGAGGGGGCCAAGTTATATTGTGAGAGGGCTGTGATATGGACAGTTTAAAGGACATCAATAAAACTTTACGATATTTAGGCCACATTAACATGATTGGCCCAGGGAATGGTTGGAAGTTTCCCCCCGGCCCCCCAGCTTTCCAGAATGAAGGTGACTCTGGTGAGAGGGAGGCCTTCTGGGAAAGCCTGGAGGAATGTCACCTGTCTGCTCCCCCAACAGCCTCCTTGGGGAAACTGAGCCAGCCCCGGGGAGGGTGGGGGGCTGTGGGGGGAGCAGAGCTGGGGCCAACCCTGGCCCAGGCTAGGCAGAGGCAGAGGCAGGAGGCTTTTCTGAATCAAATTCTTTCAATAATGCCCTAATTACACACTGGGAAAAACAATTAGACTGAAGCCGTGCTTTCTGTGTTTCCCCAGGCCAGGCTGGTTTAATAACTTAATTAAACAAACAGAATTATAATTATAATGTGAATATTTCCTCTCCGTAATGCCTCGGCATCCTGCTCGGGAGGCTTCTCTCCTGGAATGAGGAGAGGGCAGGGCTTGCTGCTGTGGCCAGGCCGGAGGGGGGCAAGGCCGGCCCGGAGGGGGGCCAGCCGGGGCGGCCTGGGGGAGGGGCAAGGCCAGCCTGGAGGGGGTCAAGGCTGGGCCCGGAGGGGGGCCGGCTGGGGCGGCCCCAGCGGGGGGGGGAAGGGGGGGGAGAGCAAGGCCCGGCCGCAGGCAGGAGAAAAGCAGCCCCGGTCCACGTGTGCAGGGACGGAACGCTCTCCGCCGTCCCAAGGGTTTATAATGGGGGAAACCACAAGACATGAATGGCTCTCCAACGAATGGTCGCAGATTTCCTTCCTCCAATGCTTTGCCTTTGACAGTTTACTTTGAAAACATTCTCTACTTCATTTTTTTTAAGCCGGAAAAATGAAGCTGAGTGTGAAGGAAGCACAGTGAGGAGGTGACCAAGAAATCCTCGGAAAGCCCCGGGGCGCCTGGGGAGGGGAGGTTTGGGTCTAGGTCCCGGAGGAGTGAGGTCCCGGCCGGCCCCTTCAGGGTGTGCCGCCAGACAGGTCCCTTCCCCACTCCAGGAGTCCTTCTCCTCCTTCCTAAAGCAAGGATGGGCCCTGAGGCCCTTTCCAAGCTGCCCGTCAGCTGCTGGGCCCTTACCCCTTTCTTCAGGTGGTTTCCTTCGCAAGCTGCAGAGGCCTGAACCCACCTGGAGCCTTCATGAGGGTTTCCCATCAAGGGATGGAGTAAGGCCAGGACGCCTTGGGAGGAGGCTGAAGGTCAAGTCCCCGAAGAGAGGGGGCAGTGATCTGCCCAGGTGAGTGAGTCCAGCAGGGGCTCAGCCAGTCGCTTCAGTCACTCAGCACACCCTGTGCTGAGTCTTAGAGCAGCTGGAGGCTCTCCAGGGAGGGTCTGTGCTTCCTTCAGGGCCAAAGCTTGGGCCTGGGCCAGGAGTCACGCTGGTCCAGCCATTACTGACCAGGTGGTGTGTGTTGACTTCTTAAGGTCAGCTGGGCATTTTCTCATCTTACGTGTAGAATGGAAGCTCCATGAGGGCAGGGACCATCTGTGTTTCCCTGGCACCTAATACAGCACCCGGTGGGGAGCAGGTGCTGGGCAAATGCATCCTCATTCTTGAGTTGCATTTACCTGTCTAAATTACAGCAATGTAAGGGGCCCCACTGACAAATAAACCTCTTCCCCTCATAAATGTTTGATCCCCCTGCCCGCTTCCCTAGGCCAAATGAAGGGTCCGAGGACCTGGGTTTGAATCCTGCATCTGCTCAGTGACTTGTCCAAGGTCACCAAGGCTCTTATGGGCTTGGTCAGCAATGAGATGACCAGGCTAGAGAGACAGTGAAGGCTGGCTCCACAATGGACCAGTCAGGGGCTCATTGGCATGGGGCTGGGACGATGCACCCCCATGACCATCTATCAAGCCACCTGGAGCTTGATGTTCATGAGGGTAAATGGGGCCCTGTGGGTGGAAGCACAGATGGGGCATGGACAGACCTCTGTGCCCTGCAGTATTCCCCAAGCCTGCCCTTCCGTCCCATCCACTGCCCAATTAGAGACCAGACTCTGAACCCCAGACCAGGAGATGCTATGCATCCAATCCCCTTCTGTCCTCCGGCACAGGCTTCATCACCACTGGTCTCCCCAACTGCAGGCAGATGATAGATGGGCAGGGGCGGCAGTGGATAGTACCAGGAGTCGGGAGGAGCTGAGTTCCACTAGCTGCGTGCTCCTGGACAGCTCACCTAGCCTCAGTTTCCTCATCTGTAAAGTGGGGATCATGACAGCACCTACTCTCCACCATTGCGAGGATTAAGTGAGATAATATTGTGAAGCACTTAGCATAATGCCTGTTAATGTTATATATGATAAATGCCCTCAAGGACCTTACATTCAGTTGGAGAGAAGAGGGGGAGACCGGACAAATGACAAGGATCAGGAAAGGTCTTCCCTGGAGAATGTGCTTGAGCTGAGCCTTGAAGGCCAAGGCCAATGGGGCTCCCAGCCGGGACCGTGTCCTGGGGCAGTCTGGGGAGTGCAGGGGGGCAGAGGTCTGACCACTGAAGGGATGTGCAGAAGGTGGAAGAAAGGAGAGTGGATGCCTGTCAGCCCGGGTTTCAAAGGGGAAGGCCAGCTCCCTAGTCCAGAGAAGGGAAGGGAGATCACAAGTTTGCACTGCAACTCCCATGCCCTGGTCAAGCTGGAAGCAGCAGTGGCCACATTTTTCCAGCCAGGACACACAAACTCCCAGAGGGGACCTGTCAGATGACCCTCACTTCAGCCGTCCACTTGGCCAGCAGACCCTCAAAGCACAGGACTGTCCTATGCAAACAAAGCAGGCCAAAGTCACGTGAACACAATAGTAAAGCAAGCAGGCAACCTCCTGGGCAGGAGGAAACAGCTTTTCCCTCCTGGTCATGTCAGCAGGAAGGCAGCCCTGTGGGCCAAGAGCAGCCATCAATGTGGGGCGGTGGGGGGGGGGGGGGGGCGGGGAGATGGAGCTCCATTGAAACACTCCTATGGTGAAAACTTTCAGGAGGAAGTAGGGGACTCTGTCGGGCCCCACGTGGGCCAGGGTTGCCTTGTGACTGAATCAGCCCAGATTCAGCTCCACCCCATAGCCTTCTCACAGGCTCTCACCTTCATGTCCCAAAGCCAGGCACGTGGGGTGCAGGGGAGCACAGTGTTATGCCTGTCCTCCTGTCTCCCTCCATCAAGGCCAATCAAAGCTGAGGGGCCTCATACTAGGGCCCCCTACGGGGCAGCCAACATGGCCAGCATTAGAGACAAGGGAATGTCAAAGCTGATGGGGGCAGAGTGGCTGAGAACCTAGAATACAGAGCATCAGAACTGGAAGGACCTCAGAACATAGAGCACAGAGGTCTCAGAGCTAATTTCAGCTCCCACAAGTCTTTCCTTCTTAAGATATGGCACTTTATTTATTTGTCCTTCCAACACCCTCCTACTTCTCCCTGACTCTCCAGCCCTGCCTCCTGAGCTGCCAGGAGACATCTGGCTGGGGCTGCAGAGACCCTCGGGAATGTCAGAAGAAAAGGTACACATTCAACTAGCCCAAGGTAGACTGTTGGCTAAAGGACACCAGTCTGTCCTACTGCCTCCTCCTCCATTTGCCAGAGAAAAATTCCCTCATCTCTGTAAGTCCGTCCTTCCTTCTTCCCTTCCTTGCTTCCTTCCTTCCTTCTTTCCTTCCTTCTTTCCTTCTTTCCTTCCTTCCTTCTTTCCTTCCTTCCTTCTTTCCTTCCTTCCTTCTTTCCTTCCTCCTTTCCTTCCTTCTTTCCTTCCTTTCTTCCTTCTTTCCTTCCTTCCTCCCTTCCTTCCTCCCTTCCTTCCTTCTTTCCTTCCTT
>CM053583.1:5475331-5482471 GCA_028627135.1 Pseudochirops cupreus | reverse complement strand
CTTCCTTCCTTCCTTCCTTCCTTCTTTCCTTCCTTCCTTCCTTCCTTCCTTCTTTTCTTTCTTCCTTCTTTCCTTCCTTCCTTCCTTCCTTCTTTCCTTCCTTCCTTCCTTCCTTCCTTCCCTCCTTTCTTCTTTCCTGAACTAGAAGCTCCATGAGGGCAGGGCCCTTGTTTTATTGAAGCATTGTATTAGTACTAGCACAGGGACCTGACCTCAGCTGGCACTTCATGCCTGCTGGTTGAATGAATGAATATTGTCTAAGTTCACAAGCAAGCTGGTGGTGGGGGAGGGGGGGTGACAGCCAAAGTCTCCTGACTCCCAGCCCCAAGCCCGTCCCAAACAGATCATTCAGAGAGAATTATTTTTTTCCTGTTTTCAGAAAGAAAAAAATATCTTTTCAGCTGCTTTTCTTTTTGCGTCATTGGCAAGAACCCAAAATATATTCCATTTTTTTCAATGAAACATAAGACCAAAAGAAGGGGCTCAGCCCTTCCTCATGTGGGCTCCCCAGGGCCAAGCAGATGCCTGGCATGAGCCAGGCTGGCCCTTGCTGAGGAGGAGGCACCCAGGGAATGCAGCGCGACATCGCAGCTGGCCCCAGAGAAGCCCAGGCTGCCCTGTGCCAGGGCTCCTGAGTCTCAGCTGCCACCCTATGGCCTAGGAAAGGAGGGACAGGGCCCCTTCCTGTCTGGGCAGAAGCCAGGCCAAGGGAAAGCCGAGGGCCAGAGCCCACTGATGCTGGGGCTGGGCCCAGAAAGGCTTCTGGAATATGGACCAGATTGGGAATGGTCATTTTTATGGGATTGGAGGTTGCCTTCCTGAACCTGTTCTCATTGAGAAACCTGAACCCCAGCGTGGAGTGTCTTAGTGGTAGAGTGAGTTGGGACTCAGATCTCAGAGAGTGATGGAAAGAGCCTTGGACAGTGCCCAGTCCCTCCACACCTGAACAGAAATGCACTGGCTAACAGCTTTGTGAAGCTGGGCTCCCCAACCTCACATCCTAGGTTTCTTCCTCTCTCATCCTCTGCCTCCACCAAGCAAAGCTGGCTCAAATACTCTGTGCTCGGGGACTCATGGACAGGGCTGCCTTCCAAGAGCTGCCCTCTCCTGCATGTTTGCATCTTCACAGGGACCTTCTGGAAACCACACCTCACCCTAGAGCAGGAGCTCAAAGGGAGTTCTAGGCCACATGGTCAAGCAGAACTAAAGGGAAGGAGGGGGAGGGGGGCTACACAGCAAAGCAGTTCAGACAGCCAAAAAGCCCTAGGGAGCTGTTGTCCACCACACGTGTTGGGGCCTCAGCTTCAGCTTGTGGTCCATTGCAGCCCTGGGGTCTTTTACACGTCAATGGCTGCCTCGCCATGTCTCCCTCTTTCTCTATTCGTACATTTGTAAAAAGTCCTCCCTTCTTTTCTTCTCTTTCCTTCCTCTCACCTCCCTCCCTCCCTCTCTTCCTTCTTTCCTTCCTTTCCTCTCTCTTTCTTATACTATACTAAATTTAGGAAGAATTTTTCCAAATGGTTGGTTTAGTTCTTCAAGCAATCCGGACCGTTCATGTACCCTTATTTCAAACCAAGATCTGAATCTCTTCAATTTTTGTTAGATACATGCGAAGTCTAGCTTCTAGCATGCAAACCCAAGCCTAGGCTAGGTCTCAGTGCTAGGTCTATAAAATGGGCATGAAGTGCCCACTGCTGGTTTGGTGTTTGTCTGCTTCCCATTCCCTACTTCCTCATCAGGATAGAGGTAATGTCTGTCTGATTTAGCCACTCTAACCTGCTGAAGGCTCTGTCCATCTAAACCTCAGAATTCAGTTTTCCTGCCTGAGCTAGCACAGTCAGAGAACTGACCATCCCTAAAGATAACACCAGGCTCTTCACCTGGGAGAGTTGGCCATAAGATCTCCCTCCAATGGGGGTTCAAATATTGCTAAACATAAAAGGCATTAAGGAAGAGGCAGGTGCTAGTCATAATTTCTTAACTGATACAGCAAAACTCCATCTCTTTACTGTCTCTTACATAGTATGCAACTGTAAAAACTGGAACGTCACAAGAGAATTCATCTACTTCCCTTAATAAAAATAGAATGATGGAGTGGAACCTCCCATTGCAGATGAATCTAGACTGTGCAGGGTTTAAGGAAGCTGATTTGTTAATAATAATGATTCACTTAAGAAGGAATACAAGAACACTCAAGCAGAAACAGAGCCTTTGGTTTCTATAGTGATGGCTCCAGGGCCTCCAAGCCTCCTCTGGCGCTTCCTTTGGCCTCAGTCACTCTGAGTTTCTGGGTTTTTTCCTTCCATTATTGAACAAGACTCACTCCATAGGGGCACCTGTTCTTGAGAAGATTTGTTCTGACTCCTTGTCTATTCAATGGTCGCTCCATTCAAATCTCCCTAATTTGAACTAACTATGTATGTGTGGAGGGTAGAATAAAAGAAAAACATGAATTTTTTAGTGTAATGTTTGATAAAAATGCATCCTCAAGTAGGTTCTGATAAAAAAAAACCAGCAAAAAATTGTCTAAGATCTTTATGGGACCTATTTCAACTGAAGGGACCTGCTTCAGTGAATACTGTAAGAAAGACATAATTAGTATAGTAATAAGTGATTAACAAAGTCCTTAATTAAGGTCCTGATTTTTCATTCAAGTCACTAAACATTTGCTTCAAGCCTCCTACATACAAGGCACACTTCTACCATCAATACTAGCCTCCTGTTTGCTTAAATTGAAGTAGCCTGAGTGGTCCTGGTCACTGTGACTGGTTAGCAAAGGAGGATGTATTTGAACATCCCTAGTCCATGGGAATGCACACTTGGCTTCCTCTCGGGGCACAGCCTCAGTCAACACTCTTCCTTAATGACAGATCTCGGAAAAGCCTTGTGAGATTGTCAACATGACCCTCCTTCCTAGGCCTACACAAGGGGCTCAAAGAAGTGAATGTTTTGAACAGCTAATCTCTACTCAAGACACTAGTCCCAGGAGCCCACGCAGCCAGGGCTGGGTCCATCCAGGATGGAGAAGCAGGCTTTCTTCCTCCTTACTTCTCTTCTCTGTCCCTGCACAGCCAGCCCTGGCCCTAGATGGGAGCCAAAACCAGACTGAAATCTTTGCAAAGATGAGCTTTCCCCTGGGGCCCCCATCTCTTCTGGGCAGGATCACAGCCTCTGCTTTGTGGGAGAGAAAGACAAATGAGTATTTCTGTAAATAGGCAACTCGGGGCATTCCAGCCAATGGGCTTAATAAGCCTTCTCAAAGAGCCCAATTATTTGTGCAAAGCCCACCGAGTAAACAGGGCCTAGCCAGGGCTGTCATTTGGGTCCGACTGTAATTAGCTGTATTTCCTTTAGTAATCTTGAAAACCCTCAAAAGCAGGCAGACCTATCATTGGCGCGATGGGATAATTACCCAACATCATTCGTACAAAACTGTTAAAAGTAAAAATGTCCTATGATTTCCTTTGATGTCTAAAGAGGAATAATTAATCCAAAGACATGAAAAAATTGGTGGAATTTAAAATACAAAACAAATGTAGCCTGGTTAAGATGCAGAGTTTCTTTCCCAGATACTTGCCAAGGTGCCAAGTTAAAATGAAGCCTTGCAGCTTTCCTGCCCCTGAGCGGCTGAAGCCTCAGGGAGGGCTGGTGGAGGAGGGGGCAGTTGTGGGCCCACCCGGCCCCCATGGCCAACAGGCAGGGGGGAGCTTCCAGGGGTCTGGCACCAAAGGAAACTCTCGGGGGGCCACCCTAGTCTGTCAGAAAAGAGTCGGAGAGGCGTTAGTAGGAGCATGATAGCATCCCAATACTCTGCTCTGGTTTCTCAGAACAATCACAGGAGTGTGGATCAGAGGAGACAACCTCAGACTTGGGAGCAGTGAGACCTGGATTTACATCTCACCTTGGACACTAGCCATATGACCATGAGCCTCGGTTTCCTTTTCTGTGAAATGAAGTGGCCAGCTTAGCTGCCTCTGAGGGTCTCTTCCTGCTCTGAGATGATCCCCCTTCGATCATTTTGCCCAACCAGACTGTCCTGTCCTCTAGGCTGAGCACACAATAGGCCTCTTGAAAGGCTGACAATGTGAGGGGAGGCAGGAACTTTGGGGGGCAGCCCCACAAATGCTCTTTATCATGACTCATTCTGAAACCACAAAATGATTTCATATCTAAGATCTCATTTGGTTTTCCCAGTAAAAGTGTCCCATTGGTAATGTGAAAGTCACAGAGGAGCCCTCAGGGACTTCCAACCTCTTCATCTATAAAATAGAGAATTTGTTCTAGATTATTACTAAACACCTTCCAACTCTAGACACTTTGACGAAGCTGAGACTCAAATCCAGGTCACCTGACTCTAATGCTCAACTCAGAGAGAGGTGAGTGATGCCCTAGAGCCCCCACTCAAATGACTGGGAGTGATGCAGGGACTTCTGGGGCATAATAGAACCAGGCTCCGAGTCTATGGCCCTCAAAAATGTGAGACAAGCTTTCCAAATATCCCTCCAAGGTGGGTATTTGACAGCGGCTCTGAGAAGCTGTGCCTCGCCATGATCACATCGTCTACAATGAACACAGGCAGGTCCCACAGGCAAAAAAGTCAAGAGTCAGTAGAGGAGCCAGGAGAGAGTGATACCTCACCAAGAGACATGTTTAAACTTGATGGGAGGGAAGGCCCCAAAGGCCAAACAACTGAAGGAGTTAGAATGGAGTGATCTGCCTGGGAGAGAGTGAGGAGCTTCTCACTGGGTGTGTTCAGGGGAAGGCTGGAAGGGATGGGGTATCTTGGGAAGTGGAACATTCTCATTCAGCTACAGGTTGGGCTCAAGTCCTCTGGGATATCTTTTAGTTCCATTAGTCTATGAAAGCTTAATCAAATGAGAACTAGCTTTAGAGGCCAGAGCTCTGGGTTCAAGTTCTGACTTCAGCCCTTGATCGCTTTGCAACATTCACCTCCCTAAAGCACCTCTGTTCCCTTGTGAGTAAAAAGCAGATGACCATGCCCTGTACACCTGCCTCACAGGGTTGCTGTGAGACCCTCGTGTCTAGAAAGAGTTCTGTGAGTCTTGCAACATGGCAGCAACAGGAAATGAAGCTTCTTTTGGCCCGAATTCTGTTCTGCAATTGTTGGGAGCCGCATTTTATTCCGGATGTCGGACCCTGTGACATGACAGTCCTTGAGGACTGGACTTGTGACTTACTTAAACTTTTTCATGCCCAGTACAGAGCAGGGGACACTGCACAGGACACTTACCCACTCAAGTTGGGTTGAAGCAAATTGAACTGATTTGATTTGAATGAATTTACATTGCTTGAATTCAGTTCAATCCATCAACATTTGTTTTGACCTCCTGTGTGCCTTGCACCGTGCTGGGAATGCAAAAGTTAAAATAAATGGCTTGAATTAAGTTGTGCTAAGTTGGACTGGAATGAATTCTGTTCAGTTGAATTGAGCTGATTTGATCTGAGTTGAATGATTCTACAGAACCAATTCTAACCAGAGCATG
This sequence comes from Pseudochirops cupreus, assembly GCA_028627135.1. NCBI lineage: Eukaryota > Metazoa > Chordata > Mammalia > Diprotodontia > Pseudocheiridae > Pseudochirops > Pseudochirops cupreus. The sequence goes on along the minus strand of CM053583.1, from coordinate 5,476,967 downwards.
GGGAGAGTAATTCAGACTTCTGGTGGGCCTTGGGGAGCTGTCTGAGGTGCTTAAAACTGACCACTGTACTGCTACACGTAGTCAACAAACCCCTTTCCAGGCAGGTGCACAGCCCAGAGCCTCACTCTATCTATGTGTCTGGAGGCAAGGCACTTACACAGAGGGAGGTCTCTGAATCTCAGTTTCTTCTTTCTGTGAAATGGAGATAGCAGCACCCACCCCACAGGATTGTTGTTATGAAGCTCCAAAGAGCCAATGGATAGAAAGTAGACCATACAACGTATTGAGCAACCCATCAAGCAACCAGCACGTGTTAAGCACCTGGCTCTGTGTTAATTCCCACATGTTTATGACCTAGTATTGCCACCTTCCTTTTATTCTTTCTCCTCATTATCAATAAATCCCAAATATTTGTCACTGAAATGAAAAATCCAACAACTTCAATGAGAGGAAACTACAATTGACCCAAAAGGGACAAACGAGACTGAAAAAAGGTGAGGTAAACATGTTAAAACTAAACTTCCTGTTGTTCCAAATCACTCCCTCTCTGATTCCAGCTTGTCCTCCCCCTTTAAAGAGGTCTCAGTCAATTCAGATCCAAGCATGCCTTGGATCAGCAGACTGAGCAATACCTGCCCTCAAGAAGCTGGAGTTCTAGGGGGGCAGGGATCCAATAAGGATGTGAAATGTAATGCAGAATAGTTAAGAGCAGGAAAGGTGGACCTTAAAGAGGATTCCAGATTGGACGTGTCAGGGACAAAGGCAGCCAGGATGATGGTGGTGGCAGCAGTGATACGCAGTACTATCCAACTTCGAGCATTTTATTGAACAGTTTCTGTGAACAGGTCCTTCGGTATGTGCCGGGAATAAAAAGACAAAAACAACACAGTCCATGATGCCAAAGAGCTTATATCCTACTGTATACATTCATTTGATTGAGGGAAGTTATAAGTGAACAAAAGTCCTGCTTGCCTCCTCTAGACACAAAGTCCAGTCTGCTCCATAGTGGGTCTATCCTGGCAATAGGCTGTGCAGTTGGAACCCTCTACCCCAGCTGGCAATGGCTTTATCAAGTATAGGGGAAAGAGTGTGAATGAGAGCTGAATTTATTCATGGAGATGCTCCCCATATGCTCCAAAGAGCACCAGCCTGAGATGTTGCTGGAAGTCATTGAGAAAATTTGCAATGGGAAGAGACATCCCTCCATTTCCTCTGGCAGCCAGAAGAGAAGGCTCAGGAAGGGACTGCAATTTTCTTCAGAGGTAGCTGTCAGCAGCTTCCTCTCTGCAGAGTGGAACCATCCCCACATCTGTCCCTGGGCCCAGGGTTCCCACCACCAGCAAAGCCTAAGGCTGAGGCTGTTTGGCCCCCTCTTGGCACCAGGGAGCCAATTTTCCAACCCAACCAGACAGCCAGGGATGCAGGGCATGATGGGGCAAGAGTGGGGTAGAGGGGAGCTGGTGCTGGTTGGAGGAGGGTCATCTGCTGCTGGCCAGTCAGCCCAAGCTCAGTGCAGCCAGCACTGTCTCGGGAGCTCAGTCACTGCCTTCTCCAGGTGCCTCCCTCAGCTCAGCCCTGTCAAATTACCATCTTTTCCTTTGACCAGAAGAAACTGTGGGTTCTCTCTGGCTCCTGT